>CM054807.1:14739592-15339592 GCA_028984105.1 Lavandula angustifolia
TGAACTCTCATGCAATTGGTGGTAGTTTTCTTAAAGATCAGATTGGAGAGTTTGTGAAATGAATATATTCCTCTGGTGTATGATGTATTACCCATAGAGCTCGGAATGGAGAATATCCATCAATATGATTTATCTAGTGAAGGGGCCATTTTTAAGTGATATAAGCTTTAACTCGTCGTTTTTTCTGATATCCGAGGATCTTTGTCAAGTGTCATGTAGTTGCTTTGTGTTTACCTTGGATGTTATGCTTTTGTACCTTATGTTCATCCAAGACATATGAAACAAAGCAACTGAAAAACAGCTACGTGTTTGTATCTGTGTTTACTTTTACATGCCTATGAATAATACATGTACCGACGACTAATGTATTCATTTTACTCTTCTCCAAAGGCAGAAGCAAGGAAAGCAGCTTTAAATAAGCTTCCTGAACAAATTATTTTGACAGAGGTGCGGAAGATGGTTCAAGATATGCAGGCGATGAATAGGAAGTTGGAGGAAACAGTAAGCTTCTTCGCTCTAAGTTTTGTTGCATAACTTTAACTGCTAAGGTCTAACATTCTATAATGGTAATGAATGATGAAGAAGTTACATGTTCCTCTAGGCCCATCTTGCTTCTCTAAGTTATTTGGGTGAAAGAAGACTTTAATTTGTGATTTCAGACGTACTACTAAACTTTTGCTATTTGTGAGAATTTCTAAGCGTAGTTATCGATCATCTTTTCATACTGAGTCAAATTAATATTAAAATGAAATCCACACAAAATAAATGCAATAAAGCACAAGTTTTTTTTTTTTGTTTTTTTCTTTTTTTCTCCAGCATAGATAGTCAACTTGGTTAAATAGGAGCTGAATATTTGCAGGAATCAGCCATCGAGGAGTACTTCAAGCCAATCGATGAAGAAGCAAAAATGATTATGAAGGCTCAGCTTGAAGGAGAGGAGAAGACAATGAGAATGATGGCAGACATGCAGAGACAAGCTCTACTGGAGAAAGCTGAAGCCGAAGCACTTGCAAATTCTCAAACTACAAAAGCAGATCAAGATGTTGCAGAGCCAGAACATGTCGGTAAGACAGTCCGAATGGGTTGAATCCTCATTTTTCTCGGTGTGATTGAAAAGGTAGCTCCCATATCCTAAATGGCTAGGTTAGTTTTGTTTAAGCGACAATCAAGTATGTCTGCAACAAAATATCAAATGTATGTTCACACAAAGTTGTTAGTCTATACATTTGATAAGCTGCATTTTTGTTTAATTGAGTATTTTACTATTTATGAGTATATTAAATAGTGGAGTATGTTACTTTTTGGGCTAGAAGCCGCTCTTTCCTGAAATTGTCATTCAATGTTTTTATGTATCCAGTTTGTGCCCAATTTTTATCATCATTGGTGGCACTTATTGTCTCATTTATCTTCAAATTACTTAAAATAATTCATTCCCTACTAATAATAAATCCAAACAACAGTATATTTTTGTTATTAAATAAAGACAAGTGTCATTGTTCTATTGGTAAACACCGTTTGAACATGAAAAAATTGGAGATGTAATTATCCGCTCATGGTTGACATCTATATACAGAATATGTAAATGGGGCAAGGAATATATAAGACCTGCTGAACTTCACATATAAGCATAAATACAAACTCGTTACAAGTGTTAGATCAGGGGATCAAATGCATACTGATGATCAACTCATAAGGCAACCCATTATTCCAAAAAATTAAGACAGCAGATCATCACTACGAACTACAGCCGGACAACTAGCTAACAGTTTAGGGCATGAGACTGCTCTTACAGCAACATGGAGATGCAAGAGCACTGTCTGATGAAACCAGAAGACATTTATTTTAACTCGACTCAACTTGGTTTTGTTTCTGAACACTTTCGTGACTCTCTTTCGCTCTAACCACCTTCGATTGGAGATAGAAACTGCCACTCTGAGTATTCCTCTCAAACAAGGACAAAAAAGAAAAAGTAAAAAAGGGGATACTTCAATTGCAATTGGCATACAAATCCCAAAGAATTCTAGGGTAAAGAGACGGGAAATGCTAAAGGGGATAAAGAGAGAGGAGGAACCTTGACTATCTCTTCCCATGGTGTATTTTCAGTGACACCAAGTACTTGCCTTGCCTCAGCTTCAGTCATCATTTTACTACCTCTTTTCATCCCCTGCATTGCTTCTTGAGCAGCACCAGTCTTTGCTGCATCTGCAATACATCATGACAACGTCCAAGATGATTAAGGGAAATCAACTAAGTTTCTCAAACCCTAGAAGAAAACTGAGACTTGACACTGCTGACACAGTCATTTTGATAACTTAAAATACTTTGATGTAGGCCAACTATCTTAACACATTTCCGACAAAATTTACTCAAATTGTGCAATAACAGAGAGGATTGATATCAGGAAGCATTTCTTGCTAATCTAATTAGTATCAGCTACTGCACGAGCTAGTAGTACACGCCATTCTCTCAAAACTGGAACTTTTAATAACAATCTGAAGAAAAAGCATACTTGCAAGCGCCTGGCGATATGCTTGAGAGACTGCTCTTATCATTATTCCAGAGCCCATTAACAATCAAGTTAGCAAGAATTCTTTCAGCCTGCAATAGTAAGCACAATGGACATGATGTTTACAATAAAAAACAATACTCGAAATGCTTGTCAATATCATACACATACTATATAAAGCTGTAAATCAGGTGAACCCTAATCCATTCTGACAACCAAAAGGTCATTCTAAAACACTATCTAAAAGTTATGCATGCAGCAGATCAGATTAGAATTAGGAGCATACCATAGTTAGAGGGGTAAAACACGATCAACAATTGATTGCTGAACTCCAAATAACCTATTTAAGAACACAAATCAGCAAAGTTAAATAAATTAAATTGTTAGGAGTAACTGAAACATAAACTAAAATTACAAGCATGATCCAAATCCAAACTAAAAACATATCCATCGCTACTATAAAATTATAAATCTGCAGAGTAGTCCCGTGATACCAAACAGGGCTTTTTATGAGAACTACAATGACATACAGCTGCAAAAAATACACACACCTATCATAAGATTCATAACCTAAGAATTAAGATAGGTGTGTGTCTTTCTAAATTTAATCATTTTCTCAATGAAATTTCCAACATGTCAACACTTTTAACACAATTTATCTTAAGAGCTTCCCCACGAATTAGTCATGTCAGATAGTCGGACCGCTGAAGAAAATCCTCAAGACAACATGAACATTACAACGAGATACACAACAGAAAAACTTTGCAGAAAACGAAACATCACAAAAAAAACATATTACTACGAAAAAACCTTTTTCCTGAAAAAATGAAACAAAACATAAAGTCCCCATAACCTAGACGCATGCATCAGTAGAACACAATTCACCGAATAACAAATCACACAATCATTTTACTCAATCTTTTGTGTGATTGCCTACAAAACAATGAGAGCAACAACACAAAAAATAGCCAAATATGCAATCAACAACGCCGTCATAACAAAGGGGAACCGTAATAAATGTAAAGAACATAGAACACAAAACGAACCTTAGACAAATACCGGAAAAAACAATTCGCAATATTATAGCCAACCAAGAGGAAGAAGTTCCCGTCCCCTTGGGATGGCATAGCGGTGAAGGTGGGTGGCCCGGGACCGATAGGTCATGAGTTCAATTCCCACTGGACACGCTATGTGTGAGCCTGTCATCCTATCACATTAAGGGTTCTTACGTGTGGTTTGCAGGGGCTATTGCACAGAGCGAGGGTTTACCCGCGTGCGCAAAGGTAGCGGCTGCGGGTTCCTCGTCAACAAAAAAAAAAAAAAGAGGAAGAAGTTCCCCAACTGGATGCCCGTTGTTTTGGTGTTGTCTTATCAATATTTATAGTAGACAAATTTTGAATTGTCAAATCAAATTACAGCTAGCATTTTTGTAGTTTGATTCAAATTACAAATTTTTCTTCCGAATTTAATGGGGATGTCACTTCGCAATAGCACATGCTGCAGCAGGTGCAGAATATGTAATCATCATTTTTTTTGAAATTTGAATTTGTGTATGGGACTTACTTAATGAATTTAAACGAATTTTAATTTTGAAATTTTATATATCGTTGTCTATATAAAGGTGTGAACCTAATAATATATAATTATTATTTTGCGATACACAATGCTGGTAAATAGGTTCTATCGTTATAAGTCTGTGCGAAGTGACATCCCTGTTAATGAGGATGTTAATATTCAAAATCGGCTTATGTATTATACGCATAAATTGATTTGGTGCACTTTGTATTAATAAAGTTCCCTTTACACACATATACATCTACAACTTCTTTAAAGGGTAAAATGGGCATCCGTATTAATAACGAATTCCTTTCGTATCATTTGAGTAGTTTTAGATCCCTTTGAGCTGTCATCCTTTGCTTGAGTTATACTATTTCGGATGTATATGTGTGTAAAGGGAACAACACCAATTGATATGGATATAGAGTTTCATCACTACTCTTTCTTCTATGAATAGTATCAAAAAAACTAAGATACGTGAGCATCTTCCTTCATCCACCAACTATTATAAATATCAAGACGTACCTTCTCTTATTTCCATCACCTTCTCTTTTTCTATCACCTCCTATGTAATAACCATTATTCCAAAAATAATGTCTAGACAAAGAAGCTTTCGTTTCTCAGCTAAGAATATATTTCTTACTTATCCACATTGTCAACTCACTCCGGAAGAAGTTGTTGGTCCGGATACGAGAGTCAGGTGTAGAGGGGGGGGGGGTTGAATACACCTGAGTACTGTTTCTTTTTCTCAAACCGAAGGACAACTGAGCTGTTTGGTGCAACTGATGAACAGTGCCAGATAATAACATTCGATCACGGGTCAGAGAGTGAGTTAACTACTGAGCTCTCCTACTGACTTTATTCAGCACTTGAAACTCAGTCGAAAACTTTAGTGCAGAATAGTGTGGAGCCCGGAGATTCGTCTCAGTTTGAAAACGTGATTTTCACAAGTCAAATCATTTTAGCTAGTGTGCTTTTACGAATACGTTTTATGCAAGATATGTTTTTGTAATCAGTTGTATGCAATGCAATAAAACAGTAAACAACACAAGCAATTTTTAACGTGGTTCGGATACGCAAGATCCTACGTCCATGGTCTGCTTGAACGAGAGGTCTTGTTGATTAATCGAGAAAGCCTCGGCAAAGAAATGCTATTTGGACCGGAGACCCTTCTAAGTTATAGTCCTTAGCGACTTTACAAATCAAACCGAGGTTTGAAGGGGAGGGGAATTTCTCCAACAAGAAAGAGTTCTTACAATAAGAACAATCACTAAAAGTGAACTCCTTCGAATTTCTAAGCTATAGATTTATCGTTGAGCTTAGCTAGAGAAGAGGGATCTAAAGAACTCTACAGAGAAGAACTAAGAATATTCTATTGAGCAAGTTCTTCGCTGGATTATCTCTCGAATGTGCTAGAGTGTTTGAATGCTTGAGCGTTTTTTCCCTTGATTTCCCGTGCGTAGAGCTCGAATTTTCTTCTCTATTTATAGTCGTGACTCTGGTATTTGCCCGTTGGAAAGGACGATGCCACGTGTCACAAACTTCCAAGGAAAACGGCCATAAATTTGAATTGTTGCAGCAGAGTTGATGATCACTGTACATGAGAGCAACTTTAGTTGGTCAGAGCAGATAATGCGTTGACAGCTTCTCATTGGTCGAGGTTTGTGGTAGGTGAGATGTGTCAGACATCGGAGTTGACTCTCACTTATCCTCATATGACATTCTACTGACTTTCGATTGACATGAATAACTGGGTCGTTTCCTGTTGGATACAGTAGACTGAAGTCTCTGTCTTCTTCGTCTGAATCGGCTGATAAGGTCTTCTACTGAGTGTAGTCAGCTGTTGACTCCGAAGGTACTGAGCTATGAAAAAGGTTCTTCTACTGATGTCTGTCAGTTGATGAAGTGTCTTCTATTGAGGCGAAGATCAGTTGATGACTTAAGAACACAAGCTCTTACAATGATGACGTGGGGTTCTGGAAAGTAACTTCCTACTGAAGATCAGTCCAACATTTTACCCCGTACAGGACATAGACACGAAAGATAGAAAAACAAAACAGTCTAGCCTATTACATCATCTAATCCTATCGAGACACTACACTACTGATATCAGTTGGGTTTTGGGATCTTCAATTCCATAGTACTTACTATGATTTCCCCCAATATTATGTTAACCCAAATAAACTGTTGAGTATCATCTACTGACTCATAACCCAACAGAAGCCTTTCACCAGCTTCGACACCTTGAACTTTCTTGAAATAAGATGTTTATTCATGTTTCTAGAGAGATGCACGAAAATGAGATCCAACTCGAAGGAAAAACCCAGCTATATAACCAGAGGGTGTTCGACCTCCGTTTATTCGATGAATCTAACTTGTTGGGTTATGAGTCAGTAGATGATACTCAGCATGTTATCGGGTAAAATAACATTGGGGGAAATCATAGTAGTACTATGGAATTAAAGATCCCAAAACCCAGCTGATATCAGTAGTGTAGTGTCTTGATAGGATTAGCTGATGTATAGGCTAGACTTTTTGATTTGTTTATTCATGTGTCTATGTCCTGTACGGGGTAAAATGTTGGATTGATCTTCTGTCGAAATTACCTTCCAAAACCCCACGTCTTCTATGTAATAGCTTGCATTCTTCTGTCATCAGGTGATCCTCACCTTCAGTAGAAGACACCTCATCACCGATAGACATCGGCGTAAGAACTTCATGCAAAGCTCCGGTACCTTCGCGCTGATCATCGGTGACCCTACTCAGGAGCCATATCCTTTGTTAGCCGACTCAGACGAAAAAGACAGAGAGTGTCCTAAGTCTAATGTATCCGACAGAAAACGACCCAGCCGCTAAAGTCATTTCGAAAGACAGCAGAAGACATACTAGGATTAGGGAGAGTCAACTCCGATGTCTGACACAATCTCACCTACCACAAACCTCGACCAATGAGAAGCCGACAACGCTTTATCTGCTCTGACCAACTAAAGCTGCTCTCATGTACAGTGTCAACTGCTCTGCTGCAACATTTTGAAAAAATGGTCGTTTTCTTTGGAAAGTTGTGACACGTGGCATCGTCGTCTCCAACGGACATATGCCTATTTCATGACTATAAATCGAGAAGAAATCCGAGCTTCACGCACGGGATATCAAGGGAAAACGCTCAAAGCTTTCACGCAACTCTAGTGCATTCAAGATCAATCCAGCGAAGAACTTGTCCAATAGAATATCATTAGTTCTTCTCTCTAGAGTTCTTTAGATCCCTCTTCTCTAGCTAAGCTCATTGCCATATCTATAGCTTAGAAACTCGAAGGAGTTCACTTTTAGTGACTGTTCTTATTGTAAGAACTCCTTCTTAGTTGGAGATTATCCCCTCCCTTTCAAATCTCGGTTTGATTTGTAAAGTCGCTAAGGACTATAACTTAGAGAAGGTCCGTCCGGTGCACGGATTCCTTTGCCGAGACTTGCTCGATAAATCAACAAGAACTCCTGTTCGGCAGGACCGTGGACGTAGGATCTTGCGTATCCGAACCACGTTAAAAACTGCTTGTGTTATTTACTATTTTATTGCATTGCATACAAACTGCTACAAAATCATATCTTGCATAAAAGTATTTTCAAAAGCGCACTAGCCAAAATATTCTAACTTGCGAAATAACGTTTTCAAACTGAGACGAATCTCCGGGCCCTACACTCTTATCCGCACAACGTCTCCGACTGAGTTTCAAGTAGGGTTGTGCAACGGCCGGTTTGGTCGAAAAACCGAACTGGAAATTCGATTAACCGAGTTTTCAGTTTCGTCGAAATTATGACCGAAAACCGGATCGAAAGTGTTCGGTTCGGTCCGGTTTGTTGACCGAAAATTTCGGCCGGTTTGACGGATCGGCCGAATTGACCGAAAATTTCGTAAATTAATAACAAATCCATCATCATATCATTACTGTCGGCATGTCGACAGAATATTAAGGATGGGAATTTAGTTGTAGGCTTGTAGCAATAAGATATTAAGATGTAGCAATAAGATGAAGATGTAGCAATAAATTAATAAATTAACTTATTCATCATATTGTTACTGTCGGCATGTCGGCTGCAGATGAAGATGAAGATGTAATGTAAGAGAAACTCATCATACCAAGCAATTCAGTCAGCAAACAATTTCCTACAGGCTACACTCTAGGGCATCGATCAAGAAAGAAATGGAATGGAATGACTACAGACAGTGCAACAACAAAAGTGTTTTAAAAACCTTACAAACGAACAACGAAACTTATTCAACTCATTATTAGAGCAACAAAAACCTTATAAAGTGTTTTAAAAACCTGGAGGGAGGAGCCGAGACCGAGAGCGCCGCAGGGAGGAGAGAGTCGAGAGGCTGCGCAGCATGGGAGACGAGAGTGCTGCAGGGAGGAGAGAGTCGAGAGTCGGCGGGCCGGAGCCTCGGGAGGCGGCTGGCCAGCGCAGGGAGGACCGGAGGAGAGAGTCGAGGAGTCGCTCGCAGTCGCGGCTGCGCTGAAGGCAGGCAGTGTCGCAGTGAAGGGTTTTCAATTTTGATTCAATTTGGGTTGGATTCTGATTCTCTGAATCTGGAAGTCAAAAATTAAAAAAACCCAGTAATTCGGTTATTCGGTTCGGTTCGGTATTTTCGGCCGAAAAAATCAAACCGACCGAAAACCGAAAATAGCAAATTAATTCGACCGAAAACTGAGCCGAAAGCTTTCGGTTCGGTTCGGTTTCGACCGAACAAATTCAGTTCGGCCGGTTCGACCGAATAGTGCTGCAACCTAGTTTCAGAATGCGACAAACGTCAGTAGGAGAGCTCAGTAGTTGGCACACTTCTGACCCGCAATCGAAGGTTACTATTTGGCACTGTTCATCAGTTGCAACTTACAGCTCAGCTGTCCTTCATGTTCTGAGAAAAGAAACCGTGCTCAGGTGTATTCACCCCCCCTCTACACCTGACTCTCGTCTCCGAACCAACAATTGGTATCAGAGCATCGGTGTTCTTCTGATCACCGATTCTGAATTACTGGTCTTCTCGAATAGATCTTGAAAATGTTTTTCACTGCACAAGTATCTCTTCATACATCCTTATACTCTTACCCATAATGTCTGATATGTCAGGTATTCGGATGGTACCGATGTTCTCGGTAGAGAACTACACGGTATGGCGTGTGAGAATGGAGGCACACCTCACATCGCTGCATGACAGCATGACGGACATCCTTGAGACATGACCCATCATTCCCATGATTGACAGCGTACAATTTGCCGTTGTGGGAGGGGTAGGAGCACAGACTGGTGCTAAGGTCGCCAAAGAAAACTCTGCCTTCACACCAGAAGAGAAAAAGCTGCACAACCTCGACCGAGTTGTGCAGAATGCAATCCTGACTACGCTCAGTGATTCTCACCTCGGGAGGGTGCAAGACTGCAAGACGGCAAAGGAACTTTGGGATGCCATGGCTGTACTGAGCCAAGGAACCCCGCAGATCAAAGAGAATAGGCTCGAATTAGAGCTACAAAAGTTCGATGCTTTTGCCATTGAGCCCAATGAGACAATTGATGAGCTAAGCGTCAGATTTATGAATCTGTTCAACGTGATCAACGGGCTGGGGAGGATGTTCACCAACAAAAAAATGAACACCAAGATTCTAAGAGCACTACCTCGACAGAAGTGGCTTCCTTTTGCTACTTCTTTACGACGCTCTGATCTTAATGCTCTAACCCCTGATGTTATCAATTCAGAATTAAAGACAGAGGAATTTGAGCACAATCTACCCCAAAGATGTTCCAGTGCTCCAGCTGACACTCAGATTGACCATGCTTTCAAAGCAACAGTCAGCAAAACTGGAGTCAAACCCATTTCTTCCAGCAAGGCAGTAGCTGCAGCAGAAACAAAGTCCTCTGAGACATCTGCTACTGACCAACTAGCACTGATGGCTCTCAAATATCAAAGGGAAAAGGAGAGAGTCAGAAATCTGAAGAAATACCATAGAGATCCTCCCTCAGGTAAGAAAGATTATCGAAATAGGGAAGAATCTAAATCTACTACTGATTGTAGGAACACAGAACCTGCTGTGAGTCCATCGAATGACTCAGCTGGAAAAGGCAGCAAATCAACTGTGTGTTACAACTGCAAGAAAGAGGGTCATTATCAGTACGACTGTCCCGAACTCTTAGCTGTTCAAAGAGCAGAACGGCAGGCCAGGCGCGAAAAATTTGCCTGAAGAAGGCAGGCCTACATATCCGGAGAGATATCTAATAACTCAATCGAGGAAGATACATTCATGTATTCTTCAGAGGATGAAGCCGCATTTGTTGCAGTTGAGATCGGAGAGATGGATCCTGAAGAAACAGCTGAATACTATCTGATGGCCGGAGAAGAGGTTGAGGTAAACTCTAAAATTAATATAACCTCCTCTTCACATAGCACACACGACACGTGCTCGGTCTCAGATGAACCTCTAGATGTGGTCCAAGCCTATGATGATCTACTAGAAGAGCAGATTCAACTGAGCAGAGAGTTCAGCAGAACCATTCAGGAACTGGAACAGGTAAAGGCTGAGAATCAGAGACTTTCTTCGATTGTCGGAGTCTCTACCGATTCGGAAAATGCGGTTGCGAGATTCAAGGAAGAGATTAAATCTCTTATGACTAAGTCTCAGCTTCAAGAGACTCAGATTTCAGTTCTGACCAAGGACAATTCTGAGAAAGAGACTGAAATAGCCCGACTCAGTCAGAAGCTTACAGACGTCGAAAAGGATTATGACTCACTTAGGAAAAGTGATGAGGTCTAGCGGGGGACCGATGACCGAACAAGCACTAGGAGCTAAGGAGAAGTTGGAAAGTATGCTTAGAGCACAAAGGCCAATAGCTATGTAAGAAGGATTTGGCTATACCTATGAAACTTCCACTTCAACGTCAAAAGGCTCAGAAATGCTGGCTGATAGGTTCGTCAGAGGAAATGTGCAAACTACTGACATAACACCTCAGGCGAAGAATAAACAAAAGATGACAGCACCTCAGCCGAGCAACAAGAAGCAACTGACCAAAGGTTCCAGCCCCAGGACACCACGATCAAACTCAGGGGGAACCAAGAAGGTCGGGTGGGCGAACGAGTACAATGAACCCTTTGTATGAGCATCCGGCTCAGTATGGTTCGTACTACTATGAGCCCAGGGTCAGGAGGAGCGCAAAGTCTCAGAAGAAGAAAGCTCCTGAACCCAAAATCATCAAAAAGTCAGTATCTCCAAGTCCTGTGGAGAAGAAAGCTGACAAGGTTCAGAAGAAGAAGTCTCATACTTCTAAGGTCCCTAGACAGATCTGGGTTCCGAAATCACCCACTAACATGTAAGGACCTAACTGAACCAAAGGGTACCTAAAAATGTTTCTGTTTTGCAGGTGCATAAGGACCCTTGGATAGTGGACAACGGCTGCTCGAGACACATGACTTATCAAAAGAGCCTGCTGACCAACTACGTACAACAAGATGGTCCCAAAATTGAGTTTGGTGACAACTCCAAAGGCTATACAAGGGGATACGGAACATTGAATATTGGGACTACATCAGTTCCAAGAGTAACATGTTGAAGGACTTCAACATAATCTCCTTCGTCGATCAATTCGTGATAATCTAAATAGAGTTATCTTTGACACTGGTTTCTGTGATATTGTTGATAAATCCACAGGGAAAACAGTGTTATCAGGTTCGCGAAGAAAGAATATCTATGTTGCAAACTGGAAAACCGCAGAACCTGAGGCTTGCTTACACGCACAGACGAAATCCAGTGACAAGGCAGGATGGCTGTGGCACAAGAGACTCGGCCACTTGAACTTCAAGACTATGAACAAGCTAGCCAAGAACTCTAAAGTCGGAGGACCGCCCAACGAATCGTTTATCAAAGACAGGGAATTGTGAAGCGTGTTTGAAGGGAAAGCAGACAAATAATAGCAATCTACCTATTCCGTCACCTTCCACTAATGGAATCCTTCAACTGCTGCACATGGACTTATTCGGGCCAGTCTCTCCAGTGACTATAAGAGGCAAGAATTATGCCCTCGTCGTTATTGACGACTATTCACGATATACATGGGTCATCTTCATAACCAACAAATCTGATGTCATGGACCGAGTTGCCCAAACGCCGAAAAAGCTCAATGTGGAAAAGGACATCAAGATTCAGAGAATTCGCTCAGACAGAGGAACATAATTTCTCAACTCAGTGGTTAAGGAGTACTGCGAAAAGGAGGGAATTAAACACGAGACATCAGCAGCTCGCACCCCTCGGCAGAACGGACTTGCTGAACGTAAAAACAGAACACTTAAAGAAGCAGCAAGAACGCTCCTAGCAGACTCTGGACTACCCTCAAAGTTCTGGGCAGATGCTACTGACACCGCCTGCTACACTCAGAATCGCTCATTGCTTACACAGCAACACATGAAGACACCTTACGAACTATGGAAAGGGAGAATTCCTTCTATTTCTCATTTTCATATTTTTGGCTGTCCGTGCTTTATACACAATAATGGGAAAGATCAGTTGAAGGTTTCTGATAGCAAATCTGATCAAGCAGTATTCTTAGGATACTCTCGAGTCAGTAAAGCCTTCAGAGTCTTTAACTATCGGACTCTTTGCGTGGAGAAAAGCCCTCATGTTGTATTTGACGAGTTTGTTACTGAGAACAGGCAATCTTCAAAGACAAATACTGAGGATGTCAGCAGCAAGCTACAGGATCTCGCACTAAATGACAAAGCTGAAAAGATCCAGCATTGTTGGGATGATGAGTCAGACGATGAAGAAATTCAGACTCGGCCAACAGGCGATGTAGCTTGACCCGGTTGATTCTACTGAACAGAATCAACAACAGGTAACAACGGTCGATGAGGAAGCCCCAGTGGTAACTGAGACCTCTACTGAGAATATAAACTCAGGGGGAACAACTACTCGTTCTCGAGCTAAATGCCCCGAACACGGAAACTCGGTAGATCATAACCTTCTTCTTGAACTACTGCAATCACGAAGCATTACAACCGAAATGCCTAACACACCTACCGACCGTGCGAAGTAGTATCGGAAGAAGAAGCCGGACTCGGGACGTTCGTGGCTCGACGCTCATTCTTCGGATCTAATTATAGGAGATCCGTCAGCAACTATAAGGACAAGATCTAGATTAAGTCAAGGAGAAAGCTCACTCTATTCTTGTTTTTTGTCTACAGAAGAACCTCAGTCAATAGAGGACGCACTCAATGATGCTGACTGGATCATCGCCATGCAAGAAGAGCTAAACCAGTTCATTAGAAACGAAGTTTGGGAGCTTGTTGACAGACCTAGACATCAGCACGTGATTGGTACTAAGTGGGTCTTCAAGAACAAGCGTGATGAAAACAACGTCATTGTCAGAAACAAATCTAGACTAGTTGCCAAAGGATACTGTCAAGCAGAAGGAATCGACTTTGATGAAACATTCGCTCCAGTCGCCAGATTGGAAGCCATTCGTCTGTTCCTAGCTTATGCAACGCATCAGAGATTTAAAGTATATCAAATGGATGTAAAGTCAGCTTTTCTGAATGGCGTGCTAAAGGAAGAAGTCTATGTGGAATAACCGCCCGACTTTCAGCAGGGGCATCAGGTGTACAGACTTCGGAAAGCTTTGCATGGGTTAAAACAAGCACTCAGGGCTTGGTACGATACCCTATCAGACTTTCTACTTCAGAAAGGTTTTCAGAAGGGGACAGTAGATCGCACCCTGTTCAACATAAATTCAGGAGATGATATCCTACTGGTGCAAATCTACGTGGACGACATCATTTTCGGCTGCAGAAACGTGACAATATGTCAACAATTCGAGAAAATGATGAAGGAGAAATTCGAGATGTCTATGATGGGAGAGATGAACTATTTCCTTGGATTTCAAGTAAAATAATCACCTGAAGGAATTTTCATCAATCAAGCCAAGTACACTCGAGATCTCCTGAAAAGATTTGGCTGCGACTCGAGCAAGCCAGTCAAGATCCCCATGAATACGAATTTTAAAATCGATCTTGATAAAGAAGGAGCTTCTGTTAACTCTACTGAGTATAGAGCTATTATTGGTTCTTTATTATACTTAAAAGCTAGCCGACCTGATATAACTTATGCTGTAGGTGTATGTGCAAGATTTCAAGCGGATCCCAAGCGAAGTCATCTAGACTCAGCAAAGAAGATTCTGCGATATCTAAAAGGAACACCTGACGCAGGGTTATGGTATCCCGATGATGATAATCTAATACTGATAGGTTACTCTGATGCTGATTATGCAGGATGCAGGATAGATCGAAAGTCAACTTCTGGAACATGTCAGTTCCTAGGCAGCAAGCTAATATCTTGGTTTTCAAAGAAACAGCATTCAGTGGCAACGTCCACTACTGAAACTGAGTACATGGCTGCTGGAAGTTGTTGTGCCCAGATCCTTTGGCTTCGACAACAAGTGCGAGATTATGGTATATCTCAGGATGAAGTGCCCATCTACTGTGACTCCACAAGTGCTATTGCTATAACTCAGAATCCAGTTCTCCATACGAGATGCAAGCACGTGGATATTCGACACCACTTCATCAGAGACCATGTCGAGAAAAAGGATATCAGAATGGAGAAAATCCATACTGACAAGCAAAGGGCAGATATACTGACCAAACCACTAGCTGAGAACAGATTTAGAGAATTATCAGTTGAGCTAGGTCTACTGGATCCTACTGAACCGTGTCAGTAGAACACAACAATTGGTATCAGTAGAAACCAACTACTGATATAACAACTATTGGTATCAAGTGAAGGGATCAGTACGACAGGTCAAAGACTCAGTACAATGATTCAGTCGGGTGATTCGAACTGTACACAGTAAAGGGGAACATGTCTATCAGCACATCATATATCCTCCTGAGTCTAAACGGTAACCAGCTGATCGTAAAAAGTTCAGCTGAAGAGGGTTGCGTAGTTTTATATACTAAACGCTATCAGAAGCATGCTCGCATTTATTATATCAGTCGCTTGCATTCAGTAGTTAATGAGCATTTATTTTCCGCCATTAAAATTTTTAAGGTTTAAGTCAGTAGGAAACCGTTTTCATTTAACAGACTTAGACTTTAATGCTGCCTGCAGCGTATTTAATGCATGTCTTCTCAACTTACCTTAACTGCGCATATTCCTACGTGGGTCTAGGTTAGAGGCGGCGTGTGTAATTATTCCTTTTATAACATCAAATCACAACCGTCATTTTAAACGTGAGATTAAATTTCAGCCGTTCGATTGAAACCGCATGATATGCAAATCTTATAAAATCTTTCGCTTATATCTCTAACCACACTTCTCGCCATTTTCGAATCTCTAGAGCTTTTTTTTCTCTGCGTTCAGTTTCTCAAAACCTTAACTGCTCTGCATTTGTTTTCTCAAAGCTCTCCATTATTCGGTAATTTCTTGAATCCTGCTTAAACTCATACTGACTTACTCTATTTTCAAGTGCTAACGAGTTTTTCACAGATATTCATGACGACGGTAATGACCCCACCGCAAATCAATGATATCATCAAGTCCCGAATCCAGTTCGAGCTGACGATGGCACTACACCAGGCTGATCTTCTATATCTTGAGCCCGTCTTCACGGCTCTCGAAGCATCCGGACTGGAGCTTCTTGTCTCGAAGAAACCCAGAGCATATTTGCCCAGACAAGTTGCAGAAGTTTATTACAACTGGAGAACCCTAGAAGATACAGGGGTGGAGGAATCCAGTTTCTCATACATGAAGGAAGTTGTTCCTCAATCTTGGGATGCCAGTGAACACGTCATCAATATCAGAACCGCCGTGGAGCTGACCTTTGATCTCCCAGCGCGCGGAGTCTCTCCAAGTGGATATAAGGAGAAAGAAATTAACTCCTATGTCCAGAAGTTCTGTGGCAGGGACGACGTAGTCTTCAAGACAGCTCTGCCGAAGAATCTACTGCTACCAGAGTACCGAGGGCTCGCGTATATTGTTTCCCACATTCTTACGAGCTCAGTCGGTTCATATGATCAGCTATCCAAGCCCCGCATACAGCTGATGATGATAATAGATGATGGAGTCGAGTTAGCTCGGATGACTACTATGTAGCCGAGCTTAAAGCTCGAGCTCAGAAGTTCGCAGCAACGCCCACTGGTGAGAGAAAACTTATAAGTGTGGGAAAGCTGCTGTACGGGACAAAGTTGTCCGTACTAATCGAAGAATCAGTATCGGATAGCTCAGCCTTTGCTGATGCGAGATACTTCGACAGCAAGCTCACAAAGTTCAAGACAAGAGCCGCTGCTGAGAAATCCATCGAGCGAGGGCCGCCTGAGCAGAAAAGAGTCACTTCCAACTTGACCCCTCGCGCCGACCCGCCATAAGGGCTAGGACACAGATGCTGCTGAGATTCCTTAGCTGGGATATCCTTGAAGATCTGATCAGGACTCAATCAGCTCTGTTCCTACTTACCGAAGAGCAGAGCTTGTAATCAGCAATAGGGTTCGGGGAACCAGCTGATCTAGCCTCCTTCAAGGATCTGCGTGCTGCAGTGCTTTATCTCTTAAGCTTGCGATCCTCAGCACCAGACAACAGCCCTTCGCCTCTATCGCATCATGACGACAACAACGATAATAATGATGATGACGACATGGATCAGGCGCCACCCAAGGAAGCAGATTTTGGAGGATCTGCAGAGGGTAACACTCCCCGCGAGCAGGGCAAATCACCACCACCTTCTACATCAGGTGATGCCCTGGTTGCCTCGAAGCCGAGTCGAGCGCAACAACTCGCGACATCTGAGCAGAGGCTCGGGACCAGCAGCTATCAGATAAAACCCATTGGTTTCGTGTCCTCCAAGTCAGTCAACAAAGCCATCAGGCGATAGGGGGATAAGAATCGTCTCCTTGCAAAGGACGTTCACCTCAAATGGGCTCAGTACACCAAGGCCCAGAATGAGAAAGTTGACAGACTTGCGGAAGAGGTGAAGAAGGTCTCAGAAGCTCCTACTCCATCAATCAATATTAAGGAGCTAGTCGAGACCGCCCTCGAAGCTCAGAAAGCGGATTTGGCCGCTCAGAGTCAGCAGCTCCTACTCTCTCGGCGAGAAAATGTCTCTACGAGCAATGACTCGAGCCTCGCATCAGCCCAAACCGCAATGGATGAGCGCAACAAAGTGGTCTTCTCCAGCCTTTAAACAGCCATAACACAACAGGCGGAGGCCCTTAAGCTCATTCAGAAGGAGATGATAGACTCTCATGATGAGTCTCTCCTAAAACTTAGACAGGAGTCCGCAGCTCAAATCAAACTCGTTCGTGCTGACCAGGAGAAAGACTGGGAGCACTACTGCGATGCTGTCAAAGATTTTGAAACAACCGCCACCTCCATCAAAAATATATGCTACAATCTGGAGAAGGAGGTCACTGCCATCCGCACTCGCCTCTCCCTGGCTGATGATGACAAAAAGGGGGAAGGAGTTGAGGAAGAAGAAAAACCTGAGGCGGATCAGGCTCAGGCGGAAGAAGGACCAGAGGTCCTAGCAATAACTAAGGGGGATGGTTCAACTGTTCAAGTTGGAACCAACTCAGTACCCCATTTGGGGAAGGTTCAGCTGATCAAGCTGGAACCAGCTCTACACCCCCTCCCGAAACCGTCCAAATCCCAGATGTCCAAACAACATCAACTGTGGCTGAGCCAGCCGCAGAATCCTCAGCTCAGCATATCGAGGAGATCGCACGATTCCTTGATCAGGAGGATGAGCTACTGCCACCGCAAAGGCCGGGGAAGGAGATCACTACCGAAGTTACTCCTTCTTCCTCGACACCTAAGTTCAAATCCAAAGCGGAACAGGAGGCGTTTGATAAAAGAGTTGCTCAGGAACTACAAATTGAACTTGATTATGAGCAGCAACTTGAAGAGGAAGCTAAGAAGGCAAAGAAGCCCAGGAAGCCGGTTGGCAAAATTGCTAAAGGCAAAGCCAAACTGATCATGGATGAACAGCAGAAGAAAGCTCAGGAGGAGCTGGCCAAAGCTTCTGCTACTGATGTCCAGCCCTTGGCTCAGAGTACTTATACTCCTACACTTACTCCAGAGCAAGAGGCAGAGGATAGAGCCACCTGGGAGGCTACGCTGAAAGGACTAAATCTCCGAAGAGGAGACGCTAGATCAGCAGCTCTCAGAGAGAAGAAAAAATTGGCCGACCTGGCTAAGATCATTGAACTGACAGATAAGATAGCCAGCGAGCCAGTAGTGGATTGGAAAAGGCAGATCCCGAGGTCTTCTAAGTATTATAGGAGAGGAGCGCCCAGAGCACCTTATATTAAGAAAGCTCCTACTCCTCATGTAGACAGATGGGTGCCAGCAGAGCTGAATGAGCAATGAGAGGAACTTAAGGAGGAATTTATCAAGGGATACTATGTGTGGGGTTTCTATCCATCTGGGATACCAGTTGATCAGCTATTCGATGAGTTCCTTCATCAATACAATGCCCAGCTCAGAAATCAGCTTCAACTGATAATGGAAAGAGAGAAGATACCCCTCAGAGCTCCAGCATTAAGACGCATCCCTCCTCCGAGGACTATTCGCGGCGTGCTATGCACGAAGGAGATAGAAGATGAGATCGAGGCAGCTGCTTATCATCATAACCTTAGTTCTGATCTGCCTGATGATCTCGAGGAAATCCAAATTTTGCGAGCAAGGATTTACAAGTACTATGGTCTGGATCCTCCCGCTGATAGATTTGCTGACTTCAAGAGCAGGACCAAGAGATTCAGACGTCGGCAATGATCTTCTTATCATTTATTTTGTAATAGAGATAGGAACCTTGTAATCTTCATGTCTATATATATCAGTTCCTATTTCTATCCAGACAATTACTCATTGTCTTACGGCCCTTGGTTGTGTTTTCGTTATCACAACTGATCACTGAAGTGATCTGACACACACTCACATAACCGTTTTCTCTGTGTTTTTGCCTATCTCTCACTGCTGAACTCAAGGCTAACTGATTCAGTTTACTGAAGTCTATCTATGTCAGTAGTTTAGTATCATTTCTTTATATTTTATAGAGGTTTTGGCATCATAAATTAGGGGGAAATTGTTGGGTTATGAGTCAGTAGAAGATACTCAGCATGTTATCGGGCAAAATAACATTGGGGGAAATCATAGTAGTACTATGGAATTGAAGATCCCAAAACCCAGCTGATATCAGTAGTGTAGTGTCTTGATAGGATTAGCTGATGTATAGGCTAGACTTTTTGATTTGTTGATTACTGTGTCTATGTCCTGTACGGGGTAAAATGTTGGATTGATCTTCTGTCGAAGTTACCTTCCAAAACCCCACGTCTTCTATGTAATAGCTTGCATTCTTCTGTCATCAGGTGATCCTCACCTTCAGTAGAAGACACCTCATCAGCTGATAGACATCAGCAGAAGAACTTCATGTAAAGCTCAGTACCTTCGCAGTCATCAGCTGACCCTACTCAGGAGCCATATCCTTTGTCAGCCGACTCAGACGAAGAAGACATAGACTGTCCTAAGTCTAATGTGTCCGACAGAAAATGACCCAGTCGCTAAAGTCATTTCGAAAGTCAGCAGAAGACATACTAGGATTAGGGAGAGTCAACTCCGATGTCAGGCACAATCTCACCTACCACAAACCTCGACCAATGAGAAGCCGACAACGCTTTATCTGCTCTGACCAACTAAAGCTGCTCTCATGTACAGTGTCAACTGCTCTGCTGCATGTAACGCTCCGAAATTTTTATGCATTGCATATCTATTCATGCATGTTATCAAGTGTTTTTAGTTCTGTAAGTCGCGCCTTAGAAATTTAAATGAAAATTAAAGCATTTATCTTATTTTTATTAAATCATTTTTATTATGTAAATTTATTTTGAATTTTGAATGTATTTATTTATTTAGAAATTATGTTAGAATTATTAGACAATAATAATATTTATATATTTTGGATTTTCCTAAATCTACTAGGATTCAAGAAAGGATATAATATTTTATATTATATTAAGTTATTAGGAAATAATTTGAAATTATATTTTGTGAATAAAATATATATTATATTTGTGATATAGATGTTTTAGGAAAAAAAAATCTAGTTGTATTTATCCTCATCCTAATTTATCTAGGATTGAATCTCTTATTTGATAAGTGATAGAATAAATTCTATATAAAATAGATATGGACGAAAATAAATATGGGTAAAATATATTTGATACCTTATAGGATTATAAATCTTTAGATAATGATTTCTAGGCCTATAAATACCCCTTAGTCGCTCATAATTTAGCATTCCATATAATTTTCGAAAATCCTGTCAGCATCCCTGCGAACTGTTTAAAGAATTATTTACACATCTTCTCGTCGTCCTATCATCGTGAAAATTTAGGGTCGTCTTCCTTGGTATGTCTATTATACTCATTTAAATTTTTATAATTTTTCAAGCATGCTATGTATTTGTTTAAAATTGTTATTCGTATCCTGCCAGTTTCTGACAGCATGTTCATGATCTAGAAAGTAAAATTTGTTTTTCATGTTTTCTTTATGTTATTTTCGACCATGTTGAACATTAATACAATAAAATATATGTTAGGTCATTAATTTTAAAAACATAGAATTTTTAGGATACGTGTACTATTTATTTGTTAATTTGTTTCTTGATGTGTCCAATTCTACTATGTCATTTCTTCGGTTGTTAAAATGTAAGTTTTTTTTTGGTTATGCTATTTGTTTTCTGCCGTGATTTTCCAGGGCCGAATTCATGATCTTATATTACTTGAAAAATTCTAGAAAAATTATAGAGTTGGATTTTAAGAGGTCTTTTACGTCTCTGCAAAGGTTCATAATTTTTGAGCAAGTCCTTATATTTTTACAGAATTTATAGTTTTATACTGCCGAAAAACCATGCATCAGGGATAGGGCTTAGGAAAATATTTATATCTCACTGCATAAAAATGGTTTTGATTTGATTCTTTTTCCTAAATACTCTATACGTGTGGAGGTTCGTAAATATATTTATTGTGTATTTTTAACGTATTCGTACGAAAGCAGTTTAATATAAATGTTCGGGTGTTCAGTTGGAGGATACAGTTTTCGTATTTGGATTTTAAGGAAACGTATTCTGTATTTTCGGAAGTCATCTCTTATCCATATGGTTTGAAATTTTGATAAGATACGTCCACATATGTTGTCTAGATGTGTGTAAAATATTAGAATTTTTAAGGTATGTTTAGTACCTCAAACGTTTAGATCAAGCACAGTATGTCAGAAACCGTTTTAATTGATGCAGTAGATTTGTTTTGGTTATAACTTTTAGAGTACTTATGATTTTGGTATGAAACCAATTCCGGTGTGTTTTAGACTCATTTAAGGATCTGGATTTAGAAGATTAGAATTTTTGGAATGAATTCATGTTATGTGGAAAACTTTTAAAATTGCACGAGTTATGAAATTGTTTCATGCATATATGTCATTAAGATTTGAGTTATTTTCATGTATAGGATCGGCGCGCAGGACTTAAACATTGATATCCATTATTTATCATTCAAAGTCAAGGTTAAGGTGGGGAATGTTACCGTTTATCTTTATTATACATTGTGCTCGATATTTCATGTGTTTATGACAGGCATGAAAGAAGGGTCGAAATTGGATCCTTGGATCGAAATTGGATCCTAAATGAAAATCGGTCGGAATTGGGCCGTAGGATCGGAATTGGGTCCTCAATGAAAAATCGGTCGGAATTGGGCCGTAGGATCGAAATTGGATCCTCTATGTGAATAGGTCGGAATTGGGCCTATGGAAATGTTATGGTCTGTGTGACCGAGTATTCTTTGCATGATCTAATTTTCCATGTCTTGTCGGTGTGATTTATAATCTTGGTAAATGTGTACATCTCCCACTGAGTAGTCGTACTCATCCCTATCATTTTAACATTTTTTTCAGAAAATGGCTTGGCCGATGCGTAGAGGTGTTGGTGGTGATGGTCACATACATGAAAGGATTTATGAATTTGTTATTGCATTAAAACTAGTTTGATCATGAACTGTAAATTTTATTTTCAAAAACTAATTATTGCACATGTTTTTGATTCAAGACTTCCGCTGTTACGAAATGCATTAAAAACCTTATTGTTTTTATAAATATTTTATTATTTTCTAAAAATTAAATTGAGGAAATGAAAAGTATGCACGAGGCGACACTCCCTTTAAAAGTTACGAAAATTGGGGCGTTACACTGCAACATTTCGAAAAAATGGCCGTTTTCTTTGGAAAGTTGTGACACGTGGCATCGTCGTCTCCAACGGACATATGCGTATTTCACGACTATAAATAGAGAAGAAATCCGAGCTTCACGCACGGGATATCAAGGGAAAACGCTCAAAGCTTTCACGCAACTCTAGTGCATTCAAGATCAATCCAGCAAAGAACTTGCCCAATAGAATATCATTAGTTCTTCTCTCTAGAGTTCTTTAGATCCCTCTTCTCTAGCTAAGCTCATTGCCATATCTATAGCATAGAAACTCGAAGGAGTTCACTTTTAGTGATTGTTCTTATTGTAAGAACTCCTTTTTAGTTGGAGATTATCCCCTCTCTTTCAAACCTCGGTTTGATTTGTAAAGTCGCTAAGGACTATAATTTAGAAAGGTCTGTCCAGTGCACAGATTCCTTGCTGAGACTTGCTCAGATAAATCAACAAGAACTCCTGTTCGGCAGGACCGTGGACGTAGGATCTTGCGTATCCGAAACACGTTAAAAACTGCTTGTGTTATTTACTATTTTATTGCATTGCATACAAACTGCTACAAAATCATATCTTGCATAAAAAGTATTTTCAAAAGCGCACTAGCCAAAATATTCTAACTTGCGAAATCACGTTTTCAAACTGAGACGAATCTCCGGGACCTACACTCTTATCCGCACAACGTCTCCGACTGAGTTTCAGAAGCACCGACAAACGTCGCAGGGAGAGCTCGCAGTTGGCACACTTCTGACCCGCGATCGAAGGTTACTATTTGGCACTGTTCATCAGTTTCAACTTACAGCTCAGCTGTCCTTCACGTTCTGAGAAAAGAAACTGTGCTCAGGTGTATTCACCCCCCCTCTACACCTGACTCTCGTCTCCGGACCAACACAACTCATTCCATCCTAACATCCAAGTAGCGAAATCGGCTAACGACGTTAAGATATATATCGAGAAAGATGGAAACTTTCTTGATTGGGGCGATTTTCAAGAAGACTCTCGCTTCAAGAAGGGAAGTGTACAAGAGTTTTATTCGAACGTCGCGAGAGTAAAATGAAGCTTTGCAATTGCTAAAGTCGGTAGATCCTAATATACATGCTAATCTTGATAGGTTGTTTCAACCTCCATTACCCGTATACACACCTTACTATAATGCAACCAACTTTAATTTACCATCGAAAATATACGATTGGGTGAAGGAACAATTTTCAGACGAGACGAACACCCCTACGGGGTCAGTTAGACCTATATCAATTATAATTGAAGGCCCAAGTAGAACCGGCAAGACCCAATGGGCTCGTTCGTTAGGAATACATGATTATCTTTCAGGCTATTTGGATTTCAATCCTAGAGTCTATAGTAATGCTTTAAAGTATAATATCATTAATGACGTCCCTCTCGCAATTCTTGCATAGAAACATTTCAAGCAGTTATTAGGCGCATATGCAAATTGGTTGACAAACTGCAAGTACGGAAAGCATGTCACCATTAAAGGAGAAATCTCATCCATCGTTCTTTTTAATCCTGGTGATAATGATAGCTACCGCGACTTCCTCGAGAAGCCAGAAAATAGAATTTTCTTGGTGTTTTGATCAATGTTGTATATGTATTTATCAATTCTTCTCTCTTTTGAAATGAAGTCTCTTTATTCTCTCATTCGTCTCCATAAAACACACAACAATTCACCATTTTTAAATCACCGCCGACATCAATCGTCATTTGATTCATATCAATAAAATTTAGTGACACAACTGATAAAGGGCAAAACAGACCACACATGTGCACCTCACACGCACTAATATCTTTCCTTACTTCAACCCCCTTGCAGTAATTTCGTAGCACATATGCAAATTTATACTCCCTCCATTCTATTGAGTTTGTCTCATTTATTTTCGATACGTATATTAAGGAGAGTTGTTAGTTGTGAGTGAGAGGTGGATCTCATAAAAAGAAAATAATTAATTATGTATAGAAAATTATAATTTTCGAAATGAGACAAACTTAAAAGGAAAGACAAAATGAATGAAATTGAGAATAGATCCATACAAATTTCAGAGTTTATATCATTTCAGCCCCTCACCTTCGTCAATTTCACTAGTAGTAATATATCAATATACCCTATTTGACTATTACAACTACAAAATTACCCAATTTTATAAAAACTATCCACTATATACCCAAATTTACTAAAATACCCCCACTTTTTTACTTCTCTCACCTAAAAGTGTCAGGCCACGATCGGACCGTGATCGGATGTGTTCGACCGATTGGACATGCCCGATCATGGCCTGATAGTGATCGGCCTTGTGATAGGGCATGACCGATCATGCCCACTATTCAAGTAGTGATCGGCCCTTGGTCGGGCGTGTCCGACCGGTCGGACCGGTCCGACCGGTCGGACCCTGATCGGGCCCTCTTTTTACGTGATCGGACCATTCCATAGTAGGGGTATTTTCGTCTTTTTGGATATATAATGTAGTTAAATATAAGAATTGGGTATAAATGTGTTTGTCTTTTCCCAGATGGGCATTTCACCGCCGGACTCATTTCACTACCTTCGCCAACAGAACTGGAAGGACTAGACTAGATGAACCTTCCCCGAACTATAGGGGCTTAAATGTAATTCCTCATTACTTTTCACACTCCCCATTAAAGAAGTATATAATGCTCCGAATTGAGGGCTTCTGAGCCAAACCCAAAGCCTTCACTCAGAAATGGACGGCGCCCAAGAAGCTCAGAAGCGGGAGGCTTTCCGGCAAGCCGTCACCAACACACTCGAACGGCGGCTGTTCTACATCCCTTCCTTCAAGATCTACCGCGGCGTCGCCGGACTTTACGATTATGGTCCCCCTGGTTGCGCCGTCAAGGCCAATGTCCTCGCTTTCTGGCGTCAGGTTGGCCGATTTCCCCCTTTTCGTTACTGTTGAGGTCGTAGGGTGATTATGGATTGAATTTTTTCTTTGAGTTTGTTTTTAGGCTGTGCATGCTGTTACGCTCTTAGATAGTTGCTGGAATCGGTTTTAGCCCTTTTCATTTTGATAGTTAAGATGTTATGTTGGGGGTTCTGAGCTGGGAAGCTTGTTCTTTTGTCTGGAATTATGGTAATATGAATTTAATTAATTTTGGTGATGGGTGAGGTATGCTAGTTTATGCAAGTTAACACTTAGGTTATCATTAATTGCTTAGTTTCTTTGAGTTGAAGGGTACAGTCTTGTTACTCTTTGAAGTACAGTATTGTTACTCTTTGAACACGTAATGAAGTCAGATGTGATACACTTGCGCAAGGAGCTTTTCTAGATGTCTTAATTAACTGTGAAGATATCCAGGTTTTCTTCTGGAGAGTAATGATGCTTGTTAAAAATTCTATTTATCTACTCGAATATGCTATATAGAGTTGATGATTTGTTTTTGTCTTTTATATATTACCATGTGCTTTACCAATTAATTTATTAAAGAGACCTTGTTTCCCTGCTTGACTTTGATGTTGGAAATTTGTTTCAAATTCTTCAGCACTTTGTTCTTGAAGAGAACATGTTGGAAGTTGATTGCCCATGTGTCACCCCTGAGGCTGTGCTAAAGGCATCTGGTCATGTTGACAAGTTCACTGACCTTATGGTTAAGGATGAAAAGACTGGAACCTGTTACCGAGCTGATCATTTGCTTAAGGACTATTGCAAAGAGAAGCTCGAGAAAGATCCTAAGCTGAGTGAAGAGAAGGCAGCAGAACTGAGGCATGTACTTGCAGTACTGGATGACCTCTCTTCCGAACAACTTGGTGCGAAGATCAAGGAATATGGAATCACTGCTCCAGATACTAAAAACAGTCTTTCTGATCCCTATCCATTTAATCTAATGTTTCAGACATCAATTGGGCCATCTGGGTCAAGCACTGGGTGAGAATCAATTTCCTTCTCAAGAATAAGATTCTTTTAGACACTGGAAACAAGTTCTCCTGTCCGATTCGTTTTTCCTTGTTGATGTTAATGTTCGATTCATTGCAGATACATGCGTCCTGAAACTGCTCAAGGTATTTTTGTGAACTTTAAGGACTTGTATTACTACAATGGCAACAAGCTTCCTTTTGCAGCTGCACAGATTGGTCAAGCTTTTCGGAATGAGGTTCGTTCAATTCCGTAATGATTGATTTGCTTTATGTCCTGGCTAGTTCACTAATACAGTAAACTGGACTTAAGGTGATCATATGAACTATCTGCTGTCATCTTAGTAATTGTAGAGTGCAAACACTATTGTGCATCATGGGAGTGACTAGTATTTTCCTAATTCATCCTGACACTTCTGTATTTAAAGTTAATCAGTTGTCTAGTCACAGATTTTTCTAGTTTGAGTGGGTCTTGTGAGGGAACTGAATACAAGTTTTGAAATGTTCTATCTACCTGATATTTAACTTATTGGTGTTAAAACTAATGCTTTTACAACTGGAAACCAGGGAGTTCAACTAAAGTGTAGGTTTTGATTATCTAGCAAGAAGGCAGAATAGATAATTAGAGACAATTTGACTTTTACATCTGGACATTTTTTAATATTGGAGTTCTTTTTTAGCAGACAGATGTTCTTAATATGAAGTGCTTGCTATCATGTAATATCTGTGTCAGAAAATCTGCAAGCTTGTCGCTGTTTGTAAGCTGCACATTATAGCTTGTATCTGTCTCAGTATGATATTGGTGCCTGACATTCATGGATTTGCAGATCTCTCCACGACAAGGCCTCTTAAGGGTTCGTGAATTTACTCTGGCTGAGATCGAACACTTTGTGGATCCTGATGACAAGTCCCATCCTAAATTTGCTGAAGTTGCCAAGTTGGAATTTTTTATGTTCCCAAGAGAAGATCAGGTGTCTGGAAAGCCAGCAAGGAGAATAGCAATTGGTGAAGCAGTTTCTCAGGTCGATGCTACTCACTATTCTTCTTACTCTCCCCTGACTTAGATTAGATATGTTCTCTTTGCTGACATCAACTTGTCATCCTGTACGGCTCAGGGTATCGTCAATAATGAAACACTCGGATATTTTATAGGGAGAGTATACTTGTTCCTCACCTTACTTGGAATTGATAAAGACCGCCTGCGGTTTCGCCAACATCTAGCAAATGAGATGGCACATTATGCTGCAGATTGTTGGGATGCTGAAATTGAATGCTCTCATGGATGGATTGAGTGTGTTGGTATTGCTGATAGATCAGCGTATGATTTACATGCCCACACGGTAGGACTCTGTCGAATTTGCATACAGAGACTATCAGATTTGTTCTCTTTATCTTATATGCTTTAAGTAAGTGGTTGGTCTTCTTTTTGGCAGGATAAAAGTGGTGTAGAACTAGTGGCACATGAGAAATTTGCCGAACCTAGAGAAGTGGAGGTCTCTTCTCTGTCCCCTCTTAGCACCTCCCCCAGTTTGTTCAATCACTCTGAGCATACCCCAAGTTCCTGAAATCAGGACAGTAGTGCATCGATCATCGATGGCATGAAATTTATATGAATGCTTGTTTCGGATAATACATTTTTTGAGGAGTAGTGCCATTAATAGTCTGCTGTTATGATTTCAAGAAATTGGAGCCGTACCTCTATCATGATTACCGACTTCTATAATACCTGTGTCTCTTTCATTGTCCCATTTTAATGGTTTTGTCATTAATATCTTACTATCTAACGCTGTTTGTTTTTCTCCAGAAACTTACGATAACTCCTGTTAAGAAAGAGCTGGGTCTTGCTTTCAAGAGTAACCAAAAGATGGTGGTTGAAGCATTACAGGTACAATTTTTTTGTTTCTTGGTGTATCCTATTTCTCCCTCCTAACCAGTATTCAGTTTGGAGTTTTTTGTGGATAAGATATCCTGTTTATTTATATTGGCAGCTTACTTATTCTTGATGAGTAGTAAATTGTTGTGTTTCCTCTTCCCGTTAATTGTAGAATATGGTCAAGCTTCTTCAAATAAACCGAACATTGATGGATCTTCTTGTTGTATTTTCACTTGTTGGATTCAGTTTGTGTGTTGTAGTCTTCTAGGACATATTTCCTTTATGATGCATGTGCATTACTATATGCATTAGAAGTCCATGAGGTATATACAACTTTTGCTTATGGGGGGTTTGTGAAGTTCTCATTTGCTATTTCTAATCAGGCCATGGGAGAAAAGGAAGCTATGGAGATGAAAGCAACTTTGGAAGATAAATTAGTGGCAGAGTTTCGTGTTTGTACTCTTGACAAAGTTGTCACTATAAAACAAAACATGGTGTCAATCTCCAAGGAAATTAAAAAAGAACACCAGAGAACTTTCACACCATCTGTGATTGAACCGTCTTTTGGCATTGGGAGGATCATATACTGTCTCTATGAACATTCCTTTTATACGAGAGCAAATAAAGATGGGGATGAACAGTTGAACGTTTTCCGTTTTCCTCCACTGGTGGCTCCAATCAAATGTACAGTGTTTCCTCTTGTTCAGAATCAACAATATGAGGAAGTTGCCAAAAAAATAGCCAAGTCATTAACTGCTGTTGGGATTTCGTACAAGATTGATATAACAGGTATACATCTTGGTTTACGGCATTTACCTTAAATCTGGTTATATGTTAATTTGAAATGACATTTTCCATATTTAATATCAGCATGTACCTTTCTTTCAGTTGTCTTTTTCTTCCATTTTGGTGATATACATTATTGAACTCATACAAATGTGGAAAGAACTAGCTGGAGGGCCTACTTGTTGAGCTATGCGAGCTAATATATTACGTGACAACAAGTTGGCTTGATTTGTTTTGAAACATTAGTACCTATCTTGAGTTTTGTGTTTATCTATTTGTACTAATCCATGATTTAGATAACTTCATTTCTTTTGTGACGTGCAACTTCGTAATATTATCAAATTGGCATGTTTTAGACTAGTTACTAACTGTTTGATGAGTTGTAGTTTGCAAAATTTTCATGTAAGTTCTTCTCTGCAGGTACTTCAATAGGAAAGAGATATGCAAGAACCGATGAACTCGGAGTTCCTCTAGCCATAACGGTTGATTCGACAACCTCCGTAACAGTGCGTGAAAGAGACAGCAAGCAGCAGATTCGCGTAAATGTGGATGAGGTGGCATCCTTGGTGAAAGAGGTAACTGATGGTGTAAGCACATGGCCTGATGTATTGTGGAGATACCCAACTCATTCATCCTAACCATCAGGTAGTTGAACTTCATTTACATACATCTAGTCAGGCCACTTATCCTGAATTAGAACAACTTGACATTTTTCCTATCAATTTTGTAAACTTGTTTCACTTTGTATGTTTTATCAACTTTGACCTCGTACCAACTTTTTATGTCCGAATTGCTGGATAGTTTGCTTTTAAAACTCCCTGTTATACATTTTTCTTCGAACATAGTCTCTGAGTTGGATCGAATTGTGCCTTATTCTACTGCTATTTGTTTCTGATGCTGTTGAACTCCGGTTTCTCTGTTTCAATCAACAAATCATAAATTTAAGGTTTTTTCTTTTTTTGGCACATTTGGTGATGTGTTACAGAATCAATCTCACAGATATGCATAGCAGATCATATGCTTATGGAGTACATTTTATTGAATTAATATTCTCTATCTAGTCTTCTTGAATTGGAACCAAATTGCAGTTTGCCTCCGTAAATTTCTGGAAGCTGACCTAACTCTACTTCCTCCTCCAGAGCTTCCATTTGTTTATTGTTTTCCACAAATGTGATCTGCATAAGATTTCCACATCACATAACAACAATAACACAAGTAATTTAAAGTGAAAAATCCAACCTTATTCCTAGTATTTTTGTCAATAAATGGATAGATGATCTTCCACACAGTGATGAATATGTGAGGCACGTGAACGAACATTAGTTTCTTGAGCCTTTCTGGGTAATAATCCTGCCATAAAAAAATCACTCTCTCTCTTACTCAGCTCCCACTCATATAGATGTGCGTGTGATTAATTTGTACCTGTAAAATCGAAAGAATTGCAACCATTGCCACGAACATCGCTGTTGGCGTAGGCATCTCCCTTGAGATCTATAATAATTATGAACTTCTCCTGCCCATTAGGAACCCTACACATGCATCCAAAATTACTAGTACTAAGAAAAAAGGGATAATAGAGTAATTTTCAAATGTTAAAAACAACATAATTTTGACTAGTTTCTCCAAAACAAAGACTGTAAAAACCTGGAAAAACATCAAAAACATATATCGTGTAAGAGTAATTACATTAATTATAATTGCATTTGTAAATACATAATTCTTATGTACGTTTGAGTTCTTCATGGTTTCCTTTGTTGGGAAAATGCTTAGCACTAAAAATGACTCCAACTGGGCACCCCCTCTTATCCACCCCCTGCATATAAACCTTGTTATGTGCTATGTGATTTGCAACTTCTGATGCTGCAATCGAACCCGATGAGACGAACTTTCTCCTCCATGTGAAGTACTTGATGAACATTGCAGAAGCGCTCTCGATGTCATGATCGAAGAAACCTTCTCAATGTTAGGTCATCCACTTCCTGCAAATCCATTTTCATTGTTGTTTATATCAAGTCAAGATGTTTGTGTATTGAATGAATTGATTACCTTACAAGCTGGATCTTGTTTTTCAACTTTGTCTCTCAAAAGATCAATCTTCTTCTTCTCCTCAGGATCATTACTATGTATGATCTCTTCTTTTTCTTCAATTTCTTTCTGGAGAATAAAATACATCTTCTTCTTCTTCCTCCTCTTTTTTCTTGAGAATTGTCTCCATCTGGGATCTAATTCTGAATCAAGATTATGACCAAAAAAAAAAGACATCTTTTTTTTTTGTGTGTTAAATGAGTTTGAATGCTGAACAGAATTCTGTTATGGATTGGAAGAATTTAGCCCAGTTCAATAAAGATGAGTGTATTTAGAGTATGATGGAATTTAAGGCTGAAGAAGGGGGAGATAAGTAATGTGATTTGGCGTGTTGGTTGGAAATATTCCATTTCTCGACTACTTGTTTTAGCAATTTATCGAACCTTTTTCCTGTTTGGGTTCTCTGATTTTGTTTGGAGTTTAGTTGTCACGGTCGAGTTAGGGATTTTCATTAATAAACAATGGTCCTTGAGAGGACTGGATTCCCGATGTCTTTATAAATCGAGTGTATTGCAAATGGTTACTATATGATCTATATTTTCTATGTAGTTTGCAAGTTATTATATACAAATATAATCGATCATTTACGAATAATAGAATGTAGATTAATATTTGCCTAACTTTCTCAAAATCCAAATTACTACAAATACACCAGATGAATTTAAAATCACAAGTTTTTAGTCATTAAATCATGTCTCTACTTGAAGCAATTCAGTGCCCACGGAACTTTCTTAACTCTCTTATTTCTCTTTTTTGTGTTTTGGGCTTTTTGGGCCCTTCTTATTGTGGATTTAGCGGACTTCTTGGGCTAGAAACTATATCCCACCATTTTGGTATATTTTGGGCATTTTTACTTGTTCTCTCTTCTTTCTTTTCTGATTCATTTTATTTCCTAATTTATTTATGCTTTTGTTTATTCCTTACCTAATTTTGCAATTTATTTCTTATGTATTTTTTAAAATTTCTTTTCTTATTCCTTTTTAATTTTGATTAACCACAAACACAATTATATTATTTATTTGTGAGTTTCTTAATCTTATGATCTCGTCTACTCTAGCCTTTGTTACTTGATTTTAGTTTTCGTCAAATTATTAGATACTATGTTCATATATTATTCGTTATATTTTATTGTATTTTCAAATTTAGCTTCAAAATTTCTTTAATCTATCTTTTGTTTAAAAAAAAAAAAACTTTATAGGAATATGGCGGGATTTTTTATTTTTAGTTTTGTATAATTGGGTTGAAGGCAGTGTGATTGTTGGTAATTCAGCTTAGCGTTGGACTTTGTACAATATAACAATTAAAGTTAAAATATTTTGGTATGGGTGAAGATTAATTGGCCAAAATGTTTACTTTTCAGCCATCCCACTGTCGAATCCTACATCGGCAACAACAGAGTTTCTAAAACAATCTTGTCAATTTTGTAAGCTTGAATTATATGGTTTCACTTTGTATGTTCTTTGAAGATTTCTTACCAACTTTTCTTGACAGTTGCTGGCTAGTTTGCTGTTAACTCCCTTTTATACATTTTCCTTTAACATAGTAACATAGTTTCTGGTTGGATAGAATTTGTGCCGTGATGCTTTCAATCAAGAAATAATAAATTTAAGATGTTGTTCTCTTGGGAGCGATTAAGGTGTTTATCATGTGACAGAATGTTTTATTTTCAAAACCACAAATACCGCTATGTGTGAGTGCGAGATTTACCCTGTGCGTACCAAATGTAGCGGCTTTCATTGATCAAAAAAATTACCTAACTATAAAAAAATAAATTTAAGGTTTTGGCATCAAGCCAATGTAGCCATCTTCGGACAAGTAGTACAGAAATACTTGATATACTGGCAATGCATTAATGCTTACTGCACCATTTAATTTAGAGAGTTTATTCATTGAATTAATATCATTTATATCTAGAATTCTTGAATTGGGAGTATTTGGAACCAATTGCAGTTTGCCTCCATAATTGAAGTGAAGAAACTGCCGTACAGTGATGAATATTTAAGGCACGTGAAGGGATCAGCACTTTCTTGACTCTTTTCTGGGTAGTAATCCTGCCATGCATCACTCAGATGTGACAAGTTTCTCCTCCATGTGAAGTAATTTTCAAATGTGACAAGTTTCTCCTCCATGTGAAGTACTAGATCAACATTGCAGAAGTGAAGTACTAGATCAACATTGCATAAGCCCCCTCGATGTCATAATCACACAGTGTCAAGTCATCCACTGCCTGCAAATCCATTTTCATTGATTGTTATTGAATGATTAACTTACAAATAATCCAATTTTCTCAAGCCACCAATTAAAACAGGATGAATCAATTCACAAATAATAATAGCTTGCGAAAATTAAATGCATAAGAACATCAAGAATTTTTACGTGAAAAACTCAATTGGGAAAAACTACGGGACTTAGTCTAGACAAAATAACTCCACTATGATGATAAAGAGTTACATAAATCAATCCGGTGACTCCGGACGATATAAGCACCAATCAATCTACCAACCAAAACACCACAAGTATATCCAACCTACAATCTATAGAATTGGAAATACGTTACCAATTGGGAATCCCAAATTGAATTGGTAGATGAGTAGAATTCACCAAGACGAACACACGAACAAGAAATCAAAAAGATTTCATCCAAAACCTGCATCCGCGAAGACGAAACGTGTGGACGCCTTTTGACGAGACGAAGAGTTGACCGCGAGAGAGAGACTCTTTTCTTTCTTTCTTGAAATCTCTCGCCCCCGAAACTGGATGAGTCTTGGAAACCAATTTTAATTCTTGAAGCAAACCAAAACAATCCTTTTATATTATTATATTGGTTGGTGGGCCAAGAAAAACAAATGGGCTGACCCACCTAAGCCCAACAATCTCCCCCGTCAGCTCATTTGGGGAGACTCGGTCAATCCAGCCTCTTGCCTGCAAAAGATAAACTTCTCTCTTGGCAACGCCTTGGTCAACATATCAACATCATTATCATCTGTGTGTACCTTCTCGAGTTTCAACAATTTAGAATCCAAGACATCTCGAATCCAATGATACCTCACATCAATATGTTTTGATTGAGAGTGGAAGGTAGAATTGTTACACAAATGAATGGCGCTCTGACTATCACAATGAAGACTATACTTTTCTTGTTTCATACCCAATTCTTGTAGGAATTTCTGCAACCAAAGAACTTTTTTGCAAGCTTCAGTAACCGCAATATATTCTGCTTCAGTGCTCGAAAGAGCAACACACTTTTGTAGTCTGCTTTGCCATGAAACTGCACAACCTGCAAATTTCATCAAGTCTCCAGATGTGGACTTCCTACTATCAATGTCACCTGTCATATCTGCATCAGTGAATCCATCTAGCATTGTTTTATCATTGTCAAAACATAAACACACATTAGAAGTCCCCTTGAGATACATGAGAATCCACTTGAGAGCATTCAAATGCTCTCTACCTGGGTTAGAGAGAAACCGACTAACAACACCAACTGCATGAGCTATGTCCGGTCTACTGCACACCATAGCGTACATCAGACTACCAACGGCACACCATAGCGTACATCAGACTCACTTTTAGGACACTGCTGAATGCTCATGTTAAAGTGGACTGCAAGTGGAGTAGATACTTCCTTAACACTGCTCATGTTAAATCGATCAAGTACTTTCTTAATGTACTATTCTTGAGATAACCAAAGCTTTCCATTTTGTCTGTCTCGTGAGATCTTCATCCCAATAATGTGTTTAGCCAATCCCAAATCCTTCATTGCAAAGGACTCGCTCAAATCTTTCTTCAAGCTGTCAATTTTCCTAACGTAGTGACCTACAATCAACATGTCATTGACATAAAGCAAGAGAATAATAAAATTACCATCTGAATAATTCTTCACATAAACACAATGATCAGATGTAGTCCTCTTATACTCTTGTTCTGTCATGAAGGAGTCAAACTTTTTATACCACTGTCTCGGTGCCTGCTTTAGACCATACAAGCTCTTCCTGAGACGACAAACATGACTCTCTTTACCAACTTCCTTAAACCCCTTTGGTTGCTCTATGTAAATTTCTTCCAAATCACCATGTAGGAAGGCTGTCTTCACAACAAGTTGTTCAATCTCTAAATTCAAGCTAGCTGCAATACCGAGAACAGTACGGATGGAAGACATCTTTACCACATGAGAAAAAATCTCTTCAAAGTCTACACCCTTTTTCTGACCAAATCCCTTCACAACTAGTCTTGCCTTGTACTTCGGTTGAGAAGATTATTCTTGAGTCTTCAGCTTGTAGACCCATTTATTCTTTAGAGCTCTCTTGCCCTTAGACAACTTCACCAAGTCATAGGTGTGATTTTCATGCAAGGATACCATCTCTTCTTGCATGGCCTGCAACCATTCTTCTTTCTTTTCATGCTAAAGAGCCTCACTATAACACTCTAGCTCTCCTCCATATGTCAACAAAACATACTCGTTAGGATTGTACCTGCTAGAAGGTCTTTTCTCTCTGGTAGATCTCTTAACTTCATCCTGATCTGGTGGTGGAGTTGGCGCTTCACTTCCCTCGAGTTCATCAGAAATAATTTCATCACCATCCATGTTCTCTCCTTGTTCCGATTTAGCTCCCCCGTGATCAGAATCGACTAGTTCTGGGGCTGAATCTGCAATAGGAATCTCATTTGGCAACTTCTGATTCTTTTCTTTTTCAATATCTTCAATAGTTTGGTCTTCGAGGAAGACAACATCTCTGCTTCTGATAACCTTCTTTGTAACCGGATCAGACAATCTGTAGCCAAACTCTTCATTTCCATAACCCAAGAAGATACACTGCTTTGATTTCACATCAAGTTTTGCTCTTTTATATTTAGGAATATGGACAAACGCCTGACAGCCAAAGACTCTCAAATGCTTGCAAGATATTTCTTTCCCTTTCCAAACCCTCTCTGGAATATCACCATCCAAAGGAACTGATGGAGAAAGATTAATTAGATCAACATCAGTCCTCAAAGCCTCAACCCAAAAAGACTTAGGCAACTTCGCATTTGATAGCATGCATCTAATACGTTCAGTAATTGATCTGTTCATCCTCTCTGCAATACCATTTTCTTGAGGAGTCTTAGGAACTGTCTTCTCAAGTATGACCCCCTTTGATTTGCAATTGCTTTCAAACGGTCCTCTGTATTCACCACCATTATCTGCCCGAACACGTATCAGTTGCTTGCCCGTCTCTCTTTCAACTCTGATGTGAAAGTCTTTGAACATCTCAATGACCTGATCTTTAGATTTCAAAGAAAAACACCAAACTTTCCGTGCAAATCATCAGTAAAACTTACAAAATAAAATGCACCACCAAGAGACTTATCTTTCATGTAGCACACATCAATATGTACTAATTGTAACGGGCTCGACATCCTAGATGGAAGTTTACTCTTGAATGCAACTCTATGTTGTTTTCCATAGATGCAATCAATACAAGTTTTAAGAGTAGTACCTTGTATTTCGGGTAGGAGCTTCTTTCAAACAAGTGTCTGAATCCCCTTCTCACTCATATGTCCAAGTCGTCTGTGCCAAAGATCTATAGAGCAATCACGAACTAAATTTATCTCTCTATTGCTTAACCTCGCACGCATCCAGTAGAGAGTATTTCTTTTCTTTCCTCTGGCAAAAACGAGATTTCCTTTCGCAAGCTTCCATCTGCATCCACCTTCTGTACTAGTAAAACCATCATCATCAAGTTTTCCTGTAGCGATAAAATTCAAACGCATACTAGGAATGTTGGGTGATGATTCTATCCTCAGCAGTATTAGATGTAGTGGGAAATGATTCTATCTTCTGTACTGACCGATACTCAGTAGCCTTGTGCTCTGAATTAGTCTGAAGATTTGAAGATCCCAAAACCCTATCTTGATCAGTGAACCTTTATATTGTAACCTGTTTGTCTCTGAGGTCTCAGACTCAGCAGACCCTCTGCTCTAGTTCAGGCATTCAGTTGTTTATTCGCCTCAGCACCAGATGTAGAAGACTCAGTATATACTGGACTCAGCAGGAGCAATGTACTGAACGGAGTCAGTAGAACTGAACTCAGCAGGAGTAGTTCATTGTACTCAGAGCTGATCTTCAGTAGAACCAACTCAGGAGTAGTTCACTACTGAATCAGAGATCAGACTCAGCAACGGACAGACAGTCTTCTGAACTGTCAGATCTTTTGAAAGTCAATCAGTATAGTCAAATACGAGGAAGAGAGAAGTCAGCTTCAGATCTCCTTGAAGTCTGTTCTGTCTCAACCACTTTCTAAACCTCGACCAATGACAAGTAGACACCTGTCCTACACCTACTAAAGTTGCAAGTCAACAACTTTCCAGAAAAGGAGGGAAAGGACACTGCCACCATACTTCAAAAGTGTCGTTAGCTACCCAAAAGAGAGAGACAAAGGATCATCGTCTCCAACGGATCTTTCCTAGTCTCGTCTCTATAAATAGAGGGATAAATCGAGATTTGAAGCTCACGAGAAAAGATGGAAAGAATACGAGCCAACATACGAACACACAAGAACACATAGAGCATTCAAAACGAGTAAATCCGAAAAGCCCAAGTCTTCCGCAAGAAGTTCGAAGAATCTATCTCCAGCGAAAGACTACATTCTAGCTCTTAGGGAACCAAGCTTAACTGATTTATTCAGCCTCTAGTATCCAAACGACGATACACGAACCTAAAGCTATACTCAGTTGTTCGTCGTTCTAGAAGCCACTTCATTGTTCCCTATCCCTCTAACCTAAGCTCAACAACACATATCCATAGCTTAGACGAAGGAGTTCATCCTTGAACTGATCCTTATTGTAAAGGACTCCTTCATAGTTGGAGAGTTTTTTCAAACACTCAATTTGATAACCTTGTAAACTGAGACTTGCTCAGTATAAATCTGAAGACCAGAGTTTGTCCAGCGTACAAACCAACTGAGACTACCTCAGTATAATAAATAGCTTCCTGGTCATTCGGGACAGTGGACGTAGGATTTTTGTGTCCGAACCACTTTAAAAATCTCTGTGTCTCGTATTCTCTTTCACTGTTGCATTGATTTAACTGTTCATACTGAAAAGCCTTCTTAAATCATTCAACTGAGTTTCAGCAAACTTAACTGATTTCACTAATCTACTGAAACTATTTTATTAAGAACGTTTTCCAACTCAACTGAATTGGGCCTACACTTTTCCGCACCACTGAACTCTATCTGCAAGATATTGAATTCTGACTTTCAGTCAGCTAGCAGATCTCAATAGAGTTAGTCACTCTGCCAACACAATTCAGAACAACTTATCTGTTCTACTGAATTCATTCAGTACGACATCATCCTGAAAAGGACTGTTCGTGTTTAAGTTGAGAAATCGGTTTTCAGGTGTATTCACCCCCCCCTCTACACCTGAACGTGCTTTCGGGACCAACAAGGAATATACCTAGCATTCTTCAGAACCAATTGACAATCAGTGTCCATATCTAAATATATATCTCCAATGGCGACAACTTTGCATTTGGACTCATTTCCCATCTTGGCGTAGCCAAAATCACCACTGGTATAGGTAGAGAAAAAATGCTTGTGTATAGAAACATGATAGGAAGCACCAGGATCGACTAACCAATCAGTCTCGTGGCAAGTAGCATTGACACTACCATCATCACAAGGTAAAAACAAATCATCGTAATCTGCTGCCACTACTCCTGTAGTATCATCTTCTTCCTTTTCAGTCGTCTTAGCTTTGCTCTTTTGCTCACCAGATTTTGCCTTCAAAATTCTGCAGTCACTCTTATGATGACCCATCTTATGATAGTAGAAGCACTCAATATTTTTCTTTGACTCGGACTTTCCCCTGGATTTATTTTGCATGTTGTGGGGTCCTCTGCTCCTGCTTCTCCCCCTTCGTTCTTTCTTTTCATAAACCAAGGTCTGGGGTTCAGTCGCTAATCCTTGTTCTCTTCTTCTAAATTCTTCATTCATCACGACCTCTTTTGCTAAGGCCATAGTCAATACACCATTTGGAGTTGAATTAGTAACAGAGACAACCATCGTGTCCCAACTGTCCGGCAATGAATTGAATAAGAAAAAAGTCATCGTTTCATCATCCAAATTTAGCTTCAAATTAGTTGCTTGATTTATCAAGCCTTGGAAATTACTCAAGTGCTCAGTCATATCTGAGCCATCAATATATCTCATACGAGCAATTTTCTTAAAAAACGAAGCACTGTTCAAACCAGATTTACGCTCATACATGTTTTCCAGCTTCTTCCATAACTCACCAGCTTTGGTGTCATTAGCAAAGTTTTGGAATATACTCTGTCAAATCCACTTTCTAATGTTTCCTACTATTATCCTGTGCATAGTGGTCCATTTTTCGTCAGTCATATCTTTTGGCTTTGCTGAATCTCCTAGAACAGGGTCATACAAATCTCTACAATATAAGTAGTCCTCCATTATAGGCTTCCAAGTTGAATAGTTAGTTGCATTCAACTTAATCATACAACCACTATCTGAATCCCCCATTTTAATCAGTACTCAACCTCACTCTGATACCACTTACGGGAAATAATCCAATTTTCCCAAGCCACTAATTAAAACAGGATGAACCAATTCACAAATAATAATAGCTTGCGGAAATTAAATGCACAAAAACACCAAGAATTTTTACGTGAAAAACCCAATTTGTAAAAACCACGAGACCTAGTCAAGACAAAATAACTCCACTATGATGATAAAGAGTTACACAAATCAATATGGTGACTCCGGATGATATAAGCATCAATCAATATACCAACCAAAAAACACCACAAGTATATCCAACCTACAATCTATAGAATTGGAAATACGTTACCAATTGGGAATCCTAAATTGAATTGGTAGATGAGTAGAATTCACCAAGACGAACACACGAACAATAAATCAAAAAGATTTCAACCAAAACCCGCAGCCGCGAAGACGAAACGTGTGGACGCCGTTTGACGAGACGATGAGTTGACTGCGAGAGAGAGACACTTTTCTTTCTTTCTTGAAATCTCTCGCCGCTGAAACTGGATGAGTCTTGGAAACCAATTTTAATTCTTGAAGCAAACCAAAACAATCCCTTTATATTATTATATTGGTTGGTGGACCAAGAAAAACAAATGGGCTGACCCACCTAAGCCCAACATAATCCTGCCATGCATCACTCAGACTACTGGCCGGGATGGTATGGATATGCTACGTAATATAAATGCTTGTGAATAATTTTCAATTTGTACCTGTACAACCCAAAGGCATCGCTGTTGGCGTAGGCATATCCCTTAAGATATACTCCCTCCGTCCCGCTAAACTTGTCTTAGTGGATTCCGGCACGGAGTTTAAGAAAGTGGGTGGAGGTGTATTAAAGTGGGTAGAAATGTGTTAAAGTGGTGGGGTCCACTATTTCAGTTGATTGTGGTCCACTAGTTCTTTTCCTTTTTTGGGTGAAGACAAGTTTAGTGGGACAACTAAAAATGGAAAGTAAGACAACTTTAGTGGGACGGAGGGAGTATAATACTACCCCCGTCTCGCTATTTCCGGCACACTTCATTTTGACACGGAAATTAAGAAGAGGGGAATGTCAAGTCTATACATTTCCATGTTTGAAAATGCAAAAATATACAAACTTTTCCATAAATGCAATAATATACAAATGACCCTACTTCACCTCCAATGTGTGTGCAGTGTGTGTGCAGGTGTGTGTGCAGGTGTGTATGCAGTTTGTGTCGGAATCTTTTTCTTGAATATGTAGTCTCGAAATTAGCAAAATAAAAGTTGGTGATTTTTTTTAAAAAAAGCTAAAGTTATTTAAAAAATAATTCTTTAATTGAATATTTTCGTAAAACAAAAAACCTAAACATATTCGTTTAAATATTTTAAAAACCTGAGTCGACCACCGCCGCCGAAAATTTTATATTTTAAAAACCTCAGTCGAAAATTTTATATTTTTGTATATTTAATTTAATTTAACGAAAATTTAATATTTTGTTAATTTAATTTATGAATTCAATTTGAGGAAATTTTAATATTTTAGTAAATTTAATTTACAAAATTTATGCAATTTTGATAATTTAATTTAAGCAATTTCATTAATTTAATTTAGGCATTTTCGTTAGACAATTTCGAGAATTTATTTTTTGCAATTTCATTAATTTAATTTAGGCAATTTCATTAATTTAATTAGGCAATTTTGATAATTTATCGAAAAACCAGTTTTGTTAATTAGGTAATTTTGTTAATTTAATTAGGAAATTTTGAAAATTTAATTTAGGAAATTTTTGAATCATAATTTAATTTAGGCACCTTCCGATCGATCGGTCATAATTAAAAAATATATATATATATATATACATAAATTAAAAAAAAAATTATTTATGCCCGATCGGACGAAAATAAAATTATATATAAAATAAAAAAAATTATATGTGCCGATCGATCGGCATCGGCACTATATATAAAAATATACATAAATTTTAAAAAAAATTATGCGATCGATATAAAAATATATATAAAAATTATACGTGCCGATCGATAGGCACAGCCCGATCGAGTCCGATCGATCGGGCACATATAAATATATATAAATATAAATATATATAATAAAAAAATTATACGTGCCGATCGATCGGCACAGCCCGATCGATCGGCACTAGATATAAAAATGTATAAATTTCATAAATTAAAAAAAAAAATTATACGTGCCGATCGATCGGCACAGCCCGATCGATCGGCATATGATACATAATATTTAAAAAAAAATTATGAATATTTATATATATATATAAATGTCGTAAATTTAAAAAAAAAATTAAAAAAATATATGTGCCGATCGATCGGCACAGCCCGATCGATCGGCACACAAATTACATAATATTAAAAAAAAATTATAAATATATATATATATATATATATATAAATGTCGTAAATTTAAAAAAAAAATTATACGTTCCGATCGATCGGCACAGCCCGATCGATCGGCACGATATATAATATTTAAAAAAAAATTATAAATATATATATATAAATGTCGTAAATTTAAAAAAAAAAATTAAAAAAATATATGTGCCGATCGATCGGCACAGCCCGATCGATCGGCACACAAATTACATAATATTAAAAAAAAATTATAAATACATATATATATATATATATATATATAAATGTCGTGAATTTAAAAAAAAATAAATTATACGTTCCGATCGATCGGCACGATATATAATATTTAAAAAAAAAATTATAAATATATATATATAAATGTCGTTAATTTAAAAAATATATATATATATATATATGTGCCGATCGATCGGCACGTACCCGATCGATCGGCACACAAATATATAAAATATTAATATATATAAATATAAAATATTTATATATAAATATTTATATAATATTTCATAATATAAAATATATATATATAAAATATATATAAATACAATAAAATATATATATATAAATATACATAAATATATATATATATTCATAAAAAATATATATATATATATATATATATATATTATTACATATATCGGCACACACACACACACAGACACTAAACACACACACACACCACACTTCGGCACACACCGACTAAATCGGCACACACACACACCATACTTCGGCACACTCAAATCGGCACATTGAATCGACGGCACCAAAGCTACTTACGTCGGCACGCCTAAGATCTTTCAGACCGCTCGAAACCGCTCGTAATAATGGAAGAGGTTAGTATTTATTTTGAAATAAAATTAAATTTTAGATGTGAAATTAATGTATAATTACATGTTTAAAAGTGCTTTTTTATGAAATATATATGTTGGGTTTAGTGTGTATAATATAGATTTGTTTAGATTGGGTGAAAATTGGTGAAATTGAGGTAGAAATCGGCGGAAGAAATGGTTGAAGCGGCGGACTCCCTTGCGCCGGCCGGCTCGACCGGCTCGAACTGGCCGACCGGTCAGCACGTTTGTTTTTTTTTTTGTTTTTTTTTGAGTTTATTTTTAATTATTATGACTGTTAATTATAATTTAATTTAATATTAATTGTTATATATAGGTCAATTTTAAACGACTAGCACTACGAGACGTTTCTCCGAGGGATCACAATATATTATAAGCATAATTTAGGGACTTTGATTAGACGAAATTAGGTTTGCGGGGTGGTGTGGATTTAATCAAACGATTTGTTTGCGGCCAGTTCGGGGGCATAGTGGGTTGGCCAGAAGGTAAGAATGCTATGCGGGCTCTTCACCAGCTATTATGCTATGAGATTTCGGTACGACCTTCGGAGGTTTGGTTTAATTATGTTGGTCAGAACATCCGTTTCTCTCATCCGGAGTTTGCATTGGTTCTTGGGCTCATGTTCGGCGAGTGTAGTTTTGACATGTCGGCATTTTATCATCCTACTCAATCCGGGGGTCTACGACGATTCAATGGTGGGAGACCGATTGAAGCAAAGCACTTGTTAAAGCTGGTTTTGTAAATATGAGCCCGATGGCGTTTCGGATGATGACTTGATTAAGTTGTCGAATATTTTAGCTCTTTTCTTACGGTTCTATGCTCCTGAGAGACTAAGAAAATTGATACATGGATATGGGTATTGGGCGATGATATGGACCAATGGAATGCGTTCCCATGGGGTGCTTTTACCTACGAGGCCATGTTGCACTACCTCGATTACGTACCAAATTCCTTGGACCTCGTAGGATCTAAGTATAATCTCTACGGGCCGATTTGGGCACTACAGGTATAATATTTGTTGACAACTTAATTATTACTAATTTATAATTTTTTATTAGTTGAAATAATTCGATATATTTATATTGTAATATAGGTGTGGGCATATGAGGCCATTCCAAGTTTTGGAGCTCGTTGTGCGACCCTTCTAAATCCCGATGGTTATCCTCGTTATTTACGGTGGTCGTTTAATGACGCCCGATCGGCGTGATATAGGCCGTTTTTTTAAGCGCCAGGTAATAATTTTTTTATTATTTATTAAGCGATTGAATATGTTATGGATTTTCTTATTAATATTTAATGCACAAATATTACGTATTTCAGATGAGAGACTCGGTAGTGTATGAAATGTTAGTACCGACCGAGATTGAGGAGAATTGTCCATATTGGCAGAGTGCAGTTGGTAGTAATCCATTTGGTCTACACTTTCCTGTGCCCTTGAATCCCCTACAGCCGGCACAATATGACCAAGATGGACAGCGTATATTGATCAGGCGCACCGAGGAGAGCGGGACGTAGTTCGAGTAGAGGAGTTGTCGGTGAGGAGGAGGAGCAAGAGGAGGAGCACACTGTGGTAGAGAGTAGGAGAGTTCAGAGGCGGGCCCGCCGTACACAAGCATCTTCATCAGCAGCTAGAGATGCATCAGGTAATAAACTTAAATTCACAGTAAAAATTTTCTGGTCAATTCCTCTTTTAATAATCGTCCTCTTCTGTGATAATTATTAGCCGTTGGTGAGACATCTAGTTTTCTTGACCCAAGAATAGAAGCCATGATACGTCGATCTATTGAAGAAAATTTTGAAAGATGCGAGCAAAATATGATGAATAGAATTGATGATTATCATCGGACTACGAGTCGGGAGCTAGTCGAGTAGGTGTGAGGAGCTGCTTGGATAGAAGTAATATGTCATTTCGGTCACGGATATAGCCGGCACGCTCGAGCTACGCGGTGGCCCCGGTGGGATGAGCCCGCACCACCGACCTTTAATCGGCATGGTCGGTATGGATGTAGAACCTGGCGGCGAGTTGGTAAGAGAATTTTTCAATTATTTTAATTTCTTTTCCTAATTTAATAATTGTCTTTTGTAGGATATGTTTGAGCCGAGTAACTCGTTGGCTCAGAGTTTTGAGCAGTATTTGTCCAGTGAAACCTTGGCCTTTTGACGTCCAGATGGTTTTCCACTTCAACGAGAATGGTTCAAGGATTTTCTAAAAATTGATTCTGAAATGGATTGTGAGATGATAAACTGCTATATCCAGTCACTGCGGGTCAAGCTAGCTCAAGGTAACCTACCCATGACTCCAGATGCCCAATACACAGTCGTAGCGGACTCTACAGTATTTGTAAGTATATTTCATATTCGAGTATTTTTTGAAAAATATGGTATTTGTTTAGTTTAATTTTATCATTGAATAATTGTTTATAGATGAGTATTGTGAATGCGTGGGTCAAGGGCGTGAAGAATCCAGAAAGTAAAAGACACGAGAATGATAATGATTATAAATGGGTTCCGAAAGAGGAGGATTTGCAGTGCGTGAAGGGGAATTCAGAACTTGGGACAAGGGATTGGTACTCCGCCAAATATGTGAGTACTATTTATATATTTTATATATAATAATTTTAAGGTTCTAAATTATATATTTATATCTATTGTAGATCATATTTCCAATCTTGGCAAGCACACCATTGGTTCGTATTGCGGTTATGTATTTCGATTGGAAGCTTGAGATGTTTGACTCTAAAAATGATTTTAGAGATCCAAATGTATTCAATTGGCGCGTCAAATGCCTTATAGCTTTCCGGAAATGTATAGCGCGATTCTTATTGCACGGGAACTATTGGGCGTGTAATGCATATGGTTATCCATTCCCCCGGAGGTAAGAGGCCCTCGGTTGTGCTTATGGATGATGAAGAGCAAGTACTTGCAATTGGATGCGTATAGTTGCGGGGTATTTACATGCATGACTATAGAGCGTCTCCTCACTGGTTTTCCCACTCGGGTATGGGGTAATGAAGAGCGAAACATGGTGAAATATCGTAATTGGATGGCTGTAAAATGTTTTGAAATGTGTGATATTGGTAATGTATGAATTTTGAAGTGTGTATGAATGAAACATTAATGTATGAATTTTAGAACTGTGTATGAATTTTGAAGTGTTTTGAAACATTAATGTATTTTGATCGGCACATATATAAATATACATAAATATTAAAAAAAAAAAGTATACGTGCCGCCCATCGATCGGCTATGTAATATAAATATAATATACAAATATAATATAAATATAATATACAAATATAATATACAAATATAATATAAAATATATTTACGTGCCGATCGATCGGCACAGCCCGATCGATCGGCACTATAATATCTAAATATAAATATAATATACAATATAATATGTAATATACAATATACAATATAATATACAATATAATATAAATATAATATAATATGTAATATAAATATAATATACAATATATTTATATTATATATAAATATATAATATAAATATACAATATATAAATATATAAATATATAAATATATAGATATAATATTAAGAAAAAATTATACGTGCCGATCGATCGGCACAGCCCGATCGATCGGCACAATAATATAAAAATATATATATACATAAATAAAAAAAATATATATATATACTCAAATCGGCACAATATTTTTTTGAATTTTAAATTTGCAAAATTCTAAATACTGTTGATTTCTAAATAATCAAAATTTCTAAATTTCTAAATAATCAAAATTTCTAAATAATCAAAATTTCTAAATAATCAAAATTTTTAAATTTCTAAATAATCAAAATTTCTAAAATAATCAAAATTTCTAAATAATCAAAATCTTCTAAATAATCAAAAGATCGTGATCAGACCATATTATATTTTTTTTTAAAATTAGGATGTTATTAATAATCAAAATTATACTTAAAAAATCAATATAATTGAAATAAACTCATAAAAAATTATAAATTTTAAAATAAATATTTGATAAATATTTCAGGGGAATATTATGAAATAGTGTAATAAAGCTTTATATATATCTATACATTAGCAAAATTAAACATGAATCATTCTTGAATGATATAAGTACTTATGACTTTATACAAAAAATGAACTCATTTTTCAAAATATGAGAAGAAGTGGAATTTTTTTTTTATTATGTCTCTATTATTATATTTCAAGGTTATTAATGATATCATCAATATCCTCTTCGTATATCACTTTTCCTTGCTCGAATTCGATTTTTTGAGGGTTCCGATCGATAGTATTTGGGGTTTTGATCAAGGGTTTTGAGGGTTTAGAGGAATAGTATTTGGGGTTTTAATGAATAGTAGTTGGGGTATCCCCTAATCATCCTATCGGTCGGATTGGATTGTATATACAGCTGTCGGCACGAATAGTTTTATAGTCAAATTTCAATAAAATAATATAGCTGTGACAGCTGTCACAGCTGTCACGTTTTTACTTAAAATTAAAAAAATTAAAATTTATATATGGTCCGATCGATCGGGCCATATTAAAAATTTTAAAACTCAAGTAATCAAAAAAAAATTAAAATTTATATATTTAATATAACCGTTCCGATCGATCGGCCTTGTCCGATCGATCGGAACATATAAAATATAAATTTTAAAAAAAATATATATATAAATGTCGTAAATTTAAAAAAAAAATTAAAAAAATATATGTGCCGATCGATCGGCACAGCCCGATCGATCGGCACACAAATTACATAATATTAAAAAAAAATTATAAATACATATATATATACATAAATGTCGTGAATTTAAAAAAAAAAATTATACGTTCCGATCGATCGGCACAGCCCGATCGATCGGCACGATATATAATATTTAAAAAAAAATTATAAATATATATATATAAATGTCGTAAATTTAAAAAAAAAATATATATATATGTGCCGATCGATCGGCACAGCCCGATCGATCGGCACACAAATATATAAAATATTAATATATATAAATATAAAATATTTATATATAAATATTTATATAATATTTCATAATATAAAATATATATATATAAAATATATATAAATACAATAATATATATATATATATATATATTCATAAATAAAAAAAATATATATATATATATTATTACATATATATTTCAGATTGCGGTTATTTGTGCCCGATCGGACGCAAATTAAAATATATACTTTTAATTAGGATGTTATTAAGTAGTTGGGTATCCCCTAATCATGCTATCGATCGGATTGGATTGTATATACAGCTCTCGGCACGAATAGTTTTATAGTCAAATTTCAATAAAATAATATTTGTGACGGTATCCACTGGTATCACGTTTTTACTTAAAATTAAAAAAGTTAAAATTTATATATGGTCCGATCGATCGGCCTTGTCCGATCGATCGGGCCATATTAAAAAATTTAAAAGTCAACTAATTAAAAAAAATTAAAATTTATATATTTAATATAACCGTTCCGATCGATCGGCCTTGTCCGATCGATCGGAACATATAAAATATAAATTTTAAATTTTTTTTAATTAGATATGTCCGATCGATCGGACAAGGCCGATCGATCGGACATATATAAATTTGAATTTTAAATGGGTATGGCCGATCCATCGGAACATATATATTTTTATTTGTTTATTTTTTAATTAGTGAATGTAAATCTAATTCAATAGTCCGATCGATCGGACAAGGATCCATGGATCGGCAATTTAGGGTTTCGTTAAACAACCATACCGGATTAGGGTTTCAACAATTTATGGTTTCGTTAAACAAACTTCATACTTCAAATAATATAGGCACAAATAAACTTGAACTAAGACACCACAAATTTAATCTTGTGTCTCCCTCGCTGAACATGTCCTCCTTGTGTGGCCTCTTTCGTGACAAACACCACACTTTCTGCTACGACCTTGAGTTGAGCTTGTGGAGGCCTCCGCTCCCGATCGGTAACGTCTCTGCTTTGGGCGACCGGCCTGACGCTTCGCTAGGGGTGGTAACAATGGATCTGCATCTCGAATATGGTCAGGAATGGTCCAAAGCTCCAATGCAGGTAACGAATTAAAGTGATGTTCGTAAATATCCCTGTGGTTGCTTGTAGTGTACATACTGTGGACATAGTTGTAAAATTGGTCTCCGCTCTCCCTGTTGTCAAACAAAAAATGTGTTAGATATATAATAAGTGATTAAAAAGTGTAAAAGAATTCATACAGAATCGCAGCGGCAGCGTGGGAGCATGGTATTAGGTCCATATCAAATTCGTGACACGTGCACGTTTGGTTCTCCAAATCCACCTTATAGTTGTGATTTCTCCCGTCGTTGACTTTGTATCTTCCTCTGGCGGTTAAGGTGACAGTATATGAGCGTGCAAGTTCAATCTGCGCGCTTAACTTCCTCTTCGCAACATCCACCAACAAATGGCTATTCTCACTCAGCAGTTGACGCCTTTCATCCCACCATGACTCCATAATTGCTCGTATCGTGTCTATCATCGAGCAAATCGGCAATCGACGGGCCCACAAAAGTCTTCCGTTGAAAGACTCGACACAATTTGATGATAGAAAGCTGTAGCGACGCCGCGGACATTGCGAACGTGCCCAACGTTCGGGACCAATCTCTATCAGCTTGTTGTATGCTCCTTCACTCGCCACGAGGATTGATGCCATGTACTTCCTAAACTCCGACTCACGGTATGCGGTCGCCTGACGGAACATGTAGGGTACTTCATTCTTGTAAGAAGTGAGCTTGTTATTAAGATGGACGTTGCAAAGGCAGTGAGGAACTCCAGGAAACACTGCTTCGACAGCATTTTTAATACTGACGTGCTGGTCAGACACGATCAGTAGGTCACCGCTCGAACCGTACACTCGCTTAAGATTCTGTAGAAACCACGCCCATGAGTCATTGTTCTCAATTGGTCCAATGCCAATGGCGAGCGGTACAAGCTGTTCGTTGCGGTCTTTAGTAAGCTCGGCAAAGAAAGAGAATGCCGGTATTCTTTCCCTTCGAGTGAGTTCCATCAACTACAATCACCTTCCTTAAATGCCACATAAATGCGGGGATGCACTGGCCCCATGCAACAAACGCGTACTCGAACCTCCCGTCGCTGTCGACACGAAGATTAGTTACCGTTCCGGGGTTTACCTGCTTCAACATGTGCAAATATCGAGGGAGCATCTTGTACGAGTCTTCGTGACTCCCATAAATCAATTGAATCGCATTATTTCTAGCACGCAGGGCCTTATAATACTCCACCTTCCACCAAATTTCAGACGCATCTCATTGATCATGTCTCGAGGTCGCAACATCGTTCCCTCCATACGCATTCTTTGCCCAAAATAGGCTCCGATAGTCTTCGCAGTAACAGTGATCGGTCCGGCATTATCAAAGTCGTACTGACATCTGTGCTCCGGCACAAAATCGTAAATTGTCCAATACATACCATTATGTCGTGCACGTACTCTGAATGGACAAAGATCGCCCAACAGACATTCAAACCACTGATACTGAGGACTTGCCCTCTTCACTTTATAAGACCGTTGACACTCTAAATGCCAGAGACCAACGGCTATTGTTAGGGCGTCCTTCGTCCAAAAGATGTTGCCGTTTCCGAGAATGCCCTCTTCAATCTTCTCTATATCCGTACAACCAATGACACCTGCTTGACCTGGCGGAATAATTGGCACTAGCCAATTTCTGACTTCGTCAACAACTTCATTATCTTCGTCTTGTAGAGGCAACCGCTCCGTTGCGTGGCTGCTCTAGAAGTGTCATTAGCCGGTTTAAACCGCCTTCCCCACGAATCCATGATGCAAACTCATACATGGTTCCATAAAAGTTTTTAGCGACAACATGTTCGTCTTCCTCATCCTCTTCCTCTTCCTCTGCCGTATAATCCTCGTCATACGTATCATCATCATCATCGTTATTATCATTCGCACCTTGATCCTCGCTTTTCGCTTCTTCTTGCTCCTCTTGTTACTCTTCTTCTTCTTGCTCCGGTTGTTGTTCTTGCCTTCCAAACTCATATGCAGCTCCGCTTTGACCATATGCATCACCAAACATATTTGGGAAACTAAATTGGTAATCAAATGAAGGGACGTAATCTCCTTGTTGTGATGTTTCGGCACGATCAGCCGTCAAAACGACGCAAACAGTTGGATCGGTCTCTAAGTTGATAAGTCGAACCAAGTCATCATCCGTCATCATTAATGACTTAATCAACTTTCCAGATCCAGCATGCTCCAACGAATAAAGCGCATAGGGGGTAAGCCGTGAGTTAATTTGTGTACGGGCTTCGATGCTTGCCCTTAAGGATAACAATGTTAATTGGTCGATCCGAAGTGGGGCAAGCTGTTCATCCCCACCTTTGTAATCTGAACCCAAGAAACAACCTCCATACTTTACAGTTACACGTGTCCAGGTAGACATCTGGAAAGAATTAAAAAAGAAAAAAGTATCTTAGTACTCCGCAAAACCAGACTTAGTACTCCGTAAACAACACATAAGATAAGCTAACATGCGGAGAGCAAAGATAAGCTAACATGCGGAGAACAACACATAAGATATTTTATAACTAATAATACGTACATATTTACTCCTCGAATCAAGCAAAATCAAGAAAAAAATTCGTTCAAATCAAGCATAGATATTTACCCTCAAATAAAGCAAAAATCATACGTATATATTTACCCCTCAAATCAAGGAAATCATACGCCCTCAAAATAACACATAGATATTTACCTAAAATCAAGCAACAAATATAACAATTTATGGAATAGGTTACCTTTAAAATTGTTTCACACTCTCGCTCCCTCGCTCTCGTTCTCTCTCGTGTTTAAAGGACCCTCGCTCCCTCGCTCTGAAATAAAATTTTCGCTCTCTCGCACCCTCCGTGTCTTGCTCTCCTTGTTATAGAGTTCAATTTTTTTGCATCTGAAAATAATCATAGAAGAGTATATCGTGTTGCGTGTGAAGAGGAAAAGAATCGATTCCTCCTACGTGTATAGAGTTCGCTTTTTTCGCAACTTTATTGCATGTCACTAGGTAAAAAGGTAAGTGAATATCTTTTCCAGATTTTTTTTTCTCTCGTAAATATACTATTTACGGAAAATTCTTGATTAAAAAACTAAAAAAAAGCCTGCATGAGGACGAAATTATTCCGCATGCATGAAGACAAAAAAGGCCGGCATGAAAATAAAAATGTAAAAAAAAAAATAAAAATGCTCCGATCGATCGGACTTAAAAAAATTGGTCCGATCGATCGGCCTTGGCCGATCAATCGGACCATATTTTATTTTTAAATTATAAAAAAAAAAATTAAAATGCTGTCCGATCGATCGGCCAAGGCCGATCGATCGGACCATATTTTATTTTAATGCTATATGTCCGATCGATCGGCCAAGGCCGATCGATTGGACCATATTTTATTTTTAAATTATAAAAAAAAAATTAAAATGCTGTCCGATCGATCGGCCAAGGCCGATCGATCGGACCATATTTTATTTTAAATCGACCATATTTTATTTTTAAATGCAAAAAAGAATAGGTTTTTTTTTATAATTTAAAAGGGTGCAGAAGGAAAAAAAATCAAAGTCAACAGAGAATTAAATAACTAAAAGACAAGACATTCTCTGCAAAGTAAGAGGAAATAGAAAACCTATTAACCTACCTAACTTTATAGGTTTCAGAGGACAAAATGTACATTTTTGCAATTATGGAATCTCATGTATATTTTTGCATTTTCACATGTTTGTTTTGTACATTTCTGCACATCCCCCAATTAAGAAAGTAGATAATTAAGAATAAGATATGGGTAGATGATAAAGTATGAGAGAGAAGATGAGTGGGAATAGATGATAAAGTAAGAGAGAGAAGATGGTAAAGTAAGAGAGAGAAGATGATAAAGTAAGAAAAAGTAGGAGAGATAAGATTATAAAGTATAAGAGAGATGATAATTATTTCCAAATTAGGAAGTGTGCCAGAAATAACGGGACATTAATTTCGGGAAAGTGTGCCAAAAATAGCGCGACGAAAGTAGTAATAATTACGAACTTCTCGTGTCCATTAGGAACCCTAAATTACTAGTACTAAGAAAAAAAGGATAATAGAGTAATTTCTCCTCCATGTGAAGTACTAGATCAACATTGTAGAAGCCCCCTCGATGTCATAATCACGCAGTGTGAAGTCATTCACAGCCTGCAAATCCATTTTCATTAATTGTTATTGAATGATTACCTTACAAGCTGATCTTGTTCTCCTTCTTCTTCTGCTTCTCGTCATCATCATCATCACGTTTAATGCCGAACATTATCAAAATCTCCTGTTTAATGCCGAACATTCTCAAAGGAGTCCCTCCAAAATATTGATAATGAAGTGTGGATTTATATTTAGTGCCGAACTTTCTCAAAATCCAAATTACTAACTTTAAATTCTTAGCAATTAATTGCCGTCAAAACTTACTCAATTCTTGATGTCTTTCTTTTCCTATTTTGGGTTTTTGGTCCCGTCTTAATAATACCTATGAGATCACAAATTTCATGCCCAATTCCAGATTGTCAAAAACAAAATAGATAATATGATAATTACTATGATAAATAGCAAGTCGTTGTAGTATAGGGGTAAGTATTCCCGCCTGTCATGCGGGTGAATCAGGTTCAATCCTTGGCAACGACGATTAATTTTTTTCTCAGTACATTCCTTTTTGCGCTCGCAATCTATAAATCATTTATTTCTCGTTCTCTATGTTATTATCTCGTTCTATTTAGTGAATAACACGTTATCAGCACGATAGTTCTCTTTAAAGAATATCTTATTTTTGAAAAATATGTCCGCATACCTCGCATATACCTCTTCAGAAAACCTTCGTGTGCTGAAAAAAAAAATTCTTCTAGTTATGTGGCTTTTTTTATAATTAATTTGCTTGGAAATTATCTTTATTATTTGTTGGAGAGTTGTCTCCAATTGGCTAAGAGAATTTTTGAATGTCATGGCACGAATGCACGAACTTCTATACATATATGGTTTGTCTTGTTTCCATAATCATATTTTGGAGGTATGATTTGGTTTATATTATATATATATATATATATATATATATATATATGTATTATCCTTCAATGTATTAACCAAATAGCCTACGCAATGTAGAAGGTGAAGAGGAAGAGTATAAATATGTTTAATTTTTATTTTTTCTCTTCAACATATGGTTTAGTTTCTTTAAATCTTATTATTTGTTCACAAGTATATTGTTGCTCCCGAAGTCGCACAATAGATATTTTCCCGAAGAATTTCACATGCTCTTAATGAGCAATTCAATTTATTTATTGATAATTTAATTGTTGCTCCAGAAGTAACACAATTTAATATTTCTGAAGAATATTACAGACACTTAAAGAGTTATTAATATTATCTATGCTTGACGATTGCATTTCATGGAGTGGTAGCAAGAGCTCATCTATGCTTGACAATTGAATTTCCAATATCCTATTGCAGCTTTTTCAAGAATATATGTGAAATCCGGTAGATCTCAAAATTTACAATTTATTGATTTCATTTATCTTGAATAAAATCAAATTGTTGCTTTGGAAGTAGCACAATTACATTCCTGAAGAATGACCATATTGTGATAGTACCATTACTATCACATGTTTGTGGAAATGCCTCAAATATAGTATTTTTATATATTATTTATCTTTTGCTCCTGAAGTTGCATCATTTATATTCTAGAAGAATATTAAATGCTCTTAAAGAGCAACTCGCATTTTCGATGATATATGTTATTCCTGAATGAAAAATATTATTTATGTCTTGTTGACATTAATGCACTCTTGATATTGATGTTCATCTGTCAATAAAAGGCACGAGGGAGATAATAATAGAATGAAATGAGGCATCCCAGCAGGATTGCGTAAAGATATTAATTGATTTTCTTCCCTAAAGCTCAATGCGAGTAGATGCATTTTAAACTGCAAGATTTTAAAATCTAGTGCACTGAACATCATTAAAGGCTCCCAAAGAGCTTATATCATTCTATAAAATGATACTAAATTAATTATTGAAGCTCCCGAAGAGCTAGGATCATGCCCTTTACTCTAGTAAGTCTAGAAGACACTTATTAAATTTTAAAAGTATCCGTTGCAATGGATATCATATTGAAACAATATAAGAAGGTAGTGATTATTTAGTATTTAGCCAGAAGCTAACAACATAAAAGTTATCTCACTACCATTTTAAATATATTACACATTTATGAAAATAAGTACATTTATGAAAATAAGTGAGACAAACTGTCATGAACCGGAAGTTCAAAGGGCTTTATGCTTTGACATGAAAGGTTTGGACATTTACGAGCAACTATCATGCACAACATAATTGAAAATTTATATGAGCGTAACTTAGAGATCCTGAAGAATCTTTACCTTGATTTTCATGAAAGCTTGATTTCTAGAAGAAATGAAGCAATTGCTAAAACTAATAGTTCAAATAATAAAGAACTCAATTCCCTCAAGAAGAACTGTCTTGATAAAACTAGCGAGTTTATTAAACTCAAAGTTCCTCCTGAAGAGGATTTATATTATATGACTTTGGAATTGAGATTAAATAATTAGTTGCTCATATCCATACTCAAAAAAATGGTCTTTGTACGTATGTTGGATATGAGTCAGTAGATGATACTCAGCTGTTCGTGGTTAAAAGAAAATTGGGGGAAATCATAGTAGTACTATGGAATTGAAGATCTCAAAACCGAGCTGATATCAGTAGTTCAGTGTGTCGTTAGGATTAGCTGATGTATAGGTTAGACTTGTTGTAATCGTTTTTATATTCTTGTCTAAGTCCTGTACGGGGTAATTGTTGAACTGATCTTCTGTCGAAGATACTTTTCGTAACCCCACGTCATCGGTGTAATCGCTTGCGTTCTTCGATCATCGGTGAGTAGACCTCGGTAGAAGCCAATCCGGCGATGATAAGTCATCGGCGAGAAGAACTCATGCAAGCCCAAGTACCTTCGTAGTCGCCGTGACTTACTCAGAAGTTACATTCCTTGTCAGCCGACTCAGCCGAAGAAGACAGAGACTTTACAGTCTACTGTATCCGACAGAAAGCGACCCAACTACTTAAGTCTTTTCGAAAGTTCAGCAGAAGATCATAGGAGGTTGTTTGAACGGTCAACTCTGACATTCTCACCAACCACAAACCTCGACCAATGAGAAGCCAACAACGCCTTACCTGCTCCAAACAGTAAAGCTGCTCTCATGTACAGTAATTAACTGCCCTGCTGCAACAAGTTCGAATTAATGGTCGTTTTCTTTGGAAGCATGTGACACGTGGCATCGTCGTCTCCAACGGACATATGCCATAGCTCACAGTTATAAATAGAGAAGATTTCGAAGCTCCACAAACGCGAAGCACGAAATTAAAAAGGGAAATTGCTCAAGCTCTCAAACACTCTAGCAACTCAATCAGAACATCCATCGAAGAATCTGCATTTACTAGAATATTTTTGTGGTTCTTCTCTCTAGAGTCTTTAGATCCCTTTCTTCTCTACCTAAGCTCATTATCAGATTTATAGCTTAGATTCGAAGGAGTTCATTTTTAGTGAACTGTTCTTATTGTAAGAACTCCTTCATAAGTTGGAGAACTGTTTTCGCTCCCTTTCGAACTTAGGTTTGAATTGTAAAGTCGCTAAGGACTATAACTTAGAAGGATCTGTCATGTGCACAGTTTCCTTGCTGAGACTTGCTCAGACTAATCAACAAGTTATCCCTGCTCGTTCGGGACCGTGGACGTAGGATCTTGCGTATCCGAACCACGTTAAACTGCTTGTGTTCTTTACTGTTTTATTGCATACAAACCTTTGAAAATCATAAGTTTGCATAAAACGTATTTCTAAAATCGCACAGCCAAAAGAATTTAATCTGCGAAAAAAATGTTTTCAAAAAGAGACAAACTCCGGGCCCCACACTTATCCGCACACTTAAGTCTCCGACTGAGTTTCGAAGTACTGACAAAAGTCAGTAGGAGAGCTCGTAGGCCGACTCACTCGTCCCGTGATCGAAGGTTTATTTGGCATTGTTCATCAGTTGCAACCAACAGCTTCAGCTGACCTTCACCGAGAAAAAGAAACGGTACTCAGGTGTATTCACCCCCCCCTCTACACTTGATATTTTTCTCCGGACCAACAATTGTTATCAGAGCTCACGGTGTTCAACTGACCACCTGTTCTGAAATACTGGTCTTCTCGAACTGATCCTTGAAAACGTTTTCTTTGCACAAGAATCTCTTCATTCATCCTTATACTTGTACACATAATGTCTGACATGTCATGTATCAGGATGGTGCCGCTGTTCTCAATAGAGAACTTCACGGTTTGGCGTGTAAGAATGGAGGCACACCTTACGTCGCTGCACGACAGCATGACTGACGTACTGGAGACCGGACCCATCATTCCAATGATAGACAGCGTTCAGTTCGCTGAAGTGGAAGGTGAAGGTGCTCGTATCGGTCCGAAGGTTCCCAAGGGCAAATCTGCCTTCACGCCTGAAGGGAAAAAGCTGCATAACCTCGACCGAGTCGCACGAAATGCTATACTGACAAGGCTCAGTGACTCACACCTCGGGAGGGTGCAGGACTGCAAAACGGCGAAAGAATTTTGGGACGCTCTGGCTGTACTGAGCCAAGGAACTCCTCAGATTAAAGAAAACAAGCTCGAATTAGAGCTTCAAAAGTTCGAAGCCTTTGCAATGGAGCCCAGTGAAACCATTGGCGAGCTGAGTGTCAGATTTACGAATCAAGTCAATGTGATAAACGGGCTGGGAAAGGTGTTCTCAAACAAAGAGATGAACACAAAGATCATTAGAGCGCTACCCCGACAGAAGTGGCTTCCTTTTGCTACTTATTTACGTCGCTCTGATCTTAATGCTCTAACTCCTGATGTTATATTTTCAGAATTAAAGACGGAGGAATTTGAGCATAGTCTACCTCAGAAGTGTTCCAGTGCTCCGGTGACACTCAAATCGATCATGCCTTCCGGTGCACAATCGGCCAAACCGGAGGCAAAAAGATTTCTTCCAGCAAGGCAGTAGCTGCTGCAGATACAAAGACATCTGAAATGTCTGGTACTGACTAGCTCGCACTAATGGCTCTCAAATACCAAAGAGAAAAGGAGAGAGTCAAAAAGCTAAAGAAATATCACAGAGATTCTCCCCCTGGTAAGAAAGAATATTCAAAAAGGGAAGAATCTAACACTTCTACTGAATGCAGGAACACGGAGCCTGTTGCTAGTCCACCAAAAGTTTCAGCTGGAAAAAACAGCAGAACATCCATGTGTTACAACTGCAAGAAGGAGGGACACTATCAGTACGACTGTCCCGAACTCTCAGCTGCTCAAAGAGCAGAACGGCAGGCCAAAAGAGATAAATTCGCCCAGAAGAGGCAGGCCTACATAGCCGGAGAGATATCCGACAACTCAATTGAAGAGGATACATTCATGTACTCTTGTGAGGATGAAGCTGCATTCGTAGCTGTTGAAGTCGGAGAGAAGGTTCCTGAGGAATCAGCTGAACAGTGTCTGATGGCCAGAGAAGAGGCTGAGGTAAATTCTAAACTTAATATAACCTCCTCCTCACACAACACACACGATACTTGCTCGGTCTCGGATGACCCTATGGACATAGTACAAGCATATGACGACCTGCTAGAGGAACAAATTCAGCTGAGCAGAGAGTTCAACAGAACCATCCAGGAACTAGAACAGGTAAAGGCTGAGAATCAGAGACTTTCTTCTGATTGTCAGGTCTCTACTGAGTCAGTGGATCTAGTTGCGAGACTCAAGAAAGAGATCGAATCTCTTATGCCTAAGTCTCAGCTTCAAGAGACTCAGATCTCAGTCCTGACCAAGGACAATTTGGAGAAAGAGACTGAAATAGCCCAACTCAGTCAGAAACTCTCAGACGTACAGAAGGACTATAATTCTCTCAGGAGAAGTGATGAGGCCTGGAGAGAACTGATGACTGAACAATACCTGGGAGCAAAGGAGAAACTAGAAAGCATGCTCAGAGCACAACGGCCAACTACTGTGAAAGAAGGCCTTGGCTACACCCATAAAGCTTCTACCTCCAAAAGCTCAGAAGCACTGGCTGATAGGTTCGTCAGAGGAAAGGTGCAAGCTGCTGACACCATACCTCAGGCGAAGAACAAACAGAAAATAATCGCACCTCAGCCGAGCAGCAACAAACAACTGACCAAAGGTTCCAGCCCCAGGACACCGAGATCGAACTCAGGGGGAACCAAGAAGGTCAGATGGGCAGAACAGTACAAGGAGCCACTGTTTGAGCATCCGGCTCAGTACGGTTCGTACTACTATGAGCCTAGGGCCAGGAGAAGCGCTAAGACTCAGAAGAAGAAAGCGCCTGAACCCAAAATCATCAGCAAAAAGTCAGTATCTCCAAGTCCTGTGGAGAAGAAAGCTGACAAGGTTCAGAAGAAGAAGTCTCAGACTTCTAAGGTCCCGAGACAGATTTGGGTTCCGAAATCACCCACTAACCTGTAAGGACCCAACTGAACCAAAGGGTACCTAAAGATGCTTCTGTTTTGCAGGTGCATAAGGACCCATGGATAGTGGACAGCGGCTGCTCAAGACACATGACATATCAGAAGAGCCTGCTAACCAACTATGTACAAGAAGATGGTCCCAGAATTGAGTTTGGAGACAACTCTAAAGGCTACACAAGGGGATACGGAACGCTGAACATTGGGACTGCTTCAGTTCCAAGAGTAACATATGTTGAAGGACTTCAACATAATCTCCTTTCTGTCAGTCAATTCATTGATAATCTTAATTGAGTTATCTTTGACGCTGGTTTCTGTGATGTTGTTGATAAATCTACAGGGAAAACAGTGTTATCAGGATCGCGGAGGAAAAACATCTATGTTGCAGACTGGAAAACCGCAGAACCTGAGGCTTGCTTACTAGCACAGACAAAATCTGGTGACAAGTCAGGATGGCTATGGCACAAGAGACTCAGCCACCTGAACTTCAAGACCATGAGCAAGCTAGCCAAGAACTCCAAAGTCAGAGGACTGCCCAACGAATCGTTCGTTAAAGACAGAAATTGTGAAGCATGTCTGAAGGGAAAGCAAACAAAGAGTAGCAATCCACCTATTCCGTCACCTTCCACCGATGGAATCCTTCACCGCCGCACATGGACCTATTCGGGCCGTCTCTCCGATGACTATAAGAGGCAAGAAGTATGCCCTCGTTGTTATTGACGACTACTCGAGATATACTTGGGTCATCTTCATCGCCAAAAAATCGATGTTCAAACCGAGTTGCCCAATCTGCGAAGAAGCTCGGTGTGGAAAAGGACATCAAAATTCAAAGAATTCGCTCGGACGGAGGAACGAGTTTCTAAACTCGGTAGTTAAGACATCTTTGCGATAAAGAGGGAATTAAACACGAGACATCAGTTGCTCGCACCCTCGCAGAACGGACTTGCCGAACGAAAGAACGAGAACACTCAAAGAAGCAGCAAGAACACTCCTCGCAGATTCTGGACTACCCTCAAAGTTCTGGGCTGATGCTACTGACACCGCCTGCTACACTCAGAATCGCTCACTACTCACTCAGCAACATATGAAGACACCATATGAACTATGGAAAGGGAGAATTCCTTCTATTTCTCATTTTCATATTTTTGGCTGTCCTTGCTTTATCCACAATAATGGGAAAGATCAGCTGAAGGTTTTTCATAGCAAATCTGATCAAGGAGTTTTCTTAGGATACTCTCGAGTCAGAAGGGGACAGTAGATCGCACCCTATTCAACATAAAGTCAGGAGATGACATCCTACTGGTGCAAATCTACGTGGACGACATCATTTTCGGCTGCAGAAACGAGATCATATGTCAGCAGTTCGAGAAGATGATGAAAGAGAAATTCGAGATGTCCATGATGGGAGAGATGAATTATTTCCTTGGATTTCAAGTGAAGCAATCACCTGAAGGAATCTTCATCAATCAAGCCAAATACACTCGAGACCTTCTCAAGAGATTCGGCTGCGACTCCAGCAAGCCAGTCAAAATCCCCATGAATACGAATTTTAAAATCGATCTAGACAAAGAGGGAGCTTCTGTTAACTCTACTGATTATAGAGCTATTATTGGTTCTTTATTATATTTAACAGCTAGCCGACCTGACCTAACTTATGATGTAGGTGTATGCGCAAGATTTCAAGCGAATCCCAAGCGAAGTCATCTCGACTCAGCTAAAAAGATTCTGCGCTATCTGAGAGGAACACCTGATGCTGGTTTATGGTATCCTGCTGATGATAATCTAATATTGACAGGTTATTCTGATGCTGATTATGCAGGATGCAGGATAGATCGTAAGTCAACTTCTGGAACGTGTCAGTTCCTAGGCAGCAAGCTGATATCTTGGTTCTCAAAGAAACATCACTCAGTAGCAACGTCCACTACTGAAGCTGAGTACATGGCTGCTAGAAGTTGTTGTGCCCAGATCTTTTGGCTTCGACAACAACTGAGAGATTATGGTATCATTCAAAATGAAGTTCCCATCTACTGTGACTCCACCAGTGCTATTGCCATAACTCAGAACCCAGTTCTACATACGAGATGCAAGCACGTGGATATCCGACACTACTTCATCAGAGACCATGTCGAGAAGAAGGATATCATAATGGAGAAGATCCATACTGACAAACAAAGGGCAGACATACTGACCAAACCACTAGCTGAGAACAGATTCAGAGAATTATCAGTTGAGCTAGGTCTACTGGATCCTACTGAAATGCATCAGTAGAAGACAACTACTGATAGCAGTCCGTGGAGACAATTGGAAATATTTGGTATCAGTAGATGGAACCAGTACGACAAGTCAGTAGACTCCGTACAGTGACACAGTGGGAAGAATCACACTGTACACAGCAAGGGGGAACGTGCTTATCTATACATCAATCATCCTCCTGCGATATAACGGTAACCAGCTGATCGAAAGTTTAGCTGAAGAGGTTTGCGTAGTATCATATACTTAATTTCTTTTCATAAGCGTGTCTGCATTTATTATATCAGTCGCATGCAGTCAGTAGTTAATGTGCATTTATTTCCCGCCATTAATAAGTTTAAGGAAAGGTCAGTAGGAAACCTTTTCATTCGCATAAACTGAGTAATTAATGCTGTCTGTCGAGCATTTAATGCATGTCTTCTCACTTACCTTTATTACGTAAGTCTATGTTTGAGGCGGCTTTTGTAATCATTCCTTTTATAACACTTAATCTCAGCCGTCTATAGATTTGAAAGATTAAAAATAGGATCGTTGGATCTAAACTTATAATCAGTCAGATATATAAATCTTTCATCTTCTATCTTCCTCCTCACTTTTCGCCATTTTCAACTTAAGAGCTATTTTCAAGCGTTCAGTTTCTTTCTCAAAAATCATCTTAACTGTCTCGCTTTTGCATCTCTCAAAGCTCTTTAGTACTCGATAATGTATTGAAACCTGCTGAATACTTACTAACTTACTCTATTTTCAAGTGCTAACAAGTTATTTTGCAGATTTCAATGGCGACATCTCAAGTCCCTGAGAATATAGAGGAGATAATGGCATCCAGGATTCAGTTTGAACCAACTATGGCCTTCCAACAAGTTGATATCTCTTTCTTGGAACCCGTGTTTGATGCTCTGGAGCATTCTGGTCTTCAGGAGCTGGTGACGAAGCACCCGAGATCTTATCTACCTAGGCAAGTGGTAGAAGTTTATTACAACTGGAGGTCACTCGCGTCTAGAGGCGAGGAATCTTCCTTCGTCTATATGAAGGAAGTAGATCAGAACTGTTGGGATACTACTCAGAGAATCTTCAACGTTAGAGACGCGCTGATGCTGACGTTTGATCTTCCAGACTCTGGTATTTCTCCTATCGGATACAAGGAGAAGGAGATAAACACATATGTTCATAAGTTCTGCGGACGCTCTGACATATCATTCAAGTCAGCTCTGCAGAAGAACCTTCTGCTTCCCCAATATAGAGGACTAGCTTACATAGTCTCTCATATCCTAACGAGCTCAGTTGGATCATATGATCAATTATCCAAGCCAAGGATTCAGCTGATGATGTCGATAGATGATGGAGTTGAAGTGAACTGGGCTGACTATTATGTCTCGGAGATGAAGGCCCAAGCCCAGAAGTTCACTACCCTACCCACTGGAGAGAGGAAGTTAGCCAGTGTAGGGAAGTTACTCTATGGGACTAAGATGTCAGTCCTCATAGAAAACTCTGTTCAGAGGCACTCGTCGTTTACTGATTCTAAGTTCTTCGATGTAAAACCGATTAAGTTCAAGACTAAAGCGGCGACCGAGAAGTCTATCGGTAAGGGGCCACTCGAGCCGAAGAGAGCAAAGCATCCGCCTCGCCCCCGCATACCGAAGTGCCTAAGAAGAGGCGGGCCGACTAAGACCGCACACCGTGAGGTCTCATTGCTCGGCCCCTCTCTCGTTATTGAACCCACTCCTCCTACTCAAGAAGAGCAGATTTTAGATTCTGATACTGGCATTGAGGGTGCGACCCTCAAAGATAAAGTCCAGGTAATTAGCTTTGAGGAAACACGGTCGGACGTCGGGGAACCGACCGAGGAGCTGCGGCCCGAGTGGACGGCTATTCTCACCACTCGTCTCCGTGCCGCGGTGACGTACACGATCATATTCCCGAGATCGCTGGGCACTCAGACTTACTCGACATAGCCATCAGGGCTAGGGTTCAAATGCTTCTTAGATTTCTGAGTTGGGATATTCTAGAAGACATAATCAAAACCCACTCAGTCATCTACCTGCTCGATGAGGAGCGAAGCTACAAGAAGTAATAGGGTACGGAGAACCGGTGACTTAGCTACTCTTGAAGATCTCGGAGCCGCAATGCTTTACCTTCTAAGCTTGCGAGAGTCGATCCCCGGTAACACTCCTCCACCCCCATCTCCTCCCCGCGATGATAAGAAAGATGATGATTATAACAATCAGAGGAAGGATCAGTCACCCAAGGATACAGAGTTGGGAGGCTCTGCTGAGGGTTCAACTCCCCGTGAGAAGAGCAAATCACCACTTCCTGATACATCAGGTGATACTCAAGGTGCTCCGAAGTACAGTAGGGAGCAGCTCCTCACATTTTCTGAGCAGAGGCTCGGAACCAGCTCGTACCAGATAGAACCTATCGGTTCCGTGTCCTCAAAGTCTGTAAATAAAGCCATTCGACGCCAAGGAGAGAAAAACAGACTTTTGGCTAAGGACGTCCATCTGAAGTGGACAAAGTATACTAAGGCTCAGACATAGAGCTTAGACAGAATAGCTGCTGGCATCTCAAAGACTCCAGTACCTACTCCTCAACCCAACTTTCAGGAGATTATTGAGGCAGCCTTAGCAGCTCAGAAAATCGATCTAGAAGCTCGAGTCGGCGGTTGCTCCGAGAATCGCGAGAAGATATTTTCGGAGCAGTGACTCAAGCTCTTGCAACCGTTAAGCTCGAAATCGATTAAAGGAATAAGATTGCCACCTCTAGCCTTCGAAAGTTATTACCCAACGGAGCGCAGGCTCGAAGCTTATTCGGAAAGAATTGAGAATCGCGGGGATCGGGCTCTGCTGAAACTCCGTCGAGAGTCACCGCATGACTTAAAACATCAAGAGCGAGATCAAGAAAATGACCGGGAATTATATTGCGATCTCGTCAAGGACTTCGAATCCACGATGACTCGGATTAAGGATTCAGTCCACGATGTGAAAAGAGACATTCAAGCCATCCGTACCCAACTCTCTAAGGCAGATGATGCCAAAAAGGGGGAAGGTGTTATGAAGGAAGAACCTGACACGGATATGGCTGATGTCCAAATAATAGAGGGTGGTCAGGAGGAAGGACCCTCTAATGCTCAGACTCAGGGGGAAGGTATTCAGGCAGAATTTCCTCTAGAACCTATCCCCATCTCATCTTCTGCTGTCCACATAGAAGATGTTGCTCACTTCATTGAGCAAGAGTCTGAAGAAGAACATGCTCCTCCGTAGAGGCCGGGGAAGGAGACTGCTACTGCTACTACTCCTCCTTCCTCCCCGGTCCGAAAATTCAAATCTAAAGCGGAACAAGAAGCCTTCGACCTCCGCGTAGCCCAACAACTACAAGACAAGCTGGACCATGAGCGACAGCTGGAAGAAGCTCAACTTGCTAAAAAGCCTAAGGGCAAAGTTGTTAAGGGCAGAGGAAAGAAGAAGCAAGAGTCTTTGTACGAAGAAAAGAAAAAGGCTCAGGAGGAGTTCGCAAAAACTCTTTCTACTACAGGTCAAGCTACTGCTCAGAGTCACTATCAGACTCATCTTACACCTGAGCAAGAAGCTGAAGATAGAGCCACGTGGGAAGCTACGCTGCGAGGCCTTAACCTGAGGAAAGGAGATTGTAGGGCAGCGGCTCTTCGAGAGAAGAAGAGAATGGCTGATATGACTAAGATGATGAGCCTATCTCAAAAGCCAGCAGCTGATCCCAAAAGACAAATCCCACGAGGATCAAGAAAAAGAGTGCCTTATGTCAAAAAGGACCCTGTGCTTCATGTTGATAAATGGGTTCCTGCTCTGGTTAATGATCAATGGGAAGAGCTCAAAGAGGAATTTATCAAAGGCTACTACGTATGGAAATTCTATCCAAGTGAGCAAACTATCGAACAAGCTTTTGACGAGTTTTTGTTCTTTTATAACTCTGAGCTGAGGGAACAACTTCTGGAGATTATGAAGAGAGAGAACATTCCTTTCAGAGCTCCGGCTTTCAGGCGCATCCAACCTCCTAGAACTACGCACGGAGTTCTGTGCACAAAGGAAATAGAGGATGAGGTCAGAGCTGCAGCTTATCGCTTCGACCTGAGTGTCGACTTAGCTGAAGACGACGAGGATGTCCAGACACTGAGGAAGAGAATCTACCTATACTATGGTCTGCAACCTCCTGTTGACAGATCTGCTAATTTCAAGAAGCGCACTCAAGGCTTCAGGCGTCAGTAGTGTTTTCTCTTCTCTACTCTTCTGTAATAGTGATAGGAACCTGTAATTTCTTGATCATATATGCTATCGTTCCTATTGCTTGATAGACAATTACTCATTGTCTTACAACATTTTGCTTTGTGTTTTCACAACTGATCACTAAGTGGTCTGACACACACTCACAATCAGTTTCTCTGATTTTGCCTATCTCTCACCTGCTGATGTTTTGAAGTCATCATATCAGTTTGTTTTCCTCAGATAGATTAAGGGGAAAATTGCTGTCAGTAGGTTAGCATTTCTTATAAGATGTTTAGAGTTTAGAAGTAGAGGTTTTGGCATCATCAATTAGGGGGAAATTGTTGGATATGAGTCGGTAGATGATACTCATTGTTCGTGGTTAAAAGAAAATTGGGGAAATCATAGTAGTACTATGGAATTGAAGATCCCAAAACCGAGCCGATATCGGTAGTTCGGTGTGTCGTTAGGATTAGGCCGATGTATAGGTTAGACTTGTTGTAATCGTTTTTATATTCTTGTCTAAGTCCTGTACGGGGTAATTGTTGAACTGATCTTCTGTCGAAGATACTTTTCAGAACCCCACGTCATCAGTGTAATCGCTTGCGTTCTTCAGTCATCAGCTGAGTAGACCTCAGTAGAAGCCAATCCAGCAGCTGATAAGTCATCAGCAGAAGAACTCATGCAAGCCCAGTACCTTCGTAGTCGCCAGCTGACTTACTCAGAAGTTACATTCCTTGTCAGCCGACTCAGTCGAAGAAGACAGAGACTTTACAGTCTACTGTATCCGACAGAAAGCGACCCAACTACTTAAGTCTTTTCGAAAGTTCAGCAGAAGATCATACGAGGTTGTTTGAACGGTCAACTCTGACATTCTCACCAACCACAAACCTCGACCAATGAGAAGCCAACAACGCCTTACCTGCTCCAAACAGTAAAGCTGCTCTCATGTACAGTAATTAACTGCCCTGCTGCAACAAGTTCGAATTAATGGCCGTTTTCTTTGGAAGCATGTGACACGTGGCATCGTCGTCTCCAACGGACATATGCCATAGCTCACAGCTATAAATAGAGAAGATTTCGAAGCTCCACAAACGCGAAGCACGAAATTAAAAAGGGAAATTGCTCAAGCTCTCAAAAACTCTAGTAACTCAATCAGAACATCCAACGAAGAATCTGCATTTACTAGAATATTTTTGTGGTTCTTCTCTCTAGAGCCTTTAGATCCCTTTCTTCTCTACCTAAGCTCATTATCAGATTTATAGCTTAGATTCGAAGGAATTCATTTTTAGTGAACTGTTCTTATTGTAAGAACTCCTTCATTAGTTGGAGAACTGTTTTCGCTCCCTTTCGAACTTAGGTTTGAATTGTAAAGTCGCTAAGGACTATAACTTAGAAGGATCTGTCATGTGCACAGTTTCCTTGCTGAGACTTGCTCAAACTAATCAACAAGTTATCCTGCTCTGTTCAGGACCGTGGATGTAGGATCTTGCGTATCCGAACCACGTTAAATTGCTTGTGTTCTTTACTGTTTTATTGCATACAAACCTTTGAAAATCATAAGTTTGCATAAAACGTATTTCTAAAATCGCACAGCCAAAAGAATTTAATCTGCGAAAACACGTTTTCAAAAAGAGACAAACTCCGGGCCCCACACTTATCCGCACACTTAAGTCTCCGACCGAGTTTAATACCGACAAAAGTTAGTAGGAGAGCTCGATGAGCCGACTCACTCGTCCCGTGATCGAAGGTTTATTTGGCACTGTTCATCAGTTGCAACCAACAACTTCAGCTGACCTTCACCGAGAAAAAGAAACGGTACTCAGGTGTATTCACCCCCCCCCCCTCTACACCTGATATTTGTCTCCGGACCAACAACGTATAAAAAGAGTCTCACATTAAGATTGTTATTATGATGAAATAACATTTCCTATATTAGTTGGAACATATGTCATATTTGGATTCCTGAAGTAATTAATGTGAAATCTACATCCAAAGAAAAAAAAAGCACAAGGAAAAACTAGTCACATTTGGATTCCTGAAGTAATCAATGTGAACAAGAAGTCGAAAGACTTACTTGCAAAAGATTGCACACCAACTTCTTGATACTTTTAATTTTTGTATATATAAGAAGTGACAATATTATATATTTGCTGTAAATACCCCGCAAGAATAAATGTCCCTGAATGACAAGTACAAATGGTAGCAAATGAATATAAAGTTCGTAAAAAATATGGTCGACCAATTGGTTCTTAAAGCAATTTTGTGCCTAAGAAAAGGGGTGCAAGATATGAACAAAACAATGACGAATATGATTAATCAATCAAATGAAAGTTCTTGAAGAGCTGTTAGCATCTGAAATTAATGAGATCTCAATATATTGGAGATATCAAATATCATCCTGGACGCATGGCGATATATTCGCCTTTAATACGACCCTCGAAATGATAAAAGAGGATCATCAACGATGATCTATAAGAGATTGTCAAGATATAGATAATTGGCCAAAGAGGAACGAAGTCATACAAGGTGAATTAAAATTCCCTAGAAAGCCGGAAAATATTTTGGACATGTAGTTCAAATCCAGAAAGTATATCCCCGAATGATACAGATGTTTTCAAGAAGTGAAGATATTTGCTTATATATTTTCAAGAAGAAATCTGATAGCAAAGCAGTTTGTATTGTTATTTGATTTTGGTTAAGACTTGTGAAGAGTTTAATACTTGAAAATTATATATATTCTCCGTCAACATGACATATATAGGGCCACTACTTATGGACTATTTTATTGATTGACACGTGATTCTATAATTCAACTCAACTATTGTTGGCATTAGGGGGAGATTAAAATATGAATACCGCAAATATCTCGTTGGATTAATTATTTAGATTCACGCACTATGAACCAGAAGTTCATCAAGTTATTTAGTGTAAAAGGAGTGATTAAAATCCCATATACCTATTGTATATGCACCATGAAAGAACTGAAGTTCCTCATAGACAAAATAAATCAATTGATTCTCATTGATGCCAAAAGCGTGAGAGATTTATTGGTGCTAAAGATAAAAAGTCCGCGGAATAGAAAATTAGAACACATCATTCCAATTTCCTCTTGAAGAGGATATGTGAATCATTATGTACAAAAGTACTTGAGGAAATCAACTCATGCCTAAAAAAGGAGTTAGAATCAAAAGACTTAGGTTGAACTAATAATTGTCTCGACCTGTAGATCGAGCATCCCCCTGATGGAGTTACGCTAGTCGGCCTACCTAAAAGTTCTTTAAAGAGATTTTATTGTATTGCATCCACATAACTACCTAATGGTTGCTTCAATCACTTTAAGTGGATGAAGACTCATTTATAACTATAGAAGATAACTAAGATGTATTAAGACCAGAAGTTCCGTACTTATGTGCAATTTAAGGATTTGAAATGGTATTGACCATCCTTTGTTATCTTCGAGACAAACATGCTATTTTCTATGAAGATAGTTAAACTTGTGTTGCATATATTAGTGTAGACCTTGAAGATAACCTTGAAGATTGTTCTCTTGAGGGGGAGTGACAAATTGTAAATAATCCTGAAGATTAGACTGACTCCTAAAGATCAAATGACCCTGAAGGTCAAATGATTGTACTCTTTTTTTTCCTTTCTAAGTTTTTTTCCCAAAGGATTTTCTTAGTTAAGGTTTTTAACGAGGCATCCAATGCAACACATGAGTAAATGAGTCATTGAGATTGATTCATAAAAGAGTCAATATAACACATGATCTCCAAAAGAGTGGCGGCATCAACATCCAGCAAATTCGTTCAATTGACAATCTAGCGGATTCTTTTACAAAGATATTATCAACGTCAACATTCAAGAAGTTGGCAAACAAGATCGATATGCACCGACTCAAGGATCAAGAATGACTATATTGAGGTGGAGCAGTTGTACTCTTTTTCCTTCGACCAGTTTTTATCCCAATGGGTTTTTCTGGCAATTTTTTAACGAGGCAATAATTTTTTTTAGTGATGGTCAATCCAGGGGAGTGTTGTAAATATATTTTATGTATATACTTACCATATATTGTGATGATCATATAAACTCTAAAAGTCCATGAGCCATCTTGTACTCTATAAATAAAAGTTTACACCCTCATAATAATACACATCTATTTTTCGTTCTCTCTATTATTCTCTCGCTCTATTTAATTTATAACATTCTCTTAATTTTTCATTTTTTAAAAAAATCAATTGATGGGGACTCTTGACAAAAGTGTCTTGTCTTTCAAAAGTTTCTTGTCTTGTCTTACTATCTACTTAATGAAATTGACAAGATCTTAGTTGGTTTCATCTATATTTTTACAAATCTGACGTTCTTAATTAGCTTATAGTTCAAATATTTCATAGTACTCTCTTCATTCCGTTGATATTGTTTTTGTTTTATTTTTTTATTGTCTCGTTATTCTTATCTTAATTTGATAATAAAAAAAATAAATTTATGAACCACAATCAATTTAAATAGTGGACATGACACTTTAACACATATTAACCCACTTTCTTATAAAACATCACACTGAACAATAGTAAAATAAGAACAGTTGAATGAAAATAATTGAACGGAGAGAGGGAGTATATAATGTAACAACTTAAGAGGGTTCACACCCTCAGTCGACAACTATAGCCACTCTCCAGTGCCAACTATAATTATGTTTTTTTTTTTACTTTTATAAATAAAAATCTAAGTAAAAATCTTAATCTATAATTAATAATAGTAATTTTTTTATTTTTGCATAAGAAATTTCTAAAATTTCGAGGCGATCGAGCAGTGCTTCCTGCCCAACATGTGGCTATTGCCACTCTTGACACCAAATCATCCACTTTCGTTACTTAACTTTATGTCATAATAACATTAATCATCGTATAGTCTTTCTTCTTAGTTTATTATTTAATTTTGATACTTTTCTTTATTTTTTTGTGATAATCTTTTGTCCATCTCTCGATCATATTTATTAGATTTTTATTACGTCGATATCACCCTAGATTGTTCCTTCGATTTTGTCTTTGCTTACTAACCAATAGTTGAAAAAGGGTATTTTCTTCATACATTTACACAAAATAATCTCGATTCTTTCACCAAAGAAAGAATGGCAAATTCAAGCAACATATTCAAAACCCTCCCAACAGTTCTCCTCCTTATCCTCGTACTGGAACAAACTTCATCAGCCGCAACCGTCGTGAAAACTAAGATTTTCCTATCGCCGGAGATCGTGTTAGAGCCGGGTTTAGTCTCCAACAAGAACTACTACGACATTGATTTTCCAAATGGCCATATTGCCCTCAAGGGTTTCACCGCAGAGCTTGTTGATGGGGCCGGAAATCGGTACCCCTCCACGAGACTTACCTCCATCACTGGGTTCTGCAGAGATACTACGCTCGCAAAGATGCCGGCGATGAGGGACTCGGACGACCCTCCGATTACACTGCCGTTAGGAATAGCGGAGTCTGCGACAGCGGATTGACGTACTATTATGGGGTGGGAGCTGAGACACGGCGAACGTCGAGGGATATTCGGGATCCATATGGAATCCAAGTTGGAGATCCGGCGAGTATTCCGGCAGGTATGAGATGGCGAAATCAGGTTTTCTTTTTTAAGTGTTTTAAAATGCTTAGTGTAATAATTATTTATTTGCTTTTGCTTCCGCTTAAAGTTGAAAGGAATAAAAAAATTATTCATTTAAATAAAAAAATATAGTATCTTAATTGATACTTCCATTTTTCAAACTTTAAGAGAAGATAGGAGGCTTTACGAACACTAAAACTTAGTTGTACGGTTGAAAAAATATTTAAATGCTTCTAAAAAGATCTGCAACCATACCCTTTAGTTATTTTAGATAAGTTTTGTTAATTCCGTAATAATACGAGTGGATTTGTTTAACCCCACGGAGTATTTTAGATATTTTTTGTTTAATGGGGATATACAAATTGAACACATAAAAATTATACCAGGTCTCATTCTTGTACGAGTGATGCGTGGTAGTGGAAATATTCTAAATTCTTGAATATTACAGTATTATATATAATGCGGTATGTGTGTCCGTTATCTAACGAATGAGATATTAATTAGGATACTGTAACGTAATAGAGGAAGCAATTGAGTTTTGTGATGAACTTACTTAATTAGTACGATTGACTTTATCAAAATTTCATACTCTAGCTAGCTAGTTGTAATCTGCATAAAATAAGATAAAATGGATCCGTCCCTCCAGGATACAAGGAAGGATGGATGCTTAACATACAAGCAATCGATACCTTGGGCTGAACATAAATCGGAAGAAATGCCATGGGCTGGATCAATAATTTTAACCTAAATTCATTAAAAAAATTCTAAAATTACTATAGTAAAAAGGAAAAAAAAGAAGTTATCAGGGCTGGAGCCCACCCTAGCCCATAGGGTGGGTCCGCCCCTAGTGATGGGTTGCTCCGAGTGCAGGTGCGATCTCTACAACGTAACAGCAAAAGCCTTACCCGCGGGTTACAAAGGCGGGTTAATATGCTGCCCGGATGACATAAAGTGCAGACTGAAACAAGGCTTCCAAGGTGACAGGAGGAGCCTTTTCTTGAGGTATACTGCCTAGTACGTGGACTGGGATCCATCGTCTGGACTCCGGTCGATGAGTCCAAGGGAATTAGTGCTACGCACCATTGTGGGGGTTATAGGAATTATTGGATGATTGATGATTTATAGGGCTCTATTTTTGGATTGGGTTTATCTTATTTGGTTAAGAACTTGTTACCATATTCTATATGATTTTCCTATCTAGAGCCGACCATGTAATTGTATATATATATGTATGTCTTGTACCATAGTATATACAGAAAAGATACGAGACTTTCATAGTTTCTTTTCATGGTATCAGAGCAAGGTTAGGTTTTCTTAGCCTAATCTCACACGCCCGCATCTGACTGTAGATTTCGGCCACGATGACAGACAAAGATAATTCCAGGAAGGAGATACCAGCAGGGATGACTCTGGCAAGGGGATGATGGCTCAAATAGACCATATGTCGCCATATTTCTTGTCAGATGCACGTGAATGATGCTCTCAACGACGGGAATTACGCAGATTGGTCACAAGAAATGTATAATTTCTTGTATGCTAAGAATAAGAACGGGTTTGTGGACGGGTCGTTACCGATGCCTAAAGATGGATCTGCCGATCAGATTCTATGGAAACGTAGTGACGCTATGATCAAGGGATGGTTGAAGGCAGCTATGGAAAAGGAGATTAGGGCCAGTGTGACATATGCTGCTACCTCGGCGCAAATTTGGAAGGACCTTAAGGTTCGTTTTGGCAAGGTAAGTGCACCTCGAGTTTATGAATTGAAACGTATTTTTGCCTCAACTCGTCAAGAAGGGCTTACAGTTTCAGTCTACTATACTAAATTAAAAGGTGTGTGGGATGAAATGGATGTTGTATCACCTATATCGGTGTGCACTTGTGGACCTGGTCAATTAAATGTTGAGACAAGGGACAATGATCGACTTTATGAGTTTCTCATGGGGTTGGATGATGTTTTTGCAGTAGTAAGGACTCAGATTTTGGCAACAACACCTACTCCAACATTAGGCGTTGCTTATCATCTTGTTTCGGAGGATGAGAGACAACGTTCTATAGCAGGCTCGCGGTTGAATCAGGAAGCTGCTGCTTTTGCAACTCACGGGCAACAACACAAACCTAGATCTAACTCTATTGGACAAAGTGTGCAGGGATCAACAAGAAAAGGACGTGATATTGTGGATAGAAAAGATAGGCGAGATCGTGATGCAATGAGGTGTAAACATTGTGGAAAATCTGGTCATGAAAAAGAAACGTGTTTTGAACTTCATGGCTATCCGGACTGGTACAAGGAATTGCGACAAAAACAAGTCACAGGAGCTGATCGAGGAGGGGAGAAACGTACATATCCACGAGCTGCTGTTGTTGATGCTGATTTAACACTATCACAGGGCTGAATGATGAACAATATGAGAAATTGGTGAGACATTTAGCTGACGAAAGATCACCATCTGTGAACATGGCTGGTACGATCAATTTTAAGGAGCCTTGGATCATCGATTCAGTAGCTACCGAACATATTACTTTTGATAAGAGTATATTGATAAATAGAAAAGAAACAGGAAACGAGCTGCCCGTGAAGATACCGAATGGGATGAGTGTTCCAGTTCAAGGTGTTGGTATTGTGGATCTACCAAATGAGATTCAAATCAATCGAGTTTTACATATTCCTGATTTTAAATGCAACTTATTAACTGTCAGCCGTGCTACTACAGATTTAAGCTGCTCAATGACCTTCTTTCCGGATTTCTGTTATATGCAGGACTTACACTCGAGGAATCTAATTGGCGTGGGTAAAGAGTGCCATGGTCTGTATTGCTTGGAGCCAATTCGAGATCGTACAAGGGTTGCTATGACGGCCTCAAAGGATCCTGAAATATGGCACAAGTGTTTGGGACATGCATCTTCTGACCGACTTAAGTCCATTGAATTCTTGGGTAATATTGGTATTTTTAATAAAGCTTGTGACTCTTGCATACGAGCTAAACAAACTAGGTTGCCTTTTCCTACTAGTTCTGTGAATACTGGTTCTATTTTTGAATTAATTCACTGTAACATTTGGGGCAATTATCGTATACCATCTCTTACCGGTGCACATTATTTCTTGAATATTGTTGATTATTTTAGTCGGTCTGTGTGGGTTTACTTGCTTAAAAAAAAAAATCTGAAGTTGCTTCATATCTTATTAATTTCTGCCATATGGTATCCACTCAATTTGATCGAAAAGTTAAGAAGATTCGTAGTGATAACAGACCAGAATTTAAGTCAACCCTTATGCTTGAATTTTATGCAACACATGGCATACTTCTTGAGACATCTTGTGTCGATACACCGCAACAAAATGGAGTAGTTGAGCGCAAGCATCGTGATATACTTGAAATGGCTAGGGCGTTACGATTTCAAGCAAATCTACCTCTTAAGTTTTGGGGGGAATGTGTTCTTACTGCAGTTTATTTAATTAATCGTTTACCCTCTAAAGCCATTCAAAATAAAACGTCTTATGAGATTTTGTTTGGACAATTGCACGACTATACATTTCTTCGTGTTTTTGGTTGCTTAGTCTATGCTAAAGATACGAGGACAGGGGGAGACAAGTTTGGTGAACGGGGGCGCCCTTGTGTTTTTTTTTTTTATATCCACATGGTCAAAAAGGATATAAAGTTTATGATTTACGTACACATTATGTGTATATATCGAGAGATGTTCGATTTGTTGAAGATTGTTATCCTCTTGTGCATGTGTCTCAAGAATTATTAAAATCACAACATGCAAGTCATGATAATTCCATGTCAGATTCATCACCAACCATTATGAATCCATTAATTGATGAACAACCACGTGTTCTGCCTCTTGATAATGATCAAATTGGTTTATCTAATGGCATGGATGACACACATAGTGTCATGGATGAGGCAAGTCATGACACAACTATTTCTCCACATGACGAACATATTCGGAAAAGCTCGAGAACTCGCTACCAGCCTAAACATTTGTTGGATTATCAAGTTGATATGCCGGCTTCTCTAGACCATGCACACCCCACGACCAATTCAGACACCTCGGCGGTACATCCCTTATCTAATTTTATTTCTTATGATAAATTCACACCTTCTCACAAGGCTTACCTCGCGGCTATAACATCGCATGATGAACCAAAGCATTTTCATCAAGCGGTAAAGGATGAAAATTGGAGACAAGCTATGCAAAAGGAGATCGACGCACTGGAGGCTAGTGGTACTTGGACACTAGAGGATCTACCGCATGGGAAGAAAGCAATTGACTCAAAGTGGGTGTACAAAATCAAATATAAACCAGGTGGAAGCACTGAACGCTATAAAGCTCGTTTAGTAGCTAAGGGTTACACTCAAGTGGAAGGCGTAGATTTTCACGATACCTTTGCTCCAGTTGCAAAGCTTGTCACTTTACGAAGCTTATTGACTGTGGCTGTTAAGCGAGGATGGGTGATGCATCAACTAGATGTAAATAACGCATTTTTGCATGGGGACTTACAAGAAGAGGTATATATGAAGGTTCCTCAAGGTTTTAACAAAGAAGGGAGTACTAAAGTATGTATGCTTCGAAAATCATTGTATGGGCTTCGTCAAGCGTCAAGGAATTGGTATTGCAAGTTTACACAGTCCTTGGAGATGCTTGGTTTTGTGCAATCAAAGGCTGATCACTCCTTTTTTATTTATCGGAAAGATGATATTTATGTAGTAGCTCTCATCTATGTTGATGATGTGTTGTTAGTTGGGAATCATGATGGCAGAATACATGAGGTCAAGGTTCACTTGGATCGGCAATTCAGCATTAAAGATTTAGGTGCTTTAAAATACTTTCTTGGAATTGAAGTGGCTCGTACTAATGACGGTCTTGTACTTAGCCAACGAAAGTATACACTTGATATTTTGGAAGAAAGTGGTTTACAACGTTGTCGACCTTGTTACTTTCCTATGGAGCAAAATCTCCGTTTGAGTCGAGATGAAGACAAACCTCGTGTAGATGCTTCTCAATATTGTCGACTTGTTGGGCGTTTGTTGTATCTTCAAGTTACAAGACCTAATATAACTTATGCGGTTAATTTACTTAGCCAGTTTTTATCTAATCGTCAAACATCACACCTTGATGCAGCTATACGAGTTCTTCGTTATCTCAAAACTACACCGGGACAAGGTATTTTCATACCTATTGTTGGCGACCTTACTCTTTCGGCAATGTGTGATGCTGATTGGGGAGGGTGTCCTCTTACTCGTCGATCAAGCACAGGATATATTGTTACTTTAGGGGGTGCTCCAATTTCATGGCGCACGAAAAAGCAATAGGTGGTTTCCCGTTCTTCCGCCGAGGCTGAATATCGAGCTATGTCAACTACGGTAAGTGAATTAATTTGGCTTCGTTGGTTATTACAAGATATGGATGCACCCCAACATGGAGCGACACTTTTGCATTGTGACAATCAAGCGGCTCGACACATTGCAAATAATCCTATCTTTCATGAACGGACGAAGCATGTGGAAATGGACTGTCACGTCGTTCGTGACGAGTCGTATCTGGGGATATTCATCCCACATATATTGATACCAAAAATCAGATTGATGATGTTCTTACCAAGCCGTTGGGTGCTGATCGGTTTAAGTTCTTGATTGCCAAGTTGGGTGTTCGTGATCTTCACACACCAACTTGAGGGGGAGTATAAGAATTATTGGATGATTGATGATTTATAGGGATTATGAGATGATTTATAGGGCTCTATTTTTTAATTGGGTTTATCTTTATTTGGTTAAGAACTTGTTACCATATTCTATATGATTTTCCTATCTAGAGCTGACCATGTAATTGTATATATATATGTATGTCTTGTACCATAGTATATACAGAAAAGATACGAGACTTTCATAGTTTTTTTTTCAGGGGTAATGATTGAGATTTTAGTTTTGTCCCAATCTTGAATCTGGATTGTGTGTTTGAAGTGTTTAGATATGCTTAAATATATAGGTTGAGTATGACGTTGAGTCTTGAGCGTTGGAGTGGACAAAAATGATTGCATTGATTCGAAAAGTACTGAGTGTTAGTTTGCCAAGTGGTGGAGATTTGGTATATGGGGTTGGCCACCAGAAAGCAGGGGCCACGGCAATCACTCTATATGGAGAAGTAAATTTGCAATTCCACTATAATTTTAGGCGCTTTTAAAAAAAATACATATGCACGTCACGTATACATTGTAGTAAGAAAACGTGAAAATAGTGAGAAATTATCAACATACGTAAATAGTGGAATTCATAATGATGGATTGACGTAACTGTACATTCACAATAGAGCGATTATGGAATATCCATTGGTATTCGTAAAAACTCCGTCGTTAATTACTGACAAACGTATGATTTTGTTTGTCACTTGTCAGCGCTAACTATGTATACCGACATAATAATCTAAGTGTTAATATACATTATTAGCCAAAATCCTTATAACACACGCATCTTTAGCCATTCATTAAAAGAAAACACAAATATAGTCATATTAGTACACTTTTCTGACAGATTTAATGATTGTCGATTGTTTCTTATCTGCCCAGAGCATATTCCGTTAAAAGTTGTGAGAGCCGATAGAAGGCCGATAGGACGAAAAGAAGGCCGATGGGGGCCGAGGGATGAAAAATAACGAAAACCCTCGGCCCTGCCATAGGCCCAGCCTTAGGCCCTGGAGCGAATTTATTGAAAGGCTGAAAATAAACCAGCTTCTATTATTGCAGGGCCGAAACCTCTCGGCTCCGGCATAGGCCCTCCATCGGCCCTGGATCGTAATTACTTAGCAACTCTTATCTTATTTTCGGCCTTAGATTTTTCTCTCGGCCTATGGAGGGCCGATGGAGGCCCTCTATCGGCCTCCATAGGCCCTCCATCGGCCATGGATCTTAATTATTGTAGCATCCCTCACCTTATTTTTGGTCTTAGATTTTTCTCTCGGCCGATGGAGGGCTGATGGAGACTCTCTGTAATGACCCATAAATTTTATGTATTCTGAGATTAATATCTAAGCCTTAAGAGCGAGTCTAGTAAATTTTTATATAGAATATAATAAATCTAATAGCGTAATACCCCATCGTCGCATTTTATTAACGTAAGTGTAATGCAGCATATCTCGGAGAATATAAAATACTGTACGGTACATACGCGGCATTATACCTTGGTATAGATTTATGTAGTCATGTTGCATAATATCATTAACTAGTATAAGCTATTTGTATATCATTAAGAGAGGGAGTGTCATTTTGGAACACACGTGTGTAGTAACGTAAAAGTCAACACCTAAGTAGCTTTAGATTACATCATTTACTTAGATGTCATTAGATGAGAATCTATATATATATAATATGTTCTTAGTGGGTCACCTTGGTGTACTGCATGCATAGGGAGGGGTTGGTTGTCTTCAAGACTTCAACGTGATTAGGGGAAGACAAGACTAGACTAGGAAAGGATGAAGCATACCGAGGCACACCATCTTTTAAACACGCGTTCAACCCGCAAGTGTCGTGTTAGGGAAATCATTTCTACCTAGACAACTAGCTTCCGCAAGGCCGTGTTAGGGAAATCATTTCTACCTAGACAACTAGTTTAGCACCATATTTTCCTTTATAATGGATTCACCTATCGTTGAACCCCGCAACATCTGGAATCTCCAATCACGTTCACAAATCACCTAGCATTTGGAAGATCTTAGGCATCTCGAAGCAAACTCTAGGTAACCTTATTCACGTTATTGGTAAAGTTGTTGTCTTTGCTCATGGGTATATGGAATTTAATGGATGCATGCTAGAGCTAGGAGGATGGTACGCAGTAGATCACCTATGATATCTCCTTCTTCATGCATGAAATTTTGGTGAACATTTCTCTGTCCTTATTGAACCCGTCGCTTATCTATCTTGAGTGAAATTCTGATATGAGATAGGCATGCATGTTCCCTAAGCTGTTGTTAAATCTCATAATTTTTGGAGTACGTTTGATCCCTCATTTGTTACCTAGACTATAGCAAGGCAGAAACTGCCCCAGTTTGAACAACGAGCGATATTTTGATTATAACTGCTAAACGACTTAACATTTTGTCATGAGACCAATTTCTAAATAACCTAGACTCATAAAGGAATGCGTAGTTAAAATATTAGAATTTATGATACGAGAACGTGATCTGTAGAATTCATACAAATAGGACCTCTTCACAGGTTTGTCAGAATAACACCATGACCTAGTCTAACCTATTACCTCTTAGGTTTTGCCTATAGATCACAAATTGTACACTTTTTCTAGATCCGGACGTTAAAGCTTAGAACATTGTTGTAGGACCTATCGCGGAAGAGCCATAACCTCGGTGACGAGATTTCGCATAGATCAAATCGGTGAAAAGTCGAGGTGGGTAATATTTTCATAAAAGTATTATTTGAGTTGTTGAGCTCTATGAACTATGTTTATCCATGAAAGTTTTTGTGCATTTACCTGTTTAATGCTTCTACGTGATAGATCGATCGAGGCTCCCATCTAGCCTAACACGCTAGATGAGGGTTAATACGAAAGTGTGTACACTATGTTGTTAGTAGCACAAAGATTGATCCTCTTTGTGTACCAAGTGCTAACAAGTTATGAGGGACCCCTTGAGTTTCGACTCAAGGGCCAAGGCCCAAGAACAAGTTATGAGGGACCCCTCGTGTTTCGACCGAGGGCCAAGGCCCAAAGATATGAAAATGAAATGGTAGAAGTAACAGGAAATGTGACACAGATGTGCGCATCCCAATGTTAAATGTTTTGTATGTTTGGAGCAGTTTTTTTTTTTTAAACCCTCCAAGTCATACCTTATGCATGGATAAACTGTTTTAAATGTTTTCAAGCTACTTTACCCACTGAGTACTCTAGTGCTCAGCCCAAATGTTTTCAAAATGTTTTCAGGTTGAGTGGCAGTGGCGACGGAGAAAGAGCTGAGGAGGGGGTTTCTGCCATGATCATTTTGCACTTTTAAGTTTTGTAAATGAATAATTATGTTTTGCTATATATTTCGAAAGTAAATACGCTTCCGTATCTATTAATCAGTTTTCATAAGATGGTATGGAAGCGTTTTTTTTTTTAAAACGTGTTTTGATATGTTTTTAAACTCATTATGCTTCAGTGCATATTTAAATGCATAGTATCTGATCTCCTGTGTGTGAGTTACATTAAATGGAGTGTTTTCTTTTAAAAGAGAAAAATATTTCAAAAATGTCAAGAAAGGGTATGAAAATATATTTTAAATTATTCTTCCGTAGCGGCTCGACCTCTGTGATCCTTCGTGGAGGTCGGGGCGTTACAAAATGATATCAGAGCATGATTCTTGGCGCTGTGGTCAATTGTTTTTAAAGTCAGTTTATCTAGAATTGTGACGTAAGCAAAACCCTCAGCTCGCGTCGCACTGCGCTCATCCGAAGTATGTTTAAAGGTTCTAAAAGAAAGTTTATTATGGTGCGCGAAGTATGAATGATGAAATGAATGTTGTCGTGTTGGGAGAGTCCACTCGACCAGAAGAATATGTTTTCCACTGAGTCTTTTGAACTTATGTGATGAAGTTTTAGAAAAGTATATGATTATATTATGATTTGATTTCATAATAAATGTTATGTTCCATTGTGTTGGATTTATGTGCCAATACAATTTGAAAGAAATGAAGGAACGAAATTGATGATGAAAAGAAATAAAGTATTGATTTATTTTGCAAGTCTTACGGATATTTGTGAAGGAAAGTTAACTATGAAGTTGATGGCTCTTATGACTTGATAGTAGAACATCTTAAGATGATAATGGTTGAGTAGCCATGATTGAAATTATGAACGTAGAAGAAGTGCTTTCAAGTTATTTAGATGCTCTACTCCGATTCAAGATTTGTTTCGCATCATTACACAGTTTTGTTTTACGGTATGGAACGGTATGAAAAGAAATGAGTAAGCTAACGTATACGACACGAATACGAAGATTGCTTTTGCGTTATGAGAGAGTTTCAACTGGATCCATAGGGCTCTACTTTGCCCACTTCAGTACTATGTACTAGACGGATCGTCACGAAACGTGAGGCAATATCTGATAGAAAGAGTATTGTCGCTGCTGTGGAGAGCAGAAAATGCTAACGACATGAACCTTATTCTCGATTCTCGTTACCGGATAAATGCTACGTATTTAGAGTCAGACAAGAGCTGTCAAAACTCATGCTTGAAAAGTTACTGACGGTATGCATGTAGATAACCGCAATTGATATGTGTACGAAATGAAGGAGGCACGAGTGAAATCCTACGATATCTTATTATGTGCACACGTACGATTATTTTACAAGAGATGATAAAATACTTTTCGACAACAGGAGTGAGGATGATAGAACGAAAGATTATTGGGGATTACCATTGACTTAACTTGTTTTATTAAGCTGTCAAATTTTTATTTCAACACCAATCTTCCAAATATATTTGACAGTCAAGTTGGGTCTTGTGTTCGGTAGCCCAGACTGACCTTGACGACCATTTTCTTTCATTAAACAAGGTACATACATTGTAAAGGCCTTCTTAGCGGCTATTTCTTTGCAATCAACTGCTTATGATCTTGCTCGTTTTTACACTGGTTATGTGTTGTTTGAATTTATTGGCAACAACGCATCTTGATAATTGTGTCCTAAGTAAATTATTCATTTTTCTTTGAGAAGTACCAAAGAAATTTCTACCATGATTAATATCAGAGTATTTTGTTTTGCTCAGATATTGAAGTATTTTTCGTGCAAGTCTAGACTAGAATCTCTAGACTTTTAAAGTTGTTCAAGTATTGTGAAGAGTTCACACACCTTTTAATGACAAGTTTATTCCTTTTGTTGCCTTATTCTTCTCATTTCCTTATGGCTAAAGAGTTATGCCACCTTGGTGCTAAGCTCGCTCATCATTTATATTGATATTTGATCCGAGATGATAATTCTATGTCTTTGTTAGAACTCTGTTGACAATATCATTGTTATAATTTGGCAATGTGGTCCTTTCCTTTGAACCGATACTCATGATGACCTTCTCTCATTCTACATTGGTCACAACTCCTCATGTAATTGATCATTGATGATTATTCAACAAGTTGTTTCTAATCTCGTCGAAGTACTGATTTTGATTCATACATTCATGAAATCTTTTGCTTTGATGATATAGCCGGAATCATTTGGTTTCATATTTTCTCAGAGGTCATCTCATTGCTTTATTACTATATCATGTTGACCTCATTGAGGGTATCCTTTGATATACAGATATTGGAAACCATTTTCTTTTTGAACTATCTTCATTTGATGATATAACAGGATTCATTTAATGCTATATGTTCCTAAGAATCCATCTCGATACTTGATCACTGTTAATTATCATTTTCATGAAGTATCATGTGGCAAAATACATGATTACTAATGTTATCCTTTGCTTCTGGACCCAAAGAATGTGCTTTTGAGCCTTGCTATATTGACTACTCTCCCTTGTGATGTTTGATTCCTATGATTATTCTGGCTATTTGCTCCGGATCGCGTTGGGATCTTTATGTAATTCATCTTTGAAACTCTTTCCTTCAAAGATTTAATCGGTGTAAATTGGTATTATCTTCGCATAATACTCATCTCATAACTTTGTCGCTAGGAATTTTTTTTACTCATTGAGAGTATCCTTCGATTGATGTATTCATGACACTCTTTCTTTTGGGACATTATTCATATGTACTCGATCCGAATAAAGATTAAGTCATATTCATAATAACTAGATTCTAATTGAGGAAGATAAGTTGTGAGCGGTCGTGGAGATGGATATTTAGAGAATGTAAGTTTCCGGATGACTAGCGAATACTTGAACCAACGGTAATGCTTTCCACATCTCTTAAGTCCGAAAGTATATATACGATTCCAAGTACGTGATCAAGCATGAAGATGTACAACAGAACCTGTACTTAAGCAACGAAGAAAGATCAGTACGAATCCTTGATTGTAAAGTTCAGGTGTCGAGAAATAAATAAATTTCTTTAGTTAAAGTGATGCGGAATCACCATGATCAAGAAGAAGCTACATGGGAGCTTGAAGAAAAAAAAATCAAGTTGCAACTTACATCGTATGATGGTAATCAAATTTCGAGGACGAAATTTATTTTAAGGGAGAGGGAGTGTAATGACCCGTAAATTTTATGTATTCTGAGATTAATATCTAAGCCTTAAGAGCGAGTCTAGTAAATTTTTATGTAGAATATAATAAATCTAATAGCGTAATACCCCATCGTCGCATTTTATTAACGTAAGTGTAATGCAGCATATCTCGGAGAATATAAAATACTGTACGGTACATACGCGGCATTATACCTTGGTATAGATTTATGTAGTCATGTTGCATAATATCATTAACTAGTATAAGCTATTTGTATATCATTAAGAGAGGGAGTGTCATTTTGGAACACACGTGTGTAGTAACGTAAAAGTCAACACCTAAGTAGCTTTAGATTACATCATTTACTTAGATATCATTAGATGAGAATCTATATATATATAATATGTTCTTAGTGGGTCACCTTGGTGTACTGCATGCATAGGGAGGGGTTGGTTGTCTTCAAGACTTCAACGTGATTAGGGAAGACAAGACTAGACTAGGAAAGGATGAAGCATACCGAGGCACACCATCTTTTAAACACGCGTTCAATCTGCAAGGCCGTGTTAGGGAAATCATTTCTACCTAGACAACTAGCTTCGCAAGGCCGTGTTAGGGAAATCATTTCTACCTAGACAACTAGTTTAGCACCATATTTTCCTTTATAATGGATTCACCTATCGTTGAACCCCCAGAACATCTGGAATCTCCAATCACGTTCACAAATCACCTAGCATTTGGAAGATCTTAGGCATCTCGAAGCAAACTCTAGGTAACCTTATTCACGTTATTGGTAAAGTTGTTGTCTTTGCTCATGGGTATATGGAATTTAATGGATGCATGCTAGAGCTAGGAGGATGGTACGCAGTAGATCACCTATGATATCTCCTTCTTCATGCATGAAATTTTGGTGAACATTTCTCTGTCCTTATTGAACCCGTCGCTTATCTATCTTGAGTGAAATTCTGATATGAGATAGGCATGCATGTTCCCTAAGCTGTTGTTAAATCTCATAATTTTTGGAGTACGTTTGATCCCTCATTTGTTACCTAGACTATAGCAAGGCGTAAACGCGCCCAGTTTGAACAACGAGCGATATTTTGATTATAACTGCTAAACGACTTAACATTTTGTCATGAGACCAATTTATAAATAACCTAGACTCATAAAGGAATGCGTAGTTAAAATATTAGAATTTATGATACGAGAACGTGATCTGTAGAATTCATACAAATAGGACCTCTTCACAGGTTTGTCAGAATAACACCATGACCTAGTCTAACCTATTACCTCTTAGGTTTTGCCTATAGATCACAAATTGTACACTTTTTCTAGATCCGGACGTTAAAGCTTAGAACATTGTTGTAGGACCTATCGCGGAAGAGCCATAACCTCGGTGACGAGATTTCGCATAGATCAAATCGGTGAAAAGTCGAGGTGGGTAATATTTTCATAAAAGTATTATTTGAGTTGTGGAGCTCTATGAACTATGTTTATCCATGAAAGTTTTTGTGCATTTACCTGTTTAATGCTTCTACGTGATAGATCGATCGAGGCTCCCATCTAGCCTAACACGCTAGATGAGGGTTAATACGAAAGTGTGTACACTATGTTGTTAGTAGCACAAAGATTGATCCTCTTTGTGTACCAAGTGCTAACAAGTTATGAGGGACCCCTTGAGTTTCGACTCAAGGGCCAAGGCCCAAGAACAAGTTATGAGGGACCCCTCGTGTTTCGACCAAGGGCCAAGGCCCAAAGATATGAAAATGAAATGGTAGAAGTAACAGGAAATGTGACACAGATGTGCGCATCCCAATGTTAAATGTTTTGTATGTTTGGAGCAGTTTTTTTTTTTAAAACCCTCCAAGTCATACCTTATGCATGTATAAACTGTTTTAAATGTTTTCAAGCTACTTTACCCATTGAGTACTCTAGTGCTCAGCCCAAATGTTTTCAGGTTGAGTGGCAGTGGCGACGGAGAAAGAGCTGAGGAGGGGGTTTCTGCCATGATCATTTTGCACTTTTAAGTTTTGTAAATGAATAATTATGTTTTGCTATATATTTCGAAAGTTAATACACTTCCGTATCTATTAATCAGTTTTCATAAGATGGTATGGAAGCGTTTTTTTTTAAAACGTGTTTTGATATGTTTTGAAACTCATTATGCTTCAGTGCATATTTAAATGCATAGTATCCGATCTCCTGTGTGTGAGTTACATTAAATGGAGTGTTTTCTTTTAAAAGAGAAAAATATTTCAAAAATGTCAAGAAAGGGTATGAAAATATATTTTAAATTATTCTTCCGTAGCGGCTCGACCTCTGTGATCCTTCATGGAGGTCGGGGCGTTACACTCTCTATCGGCCTGCATAGTCTCCATCGGCCCTGGATCATAATTATTGTAGCAGCTCTCACCTTATTTTCGGCTTTAGATTTTTTTCTCGACATGACCTCCATAGGCCCTCTGCATTTCAAATGAAACAAAAATAATGTGGCAGAAATTCCTACAACACCACCTCAAATGATTGTGAATATGTGATTGAACACAAATAATGGAATCTAAATGGCTAAAGTTGTGTTTTGTTTTAGTGTAAGGTTATAGTTGTTTTTCATATAACATATATGGCTAGTAATGCAAATGTTTCCTGTAGGGTTAGTATAAATTGAATATAAGTGATCAGTTTTTTATATTTTACAAATTTAAAAGGACTATTTTAAAATTAATGTGAAATAGGGAGGAAGAACGATATGCTCATCCAACCCTAGATATAGGGAAGGAAATGAAAATGGAAATGAGGCTGGTTTTTATTGTGGAGATGTCTACGTGTTACCCGCAACCTGGTGGACCGGTCAAAATTTCTGCTGGCGAGAAACTCACTTTGGTATCGAACAGTAGTGTTGAAAGCCATAGCGGAGTCATGGCGTTGTTTTACCTGTTACTTGCTGACTCACCACCCAAGCCAACTCTAGTGAGTTCCGTCTCCTTTTTCCAGTTTATGGTTTTTAATTAATTACTCCCTCCGTACTGGACGACTTGTTTTATTTGGTTTCGACACAGATATTTTGGTTAGTGGGTGATAATGTGTAGAGGAGTAGGTAATTGTGTGTAGAAAGTGAGAGTTTCTGTAGTAATTATTTTCCTTTTTAGGAAACAAGACAAGTCGGGTGAGACGGCCCGGAACTGAATACAAGATAAGTCGGGCGGAAGAGAGGGAGTATATTAATTGGCCTTACACGATTTACTTTTTCGATTTTACAGGGTATGAAATTACGAGGGTGCCCAGTTTCTGTTGGGATTTTGTATACTGGAAGCACTTTTATGCTTGTATACAATGTGTTTTTGTCCTTACCACTGTTTGATTCTCCTATCTGATAAATATGTATATTTGCACATGTTATCCTTTATCTTGTATAAAAGTTAGATTTGTGTGGTGTGTCGGGTATCACAGAAGACAACACAAATTGGTTGAACTGACAAGATATAAACATTTAACACGTCGAGACAACTTAAGGATGAAGTTGTCGGTTTAAGCCGCAGTTTAGATAAGAAGTGGCTTGTCTTAGCCGCTTGTCTTTACCGGTACACTTAAGGTGGTGTATTGAAGGATCACGGTGAGATGTGTTCTCCTAACTCGACCTTAGTGGAGAACCAAGATCTCGGTGACTTAGCCGATCTTAAGCTTGGTAAGACTTCACTGAGTGCATTTGGCTATCTATCACTTTGACCTACTATGGTGAACGTCCAATGAGCGACCGGATCTACGTATCTTGGGTGTTAGTAGTCATTTGTGGCTCAGCCTGGTTGTCTCGTATCTTGCGGCCGTATCCCGGAGAATGGGTTGATAATATCCCCCGAGGAACTCGAAAGGATTAGCACACTAAACCCGCTACGGTTGATTAAGTTCAAGTGTGTTAATAAGGTCGAGTGGTACTACTCGGAGAATACAAGATGTTAATTAATTTAAGCGGTCAAGAAGCTTAATTAATTAACGGATATTTCTATCTTAAATACGGAGATCGATTAAGTCTAAAATACAAGCCCTTGCTCAAATTGGGATAAAGGGGTAAGTCAAAGCACGGATTCTCTAGTGGAATGAATCGTGTTAATTAATTAATTTTGCTCTGGGGCCGAGCATGGATAATTAATTAATTGGAGGCCCACTTTATTTCTTGTATTGGATCCCCCGATCCGGCCCAATTAGTTGCCTAGTAATTTATTATCTCTCGAATTCATTATTAATGGATTAATGTATTTTACATTATTTAATAATGTTATTTATCGGAATTAATTGGTGGGCCAATTAATTGATAAATATTAGTAGCCCAATAAATTAATTAATTATATTATGGGCTGATTTAATAGAAGCCCATTGGATTATAATTAAATTAATGGGCTACAAATATATTAATATTATATAGGTTTTTGAAGCCTATATATATTAGTATTCTGTTCAGAAACTCAAAAAAAAATTGATTAAAAAAAATCGAGAGTGGCGTGAGTTTATAGAGAGAGAATAAATTTATTTTCTTCGGATCTCTCGACCACCCGGAGGGAGAAAAAGGCGGGACACGATCGGAAGATCCGACACGGGAGCAACAATCGGAGCCGCGACAACATACGAAGGAGGAAGGTATCGTTCTAACCCTTATTATTCCTTCAATTGGTATCAGAGCCTGGTTTAGGCTCTGATTGTTGCTGTTAGATGCATGATTAGGTTTTATTTCCGTCGTTATCGGGTTAATTTTCGTGTTTGGGGCGGCTGCGAGCCACCTGTTTTGACCCCGATGTAACGTTTTTCTCGTGAGAAAATCCACGAGTAGATGATAGGACCAATATGTTATGTGATTGTACTGTTTGTTGTACTGTAATTGGTCCGATTGGCACGAAAATCGAGGTGCGACGGCGCGGAAGGGCGAAAACCTAATTTCGGCAGAACACGACCGCCAGCTTGAGGAGGCGCGTGGGGGCGCATGCTACAGTATCTTTCCGATATGTTTGGATATTTTTGTTCGTCTTCTCGTTAGCTCCGTCTGGATAGGTCGTACGACCCATTCCGATTTCTCGGTTTGTCCGGAATAGCGTCGGAAAGGAGAAGTGGTCGTGCTTGTCCGAGAAATTCCCAAATTGGCCGTCAGAAACCCTAGTTTTCTAGGGTTCCGCCGCATTTTGCGGCGGCGATTCCCGGCGGTTCCGGGGTCGGATTTCCGATAGGCTTGGACCTATGGAATCCTCGTCTTACGAGCTTCGCGTTGATAGGTTGTATGGGATCATCCGATCCGGATGCGACCGGAATTGACGTCCGAAGTTCGTCGCTCGTTATGAATTCGTTCCGGCGAATCGTTTGAAATTCGGGAAATTGAGGAACTAATCTCGGCCGGAATCCGTTACCCGGTGATCGTGAGTGTTCCAATTACGTTTTCCCTCTTTCAATTGATCGAATCGCGGCTCGGAAAGTGAGAATTCGGGCGGCGTAGTCGGCGGCGGCGGGGCGAGATTTATCACGCGAAACTATCGCGGTGACGGCGCCAGCGGCTGTTCTTCACAGCCCGGCACGCCCGTGAGACGCCCGGAAGGCTTGGGGACGACCGAAGAGGCGGCGGGAGGCGACGGGAGGCGGCGGGCCGCCGCGGCGCAGCAGTGCGCAGTAACGCGCAGCTCGCGGGCGCTCCCAGCCGCGATTTCGGCGATGCCGTGGCCGGAGAAGAGCGGCAAGGCCGCGGCGCACCCACCTCGGCCGACGGCGGCGCGCAGCCGCCGCGGCCGGAGCGGCGGCGGCGGGCGGCGGCGTTTTCTTGTTAATGAAGAAGACGCCGACGCGGCGGCGCTGGCGTGGCGCGCCACGTCGGCCCCTTGCCGATTTGGCGCCCGCGTGTACGCCACGTGTACCGCCACGTGGCGGCACCCCCGATGACGTGGCGATGATAGTTCGATGCGTTTTGACGCAGTTTCGCATTCGAAGATTTTCAAGATTTCGAAGATCTCGTATTTTGTTCGAGCAATGTAATAGTTAGGAATTACGTGTTTTAAAGCCCGATAACGATTTTAAATTTCCTATTTGCGCATTTATTTTTTATTATGCTTTAGCATGCGATTATGTGATTAATTGCGCTTAGAAAAGCATGTAAATAGGATTTATGTCGTTATTGAAGCATGTTTTAATTTTCGCGAGCACGTTTTATTATGTGCGTTTAGAAATTGCATGCTTTAGGAATTATGTGGATATGCATGATTCAAAAACAAACCTTTTGAATAAAAAGACTAAGCAATTTCAAATTAGATGTTTAATTAGATTCCATTAATTTGGATATTAAACACTTAATCGGACCTCCATTAATTGGACCCTACACAAAAGTGGAACAATTATATGAGTAAACGTCCACCTGAGTGGCTTGCTTGTATTTTTGAACCACGAGTTTTGTGAGATGGGTTTTCTAATATAATATTTAATTATTATTGAGTAGTGGGAGCGAAGCCGTAAACGTCCAATTGAGTGGCTTGCGTGCCTAGTAAACACGAGTACTCTAGAAGATAATAATTAAATAAGATGGCTAATTAAATCAAATTGAAAGCGGTATGGTTCGCGTAAGTATGCCAATTTCGAGAATTTGATGTTAATTCGGTCAAATTAATGGTCAAAGCTTAGATGTCACCGCAGGTACAACTTCCTGAGAAGTCCCTTCCGCGTTTTAATAGTGACATGGTCAAGAGACATCGAATTATTAATTTCATTCGTCTTAAGAACCTAGGCGTGGATTGGAATTAAAGAGTTAGGTATATAGCTTGGTCTAGGGGTGCACGAGTAAACGTCCACCCGAGTGGCTTGCGAGTGTGATCTCTAGGGCTATTCGAGTATTTAACATCATTGGTTTTTCAAAAGGTTACAATGATTGTTAATTACGAATTATGTGCAAATATTAACTTTATACATGCTTTTTAAATTATATTTATCAGATATGTATGTTCGATATTTTTCAAGTTCCTAAACAAGCTCACCAACCAAACCCTAATGGGTTTAACAATTTTTAAATAATTTTACAAAGTGGAAGAGATATCTTACCTTCCCAATAAATGCTCTGCAAAGGTTCTATAAGAACTTCTGTTTTAGGACCGCTATGTCTAAGAACGAGTTTACTATGAGTATGTTACTCAAATCTTTGGTAGCGGTCAAAGAGGTTATAGAAAAGGGCAAGAGTGCTCAAGTCTTGAATATCCCTAGTAGTTCAAGGAATCCTCCGAAAGGCGGAAACCAAAAAAAGAGCAGAAAGGGTGGACATTTCAAGAAGAGCAGTGGGAGTAAGAAGACGGTCCTTACCGGAAACATGCAAATGTCAAAGGAGAAAGGAAGGTTCTTCAAGAATGGTAAGAAAGGACACTGGAAGAATTATAATCCAGATGTCAAGGCAAAAGCAGAAAGAGACGCGAGTCGCTCTTGTAATCGAAACTGTTCATGTTTCCTCTTCTACCCATGAATGGGTAGTGGATTCGGGGCAAGCTGTTCATGTTTGTTACACCTTGCAAGGTTTCTTGCAGAAAAAGGTAATTGAGCAATGGCGAGGTGGTAGTCTCAATGGGCAATGGATTGAAAGTTCCTGCAATTGCCATTGGAGATTTAAATCTATCTTTTGATAGTTCCGTTTTTAGTACTTAAAGATGTTTAATATGTGCCCGAGTTTAGGCGAAACATTATTTCTGTTTCAAAACTCGCACCATGGATGGTTATAAATCAAGTTTTGATAGTGAAGTTTCTATCATGAAAGACGATGATTTTATCTCGTGGTGGACCATTAAACGGATCTTTATATACTATTACTTGTAAACCGCGTAGTTACGTTAATATTGCTTCCTCATCATCAAATCCTAAGAAGAGGAAAGAGTCTTCTAAGGTAAACCAAACTTATCGTGGCACTTAATACTAGGTCACATCAATCTTAACAGGACTTAGAGGTTGGTGGAATATGGATCAAGTGGAGTCTCTCCAAGATTGAACCATTTCCAACTTGCGAAACCTTGTTTGGAAGGAAAGATGATGACTAGGCCTTTCAAGGCAAAGGGTTATAGAGCCACGAAGTATTAAGTTTGATACATTCCGACTTGTGTGGGTCTATGTCTACACAAGCTCGTGGAGGGTATGAGTACTTCGTCACATTTACCGACGATTACTCGAGGTATGGATATGTTTACCTTCTTCACCACAAGTCGGATTGCTTTGAAACCTTTAAGGAATTCAAGGCGAAGTGGAGAAGGAAGTTAGGTAAAGAAATCAAAATACTGCGATCTAATCGTGGTGGGAAATACCTATCCAATGAGTTCAAGGACTACTTGACGGAATGTGGGATTACATCCCGGAGCCGACAAAGACCGGCACGCCGCCGCGAGAATGGTGTGTCGGAGAGAAGGAACCGAAGTCTCTTAGAGATGGTTCGGTCGATGATGAGTTATGCAACTTTGCTAGTTTTCTTTTGGGGATATGCCTCTAGAGCCGCAACATACTTGCTGAATCGTGTGTCTTCCAAGTCGGTACAAAAGATCCCTTTCGAGTTGTGGAGCGGGCACAAACCCGGTATGCACCACTTAAGGATTTGGGGTTATCCCCGCTTATGTGCTTGAATAGGCAAGGCCGACAAATTGGAATCACGTTCGAAGTGATGTTGTTCATAGGGCATCCGAAGAAAACGAAGAGTGGATACTTTTATGATCCTAAAGAACGAGAAGATCGTTGTTAGCCCTAACGCTCGGTTCTTAGAAGAGGATTACACTAGTAACCATAAATCTCGAGTCGACATCATCCTTGAAGAATTACAAGGTGGTCGAGTTCCACTTGAACGGCCAAGAGTGCAAGATAGTACTCCACGAGTAACCGCACACCGTTAACACTGACTCCTAACACTCGTTCGACGTAGTGGGAGGGTGATATTTACACCTGATCGGTATGTTCACCGGGGAGACGTTTGATTATCTCCCTGCGGATGAACAAGATACCGTGGATCCCTGGACTTACAACGAAACAAATGGGAGATGTAGATGCACCATGGACTCGAAATTTGAGTCCATAAGCGATATGGATGTATACAAGATCACCGAACTACCCGAGGGCCGCAATGCTATTGGTAGTAAGTGAGTATACAAGAGAAAGAGAGAGCACCGAATGAAGAGATCATGGCGTTTAAGGCCGGGCTAGTGGCGAAGGGTTTTACCCGTAAAGAAGGTATCGATTATGAAGACACCTTCTCGCCCGTAGCAATGATCAAGTCCATTCCGATTCTCCTTGCCATATCAGCTCACATGAACCTAGATATCCGGCAAATATATGTCAAAACCGCATTCCTAAACGGTCACCTTGAAAAAGGTAGGGACATCCACATGAAACGACCGGATGGTTATGTGAAGGAGGGCGAAGAGCATCTAATTTGGAAGCTTAAGAATTCTATTCATGGACTTAAGCAAGATTTCCGGTTATGGCACCGACGTTTTGACGAAGTAGTCAAATCCTATGGATTTGTATCCCGTCCCTAACGAGGTGTGTGTAACGTATTTGTGTTAACGGATCGGTGGTGTTTCTTGCATTTTACGTAGATGACATCCTTCGCATTAGCAATAATGTTGAAGTGTTATCGACGTAAAGACGTGGTTATCCGAGCAGTTTCAAATGAAGGACTTAGGTGAAGTCGCTTACATCCTTGGGATCAAGGTTATTCGAGATCGCCGGAAAAAGGATGTTAAGCTTGTCACAAGTGTCCTACATTGACACCGTTATTGCTCGTTTTAGCATGCAAAAGCCAAGAGAGGTTTAGTACCTTTCGGACATGGCATTTTTCTATCCAAGAATCGGTGCCCGAAAACGCCCGAAGAGATAGAAAGTATGAGGCAAGTACCATATGCTTCCATGCCGGTAGCCTCATGTATGCGATGCTTTGTACAAGAGCGAGATATCTCATATGCCGTAGGCATGGTCTCAAGATATCGGCCTAACCCCGGAAAGGAATACCTGGATCGCGGTCAAGTATATTCTCAAGTACCTTAAACGGACTAGAGATTATATGCTTGTTTACCGGTCGGACGAGTCTAGTGTCTTTGGGTTATACGGAATCGGATTTCTAGGGCGACAGAGACGAGTAGAAGTCTACCTCGGGTTATGTGTTTACCTTGGGAGGTGGAGCCATTTCATGGAGGAGTGCAAAGCGTAAATGCATTGCGGACTCAACCATGGAAGCAGAGTATGTGGGTCGCTTGGAAGCTTCGAAAGAGGCAATTGGCTCAAGAATTTCCTCCAGGATCTTGATATTGTTCTGAACTTGTCTAAGACTATCACAATTTATTGTGATAATGCGGGTGCAGTGACAAATTCTAAGGAACCTAGATCTCACAAGGCGTCTAAACACATAGACAGGAAGTACCATATTATACGAGTATTCGTAAATCGAGGTGACCTGGTGATTGACAAAATTGGGAACCGAAGTCAACCTAGCTAATCCTTTCACGAAGAGCTTACCACTCCCGGCTTACGAGAAGCATGTCCGTGGCTTTGGGATGGTAGAGATGCCCCACTTAGGACTACAGAAACTTTTGTATAAGTGGGAGAAGATGTCGTGGTAGATAGGATATATAGCTAAGATATAGCTGGGTACTAGTTTGTACCTAGATAGCTGAGATATAGACACATTGTATACTAAAAGTTTACTTTAGTATAAGTGGGAGAATTGTTGGGATTTTGTATACTGGAAGCACTTTTATGCTTGTATACAATGTGTTTTTGTCCTTACCACTGTTTGATTCTCCTATCTGATAAATATGTATATTTGCACATGTTATCCTTTATCTTGTATAAAAGTTAGATTTGTGTGGTGTGTCGGGTATCACGTAAGACAACACAAATTGGTTGAAGCCGACAAGATATAAACATTTAACACAGTGAGACAACTTAAGGATGAAGTTGTCGGTTTAAGCTCGAGTTTAGATAAGAAGTGGCTTGTCTTAGTTGCTTGTCTTTCTTGGTACACTTAAGGTGGTGTATTGAAGGATCACGGTGAGATGTGTTCTCCTAAGCCGACCTTAGTGGAGAACCAAGATCTCGGTGACTTAGCTGATCTTAAGCTTGGTAAGACTTCAGCTGAGTGCATTTGGCTATCTATCACTTTGACCTACTATGGTGAACGTCCAATGAGCGACCGGATCTACGTATCTTGGGTGTTAGTAGTCATTTGTGGCTCGAGCCTGGTTGTCCGTATCTTGCGGCCGTATCCCGGGAATGGGTTGATAATATCCCCCGAGGAACTCGAAAGGATTAGCACACTAAACCCGGCCGGTTGATTAAGTTCAAAGTGTGTTAATAAGGTCGAGTGGTACTACTCGAGAATACAAGATGTTAATTAATTTAAGCAATCAGGAAGCTTAATTAATTAACGGATATTTCTATCTTAAATACGGAGATCGATTAAGTCTAAAATACAAGCCCTTGCTCAAATTGGGATAAAGGGGTAAGTCGGCACGGATTCTCTAGTGGAATGAATGCGTGTTAATTAATTAATTTTGCTGGGGTGAGCATGGATAATTAATTAATTGGAGGCCCGACTTTATTTCTTGTATTGGATCCCCGATCCGGCCCAATTAGTTGCCTAGTAATTTATTGTCTCTCAGAATTCATTATTAATGGATTAATGTATTTTACATTATTTAATAATGTTATTTATCTGGAATTAATTGGCTGGGCCAATTAATTGATGAATATTAGTAGCCCAATAAATTAATTAATTATATTATGGGCTGATTTAATAGAAGCCCATTGGATTATAATTAAATTAATGGGCTACAAATATATTAATATTATATAGGTTTTTGAAGCCTATATATATTAGTATTCTGTTCAGAAACTCAAAAAAAATTGATTAAAAAAAATCGAGAGTGGCGTGAGTTTATAGAGAGAGAATAAATTTATTTTCTTCAGATCTCTGACCACCCAGAGGGAGAAAAAGGCCGGGACACAGATCAGAAGATCTGACACGGGAGCAACAATCGGAGCCGCGACAACATACGAAGGAGGAAGGTATCGTTCTAACCCTTATTATTCCTTCAATTGGTATCAGAGCCTGGTTTAGGCTCTGATTGTTGCTGTTAGATGCATGATTAGGTTTTATTTCCGTCGTTATCGGGTTAATTTTCGTGTTTGGGGCGGCCTGCGAGCCACTGTTTTGACCCCGATGTAACATTTTTCTCGTGAGAAAATCCACGAGTAGATGATAGGACCAATATGTTATGTGATTGTACTGTTTGTTGTACTGTAATTGGTCCGATTGGCACGAAAATCGAGGTGCGACGGCGCGGAAGGGCGAAAACCTAATTTCTGGCAGAACACGACCGCCAGCTTGAGGAGGCGCGTGGGGGCGCATGCTACAGTATCTTTCCGATATGTTTGGATATTTTTGTTCGTCTTCTCGTTAGCTCCGTCTGGATAGGTCGTACGACCCATTCCGATTTCTGGTTTGTCCGGAATAGCGTCGGAAAGGAGAAGTGGTCGTGCTTGTCCGGAAATTCCCAAATTGGCCGAGAAACCCTAGTTTTCTAGGGTTCCGCCGCATTTTGCGGCGGCGATTCCCGGCGGTTCCGGGGTCGGATTTCCGATAGGCTTGGACCTATGGAATCCTCGTCTTACGAGCTTCGCGTTGATAGGTTGTATGGGATCATCCGATCCCGGATGCGACGGAATTGACGTCCGAAGTTCGCCGCTCGTTATGAATTCGTTCCGGCGAATCGTTTGAAATTCGGGAAATTGAGGAACTAATCTCGGCCGGAATCCGTTACCCGGTGATCGTGAGTGTTCCAATTACGTTTTCCCTCTTTCAATTGATCGAATCGCGGCTCGGAAAGTGAGAATTCGGGCGGCGTAGTCGGGCGGCGAGGGGCGAGATTTATCGCGTAAACCGTCGCGGTGACGGCGCCAGCGGCTGTTCTTCACCTGCCCGGACGTCGTGAGACGCCCGGAAGGCTTGGGGACGACCGAAGAGGCGGCGGGAGGCGACGGGAGGCGGCGGGCCGCCGCGGCGCAGCCTGCGCAGAAGCGCGCAGCTCGGCGGCGCTCCCAGCCCGCGATTCCGGCGATGCCGCCGGCCGGAGAAGAGCGGCAAGGCCGCGGGCAACCCACCCGGGGCCGACGGCGCGCAGCGCCGCGGCCTGGAGCGGCGGCGGCGGCGGCGGCGGCGTTTTCTTGTTAATGAAGAAGACGCCGACGTGGCGCGGCCGACGTGGCGCGCCACGTCGCCCTCGCGATTTGGCGCGCGCTGCGTGTGCGCCACGTGACCGCCACGTGGCGGCCCCTCGATGACGTGGCGATGACGAGTTCGATGCGTTTTGACGCAGTTTCAGATTCGAAGATTTTCAAGATTTCGAAGATCTCGTATTTTGTTCGACGCAATGTAATAGTTAGGAATTACGTGTTTTAAAGCCCGATAACGATTTTAAATTTCCTATTTGCGCATTTATTTTTTATTATGCTTTAGCATGCGATTATGTGATTAATTGCGCTTAGAAAAGCATGTAAATAGGATTTATGTCGTTATTGAAGCATGTTTTAATTTTCGCGAGCACGTTTTATTATGTGCGTTTAGAAATTGCATGCTTTAGGAATTATGTGGATATGCATGATTCAAAAACAAACCTTTTGAATAAAAAGACTAAGCAATTTCAAATTAGATGTTTAATTAGATTCCATTAATTTGGATATTAAACACTTAATCGGACCTCCATTAATTGGACCCTACACAAAAGTGGAACAATTATATGAGTAAACGTCCACCTGAGTGGCTTGCTTGTATTTTTGAACCACGAGTTTTGTGAGATGGGTTTTCTAATATAATATTTAATTATTATTGAGTAGTGGGAGCGAAGCCGTAAACGTCCACCTGAGTGGCTTGCGTGCCTAGTAAACACGAGTACTCTAGAAGATAATAATTAAATAAGATGGCTAATTAAATCAAATTGAAAGCGGTATGGTTCGCGTAAGTATGCCAATTTCGAGAATTTGATGTTAATTCGGTCAAATTAATGGTCAAAGCTTAGATGTCACCGCAGGTACAACTTCCTGAGAAGTCCCTTCCCGCGTTTTAATAGTGACATGGTCAAGAGACATCGAATTATTAATTTCATTCGTCTTAAGAACCTAGGCGTGGATTGGAATTAAAGAGTTAGGTATATAGCTTGGTCTAGGGGTGCACGAGTAAACGTCCACCTGAGTGGCTTGCGAGTGTGATCTCTAGGGCTATTCGAGTATTTAACATCATTGGTTTTTCAAAAGGTTACAATGATTGTTAATTACGAATTATGTGCAAATATTAACTTTATACATGCTTTTTAAATTATATTTATCAGATATGTATGTTCGATATTTTTCAAGTTCCTAAACAAGTCTCACCAACCAAACCCTAATGGGTTTAACAATTTTTAAATAATTTTACAAAGTGGAAGAGATATCTTACCTTCCCAATAAATGCTCGCAAATGTTCTATAAGAACTTGTTTTAGGACCGCTATGTCTAAGAACGAGTTTACTATGAGTATGTTACTCAAATCTTTGGTAGCGGTCAAAGAGGTTATAGAAAAGGGCAAGAGTGCTCAAGTCTTGAATATCCCTAGTAGTTCAAGGAATCCTCCGAAAGGCGGAAACCGGTAAAAGAGCGAGAAAGGGTGGACATTTCAAGAAGAGAAGCGTGGGAGTAAGAAGACGGTCCTTACGGAAACATGCAAATGTCAAAGGAGAAAGGAAGGTTCTTCAAGAATGGTAAGAAAGGACACCGGAAGAATTATAATCCGGATGTCAAGGCAAAAAAGCAAAGAGACGCGAGTCGCTCTTGTAATCGAAACCTGTTCATGTTTCCTCTTCTACCCATGAATGGGTAGTGGATTCGGGGCAACTTGTTCATGTTTGTTACACCTTGCAAGGTTTCTTGCAGAAAAAGGTAATTGAGCAATGGCGAGGTGGTAGTCTCAATGGGCAATGGATTGAAAGTTCCTGCAATTGCCATTGGAGATTTAAATCTATCTTTTGATAGTTCTGTTTTAGTACTTAAAGATGTTTAATATGTGCCTGAGTTTAGGCGAAACATTATTTCTGTTTCAAAACTCTGCACCATGGATGGTTATAAATCAAGTTTTGATAGTGAAGTTTCTATCATGAAAGACGATGATTTTATCTGTGGTGGACCATTAAACGGATCTTTATATACTATTACTTGTAAACCGCGTAGTTCTGTTAATATTGCTTCCTCATCATCAAATCCTAAGAAGAGGAAAGAGTCTTCTAAGGTAAACCAAACTTATCTGTGGCACTTAATACTAGGTCACATCAATCTTAACAGGACTTAGAGGTTGGTGGAATATGGATCAGTGGAGTCTCTCCAAGATTGAACCATTTCCAACTTGCGAAACCTGTTTGGAAGGAAAGATGATGACTAGGCCTTTCAAGGCAAAGGGTTATAGAGCCACAGAAGTATTAAGTTTGATACATTCTGACTTGTGTGGGTCTATGTCTACACAAGCTCGTGGAGGGTATGAGTACTTCGTCACATTTACTGACGATTACTCGAGGTATGGATATGTTTACCTTCTTCACCACAAGTCGGATTGCTTTGAAACCTTTAAGGAATTCAAGGCAGAAGTGGAGAAGGAAGTTAGGTAAAGAAATCAAAATACTGCGATCTAATCGTGGTGGGAAATACCTATCCAATGAGTTCAAGGACTACTTGACAGAATGTGGGATTACATCCCGGTACCGACAAAGACGGCACGCCTCAGCAGAATGGTGTGTCAGAGAGAAGGAACCGAAGTCTCTTAGAGATGGTTCGGTCGATGATGAGTTATGCAACTTTGCTAGTTTTCTTTTAGGGATATGCCCTAGAGCCGCAACATACTTGCCGAATCGTGTGTCTTCCAAGTCGGTACAAAAGATCCCTTTCGAGTTGTGGAGCGGGCACAAACCCAAGTATGCACCACTTAAGGATTTGGGGTTATCCCGCTTATGTGCTTTGAATAGGCGGGCCGACAAATTGGAATCACGTTCGAAGTGATGTTGTTCATAGGGCATCCGAAGAAAACGAAGAGTGGATACTTTTATGATCCTAAAGAACGGAAGATCGTTGTTAGCCCTAACGCTCGGTTCTTAGAAGAGGATTACACTAGTAACCATAAATCTCGAGTCGACATCATCCTTGAAGAATTACAAGGTGGTCGAGTTCCACTTGAACGACCAGTAGTGCAAGATAGTACTCCACGAGTAACCGCACAACTGTTAACACGACTCCTAACACTGTTCGACGTAGTGGGAGGGTGATATTTACACCTGATCGGTATGTTCAACGGGGAGACGTTTGATTATCTCCCGGCGGATGAACAAGATACCGTGGATCCTGGACTTACAACAAAACAATGGGAGATGTAGATGCACCATGGACTCGAAATTTGAGTCCATAATCGATATGGATGTATACAAGATCACCGAACTACCCGAGGGCTGCAATGCTATTGGTAGTAAGTGAGTATACAAGAGAAAGAGAGAGCACCGAATGAAGAGATCATGGCGTTTAAGGCCAGGGCTAGTGGCGAAGGGTTTTACCCGAAAGAAGGTATCGATTATGAAGACACCTTCTCGCCCGTAGCAATGATCAAGTCCATTCTCGATTCTCCTTGCCATATCGGCTCACATGAACCTAGATATCCGGCAAATATATGTCAAAACCGCATTCCTAAACGGTCACCTTGAAAAAGGTAGGGACATCCACATGAAACAGCCAGATGGTTATGTGAAGGAGGGCGAAGAGCATCTAATTTGGAAGCTTAAGAATTCTATTCATGGACTTAAGCAAGATTTCCGGTTATGGCACCAGCGTTTTCGACGAAGTAGTCAAATCCTATGGATTTGTATCCCGTCCCTAACGAGGTGTGTGTAACGTATTTGTGTTAACGGATCGGTGGTGTTTCTTGCATTTTACGTAGATGACATCCTTCGCATTAGCAATAATGTTGAAGTGTTATCAGACGTAAAGACGTGGTTATCCGAGCAGTTTCAAATGAAGGACTTAGGTGAAGTTGCTTACATCCTTGGGATCAAGGTTATTCGAGATCGCCAGAAAAAGGATGTTAAGCTTGTCACAAGTGTCCTACATTGACACTGTTATTGCTCGTTTTAGCATGCAAAAGCCAAGAGAGGTTTAGTACCTTTCGAGACATGGCATTTTTCTATCCAAGAATCGGTGCCCAAAAACGCCCGAAGAGATAGAAAGTATGAGGCAAGTACCATATGCTTCCGTTGCAGGTAGCCTCATGTATGCGATGCTTTGTACAAGAGCGAGATATCTCATATGCCGTAGGCATGGTCTCAAGATATCGCCTAACCACGGAAAGGAATATCTTGGGATCGCGGTCAAGTATATTCTCAAGTACCTTAAACGGACTAGAGATTATATGCTTGTTTACCGGTCGAGACGATCCCAGTGTCTTTGGGTTATACGGAATCGGATTTCTAGGGTGACGAGAGACGAGTAGAAGTCTACCTCGGGTTATGTGTTTACCTTGGGAGGTGGAGCCATTTCATGGAGGAGTGCAAAGCGTAAATGCATTGCGGACTCAACCATGGAAGCGAGTATGTGGGCGCTTCGGAAGCTTCGAAAAGAGGCAATTGGCTCAAGAATTTCCTCCGGGATCTTGATATTGTTACGAACTTGTCTAAGACTATCACAATTTATTGTGATAATGCGGGTGCGATGACAAATTCTAAGGAACCTAGATCTCACAAGGCGTCTAAACACATAGACGGGAAGTACCATATTATACGAGTATTCGTAAATCGAGGTGACACGGTGATTGACAAAATTGGAACCGAAGTCAACCTAGCTAATCCTTTCACGAAGAGCTTACCACTCCCGCCTTACGAGAAGCATGTCCGTGGCTTTGGGATGGTAGAGATGCCCCACTTAGGACTACGAAACTTTTGTATAAGTGGGAGAAGATGTCGTGGTAGATAGGATATATAGCTAAGATATAGTTGGGTACTAGTTTGTACCTAGATAGCTGAGATATAGACACATTGTATACTAAAAGTTTACTTTAGTATAAGTGGGAGAATTGTTGGGATTTTGTATACTTGGAAGCACTTTTATGCTTGTATACAATGTGTTTTTGTCCTTACCTTTGTTTGATTCTCCTATCGATAAATATGTATATTTGCACATGTTATCCTTTATCTTGTATAAAAGTTAGATTTGTGTGGTGTGTCGGGTATCACGAAGACAACACAAATTGGTTGAACCGACAAGATATAAACATTTAACATGTTGAGACAACTTAAGGATGAAGTTGTCGGTTTAAGCCGAGTTTAGATAAGAAGTGGCTTGTCTTAGCCGCTTGTCTTTTCTTGGTACACTTAAGGTGGTGTATTGAAGGATCACGGTGAGATGTGTTCTCCTAACCGACCTTAGTGGAGAACCAAGATCTCGGTGACTTAGGCCGATCTTAAGCTTGGTAAGACTTCGCTGAGTGCATTTGGCTATCTATCACTTTGACCTACTATGGTGAACGTCCAATGAGCGACCGGATCTACGTATCTTGGGTGTTAGTAGTCATTTGTGGCTCGAGCTGGTTGTCCGTATCTTGCGGCCGTATCCCGAGAATGGGTTGATAATATCCCCCGAGGAACTCGAAAGGATTAGCACACTAAACCCGGCCGGTTGATTAAGTTCGGGTGTGTTAATAAGGTCGAGTGGTACTACTCAGAGAATACAAGATGTTAATTAATTTAAGCGGTCAAGAAGCTTAATTAATTAACGGATATTTCTATCTTAAATACGGAGATCGATTAAGTCTAAAATACAAGCCCTTGCTCAAATTGGGATAAAGGGGTAAGTCAGCACGGATTCTCTAGTGGAATGAATGCGTGTTAATTAATTAATTTTGCTCCTGGGTGAGCATGGATAATTAATTAATTGGAGGCCCAGACTTTATTTCTTGTATTGGATCCCTGATCTGGCCCAATTAGTTGCCTAGTAATTTATTATCTCTCAGAATTCATTATTAATGGATTAATTTATCTGGAATTAATTGGCTGGGCCAATTAATTGATAAATATTAGTAGCCCAATAAATTAATTAATTATATTATGGGCTGATTTAATAGAAGCCCATTGGATTATAATTAAATTAATGGGCTGCAAATATATTAATATTATATAGGTTTTTGAAGCCTATATATATTAGTATTCTGTTCAGAAACTCAAAAAAAATTGATTAAAAAAAATCGAGAGTGGCGTGAGTTTATAGAGAGAGAATAAATTTATTTTCTTCAGATCTCTGACCACCCAGAGGGAGAAAAAGGCCGGGACACAGATCAGAAGATCTGACACGGGAGCAACAATCGGAGCCGCGACAACATACGAAGGAGGAAGGTATCGTTCTAACCCTTATTATTCCTTCAGTTTCGTGTGGGGTAGTAGTGTTCTCTTTGGAGTTGTACTTCTTGTGGTTGGCATTATTGCATGGAAGGGTAAAACCGGAAAAGCAGAAGGATATGAAGCTATCCCATAAGCTATATATATATATATCGCAAAAACTTTAGTGCAACCGGTTGCAGGTGCAACCGGCTGCGTAAGCTATATAAATTATTAATGCACACACTATCACGTGTGCGCATGTAGTGCAGTTGGTGTGTTGCTGGGCTCTCACCCGAGAGATGTGGGTTCGAGACCCAGCAGCACCAAATTTACTCAAAATATTAATTTGTCATTAAAATATAGTAAATTAATTTTTTTCGTTTTTTTCTTAATTTTACATTAAAAATTTAATTTGTTTTTTTTCAAATTACATTATGATACAAAAAAATATAATAAATTTATTCTTTTATTTTCAAAAAAAATAATATGATTCAAAAAATATTAATATGTACATTAGAATTTATTCTTGTTAATAAAAATATAATATATATAATTTTTTTAACCTACATCACCAACAAACCTTTTTTTTAACATTAAAAATTGAATTTTTATTTTTAAATTACATTATGATGCAAAAAAAATTTAATAAATTTATTATTTTTTTTTTCAATTACATGATAGGGAAATATGTGGAGATGATAAAAGTATCACTTCTTATTAACTAATGTATCACTTGTCATGAATCAAAGTGGGGTTTAGACTTCCCCTCTAGGGTACAGTAAAAATAAGGAAAAATACCGTAGCAGTTCCACGACTAAAAGGGTTTGGAAATGCTAGCGTTCCGAAGGAACGCTAGCTTTTTCCAAACCCTTTAAAAATGCGAGTGTTCCGAAGGAACGCGAGCATTTTTAACCGGAGAAAAAGTATGGTTTAGACTTCCCTCTCAGGGTACGGTAAAAACACAAAAAAATATTATTGCTCAATAGGAATGATAGTTTTCTTTAGGCAGAATGATACTTTTATTTACAACATGTGATACTATTACTCAATAAGAATGATACTTTTCTTAAGGAAGAATTATACTTTTGTTAACAACATGTGATACTATTGCTCAATAAGAATGATACTTTTCTTAAGGAAGAATGATACTTTTCTTTAGGAAGAATGATACTTTTGTTAACAACATGTGATACTATTGCTCAATAAGAATGATACTTTTCTTAAGGAAGAATGATACTTTTCTTTAGGAAGAATGATACTTTTGTTAACAACATGTGATACTATTGCTCAATAAGAATGATACTTTTCTTAAGGAAGAATGATACTTTTATTAACAACATGTGATATTATTGCTCAATAAGAATGATACTTTTCTTAAGGAAGAATGATACTTTTCTTAAGGAAGAATGATACTTTTCTTAAAGAAGAATGATACTTTTCCTTAGGAAGAATGATACTTTTGTTAACAACATGTGATACTATTGCTCAATAAGAATGATACTTTTCTTAAGGAAGAATGATACTTTTCTTTAGGAAGAATGATATTTTTCTTAAGGAAGAATGATACTTTTCAATTGGTTGAAATAAAAATATTACTTATTATAAACAAATTTATCACTTTTGTTAAATTAATATTTCAATTAAAATTAAAAAAGGGACAAACTTGATTTGAAAAAATATGAATTGGTTGAATAAAAATATTACTTATTTAAAACAAATTTATCACTTTTTTAAATTAATATATCAATTAAAATGAAAAGAAAATATTATAAAAAAAGAACAAACTTATTCTAAAAAAATAATTATAATAAAAATATGAATTATTATGAACAAATGTATCATTTTTTAAATTAATATATCAATTTAAATAAAAAAATTTAAAATTACGCTGCTGGGAGTCGAACCCAGGTATAAAGGGTTTGAGCCCAGCAGCCTTACCATCTGCACTACTACTGTATTGTTAATATAATGCACATCTAACGGATTTAACTGTATTACTTCCGGTTGCACCTGCAACCGGATGTACAGGAGTCCAACTCTATATATATATATATATATATATCACATATTTTATGAGCTAGATCAGGTAACAATTAAGTGTTTTAATGAGATTTATAGTCGAGTAAATTTTTAAATATATGTTTATACATGTTATAACGAGGTAGAATCATCGTCGCAAAATAAGATGTATATATGATATTAGACCCTTCATATATTATTGACTTTCGGACATAGCATGAATGTACTAGATTTTTACCCAAACAACATATATATTGATATGATTGTGAATTTGTCACACCCCGATTTTCAGAGAAGGACACGATCATCAGGGTGCGACTGGGGGTTGGAGAAAAGAAGCGGGGAAAGAAGTAGGATTTGTAATTATCTGAAATAAATCAAGCAGAACGCCCAATAAATTGTGTAACAAATCTTTCAATAGTGAATCATGCTAAAATAAAGATGACAACAGTACTCAAGAATTTTTTATTCAAAGACTCGACTCAAATTGAGTCTTTAAGCAATTAATCGTCAAAGCAAGTATCATAGGGCCCAAAAACAATACACAAGATAGGCTCATCAGAGTTCTTAATAAAAATATTTGAACTTAAGCGGAAGCAATATATAATATATCTATACAGTAGAAACCCTCGCCTCAGCTTTGCTCGTCACCACCGTCCGCCCAACCTGAAAACATTTTGGAAATAGTTTGGGCTGAGCGCTAGTGTACTAAGTGGGTGAAGCAATTCATAAACATTTTTATAAATAGTTTGTCCATGCATAAATAGTATGACTTGGAAGGTTTTGAAACAAAAGACACTCCCAATCATACCAACATTTATCTTCTTGTTTGCGCACTGTCACGTTCTACTGTTACTCTTACTCTATACCTCCTTACTCTCGGACTTTGGGCTACAACCCAGTGAGTCCCATAAACATCTGATCTCGGGTCTTGACCCAGAGATCTCAACCGTTAGACTTAAAGCCGAAGCTAATAGGTCATATCCAAATTGTTAGCACACAACGACGATCAACCCATTGCACTACTAACAATGGTGTACACAATTCTCATTAGCGTGTTAGGCCAGTCAAGAATCTCGAACGATTAATTCAGAGCATTAAATAAGTAGAACGCAAAAACACATTTCCATGAATAAACATAACATTTCATAGAGCTTAATAACTCAAAATAGTTTTGGAAAGTAAAACCCATCTTGTTGTTGTGCTTGTAGTAACTTGCTATCAACGGTCAAGTGATATCTCTTTTCTTCACTATAGCCTACATGAGAATACCTAAATTTAGATGTAATTAAACTCTTATTCCTCGGTAATCTAACAACGTTTGAATCCTAATTCACAACACCCGCCTTAACAATGATTTCTTTCTCCTATTATTGGAACCTCATGTGATAGAGTAGACAATAATTGTATTAATTATAATCCCATGCAGTAACCAATGAAACATTACTCTTAATTTAGCTTATATACCTGTATGATTACGTACCACAAATATAATTAGAATAATAAGATTATCTTTTTGAATCCTGCCGCTTACTGTTTTAACTTATTTTTTACAATATCTCTAGATTTAATGTACAACTTTTGAGGATAAGGAAGATAAGGAATTTCTAATTTTATTATATTAAATTAATTTCTCGTTTACTACTAACCATTAGCATAAACTATTATTAAATCAATCCCTCCTAATAATCATTTTTAAATACATTAACTAACTTTGACGGTCAACTTCCCAGTCAAGATAAAGCCATGATTAGCTGAAGGCTGATACAAAATATTCTTAAGCCTCATTTTAATTTCATCTCATTTAAATTTATTCAAAATGAGCTACACAATTAACCTAACCGAGGAGAATTAATGGACAAGTAGTATAGCAATTAAATTTTATATTTTCGCCACCTATTCATCATACAAACCCCAAAAATTAATTAGATGCTGACCTGGAACCCTTCATGCTTTCAGAATAATATAGAATCCCAAAAAGTTTTCAAACATATTTAAGGAATTAACCTGAAATAACCAAGTTGGTATAACTGTATCTAAAGAACAAAAATACCTTGGATAATATTCTTGATATTCTTAGCAATCTTTATAACAGTAGAAAATGTGGAGAAGAGCTATACGCGTTATGCGAGTCTGTGTTTGGTGAAAAGTCTCCAAAATATACTCTGTAAGCATATTTATAGACGAATTTTAGATATAGTAGGATTTAATGATTAAATCTAGTTTCCTAGATTTGCCTAATCATTCCTACACCATACAGTATCTGGCGACACGTGGGGATGAAGTATTACCATCTCCACCTTTTTAAGTTTATAATTCTTATGTATGCCACTAATTACCTTACAATAAATATTAATATATACCTTATGCCGTATATACTGATGTGTGCATATATCCTAGGTAGTTATCATGTTATTATATATCTTGTGTTTGTTGTAAATATATTATATATATATATACTTACCATATATTTTGATGACCATGTAAACCCTAAAAGCCCATGAGCCCATCTTGTACTCTATAAATAGAGGTCTCCATCCTCATAATAATACACATCTTATTTCTGCTCTCTTTATTTATTCTCTACATTCTCTCTAGTTTATAACACGTTATCAGCACGAAAGCTCTTCTTCGAAAAGAAGATATTGACGGCCGAAGGTACAATTCCTTCCCTCGACACCCATTTTTTTAAATGATTATAAACATACGTTGTTTGTTTAATTAATAAATAAGTAATCATGATTATAAACATATCGTATCGTATACATTGATAAACATATCGTATTCATTGATAGTCATGACTATCAATTAAATACATTCCTTCATTGTACGTATGTTTTTTTTAATGAGTAATCTTTCTCTTTTATTAAGTTATTACGTGTGGCGATAGCACACACAATATTCATGAAGAATATTACATGCTCCTGAAGAGCAATTCCAAAACATATTTTTCTTAAATTGTTGCTCCAGAAGTAGCACAATCAATATTCCCGAAGAATATTACATGCTCTTGAAGAGCATTTATATTACGCTTTTATTTATTTATTTGTTTGTTATTTTTTTATTTAATGTTGAATTTAGATTGTTGCTCCTGATGTAGCACAATCCATATTCCTGAAGAATATCATATGCTCTTAAAGAGCAATTCAAATTTATTGAAAATAATAACTCAATTGTTGCTCCATAAGTAGCATAAGTTAATATTCCTGAAGAATATTACATACTCTTAAAGAGTTATTAATATTATCTATGTATTTACTGTATACCTCAAATTTTTTTTGTTACATACTGTATAATATTTATATCTATATATACATACAATCTTAATTTGGTGCTCCCAAGCAAAGACACAATTAATATTCCTGAAAAATATTATGTACTTTTGATGAACAATTCATATAATATGTCTTATTAATGGACGAATCTTGATTCTTGAATTATTATTATTGTTGCTCCCGAAGTAGCACAATTTATATCCCAAAGAACATTATATGTTCCTAAAGAGCAATTGGGTTTCTAAAAAATATTAGTCTTTCGCCTGAAGTGGTTTAATATAGATTAAAATTGTTGTTCCTGAAGTAGCACAATTTGTATTCCTGAAGAATACTACATGTTCTTGAAGAACAATTCAGGCTTTTAATTTTGACAAATGTTATATGTTCATAACTCTAATTGTTGCTCTTGAAGTAGCACAATTAACTCTACATGTTCTTGGAACAACTAAAACTTTTCATCATATATCACAATAACATACTTTAATTGTTGCTCCTGAAGTAGCACAATTAATATTCTTGATGAATATTATATGTTCATAAAGAACAATGTATATCTAAAGGTATGTTGTAATTTAAAATATTACCTAATTATATGGAGTGGTAGCAAAAGCTTCTCTTTGAATGACAATTGCATCTCCAATATTCTATTGTTGCTTAATTTCTTTTCAAGAATGGATGTGAGATCCGGTAGATCTCAAAATTTGCAATTCATTGATTTCGCTTATCATGAAACTAAATTGTTGCCATGGAAGTAGCACAATTACATTCCTGAAGAATGACCGTAATGTGATATAAACATTACCATCACGTGTTTGTAGAAATGCCTCAAATATAGTATTTTTATATACTATTTAACTTTTGCTCCTGAAGTAGCATCATTTATATTCTAGAAGAATATATGTTATTCTTGAATGAAAAATATTATTTATGTCTTGTTGACATTAATGCACTCTTGATATCGATGTTCATTTGCCAATAAGGGGGCATGAGAGAGACAATAGAAATGAAGCATCCCAGTAGGATTGCTTAAAGATATAATTGATTGTTCTCCCTAAAACTCGATACGAGTATATGCATCATAAATTGCAAGATTTTCAAATTTAGTGCATCGAAATTATTGAAGGCTTCAGAAGAGCATGTGTCATTTTATCAAATGATATGAAATCAACTATTGAGTTTGCCCTTTACTCTAGTAAGTCTAGAAGAAACTTACTAACTTTGAAGGATATCCATTACAATGGATACCATATTGAAATTATATAAGAAGGTAGTGATTATTTTGCATTTAGCCAGAAGCTAACAAAAGAAAAGTTATCACACTACCACCTTGAATGTATTACACATTCATCAAAATAAGTGAGATAAAACATGCCATGAACCGGAAGTTCAAAAGAGCTCTATGCTTTGACATGATAAGTTTGGACATCTGCTAGCAACTTTGATGCGCAACATAATTGAAAATTCATATGGGCGGCTGCAGAGAGATCCCTGAAGAATCTCTTAATTTCCATGAATGTTCGATTTCTAGAAGAAATCTAGAACTTGTTAGACTGCAAGTTCAAAAACAATGAGCTCAATTCCTTCAAGCAGATTTATCTTGATAAAGCTAGTGAGTTTATTAAACTCTAAGTTCCTCTTGAAGAGGACTTAATATTATATGACTTTGGGATTGAGATTAAATATTTAGTTGCTCATGTCCATCCTCAAAATGAGTTTTGTACGTATAAAAACGCGTCTCACATTAAGATAGTTATTATGATGAAATAACATTTCCAACATTAGTTGGAACATATGTCACATTGGGATTCCTGAAGTAATCAATGTGAAATCTACATCCAACAAAAAGCACAAGAACAAACTAGTCACATTTGGATTCCAGAAGTAATCAATGTGAACAAGAAGTCAAAAGACTCACTTGCAAAAGATTGCGAATCAACTTCTTGATGCTTTAGTATGTATATAAAATAAGTGACAATGTCATACACTTGCTGCAAATAACCCTAACAAGATTTCATGTCCCTAAAGGACAAGTATAAATGACAGCAAATGCATTAAAAGTTCGTCAAAAATATGGTCGACCAATTGGTTCTAAAAGAAACTTTGTGTCTAAGAAAAGGGGCAACCAAACAATGACGAAAATGATTAATCAATCAAATGAAGTTCCTGAAGAACTACAAGCGTCTAAAAATACTGAGATCTCAAAATATTGGAGAGATCAAATATCGTCGTGGACGCACGACATTATTTTCGCCTTTTAATATGACTCTTGAAATGATAAAAGAGGATCCTCAACGACGATCTATAAGAGATTGTCAAGATTGAAATAATTGGTAAAAAAGGAACGAAGTCATATAAGGTGAATTAATATTCCCTAAAAAGCCGGAAATATTTGGACCTGTAGTTCCAAAATTCAGAAAGTATATCCCCGAAGGATATAAATGTGTCTTTGTTACATAGAGAAATGAAAAATTTACGAGTTATAGGGCAATACTCGTAACACAATTTTTCTCTCATAGACCGGGAATTAATTCTGTACTCTCCTATAATAGACGCCATTATATTTGCTTAATCAACTTATGTCACAAAAGGCTTGCTATGCGCCTTATAGATGTAGTAAATATCTATCAATATGATTCACTAGATAGTGACATATATATGAAGATCCCTGAAGGATTTAACTTGCTCAAAGCATGTAAGTCAAAAAGATGTTTTCAATTAGGTTCGTAAAAAGTCATATAAGAGTCTGAAATAGTACAGCCGTATATGATATAATCATAATGACGAGAATTCCTTGACAGAAGGGTACATAAATGATGACTTGAGTTTGATTAAAACTCCTGAAGAGCATAATACTTATATGTATACTCCGTCCTAATGACTTACATAGAGCAAATCATTATGGATTATTTTATTCATTGATATGTTGATTTTAATATCCAACTCACATCCTTGTCGACATTAGGGGGAGATATGAAATATAAAAATTGAATGCCGCAAATATCTCGTTGGATTAATTATTTAGATTCACGCACTATGAACCAGAAGTTCATCAAATTATTTAGTGCAAAAGGAGTGATTAAAATCTCATATACTTGTTGTATATGCACCATGAACGAACTGAAGTTCCTCATAGAAAATATAAATCAATTGATTCTCATTAGCGCCAGAAGCGTGAGAGATTTATTGGTGCTAAGAGATAAGAAGTCCGCGGAATACAAAATTATAACACATCACTCCAAATTCCTATTGAAGAGGATATGTGAATTATTATGTACAAAAGTACTTGATGAAATCAACTCATGCCTAAAGACGAAGTTCGAAGCAAAATACTTGAGTTGAACTAATAATTGTCTCGACCTGTAGATCGAGCATCTTCCTGATGGAGTTACGCTAGTAGACCTACCTGAAAGGTCTTTAAAGAGATTTATTGTATTGCATCCACATGCCTATCTAATGGTTGATTCAATCCCTTAAAGTGGATAGAGACTCGTTTAGACCTATAGAAGATAACAAAGATGAGGACCAGAAGTTCCTTAATTATTTGCAATTGGAGAATTTGAAATGGTATTGACCATCCTTTGTTATTTTCGGAGACAAATATGATATTGGTCTATTTACGAGAGTAATGATATATTGACATATTTCATGTTATTATCTATGCTCGATAATTAAACTTATGTTGCACATATTAGTGTAGACCTTAAAGCTAACCTTGAAGATTGTTGTCTTGAGGGGGGAGTAACAAATTGTAAATAATCCCGAAGATTAGACTGACTCCTAAATGTCAAATGACCCTGAAGGTCAAATGGTTGTACTCTTTTTTTCCTTCCTAAGTTTTTTCCCAAAGGGTTTTCTTAGTCAAGGTTTTTAACGAGGCATCCAATGCAACACATGAGAAAATGAGTCATTGAGATTGATTCATAAAAGAGCCAATGCAACACATGATCTCCAAAAGAGTGGCGGCATCAACATCCAGCAAATTCGCTCAAGTGACAACCTAGCAGATTCTTTTACAAAGACATTACCAACATTCAAGAAATTGTTATACAAAATCGATATGCGCCGACTCAATGATCAAGAATGATTATATTGAGATGGAGCAGCTGTACTCTTTTTCCTTCGTCCAGTTTTTATCCCAATGGGTTTTTCTGGCAAGGTTTTAACGAGGCAGCAGTTTCTTTTATGGATGGTCAATCAAGGGGGAGTGTTGTAAATATATTATATATATATACTTACTATATATTGTGATGACCATGTAAACCCTAAAAGCCCATGAGCCCATCTTGTACTCTATAAATAGAGGTCTCCACCCTCATAATAATACACATCTTATTTCTGCTCTCTTTATTTATTCTCTACATTCTCTCTAGTTTATAACAGTGTTATTATTATTATTATATATATATAATATAATATATATATATATATATTTATATTTATATATATATATATACCTACCCATACATATAAGATCATAGAGTTGCTGCACTGTTCCAGTCTACAGTAACTGCACAAGTGAACTTACTAATTTACCCTTCCTTCATATACCCTTCGTATAATCCTCTCCACCCATCAAACAGAAAATTTCGGCGACATCGACGAAACCAACGACAACTTAGAGCATCTCCAACCATACTGCAAAACTCATTTTGCAGTAAGGGAATTGCTCCAACCATACACCATTTCTTACTGCAAAACTCAAAATAAATGAGTTTTTGAACAGTGAATACTCATAAAATGAGTTTTCACTGTTCAATACTCATTGGACCATTCTGCAAAACTATTTATTTACTTTTCAGTTATTTACCTTTCTTTTTCTAGTTCAGTGATGGCAAAAAAATATTTAATTTGTAGAAAAAACATAAGATAACAATGGGAAAGAAGACGACGACGGCTGTGAAAAAAATCTTTGGCAAACCAACTCATTTGCAACGTATGTATATTAATTAGGTTGGACTTGGTATATTTTTTTATTTTAATAAAAATAAATGAATTGGACTTTGTATCAAATGTAATTAAACAAATTTAATTACTATTAAACAAAATTCTTGAATTTAATTACTATAGAAGACATTATAATTATTATTTCTAAAACTTTACAAAATTTATTAGAAGTTTCAAAATTGAGGGGGTTAATATTTAATTTAGAAAAAATATATAAGTGGAATTGAAAAGATGTATGAAAAAAATATAAAGAAAATATTTTTTTGAGTTTAGTTTGATAGTTAGAGTTAAATTACTGTTCGATGTGTACTGAAAAATGAGTTTGAGTTTAATGTAAATGGTTGGAGATGGCCTGAGGCGCCTTCCTTCGTATAATCCTCTCCACCCATCAAAATCCCAGAAAATTTCGCCGACACTCCACCCATCAAACGCCCAGAAAATTTCGCCGACATTGATGAAACCAACGACAACTTAGGCGTCATCGAATACCTCGCAAGCGGGTTTGGCGCGAGTTCAGTCCGTGTCGACGATCCCACTCAACCTAACATTCAACTAATTTACATTTGTGCGTGTGAGTGTGTTCTGTATGTTTATGAGTTGAAGAATCAACCGCCAGTGAGCCAAGAGTGTTCCAATCGGAGAAGACGAGTCAGAGTGACCGACTCAGCTCAGCCGATGAGTGTGTTCTGTATGTTTATGAGTTGAAGAATCAACCGCCAGTGAGCCAAGAGGGTTCCAATCGGAGAAGACGAGTCAGAAGGACCGACTCAGCTCAGCCGAAACAGATACAGAAAATCGAGCCGCAACATAAGCAATACAGAGGGAGAGAATGGGGAATTGGAGTTGCTGCACGAAATGTGTATTCCGGGTAAGCTACGCAGGCGGTTTATCTCGGTGGACCTGGATCCAAAAGCGGGTCCAATGGGACTGGAGTTTTCCTTCCCCGTGATCCGACAGAAATAAAACTCTAATCAGGTATTTTTTTTGAACTCTATTTTATTAACAAAATTATGCTGGAAGTGAGTTTTATTAGATTATAGTATAGATATTATTATTATATATTATATATAAGTATATTACTTTTCTTTAGGGAATAAAATACGGATATGAAAACAATATTTGTTGGGTTTCTGGAAATTTCTATATGGATCTGAGTGAATCTGCAAGTAAAAGATAAATATGCTAAATTTTGATAATTGTCCTTGTCTCCACGTTTCAATTCTACCCCACCTCCTGCTTTCTTCATTCCTCTATCCTCCCTACCGCATAACGCATTCTGCAAGCCTTCCAACTTCCAAGCTCAGGTTTTTTGTTAATTCAATGTTCTCCATGCCCAACTGCCTTGTTTTTTCATTTCCCATTTTGAATTACAATTGAAATTCGCTGTTTTATGTTGTAGTGACATTTAAATTTACCTCAAATTGTTGGTTTGCGTTTCTTATTTTACGCGAAATTGCAAGTATTGATTGCTTTTCCCTATTCTCTGATCTTTTGTGTTTGTAATTTGCTATGTTTTTTTTTTCAATTTTCAGTTTTCTTTTTGTATTAGGCTTAATGGCTTTCTCAGTTGGTTTATTCGCTATCCTATCTGCTATATGAAGCAGCTATATATATGACCCTCTTCCAATCGGTTGTTCAGTAGCTCATGAATCAGAAAATGTAACAAACTGTATCAAAAAATTGTACTTTTCCTTGTTTTGTAAATATCTTTATAATTTAGTTATGTTTTAGGTTTTCTGTTATCTGGTTGTAAAAATCTCCAAGTATATTCAGTTGCTTCTATTCTTTGAATTGAATCTACAGATAAAATAGTAAATGGATATTCATTCCATAGGATAATCAGTGGTGTAAGGATATGTATGCTGGAGCCCATCAGGTTGTACTCTAGCCTCTTCTCTTCAAACTGTTTCTACATAAGTTCTTCAACCTCCCTTCTCTCTCTCTGTCCCTCCTTCCTGATGGGCCAATGCATAAACATACGAAACAGAACCAACAACAATTTGGAATAATCATTACTACATGGAGACAATGTGTGTACCTCTGTGTGGAGATCGAAACAAAACTCCAGTATAGAAAAGAGATTAGGAGAGATAGTTGTTCTATTTATCTTGTCAAAGATGTCTACATGTTGAGATAAGCACGAATGATAATTCATTCTCAAACTTAAGAAGAGACTTAATGTACCGTGGGGGATTGGAATCCTTAAAAGAAGTTTATGGACTCATTAAAAATTTGAAATAGATGAAGGAAAGGAAGTAGTAACTTTGGGGGCTCAAATATCTGCTGACATGACAAACAGATATTTGAGATTTGGTTTGTGTGTTTCTTATGTTTTGGATTATAATTTTAATAAATGCATATTGGAAAGATTGCATTCTTATAGCTGCTGGGATGGGTATGGTGATCAGGATATCTTTAAACCATAGTGGCTCCTTCTGATGATATAATGATCCTTTCTTCATAATTTGTGAATTACATGATGATCATGGAACCTCAGAGAGTTCATTTTGATATTTTGTACTCAGAGATTTCTGTTGTAGGCCTTCATTATCAATTCTAACATCTTCCGAAATTGTTGTTATTATCCGGTTTACATAACTTGAGCTTTAGGGAACACCGAGACTGTAAAATTGTTTCAGTTGGTATTTTGATGATCCTTGCACTCAAAATGGCTTTAGGGAACACCGAGACTGTAAAATAGTTTATGAACCTTTGTGTTGGATCAATAAATGTTTTACTATATTTTTTTTATACTGGACGAGCCTTAAACCTTGGAGCTTTAGCAAGCATCTATAAATTTCTACTCAAACTTTTATTTTCATTTTGATGTTTCAACCTCAGGTGTTTTAGGCCTTGTCAGTGTAAGCTTAGGCTTCCTCTGAACAACATCGATCTGAATAATTTTATGTAGATCCAACCAAATATCCCACAAGATAAGATAGAACAAATTCAGAGTAAAGACATGACAAACAGATATTTGAGATTTGGTTTGTGTGTTTCTTATGTTTTGGATTATAATTTTAATATATGCATATTGGAAAGATTGCATTCTTATAGCTGCTGGGATGGGTATGGTGATCAGGATATCTTTAAACCATAGTGGCTCCTTCTGATGATATAATGATCCTTTCTTCATATTTTGTGAATTAAATGATGATCATGGAACCTCAGAAAGTTCATTTTGATATTTTGTAGAGATTTTTGTTGTAGGCCTTCATTATCAATTCTAACATCTTCCGAAATTGTTGTTAATATCCGGTTTACATAACTTGAGCTTTAGGGAACACCGAGACTGTAAAATTGTTTCAGTTGGTATTTTGATGATCCTTGCACTCAAAATGGCTTTAGGGAACACCGAGACTGTAAAATAGTTTCTGAACCTTTGTGTTGGATCAATAAATGTTTTACTATTTTTTTTTTATACTGGACGAGCCTTAAACCTTGGAGCTTTAGCAAGCATCTCTGCATAAATTTCTACTCAACTTTTATTTTCATTTTGATGTTTCAACCTCAGGTGTTTTAGGCCTTGTCAGTGTAAGCTTAGGCTTCCTCTGAACAACATCGATCTGAATAATTTTATGTAGATCCAACCAGATATCCCACAAGATAAGATAGAACAAATTCAGAGTAAAAAGTGGAAACTTGGTTACCTCAGAAAGCCAGCTGCTGCTACTTGCTACTTCTCTTGTCCCTTATTGGAATTTATTAATCATTTCTGCCATGGAGACAAATGATGCTACTTTTATCAAGCTCGATTTAATCACATTCTCCGATATAATTTCACAAATCTAAGATGTATTGTTTTGTCTGAAAAATATCATGATGGTCTTGTTCTTGTAAAACTTGTTATTAAGCTTCTGGCAATATTACGCCCTCCTTTATAGTTACCAAATTAAGTTAAGTAATTTATGAACAGAATCATGCGAAAGGCAAAAATAATGGTCCCTACGAATGCTGTTAGGTTGCAAAATAGGATAGAATTAACTCTATATTAAACCAGGGTTGATCTGTGCAGTTTTTTGCATGTCTATTGTGTCAGTTGTTTTTTTTCTTTTGTATTGGTATATTGCCATGGGTCGTGGTGATGCAACAAATTCACTAAGTGCATGGATTAGCAAATTGTGGTCCTCTGTAGAATGAGCTTAAGAAACATCATAACCTTGTCTTATCCTTTCAAATGGGCATGTCTGTTTGCTAAAAAAATGCAAGTTAAGCTTATGTTTTCATCTGGGCTTCTGCCAATAGTTAAAGGGTTCATGATCTTGATTCTAAGTTTCCCCAAAAATACATAACCCCACTATTATAATCTGTTTAACGTATAATAGTTATATGGTTCATGTTTATCGTAATAGTCAATGTAGTAAAAGGACGCACAAATGTCTATCTCCAACGGAACAATCCAATACTTATATTGTTTAGTCTTTTATATTTCACAATTTTTAATTCTACACATACTTTTAACAAAATTGAATAACATGGATTAGCAAATTGTGGTCCTCTGTAGAATGTTCTTAAGAAAACATCATAACCTTGTCTTATCCTTTGAAATAGGCATGTCTGTTTTCTATTATTATTATTTGAAGCAACAACATGTATCCTTGCTCAATTTATTTTATTTCATTTCTCTCTTAATCTGAAAATTGCAGCTTCGGTGAAGCCTAAAGATATAATGGATATCATGGCCCTAAAATTTCAAACTCCATCTTTTAAAAAGCCTCTAAATGTAAAAAAGTTCACTGACAAAAAGTTTCCTCCCCTGTTTATGTAGTAATAGATTTCTAAGCATAATGAATTAGATAATGCATAAGCTTATATGAGCATCCCACAGTTTATTTTGTCAGTTGTTATCCGTTTTAAATGTCAGGGCTCTTTCTTGAATTTTTCTTTCTTGCTTGTTTTATATTTTCTTCTATATGAGAATTTCGATTATGTCAGTTGATGGGCTTTAGAGATTGATTGTTCTTGTACCTTAGTTTTTGAATTGCAGGAGTAGTTTATGTTTTTTGAAGGAAAAGCAAATATAAGCGTGTGGACTTCCTATTTGGGTTTGATTATTAGTATTGTGATCATTTACCTTCTTTTTAAGATTTGGTAGTGTATTTGTTAGATATCAAAATGATTTTTTCCAAACTAATTGTGCTGAAATTGAGGTTTTTGGTTCCCATCTCTTAGCTATTATTTTCAAGCCACTGGGATTGCTGCCCATGTTATATTTTACCTCTTAATGAGCTGTTTGGTTCTCTCGATGTTGGTGCTAATGTTGTTGATCAACTTGTAATAAGCGTGCCCTCTACTGAATACTTTTAAATTTGGAAATGCCTAAGACCAGACAAATGTATAAATGCAGTGTCATTTGCATATATACAATTATATGAAATGCTTGCCTAATTATTTGGAATAGCTTACACATGTCGTGGTCTCTGTTAGGTGAATCTTATCAGATCAATGTGATTCTAACAACTTATCCTATTACATTTTGTACAATACTTTAATGCCCATTAAAATATTGGAAACACAGAATAATTCAGCTATTATTTTAGTCATTTTATTCAACTATATGTTACAACAAAATATTATGCATGAATATTTCTTCAGCTATTATTTTAGTCATTTTAGTCAGTTTGAATATATAGTTGAGAAATATAACAAGTCTTCCAGATATTGTATATAGCGAAACTGTAATCTGTTAACAGTTTACAACAAAAATTATTTCTCTAAAAACTCTAAATCATGCTAAATTATTATGTATAGTGTTAGTAAATAATATTGAGCTATTTATTTTAAAAATTCTTGAATGTTATATGAATACCCATGTCATATTATTCTCAACATAAATCACTGAATTTCTAGAATTTGCAATATTATGATTCGGTTTCTGAGTAATTGATTTATGAGGTTTATGTAAATGTGCATCATTTTTTCCCTTTTTTTTTAATTTTTTTTAATCTATCATGTTCATGGTTTAAAAAAACGTAAAAGAGGCGCGTTTTGAGGCGCGCCTTTGTGCGAATCGCCTCCGGGCCGTTCTGAGGCGTACGCCTCCGGCTGAGCGTTCCATTTCTCCGCCTCGCGCCGGCGAGGCGCGCCTCAAGGCGCACATTCCGGAACCGAACGTGAGGCGCGCCAATTTCAGATTGGACTGGAAATTAACGATTAAATCCCTAAATCCCATTGACCCATCTTCCGTCTCTTCAATTGCTCTACAATTGGGCTAGAAATTGGATTGGGTTTTTAATAATTAATCCAATCAATTCATCAATTGTCCAATTAATCCATCAATTGAGGGGCTAGGTTAGATTTTCTACTACAATTTCCTATTTCTCACCAAGAAACTTCCGCGCCAATCCTACTTGTTGTTGCCGACGCCGCCGCTCGCACCTCCCGTTGACGCCGCCGCCTCGCCCGCACCTCCCGGTTGACGCCGCCGCCTCTCACCCCGCCGTCGCGCCGCCGCCGCTAACCCCGCCGTCGCCGTACCCGTGAGATTAATATTTTTGGTTGTTTTGTTTGAAGCACTTTTTATTTCCTTAATTGTGGAACTGTTTTTCCTTAATTCGAATTTGTAAGTTTTAGGTGAGAAATTAGCGGTCGGCTCGGTGCTTGGATAACAAATACCCTTGAGAGTTTGTGGTGTGTCTAATTCCATTTTGATCGAAACAACTTCGAATATAATATAACAAAGTTAGACTTTTCGTTAAATAACAACCAAAAATATTAATCTCATCTTCGATCGACAAAAGACGTGTTACGTATCTTATATTTGTATTAGCGCTACTTGGATAATTCAACTTTGTTCCCGTTTTATTTGATGATGAAGATTGAAGAATGATGCTTAATTTGTTTTGATTTTGGATATTAGACTTTAAAACTACTTTGTTATTTTGAATTTGAGAGTATTTTGGACTTATATGTTATTATATATTTATTAGGAGGAAAAAATTAAATTTACGCCTCAATTTTACGCCTCGTTCCGTTTCGAGGCTTACGCCTCGTGAAACCATGAAAAAATGCCTCGAAACCCATTTACGCTTTTTAAAACCTTGATCATGTTCTTATGTTCCATCTTATGAAACTCGATTACCCTATGCATATGCATGTTTAAACACTTAAATATACAGCAATATATCATTTTAGTCATCATGATGCAAACGTCCACTATTTATTGAACTTCAACAATCAAATGATTCCAGCACTCGTACGCAAGATGTAAATGCACACAATATTGAAATATTAGGGAAATGCAAATACGAGCTTTATATAATTATGGAAAACGCAAACCCAAACCCTAATTCCTATAACACAAGGATTACAACATACACACCCAAACCTACGGAATCACACAATTCCGTCCCAGGATGAGACAAAATCTCATACAACTTTCCAGATTATTTCCCTCGATAACCCCCTACTACCCCAATACATTCCATATATATTAAACATACAATACACACGGCGCATGCAAACCGCCATGCTAACCGCCATGCAAACCGCCCTAACTAGCCACGATCTTGCGCACCACTTCCATACAACCGCTCTCCATGCAAATGACTCTTCACTCCCACGCTCATACGCATTCCCCGATTCCCTTTGCGCCGAACATGGACTCGCGTGAACCGCCCATCCGATTTTGTTGTCTCGATATTGGCTCCGTCCTCCGCCCGCTCTATATCAACTCCCTCGTTCTCAAAATCGGCCTTGTCCTCAAGGCGGAAATCCGGAAATTGACGTCGGAAATCTTCAAATTCCACCCAAGACGAGTCCGCTTCATTGCGATTCTTCCAGCGCACCAAAACCTCGCGACGAGGTCCCTCCGTCGTAGCAAGAATTCGAGTACGCACGATCTCGGAAGGATCAAATATATCTCCCGACTCCAACTCCAATGAAGTCGGTAAAACTGCCTCAATTGGATGATTCCCGACGACCCCTTCAATTGGCTTACATGAAAAACCGGATGAATTCGGTTTCCCACGGGCAGCTTTAACTCATAAGCTACGGCACCCGCTCTCTTGATAATTTCAAATGGTCCGTAAAATTTAGCTGATAGTTTGGAGAACGATTTAGATTGTACCGAGTGTTGACGGTATTGTCTTAATTTAAGGAAAATCCTATCCCCCACGTCAAATATGACTTCGCGCCGGTGTTTATTAGCGTATAGACGCATACGCTCCTGGGCTTGTGACAAATTCTCACGTAGCTGTTTCAAAACCGCATCCCGAGATAACAACACATCCGAGACTGCAGCCACCTTACACTCTTCAGGCAAGTGCCGTAATAAAGTGGGCGGAGATCGCCCGTACACGACTTCAAAAGGAGTAGACCTAGCCGCGGTTTGATACGACGTATTATACCAATACTCAGCCCAGGATAACCAACCTGCCCACTTACGCGGATGATCCGACGTGAAACATCTTGGATAAGTCTCCAAGACGCGATTTAAAACCTCCGTCTGCCCGTCCGTCTCCGGATGATATGCCGTACTAAAGTTCAATTTAGTCCCGTTAGCCTTAAACAACTCCCCCCAAAACGTACTCACAAACAGGGGATCACGATCGCTGACGATGGAAGCCGAAATTCCATGTAACTTCACCACGTGATCGACGAAGTACGATGCCACTCTTTTCGCCGTAATCGGCGTTCGTAGGGGTATGAAATGTCCATATTTCGAAAGCCTATCAATTACAACCAAGATACATGAATACCCCATAGATAACGGAAGACCGTTGATGAAATCCATAGAAATATCCTCCCAAATTCGCGTCGGAATGGGTAAAGGTTGCAGTAACCCAGCCGGAGATTGTGATTCATATTTAATCCGTTGGCACGTCATGCAACTGGCCACGTATTGACGAACGGTAGCGAACATATCCTTCCAATAGACACTCGAAGCAATCCGGCGATATGTTCGGAGGACTCCCGCATGTCCCCCTGACGGTGTATTATGAAACTCCTGGAGCAGAAGAGGAATCCACCGTGATGTCGAGGCCAACACCAATCGACCCTTACGCAGCAAACGATCGCCGATTATAGAATACGTGGATAATCCGGGCGTCGTAGTTCTATGCCGATCGTATAGCACTTGAGTGATGGATCATTGTCTTGCTCTTGAACGATATCCGGCAAATCTTCCCATAACGGTTGGCTCAAAGCAAAATACGACCCCTCACTAATTTCTCGTCTCCTCATAACATCTTGATAGAGCGTCTGCGACTTTATTTGAAGCTCCCGACTTAAATTCAATGGTGAAATCGTAGCCAAGCAATTTAGCTACCCAAAGTTCTTTGCCGCCGGTGTAGCAACCCGTTGGCCGAGTAAATGTTTGAGGCCGTGATGATCTGTTCGGACTACAAACTTTCGACCGATCAAGTAAGGCCTCCAATCTTCGAATGGCAAGAACCAAACTCATCGCCTCCTTCTCGTAGCCGACGTGACCGAATGCTCGGCCAGAAAACCCTTACTATAAAAAGCGACCAGGATGCCGATCTTGCATCAAAACGGCACCGATCCCGGAGTTGGATGCATCGCATTCAATGACATAAGGCTTCGAAAAATCGGGCAATATCAACACCGGGGCCGATGTAACGCCCACTTTTAATGCCGTGAATGCTTCGGGCGCCGTCGGTCAAGCGAAATTTACTTCTTGCTTCCTCTTTACGCAACAAGCTCGTTAAAGGTTTAGCTAGAATCCCGTAATTTTTAATGAAACACCGATAATATCCGGTCGGCCCAAAAACCCCGAATCGCCTTAATTGTCGTGGGGTGCTCGGCCAATCTATAATCGTCTGTATTTTTCCGGATCCATGGCCACGCCTTTTGCCGATATTAAATGCCCCCAAATAATCTATCTGCGTTGCACCAAAAACACATTTCTTTCGATTAGCAAAAAATGCGTGCGGCACTTAATAGTTCCAATACCGTCCGTAAAAGTGTTGCATGGGCCTCCCGTGACGAATTATAGATTAAAATGTCGTCGAAGAACACCAACACCCCTTTGCGAAGATATGGTCGAAACAGATCGTTCATAGTGGCCTGAAATGTTGCCGGCGCATTTGTAAGACCAAAAGGCATAACCAAAAACTCGTAATGGCCGTTGTGTGTTCGGAAAGCCGTTTTTGGTATATCCGCATCCGTCATGCGAATTTGATGGTAGCCCGCCCGCAAATCAATCTTGGAAAACACACGTGATCCGGCTAACTCATCCAACAACTCTTGTATAATCGGAATTGGATATTTATCCGGAATTGTCGCTCTATTCAACTCCCGGTAATCCACACAAAATCTCCAACTTCCATCTTTTTTTTTAACTAACAATACCGGGCTCGAAAACGGGCTATAACTCGGCCGAATTATGCCCGCAGCCAACATATCGGTTACTAGACGTTCCATCTCGTCTTTTTGCAAGTGATTGTAACGGTAGGGTCTGACCGTAATCGCCTTTATCTCCGGTTTCAACGGAATACTATGCTCCACTCCCCGAGCCGGCGGAAGACCACTAGGCTCGACGAAAACGTCTGAAAATTCTTCTAGAGTAGCGTTGAATTTTTCCTGCGCTGACTCGGATTCACATCTTCCTTCGAAACCCCAACTCGCTGCCTCCTCACAAACCCATGCCGCCAACTCAACTCCTTCCAACTTTTGCAAATATTTCAGCTTCGATTGAGCCCTCACTTTCGAGTTGTCCCCCCGTAGGCTCACCATTTTGCCATCCAACTCGAAAGTAATGTACAAACGTGCGTAGTTGACACGTAATTCTCCCAAAGTCTTTAGCCAAGCAATGCCAAGAATTAAATCCACCCCGCTAAGAGGAAAAACATGACAGTCAACTGTAATCGTGCCGGGCTCGAATTTAATTTTCACCCCCTTACATGCTCCCTCCGAAAACACCTTATGTCCGTCTCCCAAACGCACCGGAAAAACCTTCGTTTTATCCGCTTCTAGACCCAATTCTCGCACTAACGTGGTCGATAGAAAATTGTGAGACGCCCCACTATCTATCAAAATGGTAATCTCCTTATCATTTAACCCTCCGATAAGCCGTAACGTATCCGAGCCCGACAATCCAAACGCCGACATTGCATCTAAAATAACCCCCCTTCCCCCGTCGGTTGCCTTCCTTCCTCTACGGGCGTTAACACTTCATACTCTCCATTTTCGGAGAGAACAACTTCTTCCAGTTCAAATTGTTCCGTATCCTCATCATCCACTAACAAAACCCTCAAATTTTTTAACGCACACACATGATTAGTAGGGTGATACGGAAGCTTACATTTATAGCATAATCCCTTTTTCCGCAAGTCCTCCCCTCTCGTTGTCCGTCATTCTTCGAACGGGGTACGCGTGGCTCCCTGGTCGCGAACCCGTCGCTTGATCCGTTGGTGGTGCGGGTAATGCCAAAGGCGCGGGGCCGGTATCGGCCGTGGATATTGCAGCGAAACTTTTCGGCTCTGCCACGATTCTCTATTGCTACTGATTGAACGGCTGCTATTCCTCACCGTGATCTCTGCCTTCCGAGCTAACTTGATGGCTGTTGAAAAATCCGTCGGTTCCACAAACCACACCTGATCACGTATCGGTTCCTTCAATCCCATGATGAATAAGCTGAGGATATTTTCCTTGGGCACTGCCTTTACTTGATTCGCGAGATGAGTAAATTGATCAATGTATTCCGAGACGTTACCCTCCTGTTTCAACGCCGCCAACTTGGCGAACGCACTCCCTTCGCATCCTTCATCGAAACGCTCCGCCAATGATCTCGAGAATGCGGGCCATGTATATTCCGGCATGTCCGCCGTGAACCAGCCGTACCAGTTTAGTGCAGGCCCTTCCATCGCCACTCCCAACAATTGCCGCCGTTGTGCCGCCGAACTTCCGTACAACTCGAAATGATGATTAACACGAGATATCCAACCCAAAGTGGTCATCGCCGTTAAAAAACCGGAATGGGGGCGGAATTGATTGCCCCATTTCGTGGCCTTCGGGACGTGTATTTTCTCTTGTTAAAAGCGCGTCCACCGTGTGATTGAATCCGCACCAATGTCTCCGTCGTTGCCGTGAGATCGAGTCATTAGTGACTCCATTCTTCCCTCCAGGCGTCGAAACTCGACCTTCCATCGCGCTCGAATTCTCGTTTTTTCGGTTCTCGTCTCCACCACGCACGTCCGATCCGGCAGTCGGACCAAGTTGATGCAAACGTCCACTATTTATTGAACTTCAACAATCAAATGATTCTAGCATTCGTACGCAAGATGTAAATGCACACAATATTGAAATATTAGGGAAATGCAAATACGAGCTTTATATAATTATGGAAAACGCAAACCTAAACCCTAATTCCTATAACACAAGGATTACAACATACACACCCAAACCTACGGAATCACACAATTCCGTCCCAGGATGAGACAAAATCTCATACAACTTTCCAGATTATTTCCCTCGATAACCCCCTACTACCCCAATACATTCCATATATATTAAACATACAATACACACGGCGCATGCAAACCGCCATGCTAACCGCCATGCAAACCGCCCTAACTAGCCACGATCTTGCGCACCACTTCCATACAACTGCTCTCCATGCAACAGCTCTTCACTCCCACGCTCATGCATTCCCCGATTCCCTTTGCGCCGAACATAGACTCGCGTGAACCGCCCATCCGATTTTGTTGTCTCGATATTGGCTCCGTCCTCCGCCCGCTCTATATCACATCACCACTAATCTCATTACATTTTTGCATATATAGTAAATTGAAGAGGAGAACGTGGAAAGAAGGTGCTCTTCACAAGTTAGCTGAGTGTCATTGGCTTCTAACTTTACTTTACTTTCACTAGCTTGTCATTTGATGTTTTTATCTTGTGCCTTCATGAAGTTAACTACTTTTCTACTTTGTTCTCTTGACTTCTTCCTTAATTGTTTGCCCATGCCTATGTATTTGCGATCTTTTGTGTCATTGAATGTGTTCTCGTTCTTACAAGAAGAATTATACTGGCCTTTTCGTGGTAGTTTTTTTTTTGTTCATATTCTGTATGGAGCGTTCTGTTGGAGATAGACATTTGTGCGTCCTGTTACTACATCGACTCTCTTCGCCCAGGTCGGTACTTCACTTTCTTTTTTCAACTTCACAGCAATACATTAACGAATTTTGATATTTTGACATATATATGTTTTGCACTCTATTTTACAGGTTTTCTATATTTTATTCACATCTACTCGACCTCAGCGTACCTATGACATTGTCTTCTTAATTTGGCTGAACTTTACTTCGTGATACTACACATATTTGCGGCTTCTTGCTTATTTGAACTATTGGGGTTTTCATTGTTCATATTCTGGTCGACTCAAGTTTACTAGGTAAGTTACACATTTTACACATTTTTGCAGCTTCTGACTTCTTTTAAGTACTGCTTTTCTGTTTGTATGACGAGTAGGGATTTTGATCGTTCACTTTCTGGTTTCCTAATAGTGTACCTGTAATAATGTAAAATATTTATCTAACGTTTTAATCAGTAAATGATTATTGATACTATTTAAACAACGACAAATTTTCAGATCAATATCTTGAACTAAGATCCATAAATGGAAGTTAGATTCGTTGTACCTAAATTACTGTGTATGGCCCTTATTTTTGAGCGCTTACTTGGTCTGCAGAATCCTTTACGCATATGTTGCTTTATGCTACTACGATTCACGATATCTATTCATTTGTTACACCAACTGAAAGCTTTTGACATGTACAATCATTAATATGCCGTTATTCTCATCCTACAACAAGAAGCATTGTTATTCCCGTGTTAAGAGGGTATTCTTTTAGGCAATTATTAATGTCTACTCTATTGTCTATTTACAATTAGGAACAAAGATGGAGCGCACTAAGCGGCCTTCAACAACCCGAGGTGATTAACGTTTTCATTCTCCACTATCTTCTGCATTGTTGGCCTTTTTAAATAAGTTTTGTCGATCGTTTCTCATCACTAATTTATTAGGTTATGCTTTATTAGAAGTTCGACCTCTTCGTGCAACTACAAGCCCAATTGCCCGATTTTACAGACCGCTTATTTATGAACCGCCCAATAGCGCAATTGCATCTACTCAATAAACCGGTTCTCGCTAACATGTCTGGAGGTGTGTATGTTTTTCAAAGTATTTGTGCCGCTGATTTTTTTTTTTCCATTCACTAACTTCTTGCATGACTCTGCAAATAAGTTATTTTGCTCTCGAAATGGCTTATATTATCTACTTATTTAGGTGCATAAGCATTGTGATAAGCTGCATTGGTTCTACATTCTTTTCTAAAAAATTAGCTACTTTTAACTTCTGTTTTACTTTTCATGTGACGAACAGAACCTTCTGCAATAGATGCCCAATCTTCCTCAGCTTTAAAGGTTCCTCTTATTTCTTTTAAAAAAAATTTACGTATTACCATACCATATAGATGCTTTGTAACAATAATTATTAGGTATGTTTTTCCAGTTCCGCGTACATACAACTATTATGCTAATTACCTACACTCTTTTTGTTTACATATAGGCAAAGAAAGGGTGCATATCAATCATTCTGGAGTATTTGCAGGTCACTAAATTTTTTTACCTTCTACTGATCTTTCATGTGGAAGTATTGCAAGTTTTTTCCACCAACATATATTTTGTCCTAATTTATCTGTTTTTATTCTTCTAGGAGGCATGTCTTCTCGTGTAGACAGGAGACCGAACATCAAATTTTGTGATGCATCTACTTCACGATCAGCTAATGTAGAGGTGGCACCGGCTATTCCAGATATCACCCGCGCCGCTAATGTGGCTATAGGTGCGTATGATTTTGTTTTAGCATATACCTTTCTAATTTCTACTTTAGTTCTTTACATAGAGAGCTTTTTTAAAAAAAAAAATCTTTTTTCCATAATGGACAACTAATAAATTTTTTTTAGGGAAAGTATGTGCCCCATCAACTTTTACATGTCCTTAGATGGAGATCACATTTTTTATTTTCGTTTTCTATACATCTATGCGTTATTTATATCTATGTTGTTTAGGCGAATATTTTGTTTTGCGCCATTTCCTATTGTGCGTAATTTATTTAATTATTTATAGTTACCATATGATACACAGCTCCGGCTTGAAAATCTGCTGACGGTCTATTTGTATTTCTAAGGGAGGCGGAGACGCAAGCCCACAAGTAGGGGTGAAACCGGATCGGATAATATCCGTCCGATCCGGTGCCGTATCCGATCGGATACCAATTTGGGGAGCAATTTAGTATCCGGTCGGATACGGATACGAATCCGGATATCTTGAATCGGATACGGAGTCGGATACGGAATTCACATTATCCGTCTGTATCCGATTTTTCCCGGATTTAATCGGATATTACCCGAATTATGAAATCGGATATCCGAAATATTTAATAATTAATTTTATTATATAATAATAAATTAATATTAAAAAATATATTAAAAAAACTTACCACCTAATACCTAAACTCAAACACCAGCCGCCGTCGGATCTTAGCCGTCAGCACTCGGTGGCGCTCGGCAATCTCGAGCGGCTGAGAAGGAAGAGCCTCACAACCGTCCGCCGACTTCGATTAGTGGTCCACCGGCTCCGTTTCCATCTCCATCTCCATCTCCGGCGATTGGCAGACAATTGGCAGAGGAGCAAATCGTGTGGAGCTTGTTTGTTCCTTCCCGGCTTGGGAAGGGGGAAAACAATTAGGACTCGATCAGCTCGGAAAGAGGCGGAGGCGGAAATGGAGTTCGAGCATTCAGATCTAGTTTCTCAAATGGAGTGGTGAGTGACGGTGAGTCTGGTGTTTTCTAAAACACACCCACGTTTTCTAATAGTATTTTTATTTAGTAATTGACTAATTGTTATTTCATTTGAATTTTTTATTCTAACAATGTTTTGTAGTAATATTATTAGTATTAATTTATTTATAGTCATATATTATTAAATAAATTAATTTAATCGAGTCGGCTTGCGATCTTTCGAATCAAATAGTATAATATTCGAATTCGGCTCGAAAACTAATCGAATATCAATATAAGATTCGAGCTCGAGCTCGATATTATCGTAAACCATAAACCATAAACCAAAAATGATTATTTATAAATCATATTTATGAGTAAAATAGCATAATTATGAATATATTAACTATAATTCGCATTAAAACTTCTATTAAATATTGTATACGTGATTTTTTCATATGTTGCAATCATAAATAGATGATTATTTATGAATCATATTATCCGATTATTATTATTCGAATTCGATCCGAATCCGGCATATATCCGCCCTGTATTCGTATTCGGCATATTTTCCGAATATTCCGAATTCGTATTCGTATCCGGCCTTTCCGTATTCGACTTCGAATCCGAAAAAAAATATGGGATCAAATATGGAAAGAGCTTTATCCGTCCGTATTCGATCCGTTTTCATCCCTACCCACAAGTAGTACCTCGTTGCCTAAAAAAATTTTCAATAACCTACAAAAAGTGCCAACTGTACCATTCCAATTGCCAAGCCATGCTATTTGTTCTGCCTGTGGAGCAATACAATTATGGAAGGAATCAAAAATATTCTGCTGCAAGGAAGGCAAAATATCTATCACTCTCCCTAAAATGCCACAAGAGCTCTGGAATTTATATGTGAACGACACAAGCAAATTAGGCGTCGAATTTAGAAAACGTTGCAGAAATTACAATAATACATCAGCATTCTCATCTTTGGGGATTACTTGTGACCCAGAATTGTGCAGTGCAAACAAAGGCGTTTATACATTCCGTATTCAAGGAGCTATCTACCATTTCATGCGCGACCTGCAGCCTAGCCACGGACCGCCCCGTCAATTGCAATTATATTTTTGTGGTACAGAGCATGAAATCGACAACAGAGTTGGACAATCTTCGGGACTAGATTCTAAGATAATCTATTTGATTGTGGAATTAATGAAGGACAATCTTCGGGACTAGATTCTAAGACAATCTTCGGGACTAGAATCTTCGGGACTAGATTCTAAGATAATCTATTAGATTCTAAGACAATCTTCGCCAACTTTTTTAGGAGTCTGCGGGGTATTGACTTCGGGACTAGATTCTAAGATAATCTATTAGATTCTAAGACAATCTTCGCCAACTTTTTTAGGAGTCTGCGGGGTATTGAAGACTTGGGTTCACTTAAAATTGTTCTTCGTGCTGATCCAACAATGGACCAATGAGTATATAATCTTCCTGTGGTTGACCATGTAGCTGCAATTTGGAATGAGGATTCAGAATATTCTTCCGACAATCCTCGTGATATTCGTGTATACACAAATTCTAACCAAACACATCTCATTCACTACTATTACAGTTGCTATGATTCTTTGCAGTATCCACTTTTATTTCCTTTTGGAGAGCCAGGTTGGCACGCATGCATCGCAAAGAAAATAGTTTCTGCTAAGAACAAAAATGGGGAAAATTTAAATGCTGCGCCTATTCTTCGTAATATAGAAGCAGACATGAATATTGTGCAATCTATTGATGATCATGATCATTCCTCAGTTGAATCTTTGTTGAATTCCGAACGAACAAGTACGAACAATTTGGCACCGTGTTTTATTTATATTAATCATTTGTTCACCAACTTACCTTCATTTCTTTCCAGATCTGGATATAAATCGCAAGAAAAAAGGAAATTTTAGCATTAGGGAATATTATTCTTTTCTATTCCAGATACGCCCGGGCGAAGACACAAATATATTACGTGCAGGGCGTTTGATTCAACAGTTTCAAGTTGATCAATATGTGAAAGTTGAGACCTCCAGATTAGACTATTACCGTCAGAACCAAGTGTAATGGGAGAGTCGTGTTGAAACATTGCAAGGTCTTATCGATTCATATGGAAATGACGACCTCTCGCTCGGGAACTTGATCGGAAATAAAATGGTATTGCCTTCGTCTTTTGTTGGCGGCCCGCGTGATATGCGTCGTCGATATATGAATGCTTTAACACTTGTTCAAAGGTACGGCAAGCCTGATTTGTTCATTACCATGACTTGCAATCCCAAATGGAAGGAGGTACAAGATCAATTGATGGGCGTAGAAAATGTACAAAATAGAGCTGATATTCTAACGAGAATATTCCGAGCCAAGAACGAGAAACTAAAAGAACTCTTAATTCGGAAGAAGCTATTCGGTATGTCATTTATAAAACTCTTACTTTTTTTTCGCATGTTCTAATTGTGAATAGATCTACATACATTTATTGTAACGTCTAAATATTTCAAATAAAAATCAACTCTATCTTGTATACATTTGGGGAATTTTTCCTAATTTCGTTCTGCTGACTGTATAACTTTTCCAGCTGAGGTTGTTGCATATGTCTACATTATAGAGTTCCAAAAACGTGGTCTACCACACGTGCATTGGCTTGTTATATTGAAACCGCTGTATAAAATAACTTCCGCTGAAGCTTATGATCGGTTTGTCTCTGCAGAACTACCCGATGCAAATGCCAACCCACATTTATATTGTTGTGTCACTGAGCACATGATGCATGGCCCCTGCGGTACTTTGAATCCAGGTAACAGCTGTATGAGAAACAAAGAATGCAAAAATAAGTATCCAAGAGAGTTCAACGAAGTCACGTCTCATAATCCTAATTCCTATCCTGCATATAAGAGAAGAAATAATGGTGCTCACGTAGAAGTCAGACACAAAAAGTTGGACAATAGATGGGTCGTACCTTACAATGCCCACCTACTTGCCTTCTTCAATTGCCATGTCAACGTCGAAGTGTGTTCGGATATTAAACTGCTGAAATACCTATATAAATATCTATGCAAGGGCAAGGACAAGGTGTCGTACAATATTGCAGCAGATGGCGTGGCTGACAAAATTGATGAAATTTAAGATTTCCAATCTGGGAGGTGGTTGTGTGCTCCAGAGGCAATGTGGAGAATATACGGTTTCAAATTGCACGAGATGTATCCCGCAGTCTTGCAGCTTCAGGTCCATGAATCTAATCAACAAAAAGTTTGCTTCTCGCCATACAAAACAGTTAATCAGATTCTATCAAGCGAAGCTCTAGCCAAAACACAACTAACAAAGTTTTTTTGCTATGAATGCCAGAAATGGATATGCTTTGGCCAAAAACTTATTATACAAGGATTTTCCCGAGCACTTTGTGTGGCAAAATACTAAAAAAGAATGGAAAAGACGTGCTAATAAATATACAATTGGCCGGCTCGTCTCAGTTAGTCCTTTTGATTCTGAGCGGTACTACTTGAGGCTTCTGCTTAACCATGTGAGGGCACCTACGTCATTTAGTTTCTTAAAGACTTATAACGGTGAGTTATTTACAACCTTTAGAGAGGCTGCATTTGCAAGGGGGTTATTAGAAGCTGGCGGGGATATAATCAACACCATAGAGGAAGCATCAACATTTGAGATGCCGTATATCTTACGGCGGCTATTTGCGACGCTTTTAATATATAATAACCCTTCAAATCCAACGGAGTTGTGGGATAAATTTAAGGACACGTTGTCAGACGATCTAATCCGGTCTAGCAGTCATAATAAGAGTTCGTCATATGAGTTATGTCTCCAATCAATTGATTGTTTCTTGCGTCCATGGGTCATTCGCTGTTCGAATATAATCTCTTGCTACATGGATTTAACTGTTCAGAGATTTATGCAAGTGGACGAGAGTATTAAAACGAAATTTCTTTTATAGTTTCTGAGCACGACATTGCCTCAGTTGAACGTTTAAATGACAAGCAACGTGCTGCTTTCGATCAAATACTACTTAGTTGCAACAACAATTCTGGTGGTGTATTTTTCATCGACGGCCGGGAGGAACAGGAAAAACATTTTTATATAAAGCGATCTTAGCTGTTGTTCGATCAAAAGGCCAGATTGCTCTTGTCGTCGCTTCCTCTGGGTAGCTGCATCTCTGCTTCCGAACGGTCGCACTGCACATTCAAGATTCAAACTGCCAATTTTCGAGGACAATGCAATGACATGCCAGTAAACAGAGTACTTATGCAAAATTAATTATTGAATCTAAAATCATCATATGGGATGAGGCGTCGATGATTCATAAGCGGGCATTTGAGGCTCTTGATTTGTTGCTCCGTGACCTCATGGAAAAATATGATATATGTGGCGGGAAAACAGTGGTATTTGGTGGCGACTTCAGGCAAACACTTCCTATTGTCCAAGGAGGTTCACGCTCGGATTGCATTGCCGCTTCATTAGTTTGTTCAAAATTATGGCATTCTGTTCGTAAATTGAAATTAACAGAGAATATGCGCGCGAGGGAAGATCCACTGTTCATGGAGTTTTTGTTAAGAATTGGTGATGGAATCGAGCCATTTGTACACGATGATTATGTGAGCCTGCCCTCTCGTATGTGTATTCGAAGTGATAGATGCCCAGACCCACTACAGGTTCTAATAGATGAAATATTCCCTTCCTTTGAGAAATACAAAAATGACCCCATTCTCAATTATGAACCGAGCTATTCTAACTCCGAAGAATGAAAACATGATTCACATAAATGAAGCTCTTATCCATAAATTCCCTGGTCGTCTGGTTGAATACATCAGCTTGGACTTGGCCGAAGATCCTGCACAACAATGTCACTATCAAGATTATCTGAACGATCTTTGTCTCAGTGGATTGCCACCTCATATACTACGACTAAAAGAGGATAGCCCAATCATGCTACTAAGAAATATAAATCCATCAGAAGGTCTGTGCAATGGTACTAGATTGATTTGCAAAACTCTTGGTAAACGAGTAATTGGAGCAGTTATTGCTACTGGTGAACACATCGGCAAGTACGTATTAATCCCGCACATAACTCTACAACCTTCTAATGATCATAAGTGTTCTGTCCCGTTTAAAAGGCATCAATTCCCAATCCAATTGTGCTTTTCGATGAGCATAAATAAAGCACAGGGACAAACTTTGGCCATGGTTGGAATATACCTTCCCGAGCCGGTGTTTGCTCATGGTCAGCTATATGTTGCATTATCGAGATCAAAAAATTCAAATGGTGTACGGATTCTTATTAGGCCGCCTACAGCTGACTGTGATTAGAGTTGCGAGACTAAGAACATTGTTTACAAGGAAGTATTGTACAATATGGAATAATTTCTGTTGCGTGTGAGTTTTAATATTCCCCTAAGTGGCTATTGTTTGGTATTTTTTTTTTTTTTTTTGACAAGGTGGCTGATGTTTGCTTTTCTGATACTAAACTTTATTTATTTAAATGTATGCCAATGTCTTCCTTAATTGACTCCTCATTAAATATTCATTTGTCTCAATTTTCCTTTTTTTTTAAACTACTCATGTTGTTAATCCATTTATACTTTATTATGCTAATCAGATGTCTAGACAAGTTCTGCCACTGGACCAGATCCTGCCGACTACAGCTGGGTGGATTGCAAGAGTTAAAATTATTAGCAAGAAGCCGGCAAAGACTGCCCGAAATTCAGCCACTAGATTTCAAAAATTAGTTATTGCCGATGTCGAGGTACAACATTTATTTACTATAGTTTCCGCATCTTCTTATATCATCTAAACGCTAAACGACACATGACAATAATAATGGCATAATGCATCACACCTTGCAGGGGAAGTCACTTGAGGCAACTATTTTCAACAATGTGATTGGTCTCTTTAAAGACACACTAAAAGAACAACACATTTATCAGATATCGAACGCTGTTGTGCAGCCTGTAAATGAGAAATATAGAAACCCAACTGCTACATGCGCTGAGAACATCAATTTCACTCATGAATGAAGACTTTGTGCCCCAAGTGAAATCCATCCAAAAATTCGCTGATTCCGGAGATTTTAATTCGCTGCTAACCACTAAGAAGCTTTTCAGTAAGCTATTACCTAATTTATATGTACATTGATAGCTAAATTTATCATACAAGTTCACTAATTTATAAAACACTTATGCAGATATCATATGCATTATACTAGAAAGCCGCACACTCCAGAAGTCAAAGCGTGACAGCACACTCCGTACTCTACACGAATATTCCGCAATTGATATGAGGTTTGTGCATTGTTTACTGATACAACTATTAATACAGTAACTAATTCCACCAGCTTTTTTGCATTGCTTGCTCGAAATCCTTAGGATGAAACCATTTGTAATAACGTTGTGGGACGACACTTTGGCCAAGGAAACATACGAATTCCTTGCAGTTGCAAACACGAGACCTATTGTTGGTTTCTTTAATGTGAGGATGTCTGATTTTTACGGTACGTCTTAGTTTTTCCACAAATCATCTATACTACATATTATACAACTTACACTTTTACAGGAGTTGGAATTTCATCCACATACTCGACTACTGCAACTACAGACCTCAACAATACTGATGCTGATCAGCTAGAACAATGGTTTCACTTTCCTCTAGCTCTTTTTCTTTTACATACATATTCACAAATATTTGGGTTTCTCTACAATGATTCATTTCCACACGTAGGAAAAACCAAAATACCAAGCTCATTAATGAAATTGTCAGAAAGGGCGGGCTTTTTGAGGAGAAAATGCCTGATTTACATGACCGCAATATGAAGACCTACAGTATACTACATGTGATCAATGAGGAGAAGGTATTAACAATACCATACCAACAAACAAATACTAACATTTCATATTTTTCAACACAAGGATGGAAAATTCTATGTTATTGGGCATGCAAAAATCACAAAGGAGGCTCAGTCCTTCTTTTATGTTTTCGCAGTACTGGTGTTGCTGTTGGGGCACTGTTCATGTGCACTTCATGCTGTGACAACAGGAAAGCTATTCCGAGGTATTCAATATATATAATATATATATACTTCATCATTTACTATTTGCAGAGCCTATAAATCAAACCCCTTCTTGTACTGGTATAAGTATCAAATAAGTGTGTAGGACGAAACTGGACAAATTGATGTCACAGTTTTTGGAAAACAAGCTGAAATATTACTGGATACAGAAATCCAGGACTTCTATCAGAGCTACTCAATGGTAATGAACTTCATTCTGCATAAACATATCCTCCAATAATTTGAATTAATTTATATTTAACATTTATCGATCTACAGAACGATGCTACAGTTGCTAGCAAATTACAAAACAGGTTGCAGAGTATGACACTGCATCTTAGAATCAGATCTTCGACATTCGAGATGCAGAGCACTGGAGAAAAAAAAAATCTTATTCTATATTGGCCCTGAATTGTTTCGACAGAGAGGAATCAAGTCAAGTCATAGATCCACCAGGTACACTGTCCTTTTAACATTATCATGTAATCGTACTTCCTTCAAATCAAGCCGATTTTTTGCGTTGATAGCTTAAACATTACCTATACATCTTGTAGTTTTGAGCTAATTTATATTTAAAAATAAACGAAAAAACCTCAATTCTTTAAAGCATTAAAGATGACGGCCGAATTATTTATGAGAAGCACATGGGAGATGAATTTTCCTTGGCTACTCTTGATGTGAATTTATCATTTCCAGCAGCATAGTAAATAGGTTCATATATCATGCATATTTGTTCTTTTATTTTAGTTTACACCATTACTTGTCTTCAACTCCCCATAGACCTGTCGGTTTGAGACTTTCCCCTATTTCTTTTTCATCAGTTCCATTGTGGTGTTATATCTTCTTTTTTTGCCTATTTCAGCCAATATCATGGTTATGAAATGCAGATTTTAATCTTTAATTCTAGAATTTATATACATACAAGCAAAATAATTATTTTCCCTGGATTAAACTTGATTTTTGTAGTTTGTTGTTTTTTTTTATTTTGAGAAATTACATTATCAGTAAATCTCAAACTCTTTGCTAGGTTCTCACCCATTCTCTGCTTTCCATCCACAACCTCCTCTCCTGCAGTCATTCAGTTAAGATAAGATATGTGTTGCTAATCCCAATTCATTAGATTTAATTATGTTACACAATTGCACTGACTCTGTGATTTAGATAATGAATGTAGCATACTTCATAACTATTTAATATCATTTACATCATGAATATGCTTTTAGATAGACTTTTGATGAAAATCAATGACATTTATTACTGATTACTTGAAAGGTCTATCAAATAAAGCCACAGAATCCATCGAGCCGCAAATGCATGTAGATCATTCTCCATTTATATCCACGAACAAAGGTAAGTTACATAACAACTACCGTCCATTCAATTTTCTAAATATACACTGAATTACTTGGTATTACTTATAAATTCTTCGTTCAAGGTGTCCTCAACATTGAAAACATATAAACTTTGTGTTTAAATGTGCTTCTCGCAATTTCTTTTGATAGATATATGCCAAGAAGCTGGATCAAAACTACCAAAGCAGAGGCTCACTGAGCTTAAAAAACTTGCATGATCAATGGTATTAATGGCTATCGCACATTTTGATTTTGCCGCCGGCTTTAACATGCATGTACATACGACTACTGTGTTTAACGTACAACTAGCTGTACACATCCAGTAGCTACTACTCTGTCATATCTTTTGATAGAATTTTCATGTTTTTTGTATCTTAGTTATGGATTTTGGTTAATGCTTCTTCGCCATGAATTAACTTTTTAAGCTTACTCCATACGTACCATTTCCAGTTTGAATCCCGACCATGTATAGATTTGGAATGTTGCTGAAATTGTGATGTCATTGTATTAACTCCATAATAACAAGATAAATAAATTAAAATATATAAAAACTTGCACAATACTAAACTACATTTTGATCCACTAAATTATATTCCACTCGAATTGGCCGGGCACCGGGCACGATAGGTGCCAAATCTCTAGTCATACATATAAAAGGATACGGTGGCAATTGACATGCTTCACTGTTCCTAGGAACAGTGCCACCTAAAAGTGAAATTACCAAACGAGCCTTCCTTTGTAGAGCAGCTTTTCTTTAAAAATGGTTATTCTTCGTCTTTTCACTTATATATATATATATATATATATATATATATATATATATATATAAACTAATGGTTTGGAAACCATACATTCAAGCACACTATCACAATATAGTATATACACACATATATATATATATATATATATTAATATTAACATTAATAAGAACAAAAATATATGTATCACATATCTATAAACTCGTAACCTTGAGACTTATATAAGATTCATCTTAATTTGTCTACTTATTTCATTATGAAAAATTCATGCGCTATATCGAATTTGTAACACCAAGTATGACAATTTCATGTATTTACATTAACAATTCAGCTAATATGAAAAATCTTTATTCAATAATTACTACAAGTCTTACCTCTAGAACTTGATTTTCTTAATTAGAAATAAAAGAGATTTTCTTTTCGGGGTGTGAATCTTCTAATCTATTCTAAAGGGTTAAATAGTTTTCTTAAACCTTGTAAAGAAAACTAGGGATATCACATAATTTTCCCTCGTTAAAAACTCAAATTATAGGTACATTAAATTAAATATCGAATAATCTTGATTATTATTTAATTTTGACTTTCGATCTTTTTTAGTGATAATCTTGATTGGCGGCTGCATTTTCTTTTAAAGTCTCTGCTTACCGAATAGTGATAATCTTTTTTAGTGATAATCTTTTTTAATATCGAATAATCTTGATTATTATTTAATTTTGACTTTCGATCTTTTTTAGTGATATCCTTAAGTCCCTTGATGTTGATATTCATCGTAGATTTTTCCATCGCTTTTGTCGTGTTTATATTGGCCAATAGTTGAGAAGGGTGTCCTCGATTTGGTCTCTTTATGCACTTGTGTACCACACCACAAGAGCATAGACATGTGATATTTTTCATTAAAGTAAGTGGATCATATTTAACACATGTCAACACCCTTATAGTTTGAGTACACATAAGAGTATACAAAAGTAGTACACACAAGCTTTTGTGCTTCACGCATAATATAATCTATATGTTTGGAATTATATTTAAATTAAAATTAAAAATTTCCAATTTGAAGGAGTGCGATGGTTGCTAAAGACATAATGTATATGTATATAGTGACTAGTGTGTCTTTGAATAATTATTTTTAGATGGTCTGTCTAGCAGATATTAAAATAAATTATCTATCAAAATTTACTAGATTAATTTAGTATGTTTATCTTCTTAAATCGACATCGAATGCATTAAAAATTAATTTAAAACGTGAATATTATAAATAAGATTGTGCTTCAGTTAAAAAGAACACGATCTAATTAAAGGTCGAGATTCTTTCCGACCAAATAGTATATCACCTTTCATGAATAATAATTGCAAGTCTGTTAACCTTCAACATGAACATGAGTTCGTTACTTTCTCATGTTTCACTCGTATCTTATTAACATTTCAATTGTAAAAAATTAAGTGATTACGATAATTTTAAAATTCAAATATAACCACCTAAATGTTTAAGTTGAAAATACTAATGAAATACGAAAAATTGGGATGTCGAATCATGTGGGATTCAATATTTACCTAAATCCTCACTATTAATTTCAGTTTAAATTATGCCACTCACACATTCATTTACACATTCATGATTCATATCTAATGATTTTCTCATTTTCATCTATAACGTGTCGAGTATCCATTAATTCGACAGAACTTTAACTTGTAATGTTTCCATTTTAAAATCGTTGTATTTTGGGACAATTGTTATGTTTTTTTAATTTACTAAAATTTTATCTTGCAATGAGAGCGAATCCAACTCTCGCGAAGACATTCATGATTTTGCGAACTCGCAGTATTGTGTGAAACTAGTGATTTCGAATTACTACATTTCAACACCTTTTTTCCTTACTTTATTTAGATTAATCAAGAATGGCGGCTGCAATAATTGTCTTCTACGTTTCTTAACCATGAATTTTTTTTTTATATTAGTCTTCTACATGTCGACATCACCATAGATTTTTCCTTGGAGTTTGTCGAGCTTATCAACCTATATATACTTGAAATGGCTACATTCTTTTTAAACAAAAACAAATCCATAAACAAATCTCCATTCTTTCAGAGTTTACAATGGCAGGAATATCGAAAGCCCTAGCAGTAATCCTCTTCGTCATCCTAGTACTACATCAAACTTCAGCTAAAAATATCGTCAAGACTAAGGTTTACCTATCGTCCGAAATTCTACTAGAGCCAGGACAAGCCTCCAACAAGAACTACTACAACATCGATTTTCCAAATGGCCATATTGCCCTCAAGAGTTTCAACGCGGAACTCGTTGACGAGACCGGAAATCCGGTATCCCTCCACGAGACCTACCTCCATCACTGGACTCTTCAGAGATACTACGCTCGCAAAGACGCCGGCGGTGACAGATTCCAACAACCCTTCGGCTACGTTAACATCAAGAATAGCGGCATTTGCGAAAGTGGATTAACGTATTATTACGGCGTTGGAGCTGAGACACGTGGAACATCGACCGATATCCCCGACCCGTACGGAATCCAAGTCGGAGATTCGGCTAGTATCCCCAAAGGTAAGAAATACTACGTACAAGCATGTAGCTTAGTTGCTATTTTCTTACACTTATAATAATGATAGATCTAAAGTTCAGGGCGGAGCTATGATTTATAGTTCGGGGTGCAGAATCTAAAATTTATAGCTTTAGATTTGGGAAATGATAATTTTTCAAAAAGATATAGAGAAAAATTAATCTTTATCAAAAGTTTAGGGATGTGGCTGCCCTCAATGTGCACACGTATCAATGGGTCTGCCTGTGCTAGCGTTCAATCCCCAAGCCATCCCCAATTAATGTCGATTTAAAAAAAAAATCCCTAAAATTTTGAAATGGTAATTTTTCGAAAAATATAGATAAAAGTTTACTGTTCATTAAAATTTGAGGGATTGGGTCTGTCTATTCTAGGGTTCAATCTCTCCATCCCCAATTGAAGTTTATTTAAGAAAAATTAAAAAAAAATATATAGGAGATGGATAAACGGGGATTTCACATTTAATTATTGTGTTCTGAATAAAATTTCTGACTAGATCACTAACTCATTATACATAGGGTACAAGGAAGGGTGGATGCTTAACATACACGCAATCGATACTCGAGGAGCAAAGGACCCAATGGGATGCGCCGAGTGCAGGTGCACTCTGTACAACGTAACGGGGCAAGTCTTGCCTTCGGGCTACTTGGGCGGATTACAATGTTGTACCGATGGAAAAATCTGCAAATTGAAGAAAGGATTTCATGGTAAAAAGAGGAGGCTATTTTTGAGGTACACTGCCAAGTACGTGGATTGGGATTCCTCGTCGATCGTGCCCGTTAAGGTTTACGTCATTGACGTCACTGCAAAAGCTAATGAATCCAAAGGAATTGGAGCTACTTACAATTGTGGGGTAATGGTTTATGACATGATCTATTTATTCAACTGCAATTTCTTTAAATTGAAATTAAATGATTTGGTCTAAGATACATTTTTTTTTTGTTTATAAATATAGATTGAGTATGATGTTCGAACTTGCGGCGTTGGAGTGGACAAAAAGCATTGTATTGATTCAAGAACTATGAGTTTTAGTTTGGCGAGTGGTGGAAATATGGTATATGGAGCTGGACATCTACATGCAGGGGGAAAAGCCATAGCTCTATATGGAAAGGTAATTTCACAATTTTACTCGTATACCCAATTGACGTTCAATTGTGCCATCGTGGAGTGGTGATATGTGTCCTCGTTTAATAATTGTGTACCCTAGTTGTGATTTGTTATTCATATAAACGAGGTTATTTTAGGTATTTTGGGTTAAACAAGGACAAGTAACATCATTCCATAGGTGGACATGATTGAACACGAAAAAATTGAATACTAAATCTCATTTCGAAAAGTATCTAGATCCGAAAAGTGTGTTTGAAGACATTGGATTAAACCATATTGTTACTTTTAAGCGATTTTTTGGAGTTTCGGAAATTATAAAAGGAGTATTTTGAATTTATTTGAAGTAGGGAGGAAGAAAGATATGCTCATCCAAGCCTAGATATGGTGAAGGAAAGGAAGTTGGGAATGAAGCTGGGTTTATTGTGGGGATGTCCACATGTGACTCGCTACCTGCTAAACCGGTCAAGATATCTGCTGGCGAGACTCTTACTCTGGTATCTAACTACAGCAACGTTGAAAGCCATAGCGGAGTCATGTCACTCTTTTACCTGTTACTTGCTGAGTAATCAATCACCCCAAGCCGCTGTTGTGGATTGGTTAATGTGACTTGCAGAGTATACATTAATTTGGGGTTATCTGGGAACATATAATAAGACAACATAAATCTATGTATTTATGTCTTGTCACTATTCTTCATTGGCTTTGTGCTTTTCCGCCTTTTTCAATACACAAAAATAAATTACAATTTTGTAATTCTATGTATTCATGTTAATGAAAATTCGATTTGGGTCATATAATATAATTTGTGTTCGTGTTGTGATATTTTAAAATACTTTTGTTCAGTTTACTAAATTAAAGCCTAAAAGCCTATTTTTATTATTAATATTTTACAAGTTATGAGGCACATGAGTATGTTTTTATTTAATATATACATTAAATAATGGTTATGGATTTTTATTGTAGAAACTCAAATAATAATTGTAAGTTGTAAGATACTTGCTCTATCCTGCAATTTTTGCTCGAAAACTTTTCGGTTCGGTTTTTAAGGAGAGTTGTTGGTTGTGTGTAAAAATGTGGGTCCTCAAATAAAGTGTTTATAATAATTTACTACTTTAGAAAATGGAGCAATAATTGTGGGGACAGTCTGAAAACGAAAATGGAGCAACAATTATAGGACAGAGGGAGTATATGCTTAGGGGATGTTTGCAAATGTTTATTACAAGCACTTTTTATTTATTTCTATTTAAAGTTAAAAGTAATTGCTTTTAAGCAAAAGCAATAAGTGTTTGTTAAAAAGTAGATATATTTGGTAATTTCGAAAATTATGAGCAGTTTTAATTGCTTAATTTTAGAGAAACAACGACAATAAACAAATTCTCCAAACACTAAGAAACTGCTAATTCGATCAATAAGCTGATAAATAATAAAAATAAGCACTTGCAAACACTCCTTACTCTACGATCAAATTTCCGTTGAGTTTATTCGGGCTACATTTATAACCAAATTTTCATAGGTAGTCAAATTAATGTTGTTGAGAATCTTAATTTTTCATGTTTGTATTAGAGGACACGCAATCATGTTTACTAATTAGTGTAGATTCTTCTCTTCAATGAAAATTAAAATTAAAATTAGGTGGTGTTCATCAGGCTACATTTATTTGGACCTTATTTCTATTGGTGAAAACATTATCTAATTAATAGAGTTACACCCAGTGCATCAATTTAGATTGATCGTTTTTCTCTATTTATTTATTTTATATTAAAAAATATAGAAATTTATATTAATAAAGATATTTTATTTTTTCTAACATATTTGTTATGCTTTAGAAAAAGTCTTTAGACCACGGAAAAAGTTATAAGACATGATCACGCATATGTTGGTGGTTATGAAATATGTCTTAAAAACTTGGTCTTAAATTAGTTCCGAGTTGATGATTATTCAAGATAGGATATTGGATTGTCGAGTAAGACTCACACGTATGATACATGCTTATAAGATAAGAATGTTGTGTTTCATCATCACTAGCGTGAGTGACGTAAGTGTATATACGTGGGTGCTTGTTGGAGAACAAGTACACTAAACTGGCTCGATAAAAATTATATTATGGAATTTATCGAAATAATAATTTCTATATTACGATAGTACATGATCAGTCCTTTGACTTGAGACGAATAATAATCTTGTATTTGTTCGGTTTTATTTTGATATATTCTCTGATTGCCGGACAATCTTAAATGATTTATGTTGGATAAGACTTGAGTGAGATTAATGAGTGGTCAATAAAGAATCTATTACTCAATTTGTTTGAGAGAATCTTCTGCAGTTTCATTATTTATAACTCGAAGACCTTGGCCATGGCACGATGAATGTAATTCTTAAATGAGTTATTAAATTGAATGAAATGAATAGATTTAATTATTGAGTTTTCGATTTAATTTCATACTTGATATTCAATTTGAAGATTAGATAATAGAAGGACCATATATGTATAACGATTCGTAATCAAAATAGGTTTACTCGATAGTTCACCTAATACTATGTAGTCATGCTACTTCCTAGGTGTTCCCATGATTTGTAGATTCTTAAAAATTAAAGAGTTAGTTTCAAGTGTATTAATTTATTGGAAAAAATTAATTATAAGTTATAATTTGCTATAGGCATACTACTAGTATTAATCGTGAACCTAAGAGGGTCACAAACAAATGTTAGAACGTGTTAATTGAACCCATGGTTGAATCTAATTAATTAATTTAATGAGATGTAAATTAACTTGATTAATTTTAGAGGCATTTCTAACAGTAGCCAAACAGTAGAAATATATATACATTTATAGCCCACCACTAAAACAAAACACAAATATAGCCATTTTGTCCTTATACGGCGCAGGGCCGATGGGGGGGCCGATGGGGGAGTCCATAGGCCCTCCATCGGTGGAGGGCGCCCTCCATCGGTGGAGGGCCGATGGGAGGGCCGATGGGGGGCCGATGGGGGAATCCATAGGCCCTCCATCGGCGGAGGGCCGATGGGAGGGCCGATGGGGGCCGATGAACTCCCCCCTTGGAGGGCCCGATAATTTTTTTTTATGATCAATGGCCTAAACTGAAAAAAAAAATGTTTACTGATTGAGACCATCGGCCAAAATTATAATTTTTTTTATGATCAATGGATGGCCTAAGCTGAAAAAAAAATGTGTACTGATTGAGGCCATCAGCCATCAGCCAAAATTATAATTTTTTTTTTCAGTTTTAATGGCCTAAACTGAAAAAAAAATGTTTACTAATTGAGGCCATCGACCAAAATTATAATTTTTTTTATGATCAATGGCCTAAACAAAAAAAATAAATAAATAAAATCTGACTGATGGCCGATGGCCATCGGCCAAAATTTGAATTTTTTTTTGAGGGCCGATGGCCCTCCTCTTAACATTTTTTTTTGGGTTCAGGGCCGATGGCCCTTTAATTTTGCTTAACACTTGAGGGCCGATAGTTTTTTTTTTATTTTTTTTATTTTTAGGGTTGATGGAGGGCCTATGGACTCCCCCCATCAGCCCCCCATCGGCCCTCCCATCGGCCCTCCGCCGATGGAGGGCCTATGGACTCCCCCATCGGCCCCCCATCGGCCCTCTCATCGGCCCTCTGCCGATGGAGGGCCTATGGACTCCCCCCATCGGCCCTCCGCCGGATAAAGACAAAATGACTACTTTTGTGTTTTGTTTAAGTTTCAGGCTACATTTGTATTTTTTTTTCGTTTTGATTAACAGTGGGTATTTCCACTTAATTTTATGTCTAGTAAAATGAATATCTCTATAATTATTGGATAATGGATAAAGAGTATGTAGATATCATTATTGTAGAAATAATATATTATAATGATAATATATATATATATATATATATATATATATATATATATATATATATATATATAGGGTTTGGATCTGGTGAGAACCCACATTTAACGTGAGAATTGCGAACCATGCTTAATCCTTATATATTTTATGCATAATCATTATATATTTTATGCCAAAAAATCTGTTATATTTTTTGTCTTCTACATAAAACATATATGCATAATGTAAAATTACAGGCTTTTTGTATAAAAAACAGAAAGATTATGCGTATAACATATAATAATTATGCATGGTTCTCAGTTCTCACGTTAAGTGTGGGTTCTCACATGATCCGCTCCCAATATATATATATATATATATATATATATATATATATATATATATATATATATATATATAGGGGGAGGTTCCTATAGGAACACCCCTTAGAGTGAGAAGTAAGAACAATTATCATCCTTCAGATCATGGAAATTGACGACCCATATTTGTTTTTAAATTTTTTACCTGAATTGCACAATTAACTTAAAAAATTTGCACAAAGGGTGTTAGAGTCAAATTGTTTTAATATAATAATCATACCCTAGTTTAAGAGTTTTATATTCCGCTCATCTAATTTCTTTTCTCTAATTTCTCATCCCGCTAATCTGCTCCTATTTCTCACTAGTGGTTTCGGATTCATCAACTCCAAAAACTCTAGACAACCTAAATTCGATATATCAGACTAGGGCATGAAGATTAATCGGTAAAAAGTAATGAATTCCAAACCAGCATTCCTCGTCCCTTTCATCTGGAACACACGAAGAAGTTTCAAAATTAATTAGTGAGTTTTTAACTTTCAGTCGAATTCTAAAACGGCGATTTCTTTATTTTTTTTCACATATTATGAAATACAAAATACAATTAGTGTTTTTGCACTGTTAGAATGTATCTTTGCGGAAACAATTAGGGTTTTCGCAGATGATGAAATTCTTGGCGAATGTATATTGAGTAATGTCGAATTGGGTTTTGGGTTCTAGAAACGCTAAATTCTGCTCAATTACGGATTTGCAAATGCACTTTTGAGTCAAAAATTGTGAACTATTCTTTGATTTAGTGTCTAGAATGTAGTTATTTTTATAAATACTAAATTATGCACAATTATGGACATACAAATGCACATTTAAGGCAAAAATTATAAACTATTCTTTAATTTAGTATGTATCATATTTTATTGCACGTTTTTACCTTTTTTTTGCACCATTACACAACTGCTATTACTTGTGCCTTTTTTGTGATCCATAAATCTGCACAGTTAGGAAAAAACAATTGGACGTTTAAGAACAATATTACGCACTATTCATTGATTTTCTTAATTAGAAGCTTGTTGTTTCTTTAAGAAATAACATAAATATGCACAATTAGGGAAAAACTGTTGGGATTTTGTATAGTGGAAGCACTTTTTATGCTTGTATACAATGTGTTTTTGTCCTTACCACTATTTTATTCTCCTATCTTATAAATGTATATATTTTCACATGTAATCCTTTATCTTGTACAAAAGTTAGATTTGTGTAGTGTGTCGGGTATCACAAAAGACAACACAAATTGGTTGAACTGACAAGATATAAACAGTTATCACAGCTGAGACAACTTCAGGATAAGTTGTCGGTTTAAGCTGCAGTTTAGATAAGAAATGGCTTGTCTTAGCTCTTTGTCTTTACTGGTACACTGAAGGTGGTGTATTGATGGATCACAGTGAGATATGTTCTCCTAACTGACCTTAGTGGAGGACCAAGATCTCGGTGACTTAGCTGGTCTTAAGCTTGGTAAGACTTCAGCTGAGTGCATTTGACTATCTATCACTTTGACCTACTATGGTGAACGTCATCGCGACCGAATCTACGTATCTTAGGTGTTAGTAGTTATTTGTGGCTCAGGCTGGTTGTCTGTATCTTGCAACCGTATCCTAGTAAAATGGGTTGATAATATCCCCTGAGAAACTCGAAAGGATTAGCACACTAAACCCGACCGGTTGATTAAGTTCATGTGTGTTAATAAGGTCGAGTGGTACTACTCAGGGAATATAAGATGTTAATTAATTTAAGCTGTCGAGCTTAATTAATTAACGGATATTTCTATCTTAAATACGGAGATCGATTAAGTCTAAAATACAAGCCCTTGCTCAATTTGGGATAAAGGGGTGAGTTAGCACAGATTCTCTAGTGGAATGAATCTGTGTTTATTAATTAATTTTGCTCTGGGCTGAGCATAGATAATTAATTAATTTGAGGCCCTGCTTTATTTCTTGTATTAGATCCCTGATCTGGCTCAATTAGTTGCCTAGTTATTTATTCTCTCTCAGAAATCATTATTAATAGATTAATATAATTTTTACATTATTTAATAATGTTATTTATCTGGAATTAATTGGCTGGGCCAATTAATTGATAAATATTAGTAGCCTAGTGGATTAATTAATTATATTATGGACTATTTATGTGGAAGCCCATTAAGAATATAATTAAATTAATGGGCTACAAATATATTAATATTATATTGGCTTTTGAAGCCTATATATATTAGTATTCTGTTCATAAACAGAACACACACATACACAAAAATTGCAGACGGGCGTGAGAGTGGGAGAGACAAAATATTATTTTCTTCAGTTCTCTGACCACCCAGAGGAAGAAAAAGATCGGGACACAGATCAGAAGATCTGACACACGAGCAAAAATCAAAGCCGCGACAACACTAACTTAACTAGGGACGCTACTTCACACTTAACATGCATATTTAAACTCTTTCAAAACATTTTCATTCAGTAGAATCATTAAAAAAACTCAATTTATTTTCATACTCAGCGGAAGCCTTAAAATAAAAGCAAGTGCAACAATTAGTTTTAGAAAATTGTATGCACAGTTCATGATAAAACTAGTTTAATGCAATAATAAGTTTCATAAATCTTTCCTCGTGTGACCATCACCACCAACACCTCTACGCATCGGCCGAGCCATTTCCTGAAAAATGTTAAAATAATGGGGTGAGTACGACTACTCAGTGGAAGATGTACACATTTATCAGAATTATAAATCACACCGATAAGACATGAAAAATTAGATCATGCAAAGGATACTCGGCCACACAGACCACATGAACTTTTCAAACAGTCCGATTTCGACTGACGGCCGGATTTTGACCGATTTTCTTAGAGGATCCGATTTCGATCCTAGGGCCCGATTTCGACCCTTGCCTTTCCTTTCAGGATCTGATTTCGATCCTAGGGCCTGATTTCGACCCTTCCTTTCATGTCTGTCATAATCACATGAAATATCGAGCACAATGTATAATAAAGATAAACGGTAACATTCCTCACCTTAACCTCGACTTGATGAAAAATAATGGATATCAGATGTTTAATTCTTGCGCGCCGATCCTAAATATGGAAATTAATAATTCTTAATGATTCATGAAAGTCATGTACGTATTTCACATATACAACAATACCTAAACATGGAAATTAATAATTCTTAATGATTCATGAAAGTCATGTACGTATTTCACATATACAACAATACCTCATAGTCATTAGGTTACAAATAATATCATATATATATATATATATATATATATATATATATATACATTTGCTCATTAGTGTAACTAGGTTTCAATGTTCTATATTAACTTGTGCAGAATACCTATTTTAAAAACATTCCACAGAACATGAATTCATTCCATAATAAGTCATACCAGATTTTGTTTCATATCAAACATACCAGATTTTGTTTCCACATATAGATTCCTTAATGAGTCTCAAACATACCAGATTTTGTTTCATATCAAAATAATAAGTCATCTAAGAGTTATAACTAAAACAGTATCTACTGCGTCAACAAAGGCGGTTTATGACCTACTGACCTTTATCTGAACATTTCAGGGACAAAACATACTTTAAAAATTCTACGATTTAACAAACGTTTAGGAGACATACGTATAAATATCATATCAAAATTTCAAACTCTAAAGATAAGTGATGATTTCAGAAAATACAGAATAGTTTTCCCCAAAATCCAAATACGAAAATACATGATCCGAGTGACTACCCGAACATTTGTATTAAACTGCTTTCGTAAAAATACGTTAAAAATACAACATAAATACTTTTACAAATATCTACGTGTGTAGAGTATTTAGGAAAAATAATCAAGTCAAAACCATTTTTGTGTAATGAGATATAAATATTTTTCTGAGCTCTATCCAGAAAGCATTGTTCTTCGACAGTATAAATGTGGAAATTCATTAAAAATATAACGACTTGCTCAAAAATCATAAAACTTTACAGAGAGATACAATACATCCTATATTTCATCTCTGTAATTTTTCTAGAATTTTTCAAGTAACATAAGATTGAGTAATTTGCTCTGGAAAGTCTCGGCAGAAGAAAGAAAATGGCAAGACAACTTATGTTCTCATGAAACTTAAACATTTTAACAACCAAAGAATTGACATAATAGAATTGTAAGCTATAGAAATACCTGGAAAGAAAAACCTTAAGATCCTTAGAAAAATCTTGAAGATGGAAGATATATGAGAGAATAGGCGTGTATGTTTTGAAATAAACTTTGAGATGCATTCTCTATTATTTATAGGCAAAACACATTATCTAATTATCTTAGGATTCGATTACACATCATCTAATCATAATCAATCCAGCGATGTCCTCATTTGCATAATAATTATTATGCAAATCATAATAATTATACGCATCATCTAATCATAATCATAAAAACATAATAATTATACTTATTTGCAAAAGATATACACGTGCACCTTTACAACTCACATCTATCATGACCACAACATTATTATTATTATTTATTATTATCATTAAATGATTATAAAATCTATCTAATTAATGTTACTTTACATTATAAAATCACAATCATGAAAATCACATAATAAAGTCTCATCCAAATAATTAAATCATACGAGTAATCCCATACATGCACATATACACATCAGATAATTTCTTCAATGCATTTCACACACGGAAAATATATTTAAATGATTATGCTTTTAATTAAAATTTAAACTCTAAGGCTCGACTTACAGAACAAAAACACTTGATAACATGTATGAATAAATATGCAATGCATTTTATATCAAAAAGATTTCGGGGCGTTACAGCAAGAGCTTGTATTTTAGACTTAATCGATCTCCGTATTTAAGATAGAAATATCCGTTAATTAATTAAGCTTACTGACAGCTTAAATTAATTAACATCTTATATTCCTGAGTAGTACCACTCGACCTTATTAACACACTTGAACTTAATCAACCGGCTAGGTTTAGTGTGCTAATCCTTTCGAGTTCCTCAGGGATATTATCAACCTATTTTACTAGGATACGATTTCAAGATACAGACAACCAGCCTGAGCCACAAATAACTACTAACACCCAAGATACGTAGGTCCGGTTGCGATGACGTTCACCATAGTAGGTCAAAGTGATAGATAGCCAAATGCACTCAGCTGAAGTCTTACCAAGCTTAAGACCAGCTAAGTCACCGAGATCTTGGTTCTCCACTAAGGTCAGTTAGGAGAACACATCTCACTGTGATCCATCAATACACCATCTTCAGTGTACCAGTAAAGATAAGCAGTTAAGACAAGCCTCTTCTTATCTAAACTACAGCTTAAACCGACAGCTTATCCTGAAGTTGTCTCAACTGTGATAATTGTTCATATCTTGTCAGTTTAACCAATTTGTGTTGTCTTCTGTGATACCCGACACACTACACAAATCTAACTTTTGTACAAGATAAAGGATTACTTGTGCAAATATATACATATATCAGATAGGAGAATAAAAAATAGTGGTAAGGACAAAAACACATTGTATACAAGCATAAAAAGTGCTTCCAGTATACAAAATCCCAACAATTCTCCCACTTATACTAAAGCAAACTTTTAGTATACAATGTGTCAGTTCTAGGTACAAACTAGTACTCAACTATCTCTCAGCTATCTATCATATCTATCACTGCATCTTCTCCCACTTATACAAAAGTTTCTGTAGTCCTAAGTGGGGGGCATCTCTACCATTCCTAAGCCGCGAACATGCTTCTCGTAAGTCGGGAGTGATAAGCTCTTAGCTAGGTTGAATTCAGTTCCAATTTTGTCAATCACAACGTCACCTCAATTTACGAATACTCGTATAATGTGGTACTTCCTGTCTATGTGTTTAGACGCCTTGTGAGATCTAGGTTCCTTAGAATTTGTCACTGCACCAGCATTATCACAATAAATCGTGATCGCCTTAGGCAAATTCTGAACAATATCAAGATCCAGGAGGAAATTCTTGAGTCAAACTGCCTCTTTCGAAGCTTCTGAAGCAGCCACATACTCTGTTTCCATGGTTGAGTCCGCAATGCATTTCTGCTTTGCACTCCTCCATGAAATGGCTCCACCTCCCAAGGTAAACATATAACCCGAGGTAGACTTCTTCTCGTCTTTGTCAGTCTGGAAATCCGATTCTGTATAACCCAAAGGCACTAGACTGTCTGACTGGCAAACAATTCTATAATCTCTAGCCTGTTTAAGGTACTTGAGAATATTTTTGACCGCAGTCCAGTGCGCTTGTCCAGGATTAGACTGATATCTTGAGACCATGCCTACATCATATGAGATATCTGGTCTCGTACAAAACATTGCATACATGAGACTACCGACAGCGGAAGCATATGGTACTAGCCTCATACTTTCTATCTCTTCAGGCGTTTTAGGGCACTGATTCTTAGATAGAAAAATGCCATGTCTGAAAGGTACCAAACCTCTCTTGGCATTTTGCATGCTGAAACGAGCAATAATAGTATCAATGTAGGACGCTTGTGACAAGCTTAACATCCTTTTTTGGCGATCTCGGGATCCCAAGGATGTAAGCAGCTTCACCTAAGTCATTCATTTGAAACTGCTTGGATAACCATGTCTTTACATCTGATAACACTTCAACATTGTTGCCAATGAGAAGGATGTCATCTACGTAAAGTGCAAGAAACACCACTGTTCCATTAACACCGATACGGTACAGGCACACCTCGTTAAGATATGATACAAAACCATAGGATTTGGCTACCTCGTCAAAACGCTGGTGCCAGAACTGGGAAGCTTGCTTAAGTCCATAAATTGACTTCTTAAGCTTCCAAACTAGATGCTCTTCGCCCTCCTTCACATAACCATCTGGTTGTTTAATATAGATGTCTCTACCTTTTTCAAGGTGACCATTTAAGAATGCGGTCTTGACATCTATTTCCCAAATCTCTACGTTCATGTGAGCTGCTATGGCAAGGAGAATCCTAACAGACTTGATCATTACTACAGGCGAGAAGGTCTCTTCATAATCGATACCTTCTTTCTGGGTAAAACCCTTTGCCACTAGCCTGGCCTTAAATGCCATGATCTCTCCATTCGATCCTCTATTTTTCTTGTATACCCCACTTACTACCAATAGCCTTGCAGCCCTCACGTAGTTCAGTGATTTCGTATACATCCATATCAATTATGGACTTAAATTCTGAGTCCATGACGATTCGCTAGGAATCTGCATCTACATCTCCCACTGCTTCGTTGTAAGTCCAGGGATCCACGGTATCTTGTTCATCTGTCGGGAGATGATCAAACGTCTCCCCAGTGAACATATACCGATCAGCTGTAAATATCACCCTCCCACTACTTCGAACAATGTCAGGCGCTGTGTTAACAGATTGTGCAGTTACTCGTGGAGTACTATCTTGCACAACTGGCTGTTCAAGTGGAACTCGACCACCTTGTAATTCCTCAAGGATCATGTTGACTCGAGATTTATGGTTACTAATGTAATCCTCTTCTAAGAACCGAGCATTGGGGCTAACAACGATCTTCTGTTCTTTAGGATCATAAAAGTATCCACCCTTCGTTTCCTTCGGATACCCTATGAACAACATCACTTCTGAACGTGATTCCACTTTGTCGGCCTGCCTATTTAGCACATAAGCAGGATAACCCCAAATCCTTAAGTGGTGCATATTGGGTTTGTGCCCGCTCCACAACTCGAAAGGGATCTTTTGTACCGACTTGGAAGGCACACGGTTCGGCAAGTATCTTTGCGAGTCTCTGTGGCATATCCCCAAAAGGAAACTGGCAAAGTTGCATAACTCATCATCGACCGAACCATCTCTAAGAGACTTCGGTTCCTTCTCTCTAACACACCATTCTGCTGAGGCGTGCCTTGTGCTGTCAGCTGGGATGTAATCCCACATTCTGTCAAGTAGTCCTTGAACTCGTTGGATAGGTATTCCCTACCTCGATCTGATCGTAGTGTTTTGATTTCTTTACCTAGCTTCTTCTCCACTTCTGCCTTGAATTCCTTAAAGGTTTCAAACCAATCCAACTTGTGGCGAAGAAGGTAAACATATCCATACCTCGAGTAATCGTCAGTAAATGTGACGAAGTACTCATACCCTCCACGAGCTTGTGTTGACATAGACCCACACAAGTCAGAATGTATCAAACTTAATACTTTTGTGGCTTTATAACCCTTTGCCTTGAAAGGCCTAGTCATCATGTTTCCTTCCAAACAGGTTTCGCAAGTTGGAAATGGTTCAACTTGGAGAGACTCCAATAATCCATATTCCACCAACCTTTGAGTCTTGTTAAGATTGATGCGACCTAGTCTTAAGTGCTACAGATAAGTTTGGTTTACTTTAGAAGACTCTTTCCTCTTCTTAAGATTTGATGATGAGGAAACAATATTAACAGAACTACGCGGTTTACAAGTAATAGTATATAAAGATCCGTTTAATGGTCCACCACAGATAAAATCATCGTCTTTAATGATAGAAACTTCACTATCAAAACTTGATATATAACCATCCATGGTGCAGAGTTTTGAAACTGAAATAATGTTTCGCCTAAACTCAGGCACATATTAAACTTCTTTAAATACTAAAACAGAACTATCAAAAAATAGATTTAAATCTACAATGGTAATTACAGGAACTTTCGATCCATTGCCCATTGAGAATACCACCTCGCCATTGCTCCATTGCCTTTTCTGCAAGAAACCTTGCAAGGTGTAACAAACATGATCAGTTGCCCCGAATCCACTACCCATTCGTGGGTAGAAGAGGAAACCCGAACAGTTTTAGTTACAAGAGCGACTTGTGTCTCTTTCTATTTTGCCTTGACATCTGGATTATAATTATTCCAGTGTCCTTTCTTACCACTCTTGAAGAACCTTACTTTCTCCTTTGAAATTCGTATGTCGCCGGTAAGGACTGTCTTCTTACTCCCACTGTTCTTCTTGAATTGACCACCCATTCTGCTCTTTTTCTGGTTTCCGCCTTTCGAAGGATTTCTTGAACTACTAGGGATATTGAAGACTTGAGCACTCTTGCCCTTTCTTATAACCTCTTTGACCGCTACCAAAGATTTGAGTAACATACTCATAGTATACTCGTTCTTAGACATAGCGGTCCTAAAACAGAAGTTCTTATAGGACCTTTGCAGAAAATTTATTGGGAGAGGTAAGATATCTCTTCCACTCTATGAAATTATTTAAAATTGTTAAACCCGTTAGGGTTTGGTTGGTGAGACTGTTTAGGAACTTGAAAAATTTTCGAACAGACATATCTGAAAAATGTAATTTAAAAGCATGTATGAAATTAATATTTGTACATAATCCGTAATTAATAATCATTGTAACCTTTTGTAAAAACAATGATATTAAAAACCTCGAACAACTCTAGGAATTTCACTAGCAAGCCGCGCAGGTGGACGTTTACTAGCGTAACGCTAAACCAAGCTATTTACCTAGCTCTTTAATTCCAATCCACGTCTAGGTTCTTAAGATGAATGAAATTAATAGTTCGATATTCTGGACCATGTCACTATTAAAACGCGGGAAGGGACTTTGAGGGAAGTGAATTGTACCTGCGGTGACATCTAAGCATTGACCATTAATTTGACCAAAATAGAATCAAATTCTCGAAATTGACATACTTACTCGAACCATGCCGCATTCAATTTGATCTAATTAGTCATCCTATTTAATTATTATCTTCTAGAATACTCGTGTTTACTAGGCACGCAAGCCACGCAGGTGGACGTTTACGGCTTCGCTCCCACTATTCAATAATAATCAAATATTGTTTTGGAAAACTCATCTCACAAAAATGGTAGCTCAAAAATGCAAGCATGCCACGCAGGTGGACGTTTACTTACATAATCTTACTACTTTCGTGTAGAGTCCAATTAATGGAGGTTCGATTAAGTGTTTAATATCCAAATTAATGGAATCTAATTAAACATTTAATTTAAAATTGCTTAGTCTTTTTATTCAAAAGGTTTGTTACGAATCATGCATCATCACATAATTCCTAAAGCATGCAATTTCTAAACGTACATAATAAAACGTGCTCGCGAAAATTAAAACATGTTTAATAACGACATAAATCATATTTACATACTTTTCTAAGCGCAATTAATCACATAATCACATGCTAAAGCATAATAATAAATAAATGCGCAAATAAGAAATTTAAAACATCATTATCGGGCTTTAAAACACGTAATTCCTAACTATTACATAGCCCGATCAAAATACAGCTCTTCGATCTTGAAAATTGGCTCGTGCCATGTCATCAGGGCATCTGCCACGCGTGTACAGTTAGGGTGATGTGGCGCGCCACGTCAGCGTCTTCTTCAACGAACCATCGCTGCCGTTGTTCCAAGCCGGTTCTCTGTCGGCCGACGGCACCCAGGGACGCGCCGGACGACGGCGAACCAGAAGCTGCCGTCCCCGCTCGAAGTCGCCGACTGCAGCGGCGGATATCTGCTCTTGCGCGTGGGCGTCTGCCGCCGCGCACGCGCGCCGCCGCCGCTGCGATGGCGCGAATTAGCGCCGCGCGCGCGACCGCGATTCTGAAAACAAACGCGCGGCTGCCGCGGCCTCCACGGCCCGACGCCGCCATATTCAATGTCTCCTACCACCCCTAGGCATGACCCACACGTTTGGGCTGCCCAAATCCGGCGACAATTGTCGCCGCCACGCCGGTAATCAAGCAAATTTCGCATCCCGTCGCCGGCGAACTTCGCTGCTCAAATTCGTGCTCTTCGAGCCGCGATTCAATCAATTGAAAGAGGAGAATTGTAATTGGAACACTCACGACCACCGTGTAACGGATTCCGGCTGAGATTAGTCCCTCAATTTTTTGAATTTCAAACGATTCGCCGGAATGAATTCATAACGAGCAGCCAACTTTAGATGTTAATTCCGATCGCATCCGGGATTGGATGATCCCTTACAACCTATCTACGCGAAGCTCGTAAGACGAGGATTCCATAGGTTCAAGCTGATCGTCGATCAGACACTGGACGCGCCGGGAATCTCTGCCGCAAGATGCGACGGAACCCTAGAAGACTAGGGTTTTGCTGCGAAAATCAGGTTCCGTCTTCGTCTCGTTTTTCATGCCTCTCGGACTAATTATAGTAAAAAAATAGTACAATCACATAACAAATAAGTCCGATTATCTACTCGTGGATTTTCTCACGAGAAAAACGTTACAACGGGGTCAAAACTGTGGCTCGCAGGCCGCCCCAAACACGAAATTAGCCCGATAACGACGGAAATAAAACATAATCATGCTTCTAACAACAACAACCAGAGCCCAAACCTAGCTCTGATACCAATTGATGGAAATACTAAGGTTAGGAATCGATACCTGCCTCCTTCGTATGTTTTCGCGGCTCTGATTGTTGCTCGTGTGTTAGATCTTCTGATCTGTGTCCCGACTTTTTTCTCCCTCTGGGTGGTCAGAGAATTGGAGGAAATAAAATTTATGTCTCTCTTATACAAACTATGTGCGTGTGTATATTGTGTATGTGTATGTTCTGTTTATGAATAGAATACTAATATATATATGCTTCAAAAGCCAATATAATATTAATATATTTGTAGCCCATTAATTTAATAATATTCCTAATGGACTTCCACATAATTAGCCCATAATATAATTAATTAATCCACTGGGCTACTAATATTTATCAATTAATTGGCCCAACAAATTAATTCCAGATAAATAACATTATTAAATAATGTAAAAATTACATTAATCTATTAATAATGATTTCTGAGAGACAATAAATAACTAGGCAACTAATTGGGCCAGATCAGGAATCTAATACAAGAAATAAAACTGGGCCTAAAATTAATTAATTATCTATGCTCAGTCCAGAGCAAAATTAATTAATAAACACAGATTCTTTCCTCTAGAGAATCCGTGTTGACTTACCCCTTTATCCCAAATTGAGCAAGGGCTTGTATTTTAGACTTAATCGATCTCCGTATTTAAGATAGAAATATTCGTTAATTAATTAAGCTTACTGATAGCTTAAATTAATTAACATCTTATATTTCTGAGTAGTACCACTCGACCTTATTAACACACCTGAACTTAATCAACCGGCCGGGTTTAGTGTGCTAATCATTTCGAGTTCCTCAGGGGATATTATCAACCTATTTTACTAGGATACGGTTGCAAGATACAAACGACCAGCCTGAGCCACAAATAACTACTAACACCCAAGATACGTAGATCCGGTCGCGATGATGTTCACCATAGTAGGTCAAAGTGATAGATAGCCAAATGCACTCAGCTGGAGTCTTAACAAGCTTAAGACCAGCTAAGTCACCGAGATCTTGGTTCTCCACTAAGGTCAGTTAGGAGAACACATCTCACCGTGATCCATCAATACACCATCTTCAGTGTACCAATAAAGACAAGCAGCTAAGACAAGCCACTTGTTATCTAAACTACAGCTTAAACCGACAACTTATCCTGAAATTGTCTCAGCTGTGATAAATGTTTATATCTTGTTAGTTCAACCAATTTGTGTTGTCTTCTGTGATACCCGACTGACTACACAAATCTAACTTTTGTAAAAGATAAAGGATTACATGTGCAAATATATACATTTATGAGATAGGAGAATAAAAAATAGTGGTAAGGACAAAAACACATTGTATACAAGCATAAAAAGTGCTTCCAGTATACAAAATCCCAACAATCGGCTCCTTATTGGTCGAGGTGGATTGGTAGTTCAGACTTGTCAAACATCAAGGTTGACTTCCTCTGAATCCTCGGACCTGCAACTGAAGTGTCTTTCCTACTGATGTTCTTATGAGCATTCAGTGCATAGGCATGAATTCCTGGGCAGATTCAGCTGGAGGTTGCTGTCCAACTGACTTCTCCGATCCTGAGTTCTTCAGCTGAGTGAGGTCTTCTACTGAATCCTGCAGCTACTGAACTCTATCCTACTGAGTTCTAACAACTGAACTCGACTAGGCTATACAGATACGAATGTATAATATTCAGCTAGGGTTTTGGGATCTATCAAATCTATCAAGTCTGTCAGATCTATAGATTCATCTATTGAATCCTTATCCCAACAATTTCCCCCTATTTGATGATGCCAAAACCTATTACATCTTCTATCACAGAAAACATGCTAAGGTTAAGACTAATAGCTACTGAACAGAATATCTATTACAAGGGAATGCTTCAGTCAACAAGTATAGCTAACTAAGATAATGCAAATGAGAGTTCAGAGCAGTCATAAGTAAAGAAATATCAGAGCAAACTTATGATAGTAGGTCATGTATTAGAGCCAAACTATGATAGTTAAGAATAGCTAAATGTATCAGAGCTTAACTTCAGTTTAACATAGTTATAACATGATGGTTCTACTGACATATATCAGAATTTATCAGAATATAACAAATAAGCTCAACACATTCACACAGAATCAGGACTGATACAAATAATCAAGGTTCAGAATAGATCATATAGTAGCTAATCTTCAAATGTAAGTTCATCATTTATCAGTTATATCCCTAAGATGCATGTTCCCCCTAAGAAAAAAAATTTCCCCTATTTCTTTTATATCAGAAATGAGTTCTTCCCCCTAAGCATAGGCAATATATAAGAGAAGAGTAAGATAAACACAATTAATCAGTAGGAAATAATCCTAAGGTAGATAAGCACATAAGTCACATAGGTCAGATAAGATAAGTTACGTTAGCTGATCATTGAGGTGATCAGTCGTGCTGAAAAGTAAAATACAGCCATAAAGACAATGAGTGATTATCAAGGCCAAAATGTGATATTGTCATATATGATTGAGAGATTTACAGTACATAGACAATCTATCACTAGAAGCTAGACTAAAGAGGAAGGATCAGCTGGGCTTCTGCTTCTTGAACTGTTGCATCCTCGCCCGGAAATCAACTAACTTCTTCTCAGGGAGCACAAGGCCATAGCTCTTATAGACATGCTTCCTCAATGCCTTGATTTCTGCTAAGTCTTCTTCTATATCTTCTCTCAGACCTCTGCAGTAGATAACATTCTCGAGTTCTTCTTCTATCTCCTTTTCGCAAAGATTGCCCGCATGCGTCATAGAAGGAGGTAGAGTCCGAAAGGGAGGTGCCTTCAGCGGTTGACCCATCTGATCAAGCAGAGTCTGAATCTCAGCTAGGAGGGCTGGATTCATGGTGGTCAGAATATCCTTGAAATAAGAATCTGCATCTGAAGAAGGATTTACATCCCTAATCCTCCACACATGGAATCTCTTGATGAATTCCACCTTCATCTGCTCCCATTGCTGATTGTGTTTGAGAGGCACCCAGACGTCAGTCCGTTTAAAAACGATACGCTTCACCTGACTCAGGGGCTCTCTGCTCCTGAAGAAGCAGGAGGAACGAGGGATACTCCTATCCTTCACGGGTACCCTCTCCCTAGCTTCTTTTTCTGTCCTCAGCCTGAGCGCTTCTAGATCAGCCAGGCGAATTCTCTCTTGTGCCTCTCTAATCTGCCTAGCCTCAGTTGTCCTATCCAAAGCCCTATCGCATGCGTCCCAAATCTCTTTCATTTCCCGCTCTTGCTCTTTGGATGGGACGAAGGAGGGAACATGAGGTTGTTCCTCTGACTCAGCAAGCGACTGAGATTTAGACTTGGAACCTGAAGCTCCGCCTTCCTGGTCAATTTTAGACTTCTGGGTCTGCTGAGCTATTGTCTGCTGAGCTCTAGCCGCTGGTGATCGAGCCGCTGCTGATCTAGACTGTTTGGAGGCAGTCGATCGCGTTCATGCCGAAGCAGGAGAACGGATCTGAACTCCTTTATTCTTTGAAGCAAGCTTCTGTCTAGCCTCTTCTTCAGCTAGTTCTTGCGCGAGTTGCTCATCGTAAGCAATATGCTCTTCTCGCGATTTGAACTTTAGCTTCTTCTGAGCTTTGGGTGGACTAGGTTCAGCATGTGCCTTGCCCTTACCCTTAATATCTGTCTCCGGTGCTGGAGGTGGTGAGCCTTCAACAGGCAAATTCTCAAGAAAAGTAGTCACCTCAGCCACGGCTTGTTCAGTTGCTCCTTCAGCTGCTGGCACTATAGCCTTCTCAGCCGTTGAGCTTGGTCCGTCCTACTGCTTATCTTCAGCTTTCAGAATAGATCTGAGCTGAGCAGCTCTCGACCCTTCCCCCTTTTTGGCATCATCAAGGAGGGTGGCCGGGGCAGTGACCTTCTTGGTCAGTTCAGCGACGGAATCCCTTACAGAGGACATTCCAGTAGCGATGTCCGTCGCGACATCAGTATAAGATTCCCACCTTCTGACGTGCTCTTGATCAATAGCTTTCAGGAGAGCATCTTTGGACTTGTCAAATTTAGTGAGGTAGTCTTGCATGGCAGCAGATACATTCTGCTCAATCGTCTGGCAGGAGGCATGCTGCTGAGTCAGTGCCTTGGTTACACTGTCAGCCGTAAAAGCATATCTCTCCTCCACAGCTTTCTGAACGCGACCTGTTACAGCGGCCACTTCCTGAGAAAAGGTTTTGGCTTGCGACTGTAAGATAGATTCGAACTGGGCGTTCAGGTCGGTCTTCTGAGCTGCAAGTGCCTTCGCGAGGATCTCATCAACATTTACAGCAGTTGGGGCGCTGATCCTCTGCACTTCAGCTGTCAAATTGGTCAGCGACTTAGTCTGTGCCTCCGTGAACCTGCTCCACTTCTGGTTCACATCATCGGCGAGGTTCCTATTCTTGTGAGCTTGTCGTTTTATTACCTTGTTGATGGACTCGGTAGAAATGTCTTTGATCTCAGCAAATTGGTATCGGCACTTCAGGTGCTGAGTCGAAGACGGAGTCCGAACGATCTAGCCTGATGTAGACGGCGGTTGTGGCTGATCGTTCTTGGGTGTGTTGCCTTCAGCAGATCCACCCATATCTGCATCCTTAGGCAGTTGTGACTTATCATCATGAGGAGGTGATGGAGGGGGAGACGGAGGAGGCAGAGTAGAAGATGGCTCAGCTCCTTTAGTCCGATTGTGCAGCAGCATCAACATAACTGCACGGAGATCCTCCAATGAGGAAAGGTCAGCTGGCTCCTCATAGTTGATTTCCTCCTTGAGTGTCTGCTACTCCTCCATCAGAGTGGATAGTGACCTGACCCTGATGGTCTTCTCCAGCAGGTCCCATTCCAAGAAGTGGATCCGCATTTGAGTCCTTGCGCGGATCGCAATGTCCACCAGATCAGGATGCGACCTGATCTCTGGAATCTCTTCAGCTACCTCGTCTGTGGCCTTCAGACGGGCGTTAAGGACTGAGAGTGGTACTGAGGAAACCTCATCGGTTTGAGTGTCAGCGGGAATGTCCGGCTGAGTTTCCTCTGTGAAGACCGTCTGAACCTTGTCCCTTATAGTTATGTCGTGCTTGCCAGACCCAGAGTCCTCTATAGAGATAGGAGAGGAGGGTGGCACATCAAAGACAAACTTTTTTAGAGTCTTCAGCCTCTTCACCTGAATGGGAGCTGGGGACTGAACGATTTCCAAAGGACGCTTAGCAGCAGGTCCCTTCCAAATCGATTTCTCAGCCGATGCGGCCATAGTGAACTTCATCAGCTTTACGTCGAAGTAAAAAGAGTTGGCGAACGAGATATTTTTGGGGAGCTCGTCTTCAATCAAGATTGAGACCTTGGTCCCATAGAGCAACTTCCCCTTCGAGATCAATTGCATTCCCTCTTCAGCGTTAACAAATTTCTACGACTGAGCTTTGAACTCAGCCCGAAAGATTGCGTTCCAGTTGACCTTGGTTGCGTCCACTATTGCCATCATCATTTGGACGCGAATCCTGCTGAGTTGGTCGTATGAGTTGCAGAACTCGTAAGTATGTGGTTGACCACGTACGCCAACCCACGGTACTCAGGCAGCAGATGGTTCTTCGGGAACGCTGCCTTGAATACACAGTCCGACAAGCCGCTGAATCGATAGAGATACTGATCGATCTTTATTCCTTGTAGCGAGCGACTGATGATCCTCCGTCAACCAAACCGAAATTGTCATGAAGGCTCTTCGAAATATCCATCTGAGAAGCCCTATCCTCCCACTGATTGGCGAGGACTTCTCTCTTCACAATGACTGTAGAGATGTCATTGGAGTCGTCGTCTTGGCGGAAGTTGAGAAAGAACTCTGCAACCTATCGAGGGAGGAGATGACGCGGAGCACGTGAGAGGATCGGAAGCAGACCCGACCTCTCCAAGGCATCGAACACGGGCGCCATCCAGTCCACCCCACAAGTTCTGACAGACAGAACCGGCTCGAACCACACTCGCTTCCCAGATAAGATATCCTCCATATCAATGGGAATGGTGACGTTAGTGATTAGTGTGAAAGCCATTGTATATCTAAGATCTGCAAAATCAAAGATTAGTACTTCGAAAAGAGATATAGTTACAGATTCAGTATAAGAATTGCTTACCAAAAAAGGAGTGCTAAAATGCAATAGATGTCTAAGTGCAAGTATGTGAGAGTAAATGCAGAGCACTGATTCTTCGTTAATGGCGGAAAAAGTAAGGCAGTTTTAGAGATGAGTGAATATATATATTCAGATTTGAATCTAAGGCGGTTTCAGCTGCATGGCTGAGATTAATCAGGTTTAAAACAGTGAACGGCTCATATTGAATGTTATAATAGGTTATGATTACTGTGCTGCCTATAATCTCGCCTACTTATCTCTAACGCCTAAGAGGTAAGGTGATAAGACATGCATTTAATGTCGTGTATTTAATGAAAATGACATAGTCAATGCAATACGATGAACAGTAATGGCGGGAAATAAATGTTATGACATGCTGAATCACCAAAAGCTGAATTTAATACTCGTAACATGTCAGCTGAACATCGTAGTCAGCTGATACCACGTTTGACGAATGTTGAGTATTCAGTTGTACTGAATATATGTTCCCCTTTACTCAGTACTTCTCGGATCATCTACTGAATCGTATCAGTGGGATCCAAAAGACCTAGTTCTTCAACTCATTCACTCCATAGTTCGATATATCTTTTAAAGAACTGATTAATCGGACGAGAATTGAGAGATCATTGAATCTGGTCTCAGCTAGAGGTTTGGTCAGGATATCAGCTCTCTGCTTATCAGTGTGGATCTTTTCCATTCTGATATCTTTTTTCTCGACATGATCTCTGATGAAGTGATGACGAATGTCCATGTGCTTGCATCTTGTATGTAGAACTGGATTCTGAGTGATTACAATAGCACTGGTACTGTCGTAGTAGATCAGCACTTCATCTTGATGAATGTCGTAGTCTCTCAGCTGTTGTCGAAGCTACAGTATCTGTGCGCAACAGCTTCAGGTAGCCATATATTCAGCTTCAGTAGTGGACGTTGCTACTGAGTGCTGTTTCTTTGAGAACCACGATATGAGCTTGCTACCGAGGAACTGATAAGTTCCCGAGGTTGACTTTCTGTCGATTCGGCAACCTGCATAGTCAGCATCAGAATAACCAGTTAGTTCAAGGTTATCATCAGCTGGATACCATAATCCAACATCAGGTGTTCCCTTTAGGTAATGAAGAATTATCTTCGCTGAATCGATATGACTCTTCTTGGAATTTGCCTGAAATCGCGCGCATACACCTACAACATAAGTTATATCAGGTCTGCTGGCTGTAAGATATAATAAAGAACCAATAATAACATGATAGTTAGTAGAATTAACAGATACTCCCCCTTTGTCAAGATCAATCTTGAGATTGGTGTTCATGGGTATCTTGACTGACTTGCTGGATTTACAGCCGAACTTCTTGATGAGATCTCTAGTATATTTCGCTTGATTAATGAATATTCCCTTCTTTGATTGCTTGACTTGAAGTCCAATGAAATAGTTCATCTCTCCCATCATCGACATTTCAAACTTTTCTTTCATCAACTGCTCAAATTTCTGACACATAGTCAGATTCCTTGATCCAAAGATGATGTCTTCGCCTGACTTGATACTGAATAGGGTGCGATCCACTGTTCCTTTTTGAAAACCTTTCTGAAGTAGAAAGTCTGAGAGGGTATCGTACCAAGCCCTGGGTGCTTGTTTTAACCCGTACAAAGCTTTATTAAGTCTGTAAACCTGATGTCCCTGCTGAAAGCCGGGCGGTTGTTCAACGTAGACTTCTTCCTTCAGTACGCCGTTCAGGAAAGCTGACTTCACATCCATCTGATAGACTGTGAACTGCTGATGTGTTGCATAGGCTAGGAATAGACGAATAGCTTCCAATCTTGCGACTGGGGTGAATGTTTCGTCAAAGTCTATCCCTTCTGACTGACAATATCCTTTGGCAACGAGTTGAGCTTTGTTCCTAACGATGATGTTGTTTTCATCACGCTTGTTCTTGAAGACCCACTTTGTTCCTATCACGTGTTGGTGTCTAGGTCTGTTAACAAGCTCCCATACGTCATTTCGCGTGAATTGATCCAGCTCTTCTTGCATGGCGGTGATCCAGTCAGCATCATTCAGCGCGTCCTCAATTGTCTGAGGTTCTTCAATCGACAAGAAGCATGAATACAACGCACTTTCTCCTTGACAGAATTTGGATCGTATCTTGACGCTAGCTGAAGGATCTCCTATAATAAGATCTGAAGACTGAGCATCTAGCCATGAGCGACAATGTCTTGTTATTTCATCTGGAATTGTTTCAGTACAAACAGTAGGAGTATAAGGAATTTCAGTAGTATTGTTCTGTGTCTGAAGTAATTTAGTAACAAGGGTTGGATCTACTAACTCATCAGGTTCAGGGGCATTCAGCTCAGGAATATCAGAAGTTCCCCCTGAGTTGTTATTCTCAGTAGAGGTCTCAATTACCATATCGGTTTCCTCATCGGCCATAATTACATGGGATTGATTTTGTTTGTTAGAATCAATCTCCTTAGCTACATTGCTTGTTGTTGGGTGCTGAAGATCATCATCTGAATCATTTTCCCAACAATGCTAGATCTTTTCAGTGTTATCATTTAAGCTTAGATCTTGTAGCTTGCTTCTGACCTCTTCAGGTTCAGGGGCATTCAGCTCAGGAATATCAGAAGTTCCCCCTGAGTTGTTATTCTCAGTAGAGGTCTCAGTTACCATATCGGTTTCCTCATCGGCCATAATTACATGGGATTGATTCTGTTTGTTAGAATCAATCTCCTTAGCTACATTGCTTGTTGTTGGGTGCTGAAGATCATCATCCGAATCATTTTCCCAACAATGCTAGATCTTTTCAGTGTTATCATTTAAGCTTAGATCCTGTAGCTTGCTTCTGACCTCTTCAGCTTCTGGCTGAGAGTTTGACTTCCTGTACTCAGAAATAAACTCATCAAATACAACATGGGGGCTTTCCTCCACGCAAAGTGTTCGGTAGTTAAAAACCCTGAAAGCTTTGCTGACCCTGGAGTATCCTAAGAAGACTCCTTGGTCTGACTTACTTTCAAAGACCTTTAACTGGCCATTTCCATTATTGTGGATAAAGCACGGACAACCAAAGATATGGAGATGCATAATCGAAGGAATTCTCCCTTTCCATAGCTCATAAGACGTCTTCATGTGCATCTGAGTCAATAGAGATCGGTTCTGAGTGTAGCAAGTTGTGTCAGTAGCTTCTGCCCAGAACTTCAATGGAAGACCCGAGTCTGCGAGTAGCGTCCTTGTTGCTTCTTTGATGGCACTCCTTGATGATCTCCCTCCTCAAGCCTTGATGATCTCCCTCCTCAAGCCTTGCCACTTCGGCATGTACATCCAGTCCCCCTTTTGTGATGTGCAATCCGTCCTGCAACCAAAATAGTCGGCTTTTACCTTCATTTGCTAAGTTCACCACATGTTTGGCTTGCGGGTCATGCTCTAGTCCCTCCTTGATATGGTCCACCAACGGGAAACTTGGACTTGTGATAGCCGTGAGCTCCGCCTTGCGGCTTAGTACATCCGCCACCAAATTTGTCTTGTGTAATAACCCGAAATTTTTATATTATACGAAATCAGTATTTAAGCCATAAGGGCAAGCCTAGTAACGCATCATGTCTTAGAAAATCGGTATTCAAGTATAGTATACATGTGTTTAGGGGTGGAAATCGGTTCGGTTCCGGTTAACCGGAACCAAAATTTCGGTTAACCGAAACCGAAGTGAGCCAAAAACGCTAACCGGAATCGGAACCGATCGGTTCTTCGATTAACCGAAACCGAATTCGGTTTGGTTTCGGTTAGTTAGTCGATAACCGATTTTTTTTTTGTTTTGAATTTGTGGGAGATCAAAAATCTAACATTAAAGAGTTTCAAACTTTCAAAGCCTAGATGAAACGCAGACTTGACACTGAAACGCAGAATCCATGTTTCTGGAGTCCAAACAAACTTCTCTCCACATCACTTTGTTTTAAAATACTAAAACACAGGTGTACCCATCGCCCATCGGCCATCCATCTATCCAAGAATCAGCGAAAACAAATTAACAATCAATTTCAACAATTAAACAATCAATTTCAACAATCAGCGAGAATTGACCTGGATCTGGTCTGTAGGTCTGCTGGACGAGGCAACGAGCGCGAGCGGTGGAGGGCGAAGTCGCGGACTGGACGGACGTCGGACGGGATGCAGGGACTGGACGGGACGCCGAGACTGGACGGGAGCGGAGCGGCGGAGGGTGGAGTCGGTGAGCGGAGTCGCGGAGAGGAAGAAGTCAGACAGAGAGAGGAGACGAGATCTGAATTCATGATTTGTGGACTGATTCTGTTCTCATATGTATAAGTCGGTTAACCATCGGTTATTAAGTAACCGATCGGTTAACCGAGAACCGAACCGCCTCAATAATAACGGAACTGAACCCGGAATCGAAACCAAATTTTCAATTCCGGTTACCCGATAACTGACTTAATCGATTTCGGTTTTCGGTTCCCCCCGATACCGAAAACCGATTTCCACCCCTACATGTGTTATTGCTCTGTTTGGAATGCATTTCGTGATTCTTGCCCTTTTTGGAAAAATATGCATACGTAGTAGTAATATGCATAAATTTGTAGAAGGGTGTGCATAATTTAGATGTTATATATGCATGAAAAAATGAATGCATTGTGAGTATGTGACGGACTGCGTTTCATTTTGGGGTTCGAAGTAATATGCATGAATTTGTAGAATGGTATGCAGGAATTAGACGTTATATATGCATGAAAATGAATGCATTGTGATGTGACGGACTGCGTTTCATTTTGGGGTTCGAAGTAATATGCATGAATTTATTGAGTCGTATGCATGAAAATGAATGCATTGTGAAGCATATGACGGACTGCATTTCATATTGTATTCGAAGTAATATGCATGAATTTGTAGAATGGTATGCATGGATGAGATGTTATACATGCATTAGAATGAGTGCATTGTGAAGCATGTGACGGACTGCGTTTCATATTACTTCGAAGTAATAAGCATGAATTTGTATAATGGTATGCATGGATGAGAGGTTACATATGCATGAAAATGAGTGCATTGTGAAGCATGTGACAAACTGCGTTTCATATTGAGTTCGAAGTAATATGCATAAATCTGTTCGATGGTATGCATGAAAATGTGAGTAAGTATGCATGAAAATGAGTGGCGATTTGCATGAATCTGTAAATTGTCATGATTTAATCTCAATTTTCTTTTTCTTTTTGCAGGAGACATTCAAAGGTGATGGAAAGCCTTGGAGAGTTCCATCCATTCGTGTTCTGTCATGCATGAAACCTTATGAAAATCTGCATAAATTCACCTAGAATATAATATACATAAACAGATAATCAGAAAATAGGAAAACACAAAAATCGAATAAAAACAAACGAAATGAGCCAAATTGCCCAAGAACAATGAACGCCCATTCAAAATCAATCTTTATGCGTACACATCAGATTCATTCTAAGAAAAGAAACAATCGGGGTTAAAAGAAACATTTGATTGTAACGACTCTGTCATTCCGATTCGGACATGCATGAAAAGTTCACAAGATTAGCATAAACACATAACATCATAAGCATTAAGTTGTAAAAGTCAAACATGACAGCGAAAATGGGTGGAGAGAGAAAATATGAAGTTGAATTAAAAGAAGATAAGTTTACAAAAATACCCTTAATGTGCTAGATTTTCTCCTTTTTGATTTATTTTTAAATGCTATCTAATGAAAAATGATGACCATAGATCAACGAAATGGGCGGACGAGGTCGGTTCTCGTATCTCTTTTGAAATTAGGATCTTATTTGATCCATTTCCTATATATATATATTTGTTGAGGAGAGTCATGTTTATCCTTCTTCTTAATTGATAAGGATTAGTCCCTTCTTTTATAAAAGTGAGACAAGAGCGACGTGAGATGTGGCTTAATTCATTTGATTGATTTTACACGAATTAAAATACGGGCTAAGGTTTTGCTAGCGAAATTCTTGAAGGTTGACACATTCTATCAAGTGTGGACTTGATAGAGGGGAGACGTGTGGATCCCTGCGAGTAGCAATTGATTGTTCAATCGCTATATCAACCGGAGTGCAAAAAGGTACGATCAACCCAAATCATCATATTAACGTGAAGATCAATATAATTGTTATATCGTTCTAGTTGACTGAAAATTTTAAATTCCGTTGCGTTCTTTGATCCGATCCCAACACTAATACCACAAGTATATATAATTTTCTTATTCTTCCATCAATCCAGAGTGTCTTATACCTATCAAATTCGTATACCAGATGATGAAGGCATGTAGTATAGTTTTGGGACAATTGACAACTCTAGTTTTGGTGACAAGCCTTTTTCTTTCTCCATCCTGTTTTGGGCTTTTGGGCCCGCCTTATTACTAATGTGTTGAAAGAAATCAAGATTTCATTTTTAACTGCGCAATGACATAATTGCAAGAAAAACGTTTTATTAAGACAAAACTAACAAGTAATAACTACCAATCGTTGACTAACAAGTAATAACAATTAAGTCATTATAGTATAGTGGTAAGTATTCTTGTCTGTCACGCTAGTGACCCGGCTTCCATCCTGGCGAATTTATATCATTTAGTAATTTTTGAAAGTGGCGAAGCATGGCCGTCCAAATGAATTAAATGGGCCCCCAGCAAATGCAATACAGTATGGGCCCTTATCTTCTAACCTTTAATGTTCCTCGGAATATGAAATTGGATGATTCTTCATAATTACTCGTCCTTTTTTTTAAAATAGTAAAAATATCCTATATTATCATACTTTTTCTTTTTAAAAATATACCTCACGATTTTAGTCTCAATTCGAACTCATAAATTTATCATTTATACTTTTAGGAAATTTTAGATTATTTTTTAAAATACAATATAAAAAAAAATTGTAAAAAAAAATCGATTCTCTCATCTCTGTCTTGCAAAAATAGGATGAATTTACATTTCTTCCACTAACCACTCTTCAAAAATTATGCTCATTTTCTTAATACAATTAAACTTATAAAATACACACTTAAACGAAAAAATTTAATCTTCGTATCGAAACAAAATGAAACAATAATAGCGAGACGGAGGGAATAATTCCTTATATACTATTATTATACAATACAAGCTGTATTTGGTCATAACTGGACGGTTTGTGGTTTCTAATTTGACTTCAGATATATTGAATGCGACTTATGTGCTTCGTAGTATTTCTCAAATTAATTTAAAACACAATTGAATTCAACTTTATTCAATTCCACGCCATGTTTGTATGTTATTTATTATGTACACACGTGTCATGAGTCTTTTTCACGCGTATAAAATGCATTAAGTGAAATTAATACAATTGAACACTCTAAAAATTGAACCCAACTATCGTGGTTTACATACCTTTGAGAGGAAACTTAAAATAATCATAGTGTGATTTCTTCTAATTTTTTGAGTTTGGTGGAAGGAAACAACGATGAAGAAACATATTGTTCGAGTGTTCTCGAATGATTCTTCTATATTATATTATATGTATCAAAGACTAAACTTTATATTTATTAAAAAATTAAAAATAGCTTGACTTTACAGATGCACGCTTAACCTAATTACGTGTGCGAAATTTATTGTGCGATAAAAGCGTGGGGCTTCCCTAATATAATGGTCCTCGTAAGAACCACGCTTTCTTAATTATAATATTCTTTACTTTTTTCAAATCCGTACATATATAATAAACGTGTAGAGAGAGAGTGTGTGTTGATTCTTCTGAGTAGTAGGAAGTAGGAACTGCAGTGGACTCATCTGGTTTTGACCTGGTTAAGGATCCGGACAAACTGGAGCTCCAATTAACGATTCGGGTCATCTCTTTAGCCAGAAGATCCTTCCCAAAAATCCCAATTATTCTCCTTCTCTACCTTCTCCATTAACACCCATACTTTCTCTCTCTACCGATCTAGAAAAAACTTGGAATTCCACTGTTTTCCACCATGTCCTGACGACTGGATTTTTGCCAATTAGGAGATTCCCGAATTTATTATTTATGACTACGGGAGTCGAGAGGCATGCGAATTTCCCAGCATCAGCAGTTGCAACAATGGCGCCCGAAGCTAAAGACTCGAAAGACCGATCCGGATGTTGCAACCCGGTTAAGAATCCGGGTCCCGTATCGTTGGACCATGTGCTGTCCGCCCTGCGGGAGACGAAGGAGGAGCGGGACTCGAGAATTCGGAGTTTGTTCGGTTTCTTCGACTCGACTAATTTAGGGTATTTGGATTCTTCCCAAATTGAGAAGGGGCTTTCCGCAATGCAAATCCCTGCGGATTACAAGTTCGCGAAGGATCTATTGTCAGTCTGCGACGCCAATCAGGACGGTAGGGTTGATTATCCGGAGTTTAGGAAGTATATGGATGATAAGGAGCTCGAATTGTACAGAATCTTTCAGGCTATCGATGTCGAACACAACGGCTGCATTCTGCCCGAGGAACTCTGGGATGCTCTTGTAAAAGCTGGTAAATTATTGCCACTTTTTCGGTGCTCGCTTAGGTTTGTCAATTTGCTTAAAATTTAGAGTTTTTATTGTATGTTGTCTTCTCAAAGTTCTTTGGAATGGGTATGCACCTTATCTGAAACTTCAATTGGTAGATACTTGTTAGGCCTTTTGAAAATGTGCACATGCTATGCTAACTACTTCTGTGTGCTAGACTTAACTGTGATATGAATATGATAATTAATTCTTTAATAATTTTTAGTATTATTACTCAATAATTTTTTCATGTTGGTTGAAATTAAAGATTCATATCAAACAAATATAATCCTAAGTTAAAGAACCCAAGCTTGAAAATGAAGTCAAGGCACACTTTAATGGATATAGGAGCGCACAATACATTATACTGTATTTTATGTGTGTATTTGTGATGTACATTGTAGATAAATGTAGAACACGGGTACGTGAATTATATAAGCAAGTATAACATGTAGAATCGGCTTATCTGGAGCTGCAGTTGTAACACCTACGAACTGGTTGCAGTATAGTCTGTAACAGTTGGTTGGAATGAAATGATCTTTTGACGTTTTGGAATATTGGGATTAAATTGCTAAAACAGAACACTACTGTTATTATAAAAGTTCTTTTATGTTCTCTTCTAGACATCCTAGTTTTATCTATATAGTTCATCAAATTAAATTTTAGATTTTACATATTTTTTTATGAGCATTATCACTTGTTAGACATTTTGATGGCTGCACATTTGTTTGGGAGTTAGGTACGACTATTCGTACAAGTTGCACTTTGTGGTACATAAATATATTTTACATGAACGTGCACATACATATATATGTAGAATTCTAGATGATTATAATTATGATGATGAACACCTTTTCTTTTCTCATTTCAGATGGATGAAGCTTTACCAGGTTATATGATCAAATGACTGTATTGATATTTTTGTGAAACAATGAGTAGAGTAGAAATTCAGGGCTTTTGTCTTTTTGGCCATTTGACCTTGTCAGCCTTACCTAAAGGCTATTTGTGAAAACCACTAGAATTAATTTTAGTGTTAATATACAAACTTAGCCAAATAGGTTAAGTTAAATACAAATATAGTCTATTACTATCTAAAAACACAAATATAACCATAAAGTACACTTTATAGTTACATAATGATTGGGCTAAAAAGTTGTCAGGGGCCGAGGGCCGATCTCCATCGGCCCTCAACATGTTTAAAAAAAAAATCAATGAATATTTGTGTTGAGGGCCAAATCTCATGACTTATGCATCGGCCCTCAACAATTTTTTTTTTTAAATGTTGAGGGTCAATGGCCCTTCATAAATTTTTTTTTTATTTTTTTTTTATTTTTCTCCATCTGCCCCTAATAACTTTTTCGCCCAATCATAATGTCTGCCATAAAGTGTATTTTATGGCTATATTTGTGTTTTTAGATAGTAATAGGCTATATTTGTGTTTAACTTAGCCTATTTGGCTTAGACTAAAAATGCATCTTAATTTTACTATCAAATATCAGTGAGATATCTTTTTTGATGATTCTGCACCTGTACTTCTCCATAAGCTAGATACTTTAGTTAGATTTTCACCCTCCTTATGGTCAGGTTTCCAACTTCATAAATGCTAAAGTTTTACACAGATTGTTGTGTCTCAAGTCTCTGTGTTCCATACTGATATGAATGTTGCATACAGATTGTTTGTGCTGTTTTACATTATGTGTTCTCAGTGTCATTGTTTTTGCTATTTTAAATTAATTGCGCTGTTTTACTAAATTGCTTTTGTTTTTTAAATGACTTCTTCATACTAAATGGTTTTTAGATTTACTAAACTATGAAACAAAAATCAATCTATATTTTATCGAATTTCACTTAATTTTTAGAACCAAAGTAGAAAACTTTCTATTTGCAAAAACGTTTGTTGGATTTACATCAAACTCAAATCGAACCACATTCATTTATAATTTACTTTTTAATTACCTTAATATCATTTTTTTATTTAAAATAATACATGTCATATATTTGGTATACTATGACCTGTAATTACTTTTACTGTATTGAGTAGAGAATGATGGAAAGTACAACTTTGCTGATCCAAATCAAGAATTCTGTTCACTACTTGGCAGTTGGCACTAATAAAAGTTATTGGGTATGCAAACTTGTGATGCCTTTAGTTCTCATCTTTAAGTTCTTGTATAGATACAATACTCATCTGTTATTCTCTTGTATCCTGTGCATAAATCTTTGTATTCAACTTTTTGGTTGAAATATTTCCTTGTTTTCAACAATCTTCATCTTAAAGCCATGACAGTTTGTTTTTTCAGGGATAGAACTTGATGATGATGAACTTGCTAGTTTTGTTGAGCACGTTGATAAAGACAATAATGGTATCATAACTTTTGAGGAGTGGAGAGATTTTCTGCTGCTTTATCCACACGAAGTCACCATAGAGAACATCTACCGTTACTGGGAAAGGGTGTATCTTGTAGATATTGGTGAACAGGCTGTGATTCCTGAAGGCATCAGCAAGCATGTTCATGCAACAAAATATCTAATCGCAGGTGGAGTTGCTGGAGCCGCGTCTCGCACTGCAACTGCACCTCTTGACCGTCTGAAGGTGATTTTACAAGTTCAGACTACGCAGGCTTCCATTGCTCCAGCAGTCAAAAGAATATGGAAGGAAGGCCGGTTCTTAGGTTTTTTCCGAGGTAACGGGTTGAATGTGTTGAAGGTGGCTCCTGAAAGTGCCATAAAGTTTTACAGTTACGAAATGTCGAAAAGTTTTATTGGAGGTGATCATGGCGATATTGGGACTCCGGGACGACTTTTAGCAGGTGGTTTGGCTGGTGCAGTGGCACAAACATCGATTTACCCGATGGACCTCATCAAGACACGGTTACAAACTCATGTTTGTGAAATGGGGAAAGTTCCAAGCCTGAGCAGATTATCAAGAGATATATGGATTCAGGAGGGACCTCGAGCTTTTTACCGAGGGTTGGTACCGTCTCTTCTTGGAATTATACCATATGCAGGCATTGACTTAGCTGCCTATGAGGCCTTGAAAGATATGTCCAGGAAGCATATTCTTGAAGATGGCGGTATGGTGTACATACATATCTTTCTTTCTGTTTGTGTTTGTCTGTTTTTTCATTCGTTTAGTTTCATTACGGGAGAAATCACTAGTATTGGGACATTTGTGTTGATATTATGTAGAACCTGGTCCTCTTATCCAACTAAGTTGTGGGACTATTTCGGGAGCTCTTGGGGCGACGTGCGTTTATCCGTTGCAGGTGGTAAGAACAAGGTATATTTCTATGTAATCATCAATTCTTTTCTACTTGCTATTTACCATAGCAATATCATGTAGCTTAATTGGTGTTCTCCCTTTTGCATAAGTGGTTGATCTAGTGTTCAATCCCTATTAGGGTCGATTTATTGATAATAATTGATAATAAGAGTTGATTTTCAGAATGCAAGCTCAACCCTCCAATACGTATGGTAAGATGTCGGATGTATTCTGGAAAACATATTGCCATGAGGGCCTTCGAGGTTTCTACAAAGGCCTCTTCCCGAACCTCCTTAAAGTGGTGCCGGCGGCAAGCATTACTTATATGGTTTACGAAGCCATGAAAAAGAATCTAGATCTTGATTAGGTGCTGCTCTTCATTCTTGGTGGATTGGATTTGGAAGAAAGTGATGATGATGATGATGATTAGAGGTAAATAAGATTGTTTGTGGAACTGGTGATAAATTCATACGATTTTGATTTGCCCCTATGGATAGAAGCTTATCCTCGAGGGAAAATTGACCTACTAACTGCTGCCTTGAGACGTTCCGGTAATATTGGCGTGTGGATGTGTATGTGTAGTGTAATACTACTAGGTAATTGTTGTAGGCTTTTGCCACACAAAAATATGCCCATTTTGCCCAACTTGTCATTTATGAAACATGCCTTTTAACTTCTTATTGCATGTTTTCTATTTCATGCTCTGTATGCATTTAAATATCAACTGAGCTACATGTTGTTGGTATGCTTTTTCATCATGATACAATATGAAAAAAAATATATATATGAAATATGTAGTTTAATTATAGCAGGGAATAAATTAATTTTGATAGAAAATATCTGTGCACCACGTCACAAATTAGTATCATTTGCATAGTGTTGCTTGGAAGGCAGAAGGAAAACCAAAGCTAAATTCCTTTGTAATTTCCCCTTAGTTTCTATTCATTGGCCTCAGAAAATCCCCTAAATTTTCTATTGGTTGCATCGTTAAATTCTTAGCTTTTAACCAACTTTTTCGTGGGGATTTAATTAATTAAAATAGTAACGATAGACCATCATATCATTAACCATAACCTTACTACTATAAAATAGCGTAAACCCTCCACACATGCTATACGCACTTTCTCAACCTTGTCTATCAGTAGATATTGTTGTTGTAGTCTCGATAGAGGAAGATTGTCTTTCTCTAAGCTCTCTCCCTCAACGGTTCCACCTTCATTCAACTCGGAAGAATGAGTTTCCAGTTGAGGAACAGTTGGGGTTGAAAGTTTAGAAATTGCCAGTTTTCCACTGGTTTCGAGTTCAAGAGATCTTGCATGCCTATTTGGTACATACAACATGATCATAATTTGTTGGTGTTTTATGATTGTATATGTCTTGATACTTACTAATTATGTGAATATTTATGTCTTGGTACTTACTAATTATGTGAATATTTATGTGGAGCATGTATTTTAGTGTTATATATTTACATACAATATGTACAAGAAATAAGTCAATTATTTCAATTTCTCGACCACTTTAATCAATGATTAAATGACCCAATCAATTGATCGATTCAATATCTAATAGCATGAGTTTGAAAATATAAATAACATCCCATTTCGAGTAAATATGATTTATTGTTTTTAAAATATTTTTAGAAATCCATAAGCTTAGATTCTATCTTAATAAGGGTAAAACTTATAAGTATGGTATTTTAACTGATAATTGAGGAAATAAATAAAGAAATAAAAGGAAAATTAATAGGAGATACACAGTCAACATAAACGGGTCCACCCGCAAGCGCGCATTGACACGCTCTTCTATACTGAATAACTATCAAAGTTCCATCTACACTGGTCTCTCTCTAGAGTTCTCAGCCTCTCTCTCAGATCTATATATCTGATCGTAGCAGCATCTTGTTTTGAAAGTTTCTTCCCGATCAATTTTGTCCGATCCTTATCGGCGTCGCGTGTTTCAAATGGAGTATCCGAATCGGAGGATTTGGATCATGCAGTATTTGTTGCTTTTTTCGGCCGCCTGCTTATTTTCTCAGCTGTCCGCTTCAGATGATGTGGTATGCTTACAGTTTTTTCTGTATTTGTTTCAGTTTTTTCTTGAAAATAATTTTCATTTAGTTCAGTTTGAATTTAGCTGTTTCAGATCTGCTGTGGATGCTTGAATTAACGTTTATGTTTCGCGATCTTGGTGTTTTAGGTTTTGTACGAGTCGTTTGATGAGGATTTTGAAGGGAGGTGGATTGTGTCTGAGAAGCCAGAATATAATGGTGAGATTCAGATTAAATCTGCTATAAGTTTGCTCGGCGATTTTTGCTTTAAGTTTCTTATTTAGGGATGCTGTATCTGTTTGGTTTTATTTTGTTTAGTATCACCGTTTCTTGCCTGAAAGTAAGAATGTTGATACAATTCCTTATTCAGTCATGATGATAATTTATAGGAGTTTCATGGATTCTGTTTAAGCACAATACTTCTATGTTATGATTCCGAAATGGTTGTTTCACTGAACAGCTGAATCTATGAGATCAAAGTCTCAAATTGGAATGTTGCCAAAACTATCAAACTTTAGATCCGGTGTTTGATTATGATTGACCATAATCGTTTTCTAAGAGTATTGTGCTGTTCTAAATTATTGAAACAGGGTATCTTATAGTAGCTTAGATGAGTTGGTTGGTTTTTTACTGGGCATGCCATTTTTGCGGCGTATTTCCATTTGTATCCACTAGCTTAGTGCTTTTTTTCATTTGTGATTTCAGGTGTGTGGAAACATGTGAAGAGTGAGGGACATGAGGATCATGGGCTTCTTGTTGGCGAGAAAGCCAGGAAGCATGCCATCGTAAAGCAACTTGATGAACCTGTGGATCTCAAGGATAAAACCATTGTCCTTCAGTATGAGGTTCGCCTCCAGAACGGCCTTGAATGTGGTGGGGCTTATATCAAGTACCTGCGTCCACAGGATGCCGGATGGGTTCCTAAGGAATTCGATAATGAGTCTCCTTATGCGATAATGTTCGGTCCTGATAAGTGTGGAGCCACAAACAAGGTTCACTTCATCCTGAAGCACAAGAATCCCAAGAGTGGCAAGTTTGTCGAACATCATCTCAAGTTCCCACCATCAGTGCCTTCTGACAAATTGACTCACGTTTACACTGCCATTTTGAAACCCGACAATGAGTTGAGCATCTTAGTTGATGGGGAAGAGAAGAAGAAGGCCAACTTCCTCTCATCTGATGACTTTGAGCCTCCTCTCATCCCTTCCAAAACCATCCTTGATCCAGATGATAAGAAGCCTGAGGACTGGGATGAGAGAGCAAAGATCCCAGACCCAGATGCCACCAAACCTGATGATTGGGATGAGGATGCTCCAATGGAAATTGAAGATGCAGAGGCTGAGAAGCCCGAAGGTTGGTTGGATGATGAGCCTGAGGAGGTTGATGATCCTGAGGCAGCAAAACCTGAGGATTGGGATGATGAAGAGGATGGTGAATGGGAGGCACCGAAAGTCGATAACCCTAAGTGTAGTGAAGCTCCCGGATGTGGTGAGTGGAAGAAACCAATGAAGAGGAATCCTGCTTACAAAGGAAAGTGGCATGCTCCTCTTATTGATAACCCCAATTACAAGGGCATCTGGAATCCCCAGGAGATTGATAACCCTGAGTACTTTGAGCTTGAGAAGCCCAATTTCGAACCCATTGCTGCTGTTGGCATTGAAATCTGGACAATGCAAGATGGCATACTGTTCGACAACATCTTGATTGCTTCAAACGAGGAAGTGGCAGAAACCTACCGTGAGACGGCATGGAAGCCTAAATTCACATTAGAGAAGGATAACCAAAAGGAGGAAGATGATACTGAATCTGAGGGGCTTAAGGGCTTCCAGGTAACTAATGGTGGATCAAATCTCAATTTACTATTTGTCTTTGTGGGTTGTATATTCTAAACATTTGCTTGTTTGCCTGATCAGAAAGTAGTGTTCGACTATCTTTACAAGGTTGCTGACCTCCCGTTCTTGGGCGAGCACAAAGTTAAAGTCTTGGTGAGTCATCTTTGCTTTTACAAAAAAATTTGATAGGTTGTCATTTTGAACATTCCCTAATACTTGTGTTCTTACTTGCAGGACTTGCTCGAAAAGGCTGAGAAACAAGCCAATCTTACAATTGGTATCCTTGTCTCCGTTATCGTTGTCATCTTGTCGATTTTCTTGAAGCTCATCTTTGGTGGGAAGAAGCCTGTAAGTTCATCAGGACCTACTGCTGCATAATTTCAAATCCTTGTGTGTTTTATTTTTACTCATCATCTATGTTTGAAAAACTCAGGCTAATGCAAGGGCGGAGACAAAGAAAACAGAGGCTGCTGAGACTTCAGACAACCAGGGGAGCTCAGAGGCGAAGGACGAGCAGAACGAGGACGACAGTGGAGCTGCTACTGCTCCTCGCCGCAGGGCTCACAGGCGTGATGACTAGAAACACAAGGCGAAAAATGGTGTGCCGGGAATGTTGGGCACTTGCTGGGAGAAATTTTGGTTTATGGCCAGATTCGTAATTAGGTTTTGTTTGGGGCATGTTTAGTGGACCTTCGATTGTTATATGGTGTTATCCTCCATACATTTAATAGTTGTTTCATCTAAATGATCAACTTTTTTTTTAACTTGTAGTTGCAACATATTCGAGTTACCTAAGATCCTTTTTCTCTCCTATACCAAACCGATTTTGATGAGCCCGACTGGCGGTTATAGTGTCTCTATTATATTCATGTTCGCGTCCTACCTCACACCAATTTTTATTTATCTCTATTATTCCGCCATTATTCTTGGTTCCCCGGCATTTTGCAGTTTCAGGTATGAAGGTTCTTGCTTTGTGTTTCCTCTTATTTGGCGTTCCTTGGTTTTCGATTTTCTATTTTCGTTGTAGGTGTTCCTTCATAACACAGTGTGGCATTTCGGGTATGTAGGTTATTTTTTGGGCTTCCTATATTTTTAGAGCTTTGTTCTTTTTTCTTGATTGATCATTTTCAGATTTGCTTTGTTGTTTTTGTGGGGTTTTTTTTATTTGGTTGTTTTACTTGATCTTTTTTTTGGTTTTGTAGGTTTTTCGGATTGATGATCTTCGAATATTCCAATTTATTGTAGGTCTCTGTAGTGGTGTAGTTGCGTATTCTAGCCTTTGGTTTCATTCTTAAGTTATTTCGAGTTGTGTTGATGTTTTGTGCTGTTTTATTTTATATTCTTACAGATTAGGTTTTTCTAAGCACTGACAACGATTTTGCCTAATCATCGTAGAGTTCTACTGATGAGGATTGCTCGGTATAGGGTCGCTGGGTAGGGGCGATTGTGGCTTCCGCTTCAGCATGCACGCACATATCTCTATGTCACCTTCAGAAGCTACTTTAACTTAATTTCTGTTCTTAAATATTATAATGGATTTAGTCAATTTAAAGGATTGTTCCGTATACTTTCGTTTTGTTCTTAATAAATATTATAATGGATTTTTTAAATTCCAGCGCATCGTGACTGAGCATATGTATCGCTCGGTTATTGGCACGCTGGGTGCGGAGTAACAAAAGTTTTCTTTATATGCATAGTATTATATGCGCGTAATCGGTACTGATATGACTGTTGTAATAATAATAATACTAGCTTTCAGGAATTAAGCAGTTGTGAATTGATAAATGAATCGGTCGGTTGCAGGGAATGTGGGTAGGGTTGATTGCTATTGAGCATCTCATCAGCAAAACAAAGATTGATAGAAGAAGGATTGCGACTCAATAAAAGGGGCCCGAGGATGGGTAGATTGCTGATGAGCATCTCAGTCGAGTCGGGTGTTCTACTGACTGGTAGTGTGATAATTGTCTGGAAAATCGTTATGACTGTCGATACTGATTGGAAAATCGTTATGTCTGATTGTCGACACTTGCAATTTGTGACAAGCTTTTAACAACCTCTAATCATCATGAACATAAATTTGATTGTCGATACTATCTCAAAAATCGTTGCTTGAGCCTTTTATTTATTTGCTTTCTTTTTGTTAATCTCGACAGAGTTGTACGTAAACTTTTGGTTGTCAGTCAGTAAATAGATGGGACGAAAAAAGGTGTCCTGGGGTGGGGGGGCAAATGACTAGGGTGTTTTTTGTCGATCGTTGGTCCGGAGACGATAAGTCGGGTGTAGAGGGGGGGGTGAATACACTGAGCTCGCTTTCTTTTTCTCAATGAAGGTCACTGAGCCGATGATTGCAACCGATGAACAAGTGCCAAATAAGCCTTCGATCGCGGGACAGAGTGAGTCGGCCATCGAGCTCTCTCCTACCGATCGTTGTCGAGATTTTTGAGAATCGATCGGAGGCTGTTGTGCGGAAAGTGTGGGGCCCGAAATTCGTCTCTTTTGAAAACACGTTTTAGCAAATTAAATCTTTTGGCTGTGTGCTTTATAAATACGTTTTATGCAAGCTTATGATTTTCAAGTCAGTTGAATGCTATGCAATTAAACAGTAAAAGAACACAAGCGATTTAACGTGGTTCGGATACGCAAGATCCTACGTCCACGGTCCCGAACAAGGCAGAGAACTTGTTGATTATTCCGAGCAAGCCTCGCAGGGATACTGTGAACTGGACAGTTCCCTCTAAGTTATAGTCCTTAGCGACTTTACAATCCAAACCTAAGTCTGAAAGGGAAGGGAATTTTCTCCAACTGAGAATAAGTTCTTACAATAAGAACAATTCACTAAATGTGAACTCCTTCGAATCTAAGCTATAAATATGACAATGAGCTTAGTCTAGAGAATAAAGGGATGTAAGAACTCTAGAGAGAAAAATCGAGAAATCTTCTAAGTACGCAAGTTTTCCTCTGGATGATCTTTGAGTGTTCTAGAGCGTTTATGAACTTGAGCTTGTCCCTTCGAAATTCCGTTATTCGGAGCTTCAAAAACTTCTCTATTTATAGTTGTGAGTTATGGCATATGTCCGTTGGAGACGACGATGCCACGTGTCACAAGCTTCCAAGAAAAACGGCCATTAATTCGAACTTGTTGCAGCAGGGCAGTTAATGCACTGTTCATGAGAGCAGCTTTACTGTGTAGAGTAGGTAAGCGTTGTCGGCTTCTCATTGGTCGAGGTTTGTAGTTGGTGAGAATGTCAGAGTTGACCGTTCAACAACCTCGTATGTCTTCTGCTGAACTTTTCGAAAAGACTTGAATAGCTGGGTCGCTTTCCGTAGGATACGTGGATCGAAAAGTCTCTGTCTTCTTCACCGAGTCGGCCGACACGGCATCTACCGAGTAGGTCACCGTGGCGACCGCGAAGGTACCGTGCTTGTTTTCGTTCTTCCGCCGATGACTATCGCCGGGAGTAGTCTTCACCGATGATTTGTCGGTGATGCGCCTGTCTTCGACCGAGTGGAAGATCACCGCCGATCAAGAACACAAGCGATTACACCGATGACGTGGGGTTCGAAAAGTATCTTCGACGTAAGATCGGTTCAACAATTACCCCGTACGTGACTTAGACAAAAATAATAATCAATACATCAAGTCTAACCTATACATCGCCTAATCCTAACGACACACTAATCTACCGATATCGCCTAGGTTTTGGGATCTTCAATTCCATAGTACTACTATGATTTCCCCCAATTTTCTTTTAACCGAACAACAACGAGTATCATCTATCGACTCATATCCAACAATTTCCCCCTAATTGATGATGCCAAAACCTCTACCTCTACCTCTTAAACTTCTTAAGTCTATAAAAGATGCTATCCTATCGACAACAATTTCCCCCTTACAACATTCCGAGGAAAAAAATAAAGTAATTTCAATACTTCAGAGTAGGTGGGAGATAGCAAAATCGAGAAACCGATCGTGAGTGTGTGTCGGATCACTTAGTGATCGGTCGTGAAAAACACGATGCAAAGAGCCGGAAGACAATGAGTAATTGTCTAACAAGCAATAGGAACTGATATATATAATCAATGATGTACAAGCTCCTACAGCTATTACAACAGAAATCAAAAAGAAGGAGAAATCACTACTGACGCTTGAAGCGTTGAGTCCTTTTCTTGAAATCAGCAGACTTCTCAGCAGGAGGATCCAGGTAATAATACTTGTAAACTCTGATCCTGATCTCCTGGATTTCTTCGTTGTCAAGAGGATTGTCGAGCAAACAAACCCGGATGGAAAGCAGCTTCCTCTATCTCTCTCTCAATGTCCTTCGTGCACAGCAGTCCACTAGCAGTTCTTGGTGGAGGAATACGTCGGAAAGCTGGGGCACGGAAGGGAATATTCTATTCTTCCATAATCTGTCTCAGCCGATCTCTGAATGAGATATCAAATCTCGAGATTAGTTCGTCGAATAACTGATCAGCTGGACAGTCGAGAGGATAAATGCGCCATACAAAATAGCCTTTAATAAAATCCTCTTTCAGCCTTTCCCAATGGACGTTCATATCAGCCGGCGCCCATTTATCCACATGCGGGATATGAATATTCTTAACATATGGGCCCCTGATGAACTTGGATCCTCTTGGGATCCGCCTCCTCGGATCACCGCTCGGCTTGAGAGATAAGCTACGCATTTTCGCCAAGTCAGCTATCCTTTTCTTTTCGCGGAGTGCGGCTGCTCTACTGTCTCCTCGCCTGAGACTCAGACCTTGCAGCGTCGCCTCCCAGGTCGCTTGATCTTCCGCTATCTGCTCAGGTGTTAGAGTAGAAGTGGGAATACTCTGAGCAATAGCTTGGATCTCAGTCGGAAGAGCCTTAGCAAAATCTGCTTGGGCTTTCTTCTTCTGCTCTTCGACCGACCCAACCTTTTTCTTGCCTTTGCCCCTAACAGCTTTGCCCTTGGGCTTCTTTGCTGCTTCTGCTGCCTCTTCAAGCTGACGCTCATGGTCGAGCTTATCCTGCAGCTGTTGGGCAATTTTGAGGTCATAAGCTTCTTGCTCCGCTTTAGATTTGAACTTATGGAGCGGGGAGGAAGGAGGAGTAGATAAAGTTGCAATCTCCTTCCCCGGCCTTTGCGGTGGCAATTGTTCAGGCTCAGGCTCTTCTTCTTCTGTCTCCTGCTCAATAAAGTTTGCTACTTCTTCAATGTGAGCAGCAGAAGAGGAGATGGGGGTTGGCTGAAGTGGGAATTCTAGGAGAAGGACCTCAGAAGAGTTCTTATCCTGAGTAGTAGAGGGTCCTTCCTCCTGAGCCCTTTCCCCCTGAGTCTGTGCGGGTTCTTCAGTTGTGGAGGGTCTATTCTCCTGAACCCTTTCCCTGATAATCTGTACATCAGCTGTATCCGTTCCAGGTTCATCTTTTATTATACCTTCCCCCTTTTTGGCATCAGCAGCCTTATCGAGGTTGGTACGGATAGCTGTGACATCTTTCTCAAGCTTGTATACTGAGTCCTTGATCTGAGTAACTGTAGAGTCGAAGTCCTTGACCAAGTCACAGTATTTCTCCCAGTCCTTCTCTAGATCTGCCCTAGATCGATTGAGATGAGCAACTGACTCCTGGCGGAGTTTCAGCAGGGCTAGATCATTAGATTCCTTCATCTCCTTCTGAATCTCGTTCAAGGCCTCAGCCTGTTGCTTAATAGCAGTCTGGAGGCTGCTTGTAGCCAACTTGTTTCGCTCATCTATTTGAGCTTGGACTGTTGTGAGAGCATGAGTCATTGCTCGAAGAATGTTTTGTGTTGAGCTTGGAGCAAGAATCGACTCGTGCGGATAGATCGCGCTCGCGCTATCAAAACCTCGCTCGATCATCTCCTTAAAATCGAGCCGCGAAGGAGCCTATTGAGGAGTGGAGATGCCGGCGGCTAGCTTATCCGAGCTATCATGCCGCGCCTTCGTATACTTCTCCCATTTGATATGGACGTCTTTGGCGAGAAGTCTCTTTTTTAGCTCCTTGGCGTCGATCGCCTTATTCACCGATTTGGAGGACACGGAACCAATGGGTTGAATCTCGGTAAGAGCTTGTTCCGAGCCTTTGATCGGAAAACACGAGGAGCCGCTCCCGACCGTACTTCGGAGCGCCCCGAGCCTCACCCGATGTACTGTGGGGTGGTGATTGGCTCTTCTCATGGGGAGTTGGTCCCTCGGCAGAGCCTCCCAACTCTGCATCCTTGGGGTTGCCTTCCATCTCCCGATCTTGTTCTTGGTCATCACCCTCATCGCCAGGAGGAGATGGAGGCGGAGCATTAGCAGGCAGGAGTTGTGGTACGCAGCTAAGAAGATAGAGCATAGCAGCTCGAAGATCCTCGAAGGACGCCAAATCAGCCGGCTCCCCGAATCCGATCTCCGCCCGTAAATCTTGCTCCTCCGTCGTAGATCGATGGCCGACCGAGTTTTTGCAAAATCTATCGAATATCCCGGGTTTAAGAACCTCGAGAAGCATCCCGAACTCTTGCCCCGATGGCAATGTCAACCAAGTCTTCATGCTCGCCTATCTCGGAATCTCGATCGTGAATCTCGGTTTGTAGCACGTAGACGAGTGGTATGAGTTGTTGTCCATTCGGTCTCTTCGATTGGCTCTCGAATGTCCGACCGAGTGTCATCGGAGCTGATGACTTGAGCTTTCTCCTTGAGGGTGGCTCCTTCCATCCCTGTGTCGGAGTCCAAGGTTTGCTCATCTTGAGGTGGAGGAGGAGCCTGTTCTATGACAGTTATCGGCCGAGCCACGGTGACCTCACTGGTCGTGGCTTGATAAGCCTCCTCCTCTTGGACACATCGGCGGGAGATGGCGGGCGGGAGCAGCTCTCTTCGCTCGAGGTGGCCCTTTGCCCGATTGACTTCTCCGTCGCTTCTTTAGTCTTAAACTTTATCAGCTTAGTGTTGTACAGCTTTGAGTCTTCAAAAGCTGAGTTCCTCTGTACAACACTCTCTATTAGGACTGACATCTTGGTCCCGAATAGAAGCTTACCCACACTGGCCAACCTCCTCTCGCCAGTGGGTAGAGTAGTGAATTTCTGGGCCTGGGCTTTCATCTGAGTCGTGTAATAGTCAGCCTAGTTCACTTCTACTCCGTCGTCAATAACCATCATCAGCTGAATCCTAGGTTTGGACAGTTGATCGTACGATCCAGCTGAGCTTGTCAGTATGTGCTAGACCACATACGCTAAACCTCTGTACTGAGGTAGCAAGAGATTCCTCGGTAGAGCTTTCTTGAACGTCAGATCACTGCGTCCACAGAACTTTTGCACATAAGCGTTGATCTCCCTCTCCTTATATCCGATAGGGGATATTCCAGAAGTAGGAAGCTGAAACGCGAGGACTAGAGCCTCTCGGATGTTGAAGGTGTGCTGAGTATGCTTCCACTTGTTCGGAGTTGTTTCTCTCATGTATGAGAAGGAAGCTTCTTCTCCTCCGGCAGCCACTGAGTTCCAGTTGAAATACGCTTCTGCCACTTGCCTTGGCAGATGGGCACGCGGATGCTTGGTCACAAGGGTCTCCAACCCTGACCTCTCCAGAGCATCGAACATAGGTTCCAGATATGGGATATCCACCTGGCGGAAAGCCATTGTGGGTTCGAACTGAATTCGGATGGCCATGATCTCCACTATAGGTTCAGGAGTCTGTACGATCGCCATAGAAATCTGCAAAACACATGTTAGCACTTGAAAATAGAGTAAGTCAGTAGTTGTCAGCAGATTTGAATACATTACCGAGTATGAGAGCTTGAGAGATGCACAGGCAAAGCAGTTATAAGAAGTTTGAGATGGAAACTGATTTGCGATAAAAGCTCTTAGGATTTGATAATGGCGAAAAGTGAGGAAAAAGATAGAAGATGAAAGATTTTATATATATTGGCTTGATTGCAAGTTTCAATCCAACGACTGAGTTTTAATCTTCCAAAAACTATGAACGGCTAAGATTTAATGTTATAAAGTGAATGATTACAAAAGCCGCCTAAAACATAGATCTACGTAATAAAGGTAAGTGAGAAGACATGCATTAAATGCGCGACAGACAGCATTAATTACTCAGTTTATACAAATGAAAAGGTTTCCTACTGACCTTTTCTTAAACTATTAATAGCGGGAAATGAATGCACATTAACTGCTGAGTGTGAGCGACTGATGCAATAAATGCGAGCATGCCTAAAAAAATAAGTACACAAAATTACGCAAACCTCTTCAGCTGAACTTATCAGCTGGTTACCGTTATGTATAAGGAGAATGGTTGTCATGCTGATGACTATGTTCCCCCTTGCTGTGTACAGTGTGACTTTCCCAACTGAGTCACTGTACTTAGTTATCTGACCTGTCGTACTGATTCCTTATGCTGATCCCAATTGTTACCAATTGTTTGACAATGATGTTCTCAGTAGTCGGCATCTACTGACGCATCTCAGTAGGATCCAATAGACCTAGCTCAACTGATAGTTCTCTGAACCTGTTCTCAGCTAGTGGTTTGGTCAGTATATCTGCCCTTTGCTTGTCAGTATGGATCTTCTCCATCCTGATATCCTTCTTCTTGACATGGTCTCTGATGAAGTGGTGTCGGATATCCACGTTCTTGCATCTGGTATATAGAACTGGGTTCTGAGTTATGGCAATTGCACTTGTGGAGTCGCAGTAGATGGGCACTTCATCCTGAGTTATACCATAATCTCTAAGTTGTTGTCGAAGCCAAAGGATTTGGGCACAGCAACTTCCTGCAGCCATGTACTCAGCTTCAGTAGTGGACGTTGCTACTGAATGCTGCTTCTTTGAAAACCAAGAAATCAGCTTGCTGCCTAGGAACTGACAAGTTCCGGAAGTTGACTTTTGATCTATCCTACATCCTGCATAATCAGCATCAGAATAACCTGTTAGTATTAAGTTATCATCAGCAGGATACCATAACCCAGCATCAGGTGTTCCTCTTAAATAGCGCAGAATCTTCTTCGCTGAGTCTAAATGACTTCGCTTGGGATCCGCTTGGAATCTTGCGCATACACCTACAAAGATAAGTTATGTCGGGACGGCTAGTCGTTAAATAAAGTAAAGAGCCTATAATAGCTCTATAATCGTAGAGTTAACGTAAGCTCCCTCTTTGTCTAGATCGATTTTAAAGTTCGTGTTCATGGGGATTTTGACCGGCTTGCCGGAGTCGCAGCCGAATCTCTTGAGAAGATCTCGAGTGTATTTGGCTTGATTGATGAAAATTCCTTCGTGTGATTGCTTCACTTGAAATCCAAGGAAATAATTCATCTCTCCCATCATGGACATCTCGAATTTCTCTTTCATCATCTTCTCGAACCGCCGACATATGACTTCGTTTTCGCACCGAAAATGATGTCGTCCACGTAGATCCGTACCGGTAGAATGTCATCTCCCGACTTTATGTTGAATAGGGTGCGATCTACCGTCCCTTTTCGAAAACCTTTCGAAGTAGAAAGTCCGATAGGGTATCATACCAAGCCACGGGTGCTTGTTTTAACCCATACAGAGCTTTCCTAAGTCTCGTACACTGATGTCCCCGCCGAAAGCCGGGCGGTTGTTCCACGTAGACTTCTTCCTTCGCACGCCGTTCGAAAAAGCCGACTTCACATCCATCTCGATATACCTTAAATCCCCGATGTGTTGCATAAGCTAGGAAAAGACGAATGGCTTCCAATCCGGCGACCGGAGCAAATGTTTCATCAAAGTCAATTCCTCTCGCCCGATCGTATCCTTTAGCAACTAGTCGAGCTTTATTTCGACAATGACGTTGTTTTCATCTCGCTTGTTCTTGAAGACCCACTTAGTTCCAATCACGTGTTGATGTCTAGGTCCGTCGACAAGCTCCCAAACTTCATTTCGACGAACCGGTTCGACTCTTCTTGCATAGCAATGACCCGGTCAGCATCTTTAAGTGCGTCCTCTATCGATCGAGGTTCTTCACGTAGACGAGAAAACAAGAGTAAAGTGAGCTTTCTCCTTGACTTAATCTTGATCTCGTCCTTATAGTTGCTTGATGGATCTCCAATGATAAGATCTCGAAGAATGAGCATCGAGCCACGAACGCCCGAGTTGGGCTTCTTCTTCGATACTACTACGCACGATCGTAGGTGTATTAGGCATTTCGAAGTAGTATCGTTCGCGATCGAAGCAATTCAAGAAGAAGGTTAGGGTCTACCGAGTTTCCGTGTTCAGGGGCATTTAGCTCGGGAACATTAATCGTTCCCCCCGAGTTTACATTCTCGGTAGAGGTCTCGATTACCACGGGGGCTTCCTCATCGACCGATGTTACCGTTGTTGATTACGTTCGATAGAATCAACTAGGTCGGCCTACATCGATTGTTGGTTGAGTCTCGAGTTTGTTCATCGTCCGACTCATCATCCCAACAATGCTTGGATCTTTTCGAGCTTTATCATTCGATCCGAGATCCCGTAGCTTGTCGCCGACATCTTCGGATTTGACTTTGTATCTTTCTTGTTCTCGGTAACAAATTCATCAAAAACAACATGAGGGCTTTCCTCCACGCAAAGAGTCCGATAGTTAAAGACTCCGAATGCTTTGTCGACTCGAGAGTATCCTAAGAATACTCCTTGATCAGATTTGCTATCAAAGACCTTCAACCGATCTTTCCCATTATTGTGGATAAAGCAAGGACAGTAGAAAATATGAAAATGAGAAATAGAAGGAATTCTCCCTTTCCACGGTTCGTAAGGCGTCTTCATGTGTTGTTGTGTCGGTAGTGAGCAATTTCGGAGTGTAACGAGCGGTGTCGGTAGCATCGGCCCAAAACTTTGAGGGTAGTCCGGAGAATGCGCGAGGAGCATTCTTGCTTCGCTTCTTTGAGTGTTCTGTTTCTTAGGTTCAAGCAAGTCCGTTCTGGCCGAGGGGTGCACGCAATGATGTCTCGTGCTGAATTCCCTCTTTATCGCAAAGACACTTTAACTACGAGTTCATAAACTCGTTCCTCTCATCGAGCGTATCTTCTTAATCTTGATGTTCTTTTCCACACCGAGTTTCTTCGAGATTAGGTAACTCGATCGAACATCGATTTGTTGGCGATGAAGATGACCCAAGTATATCTTGAGTAGTCGTCTATGACGACGAGGGCATACTTCTTGCCTCTTATAGTCATTCGGAGAGACCGGCCCGAATAAGTCCATGTGAAGCGGTGAAGGATTCCATCGGCGGAAGGTGACAGAATAGGTGGATTGCTACTCTTTGTTTGCTTTCCCTTCGTGCACGCTTCACAATTTCGTCTTTGATAAACGATTCTTTGGGCGTCCTCGACTTTGGAGTTCTTGACTAGCTTGTTCATGGTCTTGAAGTTCAGAGTGGCCGAGTCTCTTGTGCCATAGCCATCCCGACTTGTCACCGATTTTGTCTCGTGCTAGTAAGCAAGCCTCGGGTTCTGCGGTTTTCCACCGCAACATAGATGTTTTTCCTCCGCGAACCCGATAACACCGTTTTCCCCGTAGATTTGTCAACAATATCACGTAAAACCGGCGTCAAAGATTACTCTATTAAGATTATCACAAAATTGATCGACCGAAAGGAGATTATGTTGAAGTCCTTCAACATATGTTACTCTTGGAACCGTGGCAGTCCCAATGTTCGGCGTTCCGTATCCCCTTGTGTAGCCTTTTGAGTTGTCACCGAATTCACTGGGACCATCTTCTTGTACGCGATTGGTCGGGCAGCTCTTCCGGTAAGTCATGTGTCTCGAGCGGCAGCCGTCTACTATCCACGGGTCCTTATGCACCCGCAAAACAGAGGCATTTTTAGGTACCCTTTGGTTCGATTGGGTCCTTATCTTGGTTAGTGGGTGATTTTGGAACCCGGGATCTGTCTCGGGACCTTAGAAATCCTAGATTTCTTCTTCGAACCTTGTCGCCTTTCTTCTCCACAGGACTTGGAGATACCGACTTTCTCGCGATGATTTTGGGTTCGAGGCGCTTTCTTCTTCTCGAGTCTTAGCGCTTCTCCCGACCCCCGGGCTCATAGTAGTACGAGCCGCACCGAGCCGGGTGCTCATACGGTGGCTCCTTGTCGTTCTCGCCCATCCGACCTTCTTGGTTCCCCCCCGAATTTGATCGCGGTGTCTCCGGGCTGGAACCTTTGGTCACCGCTTGTTGCTACTCGGCCGAGGTGCAATCATTTTCTCGTTTGTTCTTCGCCCGAGGTGTGGTGTCGGCAGACATGCACCTTTCCTCCGACGAACCTATCGCCCGAGTTGCCGAGCTTTTGGAGGTGGAAGCTTCGTGGGTATAGCCAAGGCCTTCTTTCACGAGCGGTTGGTCGTTGTGCTCGAGCATTCTTTCAAGCTTCTCCTTCGCTCCCGTGTATTGTTCGGTCATCAAACCTCTCCTGGACCTCGTCACTCCTTCCGAGTGAGTCATAGTCATTCCGCACGTCCGTGAGCTTCGACCGAGCTTGGCTATTTCGGTCTCTTTCTCGGAATTGTCCTTGGTCGAACCGAGATCTCGAGTCTCTTGAAGCCGAGACTTAGTCATAAGAGATTCAATCTCTTCCTCGAGTCTCGCAACTAGATCCACCGACTCAGTAGAGACCCGACAATCGAAGAAAGTCTCGATTCTCGGCCTTTACCTGTTCAAGTTCCCTGGATGGTTCTGTCGAACTCTCTCGTCACCGAATCTGCTCCTCTAGTAGATCGTCGTAGCTTGTACCACATCTAGAGGATCATCTCGTGACCGAGCACGTGTCTTGTGTCTTTGTGTGAAGAAGAGGTAATAATGTGTTTAGAATTTACCTCGGCCTCTTTTTTCGGCCATCGACGCAGTATTCGGCCGACTCATCGAGAACCTCTCTGCGACCTCAACCGCGACGAATGCGGCTTCGTCTTCGAAGAATACATGAATGTATCCTCCTCAATTGAGTTGTTGGATATCTCTCCGGCTATATAGGCCTGCCGTCTCTCGGTGAATTTCTTTCTCCTGGCCTGCCGTTCTACTCTTTGAGCAGCTGAGAGTTCGGGACAATCGTACTGATAGTGTCCCTCCTTCTTGTAGTTGTAGCGAGTGGATGTTCTCGCTGCTCTTACCAATTGAGTCTTTAGACGGACCGGCGCAGACTCCGATTTCCTGCATTCAGTAGAAGGATTAGATTCTTCTTTCTTATGATAGTCTTTCTTACCTGAAGAAGAATCTCGGTTGTATTTCCTCAGCTTTCTTACTCTCTCCTTTTCCCTCTGATATTTGAGAGCCATCAGTGCTAGCTGGTCAGGGCCTGAAGTCTCAGAAGACTTTGCTACTGATGTGGCCACAACTTTGCTTGAGGAAATAGGCTTGGCTCCAGTATTGCTGACTGTTGCCTTGAAGGCGTGGTCGAACTGTGTGTCAGCTGGAGCGCTTAAGCACTTTTGGGATAGGCTATGCTCGAATTCCTCCGATTTTAATTATGAAAATATAACATCAGGAGTTAGAGCATTTAGATCAGAGCGACGTAAATAAGTAGCAAATGGAAGCCACTTATGTCGGGGCAACGCTCTCAAGATCTTGGTGTTCATCTCCTTGTTGGTGAACGACCTCCCCAGCCCATTGATGACATTGACTTGATTGGTGAATCGACACTCGGCTCGTCAATGGTTTCGGTGAAGCTCCATTGCAAAGGCGTCGAACTTCGAAGCTCTAGCTTGAGCTTGTTTTCTTTGATCTCGAGGGGTTCCATGGCTCAAGTATGCCCAAGGCGTCCCATAGCTCTTTCGCCGTTTTGCAATCATGTACCCTTCCGAGGTGTGAGTCACTGAGCGTAGTCAGTATGGCATTACGTGCAACTCGGTCAAGGTTGTGCAACTTCTTTTCTTTAGGCGTGAAGGCAGTTTTATCTTTGGGAACCTTAGCACCAGTTTGTGCTCCCACGCCTCCTCCAAAGAGCAAATACTACGCCGTCGATCATGGGAATGATCGGCCCCGACTCTAGGACATCTCGACATGCTGTCGTGGAGTGACGTTAGGTGTGCCTCCATACGTACACGCCATACCGTGTAGTTCTCTATTGAGAACATCGGTACCATCCTAATACCTGACATATCAGACATCGTAAGAGTAAGAGTATAAGGATGCTGAAAAGATGCTTATGTAGTGAAAACGGTTTTCAGGATCAGTTCGAGAGGACTAGTATTTCAGAACCGGCGATCAGTTGAACACCGTGCGCTCTGATACCAATTGTTGGTCCGGAGACGATAAGTCAGGTGTAGAGGGGGGGGGGTGAATACACCTGAGCTCAGTTTCTTTTTCTCAATGAAGGTCAGCTGAGCTGATGATTGCAACTGATGAACAGTGCCAAATAAGCCTTTGATCGCGGGACAGAGTGAGTCAGCTACTGAGCTCTCTCCTACTGACTGTTGTCAGTACTTTGAGAATCAGTCGGAGATCAAGCAGCGGAAAGTGTGGGGCCCGGAATTCGTCTCTTTTGAAAACACGTTTTAGCAAATTAAATCTTTTGGCTGTGTGCTTTATAAATACGTTTTATGCAAGCTTATGATTTTCAAGTCAGTTGAATGCTATGCAATAGAACAGTAAAAGAACACAAGCGATTTAACGTGGTTCGGATACGCAAGATCCTACGTCCACGGTCCTGAACAAGGCAGGAGAACTTGTTGATTATTCTGAGCAAGCCTCAGCAGGGATACTGTGAACTGGACAGTTCCCTCTAAGTTATAGTCCTTAGCGACTTTACAATCCAAACCTAAGTCTGAAAGGGAAGGGAATTTTCTCCAACTAAGAAGGAGTTCTTACAATAAGAACAATTCACTAAATGTGAACTCCTTCAAATCTAAGCTATAAATATGACAATGAGCTTAGTCTAGAGAATAAAGGGATGTAAGAACTCTAGAGAGAAAAACTGAGAAATCTTCTAAGTACGCAAGTTTTCCTCTGGATGATCTTTGAGTGTTCGAGAGCGTTTATGAACTTGAGCTTGTCCCTTCGAAATTCTGTTATTCGGAGCTTCAAAAACTTCTCTATTTATAGTTGTGAGTTATGGCATATGTCCGTTGGAGACGACGATGCCACGTGTCACAAGCTTCCAAGAAAAACGGCCATTAATTCGAACTTGTTGCGACGAGGCGCTTAATGCACTGTTCATGAGAGCAACTTTTCTTGTGTAGAGTAGGTAAGCGTTGTCGGCTTCTCATTGGTCGAGGTTTGTAGTTGGTGAGAATGTCGAGTTGACCGTTCAACAACCTCGTATGTCTTCTCGCCGAACTTTTCGAAAAGACTTGAATAGCCGGGTCGCTTTCCGTATGATACGATGGACCGAAAAGTCTCTGTCTTCTTCAACCGAGTTGGCCGACACGGCATCTACCGAGTAGGTCACCGGGCGACCGCGAAGGTACGTGCTTGTTTTCGTTCTTCCGCCGATGACTATCACCGGGAGTAGTCTTCTACCGATGATTTGTCGCTGATGCGCCGTCTTCGACCGAGTTGAAGATCACCGCCGATCGAAGAACACAAGCGATTACACTGATGACGTGGGGTTCTGAAAAGTATCTTCGACAGAAGATCAGTTCAACAATTACCCCGTACAAGACTTAGACAAAAATAATAATCAATACATCAAGTCTAACCTATACATCAGCTAATCCTAACGACACACTAATCTACTGATATCAGCTAGGTTTTGGGATCTTCAATTCCATAGTACTACTATGATTTCCCCCAATTTTCTTTTAACCGAACAACAGCTGAGTATCATCTAGTGACTCATATCCAACAATGTAATATGTCGTTATTAAGTGGCTGCGACTCAATAAAAGGGGCCCTAGGTTGGGTTGATTGCTGATGAGCATCTCAGTCGAGTCGGGTGTTCTACTGACTAGTAGTGTGATAGGTTTCTGTATCTGATTGTCGATACTGTCTGGAAAATCATTGCTTAAGTTTTTTTTATTTATTTCCTTTCTTTTTGTTAATTTCAGTAAAGTTGTCAGCTAACTTTGGTTGTTAGCCAGTAAATGGATGGGGCGGAAAAAAGTGTCCTAGGGTGGGGTTATTGCTGATAACAACATCGGCAATAATAAAAACCTTCTAATGATCAAGCATAAAAGGATTCAACTGTACCGAAATTACATATTCAAATGAAGTTGATTACATTCGCCCCTTTTTCATTCAGTAGAAGGTCCTATTATATGCTTTCTTGTCTGTATAATGAGTTTGTACTTTATTCAATGTATCTGTAGTTGTGGGTTGTTCATTGTTGTTCCGTAGGTCAATTTGTGTAATTGCTCATTATTGTATATTATGATCTATGCATTTAATTTGATTTGACCATTTAATGGGTGTGGGTCTTTTGCTTGAATAATATATTTTACGGTCTTGGTATTTTCAATTCATCTCTATCTATGTGCATTCTCGGTTCGACTTTCTTTTCTTTGCCTTTTTCTACTCTTTCCTGGATAATTAGACATCCAACCCGTAATCGCAACAACCCAATTGCAAGGGACGGTTGTAGATTGTTGGGAGATGATTCAGTTGTTTAGTTGTTAATGATTTGGTTGATCCCAAAACCCTATGTTGATTGGAGAACCATTCCATTGTATTTGTAATGCCTTTTCTTTGAGTTTTTCAGACTCAGCAGACTCGTCTTCAGCATGGTTCCGGCTCAGTAGTTCCGTCTGCTGCTCTTCAGTAGACTATCCGCCGCAGTGCCATGGAGGGAAGATTCAGTAGTGCGGAACTCAACAGGAGCAGCATGCTGAAAGGTGTTCAGGAGTCAGTAGAACTGGACTCAGCAGGAGCAGTTTACTGAACTCATAGTCTTGACCTTCAGTAGAGTTGAACTCAGCAGGAGTATACTACTGAATCTATGGGTCAGACTCAGCAGCGGTCTGTCAGTTTCTTTGACTGACAGTGGACTTCAATGTCATTCCAGTAGAGTGGTCCGAGGTCGTACAATTGAGGAAAGTCAACTTCAGTATCAACCTTGAAGTCTGCAAGTGTCTCAACCACTTTCTGTACATCGAGCAATGACAAGCAGACAGCTGGCAAGTCTCCAACATAATGCTGCAGGTCAACCCACTTTCTAGAAAAAGAGAGGGGACTACAAAATTCGAAATGAAGCCGCTTGCTACCTAGTTATAGAGTTATGTGTGAACAGTTTATCTCCAACGGATCTATTCACACTCGCTTATAAATAGAGGGAAGGTCGTGATCTTCAAAGTTGCACTACGCGATCACATACGCGACCATACGAGAACTCAAGCTTTCAAGCAACAAGCTGTAGAACACTCATCGTTTATTCAAGTGAAGTTCATGAACCCAGAGTTGATATATCCTCTTTGTCCTTCACTCTAGAAGTCTTCCTAGTTCTCACCATCTAACACTTAAGCTCATTGTAATAATTCATAGCTTAAACCGAAGGAGTTCATTTATTAAATTGTTCTTACTGTTAAGAACTCCTTCTTAGTTGGAGATACACTCAAACATCTTTGTTTGACCCTGTAAACTGAGACTTGCTCAGTATAATCACAAGTAAAATTTTCTCCAGCATACAAACTAACTGAGACTAACTCAGTATAATAAAATAGTGTCATGTGTTGTTAAGGACGAGTGGACGTAGGATCTTGCGTATCCGAACCACTTTAAAACTATTGTATTGTTTATTTGTTGCATTGGTTAACTGTTCATACTGAAAATATTCTTGCAAAAATATTCACCCCCCTACACCTGAACGTTTGACTTGGGACCAACATAGATCTTAAAGTGGCTCTCATTTGGATTGGTTTCGCCGCTCGGCTTATTTAGAATTGTATTCCTTTTCAAAGTACCGATCTTTCTTACTTGCAGATTATCGCGATGGCAAGCAAAGGTAAATCTTCCTCTGCCTCATCGAGAGGAAAGAAGCCAGAGCATCCATATCTTCCTCCGAATTGGGACTCCATTATTTTGACCGGACTTCACTATGAGCCGCTTATGCCGTTCTACCAGTGTGGGTTGAAATTCATGACTCCTATTTATGACATGTTGAAACGCAGTGGGCTGCAAACTTTCCTTACATCTGTTCCGACTATGGCTTACGAGAAGCATGCGGTAGCATTCCTCTACAATCTTCGAGAAGATCCTGATAATGGAGCATTAGTTACGAGGATTAAGGGGTATCTTCGCGTTGGACAGGAATCTGTGTAGTTCATTTACAAATCTTGGGATATTTGAGTCCAAGTCGAGAAGAATGTTCGAAGGATATTCAAGCTTAAAACAAGGACTGGTGTCCTGCCTCAATCTTTTCCTGACTCGAAGTTGGACTATTTGTTATCTCTCGGATTCCTTCAATATCGTCTGCTACTCGTGATGACGACGAATATGGTGATCGAAATTGTGATGTAGAGCCATTGATGGGACCTGAGGTTCCTCCATCGGGTCCGGAGGATCAGGATCCTTCGTACAATCCACCTGCTGGGGTGGAAGGCTTACTTCGGGATACTTTCCCTCCTCCTACGAAGGGTTTCATTAATGTGTTTGACGAAATTCGTGACCACCATTTATCTGACAGTGGTCCAGAAATTGTTGCTGCGCTGGTGACGAATTGTGAATTAACAGAAATACAAGAGGATCAACTTAAGATACACCGTAAAGATGATGTTCGGATTCGTGATCCAGAGCCGTTGCTGGGACCTGAGGTTCCACCGTCTGGTCCGGAGTGCAGGATGCTTCGTATTACCTACGTGATGGGGAGGAAGGCTTACTTCAGGATACTGTCCCTCCTCGTACGAAGGGTGTTAGAGACAAAGTTTATCGACGTCGTTAAAAGAAGAAAGGTGAAGAGGAGAAGGAAGCGGGGATGGTCGTACGGGATGAGCTACAGGGCAGCGATGGGTGATGCATAGCAGGTTTGACGTAATGCATGGCGAGAGGGGGGGTCGGCGTGCATGGCGAGGGGTGTCGGCGTGATGCATGGAATGGTTGACTTGGTTTAGTAATTTATAGTTATATTTGGTTATATTTATATTTGGTTACTTCTATTAAGTAGGGTTTTGCCCATATAACGGGCTCAGCCGAATAAGGTTTATTTTATGATTTACTATTTAATCCCATAGTTGGAGTAAGAAACGATATCTAGGGTTTGATAATCTCGGATCACTTTTTGGCGTATAGTTACGCTTGGCCAAAGATTCATTCTTCGTGGGACTCAATTTTGAGTTGTCTTTTTGCTTTCGATTATTGAATTTTCCTCTTTGCATCGATATTTGCATTTAGATCTCCTTTACTCTAACAAATTGGTCCAACCTACCGGATGACTAATACGCGACAACAAGCTATGGAGTCGCGAATGGATGAGTTGGAGAAGGGGTTGAAGGCTATGGATGCACGGTTAACAGGGGAGTTGTCCACGATAAAAGATTCGATGACTTCGATCCGAGATTTGTTGAGAGACGTGCTGGCGGAGAAGAACAAAACGAACGAGGGTTCCGCTGGCGGATCTCCTCCTAACCCCGATATGGAGGATCATCATTCCACGGGTGGTCCGCAGTCGAGCGGGCCGGAGTTGACGGTAACAGCGATGAGTATTTCGTCCGGCGCACCACAGGTGTCTTTGCCCATGTTTGATGGAACCGGTGCGGAGGGTTGGCTTACACGAGTGGAACAATATTTCCAACTACATAGTACCCCGGAGGCAAACCGCCTCGACGTGATGTTGGTGGCAATGGAGGGTGACGCCTTGCCGTGGTTCCAGTGGGTGCGGGCAACGAGCCCGACCATGGGGTAGTCGGGATTCAAATTGGAGATGGTGCGCATGTTCGGTACGAATCTGCTGGCTAACCCATTTGAGACACTGGTCCAAACGCGACAAACTCATTCGGTTGGGGAGTATGTAACCATGTTTATTGCTCGCATGGTTCATGTCCCGGGATTGGACGAGAAATATTGTCTTGGTTTATTTCTCAATGGCTTGCGAGATGAAATCCGTTTGAAGATTCAATCACGAGATGCTCGGACATTATCGGATACGATACACTTGGCGAAGGAAATTGAGCAGGAAGTGAAGATATTGGGGGAAGTTAGTAGCGCGCCGTCCGGAAGCGCGTATAGAGGAGGATTCGTTTTGGCGACTAAAATCGGGGTGCCGGCAGCAATTCCATCCTCGAATTCGACGTATTCCAGCCCTAGCCAGAGGAGCGGAGGAAACAGGGATAGACCCCAAGATTTGTCCTCGTCCGTGGGGTCGACAGCGAGGGATGGAGGTTCAAGTAGGTCTCGGCCGGTCCGGCAAATTTCGAATCGGGATTAAGCCGCGAAACGGGCCACAGGGAAATGTTTTCGATGTGATGAGAAGTGGTCCCCCACTCATAGGTGTGCGGATAAAAACTTGCAGGTGATTATAATAGCGGATCCAGAAGATATGGAGGACGGGTTACGAGACACAGAGGAGACGGAATTGGCGGAGGTTATAAACCAAACAAATCTAGAATTTGAGGCAAATTCCATGGTGCTAACCAGGTTAGCAGCTCAAGGGTTTGACGGACCCCAGACGATGAAGTTACAAGGTTGTATTTCGGGACAGAAAGTTTGTGTCATGATCGATAGTGGTGCGAGTCATTGCTTCATTTCATCGCGGATTGCCGATGCGCTAAAATTAATACCAGAAAATTCCGGACGTTCGTCCGTGAGATTGGGAGACGGGCGGCGGTCGGCTATTTTGGGCGTTTGTACGGACGTGCGTTTGATAATGCAAGAGTGTGAATTCGTGTTGACATGTTACGTTTTTGAATTGGGAGGTGTGGATGTTGTTTTGGGAGTTTCGTGGTTAAGAACGTTGGGCGATGTTCGCGCTAACTGGGAGCACATGTCGATGAAATTTACATATAAGGGGCAATCCGTGGTTTTGATTGGTAATTCCTCCCTTGTTCGAAGGGAGGCGTCCTTACATCAATTAAGTAAGATTGGAGAGGTGTGTGATCGTTGGTTACTATGGATCAAGAGGCCGAGTCCGGAGCTACACGCGGAAGAACGGCTTGATCTTCAATCGGTGCAGCTTAAGGACGCAAACGATGAGTTACGAGTTCAGATGGAGAGTGATTTTACTTTTGTCATGCTGCCGCCGCAAGGGCTGCCTCCTCATCGGAGCGTTGATCACCACATTCCATTAAAGCTGGGGACACCACCCGTTTCTATTCGACCCTATCGGTATAGTTATTCGGCCAAGGATGAGATGGAGCGGCTTGTGCGCGAAATGTTAGACGCCGGTATTATTCAGCCGAATTCAAGCCCATATTCTAGTCCGGTATTATTGGTCCGTAAGAAGGATGGAAGTTGGCGGTTTTGCGTGGATTACCGTCAACTAAATAAGCAGACGGTTCCGGACAAATACCCGATTCCAGTAATTCAGGAGATGTTGGATGAGCTTCATGGCGCTAAGTGGTTTTCGAAGCTGGACTTGCGATCCGGGTATCACCAAATTCGAATTGCTCCGGAGGATATTTCGAAAATGGCATTTCGTACTCATTTCGGGCACTATGAGTTTTTGGTGATGCCGTTTGGGCTCACCAATGAACCGTCCACCTTTCAGTCGGCAATGAACGATTTGCTATGGGCTCATTTACGTAAGTTTGTTTTGGTTTTTTTTGATGATATTCTGATTTATAGCAGGGATTGGGAGTCGCAACTAAGGCATCTTCGCTTGGTGATGATGTTGTTGCAACGTGATTCGTATGTGGTTAACCCTAAAAAGTGCGCATGGGGCCAAATGGAAGTGGAGTATCTAGGTCACCTTGTCTCGGTTCATAGCGTACAAATGGACCCGGGAAAAGTCTCGGCAATTTTGCGATAGCCTAAGCCTACGTCTGTGCGGGGAGTTCGCGGGTTCCTAGGGTTAACGGGGTATTATCGCCATTTCATTTGCAATTATGGGCAGATGGCGCGAGGATTAACGGAGTTGTTGAAGAAGGATCGACTTTCGTCCTTTACATGGACGGACGAGGCGCAAAAAGCTTTTTGTGATTTGCAGCTGGCGGTAACTTCGGCTCCGGTATTGGCTACCCCGGATTTCTCTAAACCTTTTGTTGTGGAATGTGATGCTTCCGGGCGCGGACTTGGAGCGGTTTTAATGCAACTAGGGCGTCCGTTGGCATACTTTAGTAAGGCAGTGTCGGATCGGAGCTTGGCGAAATCTGCTTATGAACTGGAGTTGATGGCGTTGGTCTTCGCAGTACAACATTGGAGACCGTATTTGGTGGGAAGGCGGTTCACGGTCCTGACCGATCAGCGGAGCCTTCGATTCCTCCTTAATCAATCGGTGTCGACCCCGGCTCAACATTATAGGGTGGCTAAACTTCTAGGGTACGATTTTGAGATCGAATACAAGCCGGGGGTTGCAAATAAAGTGGCGGATGCATTATCTAAACGATGTGAAGATACAATGGAATGTTCGGCACTCTTGGTTCTGGTATGGCTAGGTTGGTCTTTGGTGGCCAAGGAAGTTAAGCGGGACAAAATCTGGGGCCGATTTATAAGGCCGTAGTCAGCGGCTCTACGAAACATGTTCATTTCCAATTGATCAATGGGGTGTTGTACTATAAGGGACGATTGGTTATAGCTAAGGATTCTTCGTTCGTACCTCGATTAATCGCCGAGTTCCACGCTTCAGCTCAAGGGGGGCATTCGGGGGCTTTTCGAACTTACCGTCGCTTGGCTCTCAGTGTATATTGGCCGGGTATGATGAAGGACGTTACCAAATTTGTGGCCAAATGCTTGGTGTGTCAAAGACATAAGTACGAGATGCGTTCACCGGCCGGATTGTTACAAGCGCTACCAATTCCGGATCGCGTATGGAGGATGTCAGCATGGATTTTATTGGAGGACTACCTCGATCGGGAAATTATGATTGTATTATGGTGGTGGTTGATAGGCTATCCAAGTATGCGCATTTTTGTGGCTTACGCCATCCTTATACGGCGCGAGAAGTGGCCGAGTTGTTTATCCGAGAGATTGTTAGACTGCATGGATTTCCGTCGTCGATTGTGCTGGATCGAGATCCAGTTTTTTGTAGTGAATTTTGGAGGGCCATGTTCAAAGCCGTGGGTACCAAATTACGCATGAGTTCAGCCTATCATCCGGAAACGGATGGTCAAACGGAGGTAGTAAATCGTTGCGTGGAAACATTTTTACGATGTTTTGCTTCTGAAAGGTCGAGGCAGTGGAGCCGATGGTTGGCTTGGGCGGAGTATTCTTACAACACTAATTTTCATACAACGACGGGTATTTCGCCATTCAAGGTGGTATACGGTCGCCCTCCCCCGACGCTTGTAGGGTTTTTGCCATCCGAAATCCGGGTCAAGGCGGTGATGGACGAACTGCAAGCTCGAGACGGTGCACTCCGTCATCTAAAGGAACACATTGCACGAGCGCAGGATTATATAGTTCGGGGAGCAAATAAGCACCGTCGAGACGTTGTGTACGAAGTGGATCAGCGAGTTTTTCTAAAGTTGCGAACATACCGTCAAGTGTCGTTGTTCAAACGCAAGAATGCTAAATTAGCGGCGCGGTATTACGGGCCATTTTTGGTGGAAGAACGAATCGGTGCCGTCGCTTATCGCCTTCGATTGCCGGAGGGGTGTCGGTTACACCCGGTTTTTCACGTCTCTCTACTGAAGACAGCCCTTGGTGACCATGAGCTTGAAGATAGGTTGCCAGAGGAGTTATGGACGAGTGATCCGGAATTTGTTCCGGAATGGATATTGCGCGATAGATGGGTTTGGAAAGGGGATGACCGCATGCAAGAGGTATTAGTGCAATGGCGTGGAAAAGAGGCGGATGAGGCAACATGGGTCGAAATATCCGACTTAGTGAGTCAGTTTTCGCATTTCAGCTTTGAGGACAAGACTGTTTGGAAGAGGGAAGGAATTGTTAGAGACAAAGTTTATCGACGTCGTCAAAAGAAGAAAGGTGAAGAGGAGAAGGAAGCGGGGATGGTCGTACGGGATGAGCTGCAGGGCAGCGATGGGTGATGCATGGCAGGTTTGACGTAATGCATGGCGAGAGGGGGGGTCGGCGTGCATGGCGAGGGGTGTCGGCGTGATGCATGGAATGGTTGACTTGGTTTAGTAATTTATAGTTATATTTGGTTATATTTATATTTGGTTACTTCTATTAAGTAGGGTTTTGCCCATATAACGGGCTCAGCCGAATAAGGCTTATTTTATGATTTACTATTTAATCCCATAGTTGGAGTAAGAAACGATATCTAGGGTTTGATAATCTCGGATCACTTTTCGGCGTATAGTTACGCTTGGCCGAAGATTCATTCTTCGTGGGACTCAATTTTGAGTTGTCTTTTTGCTTTGGATTATTGAATTTTCTTCTTTGCATCGATATTTGCATTTAGATCTCCTTTACTCTAACAAAGGGTTGCACTAATGTGTCTGAGGAAATCAAAACACATTGCGTCAGGATCTCTAACCTTCATCTATCTGATGCTCGTCCGGAACTTGTTCCTGCTTTGGTTTCGAATCGTGAATTAACTGAAATACAACATCAACTTAAGATACTGACTTGCAGGCTAGACTGTCAGTCCCAGCTGATTACTGATCGTGCTCCAGCTACTACGTCCCCACTGGATCGGACGAATGCGACATTTACAATGATAGAAGTAGCGGTGCGTACGTCGCTGGGTGATATGGCTAGGCGAGTATCCGCTGTTGATGATTTCCATTTGGCACTTAACAAAATTGCTAACTCTACTGATGATATGATGTATCGGGGTGAACTCCAGATCAATCTCTCTGTAAGGAAAATTGAAATCTACTGGAGGAAGATTGAATACGACATTTACAATGGTAGAAGTAGTGGTGCGTACGTCGCTGGGTGATATGGCTAGGCGAGTCTCTGCTGTTGATGATTTCCATTTGGCACTTGACAAAATTGCTAACTTTACTGATGATATGATGTATCGGGCTGAACTCCAGATCCATCGCTCCGTAAGGAAAATTGAAACCAGGCTAGAGGAAGACCTCAAATTAGTCAAGGAAGAGCTCGTTCGTCTTTATGAGGAGGTCTCCAATATTCCTGGGTCTCGTGTGCGTCATTATCGTGTTCTGTCTTTCTCTCCCAGCCTTGGTTATGATGTTCAACAGATGGGTGATGGGACTGATACTGATGAGGATGTTCACCGAAGTAGGCGAATTGCGAAAGAACTGAAAGCAAAAGGAGTTTATATTCGTGAGCTTATGGATGATAAGGGTGAAACCCAAGTACCAATTTCAATTATTGGAACCGTTGCTTCCAGTAGCATTGTGGCTCGTGTTCTGGAGTCAACCCTCGGTACTCCTATTGATATTACTGAAGCCCGCCCCTACGGTTCCATAGCTACTTATGCTCCACTGTCATGTGTGGATTCGCCGCCTCAAGAAGTATCCGGATTTAAGGATTCTGCAACTCGATAGGGATCGAATGTACGCGTCATCGATCTTGAAGACGATCCTAATGTCGACGTAACGGAGGCGTCACAGGCTGAAGTCTGTTTGTTGCGCTGGCAGAAGTGGATGCTGATTAAGGACTTTCGGAAACTCCTTAAGGAAGCCCAGGAATGGTTAGAAGTTTTTGAAGCGACTGAGGAAGCTGAGGCAAAGGAAGAGAGAGAGAGAGAGGAACGATTAAAGGAAGATGAGGTCTTTGCTCGATCTCTTGAAGGTGAGGAACATAATAAACGACTCGCCAACTACGAGGTAAGGAGCCTGTAACAAATGTCGCTGAAAGACAACCAAAATCTCTCAATTACTGGAACCTGATTGCTCGGATCTTGAATCGTTGCTCAGGAGGGATTTCAGGGTTGTACATCCAAGTCTGCTGATTCAGCAATCTGATATGTCGGCATCAGAAGATGAGGCAATGATTGCGTTGGATTTGCAGTTGGATTATGAAGGAACTAAGGCAAAACTCCAAAAGAAGCTTGAGAGGAAAGTCGCCCGGGAGCAAAGATGATTGGAGTGGTGGAGGCAGAGCAATTACGACATTATCCAACATAACGAGAGGATTTTGGCTTAGATAAATAAGCGAAAGGAGATGATGAGTTCTACTGGTCGAGCTACTTCTGCGGCTCCCTCGCTAAAGAAGTCAGGAAGGAAGAGGAAGGTGAACAAGGACCCATGTAAGCTGCACTATCATTGGGTTGATCGATTGGTTCCGATGAACTAGTCGGACTTATGGGAACTACTGAAGATTGGTTTCATAAAGATGTACTATTGGTGGCGAATGTTTGGATATGTGCCTGCTGATGAGGCATTCCACTGATGGGCTTTAGAACACAATCCTGCTATGTTCAACCAGATCTTGGGATATGTACGGGCTACGCGTGTACGAATTAAGTCCCCGGAGAAGCGTCAGCTCCATCCTTTTGTCTTAAGTGATGGCATCATAGCATATTCGAAGATAGACGATGAGATTTTGCAACCTGCCGGTGAGATGGGACTTACGGATAGAGCTGACTTTTCTGCGGAGCTGGAACGTCTCCGGGATGTGATTCGTGCCCAGTATGACATCCAACCTATTGGGTCATCCCCTGCATCTTTCTCGGAAGCTCTAAGGAAGATCAAACTTGAACCTATTTTCAAAATCATGTATCTGTAGTCATGTTCATCTACGTTACTACGAATGAGATTTATGTGTTCGTGTTGTAGTCGGTGGTAGGAACGGATGTGAATGGAAGTTATTTTGCGGTATGTGATATTTACTATTTCATCTTTCATCTATTGATGTTTTGCTTATTGTTGTCTATACCCGACGATTATTTTAAAAAGTCTGCCTACGTTGTAGTAAATTTTAAAAAGTTGGCTTGCGTTGTTGTAAATTACCGCTGGAACTTTGTAGCAGTTTGGTGGCGGAGGAAGTATGCAGTATAATTAGATACAGTGCGTGGGTGCGGATACATACTAGGTGGTCGAAGCATTAATTAAAATAAGATATAATTGTTTCCTGTTTGCACTAACCCTTTGGTTGTCTTAAGTGTTGAATTTATAAATCTACTGTTAAGTAAGATATGGAGGGGGGTGGTTTTTTCCCTTGGTGATGCGGCACTTATGGCCGTTCCTTTCCTTTGAAGCGATAGTCACGGGCCATTCATTGTTGTTTTTATGGATCAGTATCGCCTTTACTTGTATACCAAGTCCCATTCTTTCGTAGGAATCGCATTGGGAGGTTCTACAAATTCAAGTGGTTCTTTATCTGTACTGTATGGATAACTGATGCAAACAGCTCGTCAAATACTTACAATTTTGGTGTTGCGTTATGCGAATGACGGGATCATCGTCTTCGTGAAGGAATACTAGTGTGTTCTTGAGTTGCCTTCGTAGTTGTTTTTTGCTTCGCCATCAAACACCCTGTGGCTGTCATCCAGAGAATCATCTGTTGTCGTTGTTTGAAACATTTCTTTGACATATCTCAGCAAATCGTTTTGAGCAAAAATGTGTACCTCGAGATGTGCTTTTTTCACCAAATCAAATGTTATAAAATCGTCGTCCTCTATTCCATTATCTGTTTTAAATTTAACCCAGAGTATTATTCATGTATTGTTTCGATGAATACCTTCCAGTAGCCTCTGTTCTTGAATAGGTCTAATGTGAATGTGTATGGTATGTTTCCATTAAATATGGAAGCAAAGTCTGGTGGTATCCTCTGTCTATATGTTTATACGTATGCAGGGTTAGTCTGGTCATAAACTGATTGGTGGGCGTGTATAATGCTAGGAAGGTGTGATGTATATGGGTAGGATATTGTTATCTATAGATATTGATTAACCGCCAGCTCCGTAACGTATATCTTGAAATGTTGACAGAGGAAAAATGTTATTAATGATCATGTGAGTCTAATGCAAATATCTACATTATACAGATAACTGTACTTGCTACTGGTGCATGTTAGATATTTTTAGTTCGTTTACAATTTTTGATGCACGAGTTATAATTGTTGTTTCTGTTGTTGATGTTGGGTTATTAATCTAAGGATGTTATTGTGCATGTTTATGCATAATTATCTATTGCAGTGTATTAATTGTGATTATATGCCTCAGTGCTTAATATCTAATGTAACAGTTTTTTTATGAGTTGTTGGTAAAACTACTCATAATTGATGTACGAGACGCTGATTTATTTGTTTTTTTTATGATTTGTGGGAAGAAAAATGTGGGTTTTAAGTTTTTTGGCGATGAACGACCAAGTCTGGACATAATTTGGCGGATAATAAGCGCACTTTGTTGGGAATTACATCATAGTCAGAATGAATCGACTTTAACATATCCTATTTGTTATTCTAAGGTAAAGTATATACATAATTAGTTCCTAAAAACACGTGCTTTGTTGGGATAACAGAACGATATGCTATTCGTGGATCTAAAATTTGAGTTCTTGTGTTCGCGGATCGAAATCCTTCTACACAGTAATAATTGTAGTGAATCAAAGCCGTGAAACATGTATTATTATTGAATCGTGGTAGATGCAATGGGTGAAAAAATTTCACGCTAGGATCGTAACCTAACATTGGATCGTGCTGTGAGGGTACAATTTTCACGCTAGGATCGTAACCTAACATTAGATGTTACAACTTTGACGATATCTAATGCATTTTCAATTATACGCTCTACGCATCTTGCAATGGATGGAAGTGATGCGCGGTTTTATCTATGAGTTATAATTGTGGTATTAATCTCAAACCTAATTGAATTCGATGTGCATATAAATTAGCCAAGTAGGGCGTTGAGCAGTAGAGGTGAAGAACGGACAGTCAGTAACGGATATGATCTATGAGACGCTGATCTATTATGTTTGTTTGAAATATCTGCATAACACGCAATCTACTGATCGATGGGAATCGTCTTAGTAAGATTGGTATTATGAAATCGTGTGTATTGGAAAACTGTACCACCCCGAAATTTTCGATATAAAATGTATATATTCATGCATGTTATAGTTCTGCAAGTCGCGCCTTAGAAATTTAAATGAAAATTAAAGCATCTATCATAATTGTCATTAAATCGTTTTTATTATGTAAATTTATTTTGAATTTTGAATCTGTTTATTTATATCATATTATGTTTATATTGTTTATTGTTGAGATAGAAATCATCTTATAATTATGAGACAAGAATAATATTTATTTATCTTGGATTTCCTAAACCTATTAGGATTCTTAAAAGGATATAATATTTTATATTATATTAAGTTATTAGGAGAAAATTTTATATTATGTTTTATGATTAAAATAGATATTTTATGTGTGGTATTCATGTTTTAGGATCAATTTTAATTAAGTCTATATCCTAATTCAATTATGATTGAATCTCTTATGTAGTAAGTGATATAATAAATTCTATATAAAAGATAAAAGGACGAAAATAATAATGGATAAAATTTATTTGATACCTTTTATGATTATGGATCTTTAGATAATTTATTCTAAGCCTATAAATACACCCTTAGTTGTCCATAATATAGTTTCACATGAGATTTTCGAAATTCTGCCAGCATACATACGAACTGTTTCAAGACTTATTTACACATCTTTCTCTCATCATATCATCGTAAAAATTTAGGATAGACTTCTTCGGTATGTATTGTATACTAATATTATTTTTGTAGAATTTTACAAGCATGATAAGTATTTATTAAAAATTGTTATTCGTAACCTACCAGTTTTTTACAGCTTGTTCATGAGCTTGATAGGAAAATTATTTTTCGTGTTTCCTTTATGTTTTTTTCGACCATACTGAATTTTAATAGGATATAATATAAGTTAGGTCATTCATGTTAAAAATATAGAATTCTTAGGATACGTTTACTATTTATTTGTTAATTTATTTCTTAATGTGCCAAATTCTTTTGTCAACATGCATGTAGATTAAACAACAAAAGTTTTCATGTTACTATTAAATGAATTCTTGATCATGATAAGTTTTATTGTGATGGAATATGTATTATGTTGTTCATGTTAGAGATCTATAATTTTTAGGGCAAAACTTTTCTAATTTCGTTGATTTATTTCATTAATTGACGAGTTACTCAATGCACGAATGAATTTTCAATCGAAATAAGATTGTGTTTAATATACTTAAGATTATTACTATGTGAAATCGTTAAAAATGTATGTTAATAAGTAGATTACGTATAATATACATTGTTTTGATTAATCTGATCTATTTGTATTTATGAATTATTAAAATTATTTGTGCATGCATGACATTCCATGTACGAATCTTTAAGATTTAATTTTCATATTAGGATTGACGCGCAGGACTTGAACATCTGATATCCATAAATTTTCATCAAATCAAGGTTAAGTTGGAGAATGTTACCGTTTTATCTTTATTATACGTTGTGCTCGATATTTCATGTGTTTATGACAAGCATGAAAGAAATGGTTAAAATCGGATTCTAGGATTGAAATCAGATCCTCTATGAAAAATCGGTCAAAATCAGGCCGTCGGTCGAAATCGGACCGTTTGAAAAGTTCATGTGGTCTGTGTGGCCAAATTACAAGTTCATGAGGTCTGTGTGGCCAAATTACAAGTTCAAGTGATCTGTGTGGCCAATATACAAGTTCATGTGGTATGTGTGGCCAAATTACAAGTTCATGTTACATGATCTAGTTGTTCATGTTTATATTTGATATAATCTATAGTTTGGATAAATGTGTTTCCCACTGAGTAGTCGTACCCATCCCTATTATTTTAACAATTTTTAGGAAATGGCTCAACCGATGCATAGAGGTATTGGTGGTGATGGTCACGAGGATAGTTTATAGTATTTAAATTATTACTTTTAGTTTATGAAATTTTCATTGTTTCTTTTTTAAATATTAGACTTAGTAAATTTTTATTTAAGACTTTCGCTGAAAATAAAAATAACTTATTGAATAAAAATATTTTGAAAGAATTAAAATATACATGTTAAGTATGAAGTAACGTCCCTAATTAAATTTTGAAAATTGGGGTACAAAAAGCGACTATTGTTACTGATGTGCAGGAACCATGTTTAAGGGGTAAGTCGTTAATATAAGTTATGAATTATGATTGGCCATCGTGCAGATTAGCATCAGATCCATATTCTTCCGACTTTATTAAACACATTAAAATCGGTTTAATTGTAGCCAATTAGGATAGAGTAATAAAGTATGATGGAACTATGTAGCCTATAAGGATGAGCACCGATGGTAGTGGTAAAAAAATGTCGTTACCGATTACCATACCGCTTATGAGTGGTAAATGATTTTTTTACCGTTTATCGCACCTAACACTATGGTTATCGTTACCGTTGGTAATGATAAAAATGTTTACCGTACCAATGGTAAATATAATTTACCAATCACGCATCTCTAACATAGTTTCACGCTAACAAGGAAAAAAACTATTACCGCATTTCGACTAATGGTCTCTACTTATAAATATTAAATTTTCCAAGTAATTTTTTGAGCTAAAATCTCAGCCAAATAATATAAAACACCAACACAAACTATAGAGAATGAACTTCAAAAGTCAGACGCCGATGAACATAGGATTAAAAGTTATTATGAAAAGGTAAAACGTATAAATAGGAGATTTAGAGTATTTTTTACTAATTAGATAATTTTATGTATATAATAAAATTAAGATTTTTTAATATTGCACATTACCGTTGGTATTAATGGTAACCGCACTTATGATATGGTTACCGTACCGATAATTGCGGTATTTTCAAAAATCATTACCGTTTACCGCTTGTTTACGGACGGTTACCGTTACCGATGGTAAGAATTACTGTTGGTAATCGGTAAATCGATGGTAATGGTAATTTTTTGCTCATGCCTAGTATCCTATCAGCCCTTACCTAGTGAATATGGAGCGACGTTGTTCTGTAGCTAATTTAAATTTAGAATATTGACGGTTCATTCTCCCATAGATATTTCAACTATCGTGCTTTAGTTTATTATATTGTATATTGTATGGTTTATACATTCCTGAGTTTTATTAAGTTTCCTATATTTGTTATTCCGAATTTATAACGTATTATGTGTTTTGATATATTTCTTTGAATTTAATTTTGTTGATGCGTGTGCATTTTTATATTATGATACCTCCATATAACATTATACTATTGGTATATGTTCGACTGTATATCCGTAAGTTCATTTGTTTCACTATCCGTGTCAGTAGGTTTGCGAGAGCGTGCATGCATTTTTGTGTATCAAGTCTCATTCTTTTGTGGAAATACCCACTGTTAGCCAAAACGAAAAAAATAAATACAAATGTAGCCTGAAACTTAAACAAAACACAAAAGTAATCATTTTGTCTTTATCCGGCGGAGGGCCGATGGGATGGCCGATGGGGGCCGATGGGGGGAGTCCATAGGCCCTCCATTGGCGCAGGGCCGATGGGAGGGCCGATGGGGGAAGTCCATAGGCCCTCCATCGGCGGAGGGCCAATGGGGGGCCGATGGAGTCCATAGGCCCTCCATCGCCCCAAAAAAAAAAAAAAAATACTATCGGCCCCTAAAACAACAAAAAAAAAATCTTAAACAAGAGGGCCATCGGCCCTCAAAAAAAAAATTCAAATTTTGGCCGATGGCCATCGGCCATGTAATTCTTTATTTTTTTTATTTTTAGGCCATTGATCATAAAAAAAAATTATAATTTTGGTCGATGGCCTCAATTAGTAAATATTTTTTTTTTCAGTTTAGGCCATTAAAACTGGAAAAAAAAATTCTAATTTTGGCTGATGGCCGATGGCCTCAATCAGTACACATTTTTTTTTCAATTTAGGTCATTGATCATAAAAAAAAAATTATAATTTTGGCCGATGGTGTCAATCAGTAAACATTTTTTTTAGTTTAAGCCATTGATCATAAAAAAAAATTATAATTTTGGTCGTTGGTCTTAATCAGTTTAGGTATAAGGAGGGCCTAATGAAGGCATTAGGCCCCCTCCTTCGGCCCTCCATCGGCCCTCCATTAGGCCCTCCCATCGGCCCTCCGTCGATGGAGGGCCTATGGACTCCCCCCATCGGCCCTCCCATCGGCCCTCCGCCGATGGAGGGCCTATGAACTCCCCCCATCGGCCCTGCGCCGTATAAGGACAAAATGGTTATATTTGTGTTTTGTTTTAGTGATGGGCTATAAATATATATCTATTTCTACTGTTTGGCTACTGTTAGAAATGTCTCCATTCTTTTTGCTATTTGCGGCATTAATGGCATTAATTAGTAGACGATATCTGTTACTGATGGCATTCCTGTGTATCAAGTCTGCATTTTCATTGTTAGAGCCTGCCAATAAGTACGTCAATTTTTTACTCCAACAGAAAGAGTTAAATGTTGATTTCTCAATTTATAATAATAATAATCTAATTTTTTTTCAATTAATTCAATTTGTATTTTACATCCATTGGCGAAAATTTATAGAAGGTAGTGGTGGGAGTGAATATTAGTTACAGGGCATGAAAAGTTGAGGTGACCGGTCTGCAAGGTCTACCTACGATCCTATGGATGTGATAGTGCATATTAATTTTAGTGGAAATGTGCTCTGTTAGCCAAAATGAAAAAAAAAAAAAAAAACATATGTAGCCATCCTAAAAATAAAAACACAAATCTAGCCATTTTGTCTTCTTGTGGGTGCTGGCCGATGGAGGGCCGATTAACATTCTGAGGGCCGATTGCAGCCGATTATATATAGAGAAAGGGCCGATCGTGATCGGCCGACCTATCGGCCCCAGTCGGCCGAAAACAAGAAAAATGTCTATAATTGAAGGGCCGATTTTGATCGGCCCCTATTGAGACGTGACATCGGCCATCGGAAAATAATAAACTTAATTTACAAACATTTATTTTTAATAATTAAGTAAAAAAAAATAAATATATGGCCGATCTATCGGCCCTTACTTATTCGGCCGAGATATCGGCCCTGACGCTTAAGTAGCCGTTATGTAACGGCCGAAATTTACTGAGGGCCGAAACCGTTTGTTTTAATTGAGGGCCGATACTCATCGGCCCCCATCGGCCCAACCATCGGCCCCGAGTTTCAATAATGGAGGGCCGATAGATTAAAAACTGTAGACAAACAGTTTTTACAATTTCTCACCACTTCCTCCCTCTCGCCGCCGCCGTTGCCGCCGCTCGGTCCCCGCGCCGAAATCGACGCCAACGCCGCCGTCGCCGCCGCCGTCGAACGATACATCCGCCGCTCTCAATGTCTTCCGGCGAAATTGAGGTTAATAATTTATTGCATGATTTTGTTTGTTTTTCATTCATAGACGAAATTTAGGTTGAAATATGGTTGGGTTGACATTGTAATGTCCATGTATTGATGAAATTGTGGAGAATTTGGAGAGAATTGTAGTGTTTAATTTGTGCAAAATTCTTGAATCGGGGGCCGATTGGAGGGCCGATTTCGGGGCCGATGAAGAATAACTCCATCGGCCCTGACTATGGCGGCTTGAATTCTGCCCTGTCTGGCCGATGAGAATTCGGCCCCGACTGGGTTTCGTGGCATATGCTTCGGCCCCCGGCTGGCCGATCGGCCATTTGGCCCCGATCTATAATTGAACGGCCCCGATCGGCCATTCGGCCCCGATCGGCCGATTCGGCCATTCGATTCTATTCGGCCTCTGAGGAATCGGCCACGGCTGAACTTGGAGCCTTACGCTTCGGCCCCCGTCTGGTCGAATGAAATTCGGCCCTTAATGGCCGAACAGAATTGTGCCACTGATGCATCGGCCCCGGCGGCCTTCGAGGCTTAGGCTTCGGCCCCGGCTGGGCGAATAAAATTCAGCCCCGAATGGCTGAATAAAAGTAAAATCGACCCCTACTTCGGCCCGAAGGTATACCTTCGGCCCTAAAACATTAAGGCCGAATAAAAGTAAAATCGGCCCTGTCATCGGCCCTTAATTATTCTGTTTCGGTAATTCATTTGTTTTTCGGTAAATCTTGCAGCCCGCTTATATCCGACTATCGGTTAGACAAAAGAACCCAAAAGTCACGACATATTGGAGAGATGGTCTACCCGAACTAATAAAAAATAGTCTTTCTAGACGGGGGGTACTGACCTAGTTCGTCGATTTATAGACGGACAGTTTGGACATTTGCTCTGTTGGAGGAAGGGCAAGAGTTCGATCATAGCTTTGCATCAGTTGATGTGCTATGAGGTGCAGGCACCGCCCGGGGAGGCCCGTTTTCACATATCCGGACGGGAGATTCGATTTTCACAGTACGAGTATGCACTCGTAATCGGGTTATTTTTCGGCGCATCTACCTTCGATAGGACGACAGCTCGTGCCCCTGAAGAGTCTGGAGTGTACATGAGAGTCACAAAAGGGAATCCAATAACAGGAGGCGAGCTATTAAATTTATGGAAAAATGACAAGCTCGGCAACCTCTCTGAAGACGATTATTTGAAGGTGGCCAATGTCTTGGCTCTGATGTGCTTTTTCTTCGCACCTGCCGACACGAAGAAGGTCGAGACCTGGATGTGGGTTCTTGCTGACGATATAGACGCGTGGAACGATTTTCCATGGGGAGCATACACGTACAATGCTCTCTTGCATTACATGAGCTTTGTACCGAAGGAAGTCGAAGCTGTAAAATCGAAGTATAATATTTATGGTCCAGTTTGGGCTCTTCAGGTACAAATTTTGGATTTTATAATTCTTTTTTTTATTTTATATTTTATAGTTGTATCGATCTTTAATCATATTGTAGATCCGGGGCATATGAGGTGATACCGGATTTGGCCGCTCCGTGTGTACGCCTTATTAATGACGGCGGTATGCCCCGATGTGTGAAATGGGTATTTGTCACGCCACCAGATACGGAATGGATTACTTTCTTTGCCTTGCCGGTAAGTAACATTTTAAATATTTATGAACTTTTATGAAACGTATTATAACCTATTTTTTAAAATTTTTGAACAGATGGACACACCGCCATTTGAGACTCTTACGCCCACTCCTGAGGAGCAGCTATCGGAATACTGGAGACGGGTGATTGGAGAGAACCCTATCGGTGTGGAGTTTCCTAGACCGACCACCGTACATCGGAGACAGGTGATTGGAGAGAATCCTATTCATGAAGAGGGCAGTGTACCGGATCCTCCGCCGGTAGCACAGAAGAAAAAATCGAAGAAGAAACGTGCACCGGCGGAGGGTCAGTCATCTGGGCCTCGGAGAGATGAAGATTGGAGTTTGCCCACTTATGAAGGAATGATCCGATCGATAGATGAACGGTTTCAGCAGCGCGAGACTGAGTTATTAGAAAAAGTGGATCAGCGCTGGAAGGAGAATGAGGAAAAGTTCTTCAAAAAAGTGGGGAAATTGATAAAAAGTATCTTCGGGGGCAAGGGCAAGGACAAGAGTAAAGGCATACGATCCAGTTCTTCGTGGGATGTCGAGGAAATTAGTAATGAATTGGATGAGGAGACATCTGCACCATCGGAGCCACGACGGGGGAGGATGGTTAATGTACATGAGTGGCCCACTGGAATGAAGTAGGCGAACAACCACCAGAGAGATGTGGAAGATACGACAAGTGGCGATGCAAATCCGTAGGATGTGGCTGCTCGAATGGGTAATCGTCGCGTTGATATGGGGCAGCATAGGATGTACGAGGACCGAAATGTTTGGGTCCCAAGACGTTGGGAGCCACTCCCTTATACGGCTCCACGGTCCCCACCGCTTGTACAGGTTTCTGTTCTATTCAAATTAAGTCGGTCATTTTATATTTTTTATTTCATTTGACCATGATTTTTTGTCCAAAATGCAAAGCAACATCGGTCGGTCGTGGATGACTTATTTGATACGCAAAGCATGTACAACAGGTGTATCATAGCCAACCGTCGGAGCAGCACAATTGTACAAAGCAAATGAGGTACAAACATTTTTTTGAGTTATATAATTTAGGATTTTTTTTAATGCAATGTTATTTGCAGCCCATACTGGAGCGTCTCCCAAATCCTAGTGGAGCTCCACGAATGTTTGATCCGGCAGACGCACTGAGGAGAGATTTTGAGAAGTTCATGGGAATGAAAATTTCAGCCAATGTCACTGTTTCCCAGCATAACCTCTCCCACGGCTTTTTCAAGAACTTATTGGATCCTAAGTATGACATGGGTCACGCAATGATCGATTTGTACATATGCTATCCCGGCAGAGGCTTCATTTCAAAGAACGTGACGTGTTGTGTACACCCGATTCACGCTATACCGTCATAGCGACTACGTCAGTTTTTGTAAGTATATATTTATTTTATATTTTAAATATAAAATATGTTTATTTTTAATTGTCCTGCTAATGTGTATATTTTTTTTTACAGACGTCCTTACATTCAGCTTGGACGTCCAATATAGTTGAGCCCGATAACGACTTCCATGAACGTTATGAGGTCAATTATTGTGACTGGATCCCAAATCAGGGTTTAATGGATGCCGTTTTTGGAGCGGATACGGCATTTGGTGATGAAAGGATTCCGTGGTTTGATGCCAAATTCGTAAGTTTTACAATTTTTTCAATTTTGTTTTTTCTAAGCTGTAATTATTATTAATATTTACTAATTTGTTTTATTTAATAGGTTATATTCCCGGTGTTGGCCGCCAGTCATTGGATGGCTGTCAGATTGTGTATCGAGTCATGGAAGTTGGAGTTGTATGACTCACTTAACTGCCGTGGAGACAAGGATATATATGAGTACCGAAAAGAAGTTTTGCGGCCACTCCGCAAACTGATCGGTCGATTGCTAGATGTACGTATTTTAATATTTTTAATATTTTTTTGGGGCTACTAATTATTTTTAATCGATCTTTGGTAGGCTACTAATTACTGGACAATGAACAAGTACCATCTGACGCATCCGGGCATTCGGACTCCTGAGTTGGTATTGATGCCGCAAAAGGAGCAGTTCAAGCAAGAGGATTCGCATAGTTGTGGTCCATATACATGTATGGCAATTGAACGGCTCATAACTGGATACCCTACTCCGAAATGGGGTAATTTGAAATCAAACGTCAGAGTCTATCGGGAGTGGATGGCTTGGAAATGTTTCGAGCAAAGTGCCATTATGGAGATTTTGGATCTAGCTCTCCCAATGAGTAGTGTATTCAAATGACATTTTGAAACATTTTGTAAATTTAATTTTATAACATTTTGTAACATTTTGTAATATTTTGTAACATTTTGGAAATTTTCGTAACATTTTTTTTGGAGATTCTATACCTCTCGGTCGAGGCCGAGAAAATCATGTATCGGCCCTCAGGCCGATACACAGCCGATTAGTTATTGGCCCCAATCCGATCGGCCCCGAGCTATGCATGGCCTCGGCCGAGAAAATCATGTATCGGCCCTGAGGCCGATACACATCCGATTAGTTATCGGCCCGATCGGCCCCGAGCTATGCATGGCCTCGGCCGAGATTCTATACCTCTCGGCTGAGGCCGAGAAAATCATGTATCGACCCTGAGGCCAATACATGGCCGATTAGTTATCGGCCCGATCGGCCCCGAGCTATGCATGGCCTCGACCGAGATTCTATACCTCTCGGCTGAGGCTGAGAAAATCATGTATCGGCCTCAGGGCCGATACATGGCCGATTAGTTATCGGCCCCAACCCGATCGGCCCCGAGGCCGAAAAAATCATGTATCGGCTGGGGCCGATACAGCCGAGCCGTGGCTGTTGGCCCCCGAAGGGTTTCGGCCCCGACGGGTTTCGGCCCAGGCCGATGGAGGGCCGATGGGTTTACCACAATCGGCCTTTTAGGGTTTCGGCCTTTATTTTTATTTTTTCGTATAATTAAAGGGCATCTCCGCCTTGTGTGACAATAAAATTAAACCGATAGATCATCAATGAACCCTAAATAATTAAACCGATCGTTGACAATAAAATTTAATCGTTTGTTGTCGTTCTAGATAAAGGGCATCTCCGCCTTGTGTGACCTTCTTCTCCACAGTTACCACATTTTTTTGCTACGGCGCGTACCAGATGTACTAGCTTCTGCTCCTGAAGGACGACGGCTTTTTCTCGGGCGTCCGGCTTGCCGCATAATAATTGGTGGAAGAACAACAATGTCCACTATTTCCGGTGGGACACCCCACTCATTTCGAGGAGGCAAGGGATTAACCACTCCGGCATATATTGCCTTCCACGTCGCCATCGTATAATAATCATTAATATGATTGTACAAATTTTCCCGGCGATGATACAAAACGGCGACAACGTGACTACACGGTAACAAGTCAATTTGCCAGACTCCGCATTCACACATTTCGTCTACAAGATTGACCCTCCACTGGCGCTCACCTGCGTCGACCTTGTATTTGTGGTTAGTGACCTGCGTAACTGTAAACCTTCGAGCCAGTTCTACTTCATTCCGCATCCTCAACTCAGAAGCCTCCGTCAACGGATTGTTTTTGGAACTTGCTTTTACCCGTCGTGTATCGAACCACGACTCTATCATATGACGGATTGCCTCGAGCATAGCTAGAATGGGTAGTCGTCTAGCCTCCAATAGTCGAGAATTTATTGACTCGGCAGCATTCGATGTCAGTAAACTGTATCGATGACCTTTACTAAAAAGTCGGGACCACTTATCCGATCCGATTTCCATGAGCTTTTCGTAAATAGCAAGTTTTCCATGACGGATGGCGTTCAATGCGTCATGGAATTCTATTGCCCGATAAGCATAAGCTGCTCGATAAAATGACTGGATAACCCACTCACCGTGCCTAGCAAGCTTATTCGATAAATGGTAGTAACAAAGTCCATGTTGTGCATCAGGGAAAACCACTCTTACCGCATTCGCTATGCTTTTATGTTGATCTGAAACAATCACTAAACTGTCATCCGTTGGAAATGCGGCTCTCAGTCGCATCATAAACCACGTCCAGGAAACATCATTTTCAATAGGACCTACACCAAAAGCGAGAGGGAAAATTTGCTCGTTCGCATCACAAGTAGCTGCGATGAATAATATTCCCCTATTTCTCCCTTTTAAATGGGTACCATCCACCACAATTACCTTCCGGAGGTTGCCTAACCAAGGGGCTCGCGATACACCAAGCGCAATAAATAAATGTCGGAAACGACCATCCTCACCGACATCAAGATCCGTATATGTTCCCGGATTTGTTTGTTCCAACAAATGCGAGATATTTTGGCGCTTCTTTGAACGAATCTGCATGTCCACCGTAAATCATCGATATAGCTGCGTTGCGCGCTCGGAGGGCAACACCGTAGGTTGCTTCTATTCCAAATTTATCCAACAGATCGGCCTGAATATCAGCCGGTTTCATTAACTTGCTTTGATGACGCATTTTACGGGCTATATAAGCAGCGACAGCCTTCGACCTCACATTTTGTTCGCCAAGTCCGGATAAATCAGTTGTACAGTTGTGGTCCGCAACCCATCTAACAACCTCCCAACACGTCTGACCTCTACAGTATGCCCGTAGCTGGAATGGACAATCAACACTTCTTCTGCACAAATATTCCAAACGGGAAGCACTAGAACGTTGCACTCTGAAATCCGCACCGTTTTCCAAATGGAATAGAGCTACAGCAGCATAAACTTCGTCTTTCGAGCTCAACATCAATCCTACTTGCAGACTTCCGTCTACAACAGTAATCAGGTTCTGCGACGCTATTGAATCGGATACATCAAGGGGAACAACAGGAAGTAGCCAGTTGCATGCTGCTTCTGTGTTGTCGTGTACAGTCTCGTCATTTGTTCGAGAACGATTGACTGGAACTAGCAAAGACATAAGTTCACTTACGCCACCCTCTCTCCGAATCCATGCAAAGCAAAATCTTGTAACGAACAATTAGTCAAGGCAGTAAGGAATATATTCATCCTCATCATCATCGATGATGAGTCCAAGTCCGCCTCACCATCTCGAATCCGTCTCCACACGAACATTCCTTTGGGGGACCCCGTCCGCCATCATTACTTCTACTTCCTTTCCCCGTAAAGCAATTAGGACCCCGAAATTATAATTATCTTCGGGAAATTGATTCGGATTCGGAACACCAAATTGAGGATTTTGCACTTCAGGATACACAACAAAAACAACCGGCTCTACGTCTATAGAGCACAATCGCAGTAAGATCGCAGTATCATGGCCCATAATGGCCTTCATCATCCGGCCGGTTCGTCGGGAAGCAAGCAAGTATAATAAATGAAGTAGTTGAAAGGAAGGGAATAAGCAGCGAGCCACCGATCAATGTTTTGTCGAAGATATTCGAGAGAAATATTGTTTGAAGGAATGTAAACAATGAACTCATGCCCCCCGACATAATTCGACTCTGCATCGAATTGGCCGTTCAATTTCACAATAATTGATCGAAAATCTGTCATTTCTATCAACCAAATTTTGTTTGAGAAGATTGGAAGTGGAATGACGAAAATTTGGTGTGAATCAACCAAATCGGCTATCCTACGTCTTATAAGGAATTGTTCTGACAAATTTTCACGTGAAATATCAATCGGGCCGATCGGCCCCCATCGGCCCCGCCATCGGCCCCTCGCTTCGTGCATGTGCAAGTAATATTCGACTAGTCAAATCTGCAGATAAAGCCGATTTGCAAAGAAAAAGTCGTGGATCGGCCCTCATCGGCCCCCCGTCGGTCCTCAATCGGCCCCTATTGGAAATTTGCAAAGCAAAAGTCTTGCAGCTGTCTTGTCCAATAATGTCTCGAAGGAGGGGCTTAGGGCCGATGTAGGGCCGACATACACCCTTAATCGGCCTCTTTTCGGCCCTTCTTCGGCCGATAGCTTGTTCAGCCGTCGCCCATTTCTTTTCGGCCGATGGGGATCTTTTCGGCCATTTCTTTTCGGCCGATGGGTAGGGCCGATGGACAACAACAATTCGGACATCCATCGGCCGATGGGGATATTTCGCCTTGTAATCATCGTGGCCGATTGACTCCCACATCGGCCCCCCATCGGCCCACCGCCGTATAAGGACAAAATGGCTATATTTGTGTTTTGTTTTAGTGGTTGGCTACATTTGCTTTTCAATTGGTACTATTTGGCCTCTGCTGCAAATGCCCCTTAATTTTAACAGGCATTTCTACAATTAGTCAAAATAGAAGAAATTAAATGTATATTTAGTTTATAATTAAATAAAAACATAAATATAATCATTTTGTACTCATCTAATAATTGGATGTGTCTATTGCAGAAATTTTTACTGTCAATAATTTGGTCTCGTTTATAACGCATAGGACCGATGGAAGGTCGATAGAGAGCCGAAGAGAGTGTCGATCAGTCTAACTATTGAATTCTGCAGAGATAATTACCATGATCGAGGGTCGATGGAGGACCGAAGGTGGGCCAATCTCCATCGGCCCTCAACATATTAAAAAAAAAGTTAATAAGGGCAGGGCCATTGACCCTCAACTTAAAAATTATTGATTGAGGGCCATCGGCCCTTAACATTTGAAAAAATAAAATAAAATTGTTGAGGGTCAATTCATCACTAATGAGATGAAACCTCAACACAAATATTTATTAATTTTTTTTAAAAAAACATATTGAGGGCCTATGGAGATCGGCCCTCCATCTCCCCCTAATACTCGGCTTCTACAAGAGGACAACATGATTAGATATATGTTTTTGTTTAGTAAAAGACTACATTTGCTTTTTTGATTTTTTTTTTGGCTAACAAGTGAATATTAATACAAATTTTAACTTACTTATTTTATTTATTATTTATTAAATATAATTGCTTTATATTAAATAAATATTTTATTTCATATGAAATTATATAATTAAATTTCCTTCCATTAACAGTGTGGCCCACGTGGGGGACTGGTCCGGAGTTAAAATATTGATCAAACCTTTACTTGGAGTCGGTTCTATTAAGTGTTAATATTATCTTTTACCCAAAAAAATAAATGTAAAAACAAATATAGTTTTTTATTAAACAAAAATACATATCTAGCCATTTTGTCCTGTAGTTGGTGCAGAGTGTCGGGGGCCGATGGAGGGCCAATCTCCATCGGCCCTCAACATGTAAAAAAAAAATTAAGAAAAAAAAAATTAAGTTATTTCAAATGTTGGCAAGGGCCGATGTCCTGCTTGCTTAACACCGATGGTCTTCCTTAAATATTTTTTTTGTTCTCATTTGAGGGCCTATGACCCTCCTTTAACTTTTTTTTTTCTTTCTTCAGTTGAGGGCCGATGGCCCTCCTTAATTTTTTTTTTTTCAATTGAGCCTTTGAGGGGCTGATGACCCTCCTTAACATTTTTATTTTTTTAAATATGTTGATGGTCGATGGAGATCGATCCACTTTCGGCTCTCTATCGACCCTGGTAATTGTCTCTGCAGAATTTAGTGGCTCAGCCGATGAATTTGTTCGGCCTATGGGGGATTTAGATTTTTTTTCTTTAGGGCCGATGGGAGGGCCGATGACATCGGCCCTCCCATCGGCCCATCGGCCCTCTATCGGCCCTCCCATCGGTCCTCCATCGGCCCAACACCGTAAAAGAATAAAATAACTATATTTATATTTTATTTTAATCAAAAGCTATAATTATTTTTCAATTTTTACTATTTGGCTACTACTGTGAAAGTCCTTCTATTGCACGAACTATTGATCGGACCTTCACTTGTTGCGTTGGTGTCGTCTGTTTGATTGTGACTTGCAGTGTAGACATGCATCATTACATTTTAGAGCTTGTCTGACCAAGTTGTGATTGATCGAATTTTTAATTAAACAATTTACGAATTGTACGCACACGTTTTGTGAATGTATCTAATTAGATTATTTTAGGTGTTATTTTGTGTTTTGACGGGGGATCCTAGCTAGGTACTTTATTTAATTTTAATATTAAAGTTATATAATTTGTTTTTCCTGATTAGAATTACAGGGTATGTAATGTTTGCGTACATCCTCTTATTATATTATGAAAAGTATATCTATATAAATCTATATAAATTATTGTATATAAATATAAATAGCGTAAGAGAACATATATCTTTTCTAATAATATAATTTGCCTTTTAATGCCTTAATTTTATTATATCCTTTCATTATGTTTTCTTAGAGCATCCACACTGCAATGTCCAACACCCATCCATAATAATTGATGTATGACAGTTGGCGATGTAGTCCACTTTGAATGGAGAGAGAAAATGACAACCTTTAAAACATTAGATGGAGAGAGAAAATGATATTGTGTGATTAGGAGTGATGTAGAAGAATCATTGGGAACCCCAATTTTTTATTTGATTGATGTGGTGGAGTGATGTAGGAGAGAGAGTACATATCCCAATTTTACATTCGTTATATAGCCGTTAAATTATTTAGCCGTTATTTAGCTCCTATATATATATAAAGAATTGAAAACAAAAATTACACAATCTTACATTCTCATATTTTTACTAAAATATTATTCTCTCTTTATATTATTTCAATTTCACTTCATTTTTCAATCATCATTTTGGTAAATTTTTATCCAAAATGGATAAAAATAGCAATTTCAATTGGCCAAATTATTATAATTTGGATGAAGATGAATCTACTCTTAATTCTCAAATTCTTCCAAATTCTCAAGTTCCTCCAAGTTTCTCGTAACCTCAATTCAACCATTCACCACATTTTTTTCATTTAGAGTAACAATGAAGAGCAAATCAATGATCCAGAGTATGATTTGTATGAAGCGATTCTTCAACATAGTCAGGTAGTAATGGCAGAATATGAAAGAAGGTGTCTCCAAGCTAGGCGTCAGCCGAGAAGGTACATCGAAAGGAATCGTGAAGACAGACACGAAAGACTTTTCAATGATTATTTCACCGAGGTACCCGTGTATCCCGATTACATATTTCGACGGCGATTCCGAATGCGGAGAGACTTATTCCTCCGAATAGTGAGTGCACTTGAGAATCACTCGTCATATTTTCAACAGAGGAACGATGCAATATATCGAAGAGGCTTGTCTCCTCTACAAAAATGCACCTCGGCTATTCGTCAATTGGTCTACGGAGTACCAGCCGATCATCTTGACGAGTATCTCCGAATGGGGGAATCAACTGCAATCAAATGTCTTTCTACATTCTGTAAGAATGTGGTAGAGATCTAGGGCAATCAATACTTGAGAAGGCCAAATACAGCTGACGTTCAACGTCTTACTCAGATGCACAATGATAGACATGGATTCCCGGGAATGTTGGGAAGTCTTGATTGTATGCATTGGGAATGGAAGAATTGTCCAGCCACGTGGAAAGGTCAATTTACGAGGGGACATGGTTCTCCTACGATCGTGCTAGAAGCTGTCGCTTCCCAAGATTTAGGGATATGACATGTTTTTTTTTGGTGTAGCTGGTTCACGAAATGATATCAATGTGTTAAATGAATCTCCGTTATTCAACCATGTGCTCTCTGGAAATGCGCCTAAGACTAATTTCATGGTGAGTGACACACATTATAATCAGGGGTACTATCTGACAGATGGAATTTATCCAACATCGACTACTTTCGTGAAGTCTTTTCCTTGCCCAGATGATACAAAGAGGAGCCTTTTTAAAGAAAGGCAAGAGACTGCCAGGAAAAATGTTGAACGAGCGTTCGGGGTGCTCCAAGCTCGATGGCGAATCGTTAGAGGGTCAGCTCGATCTTGGTACAAGAAAAGAATAAAGGGTGATGTGCAAAAATGTACATATCCAATACCCGTAAATGCAAAAATGTACATGACTTGACCAAAATGCAAAAATATACATATACATTATTTTATACCTCTAAACAAGCCTACACCCTAGCCTGCAACAATTTTCTCTATCTTCTCCCACTTTTTGCAGAAAAGTGATAGTTGATGTAGACAAAAGTTGTTGAATTCTTCTCTCTCTTTCTCTACGTCACAATCTTTTATCTCTCTCTCTATCTCTCTCTTTACCTAATAAACATGCATGCATTTTATGAAGCATGAGAAACCCAACAGAAATCATGAGAAACTTATTCTTGAAGCACACAACGAGAGAAAATTCTTATTTTTTACGAATTGATAAATTCGGACCAGCTGCCCAGAAACGTGAAGCAGATAGAGAGAAAAAAAAAATGAAAAACTGGAACTGTGAAATTCAGAAAAGAGAAAAAAAAAAATTGGAACCATGTCGCATGCTAGTCCGATTCACTTTGATTTATTCTACTTACCTTTTTTTTAGGAGCAAAGAGAGCGAGAGAGAGCAGAGAGAGCAAGAGAGCGAGAGAGAGCAGAGAGAGAGAGATATGTAATTCTGAATTTTTTTTTGTTAATTGTCGCATGCAAGTCCAAAAATTCTTGTTGCATACAAGTCCAAATATTCTTATTATAATTTTGAAAAAATTTAAATAATATTTTTATAAAGATGTAGAAATTATTACGTAGAAATTGTCGCATGCAAGTCCAAAAATTCTTGTCGCATGCAAGTCCAAATTACGTATTATTAGGTATAAAACAAATAGAAAAATTAAATGTACATATTATTACGAATAGAAAATTCAATATAAAAATAAAATTCAATGTACATTTCAAGGTTGCAAATACGAATAGAAAAATTGAATATAAAAATTGATTTTAGGAAATCATTGAAAATATGTACGATTTAATTGGAAATCATTTTTAATAAATAAAAAAGTCATCGAAATGCAAGTCATAAATTAATAAGATATTCCCAAACATAGGTCATATCCTAAATAAAGTCCGCATAGAAAACTAAAATAGAAATACGTTCGAACAAACCCAAATGTCAGTACGAATGAGCAAGAAACAGAAATAGCTAAGGGATACATCTCTCCCACATCATAGCCGCCATCCTTTTTCGATACTCGATTAACGTGGATAGGCGAGTAGTCATCGTCGGTGCCGGATACCCGAATAGCAGCTTCTCCACGTACATGGATGCATAAACGCCGCAATTGATGTGGTCAAACTGAGTGAAGTAGGGGCCGGGGCCTAGAATAACCGAACAGTCACGGCTAAAAGGACATTGACGTTGTCCATATTTGTGCACCCATACGCCTGCATGCTCCAGAAGCTTGTACAAGAATTTGGTCAACGGTATAAGAGTTTCAATTCTTGTAGGGCCGTAATCCTCGTTACCTCTATGCCACAGTGAGTCATATAACTCAACCTTCCAAGTCGCCAAGACAGATAGAGATTGTTACCCGGTGGTCCGCGGGAACGAGGTACACTGTTATGACCTATACAATCCAATGCAATTTGTAAGACAACTTAGTTTCAAAGGGTTTTGGAGTTTCTCGAAACTTACATAGCTAGCCTATAGCCATCTTGTGGCTGTGTGAATCAGCCCCTCTAGGGGACTCCACCAAGTAAACTCCACATACGGATCAAAGCTTCCAGTATCTAGGTTGCAGCAGTTATTTAACCACTCTTGTATGAGTGCGGCCTAATCATGTGTAGTGTTAAAAAATTATATTGGAGAGCTAAGTTAGATCCACAACTTATATTATCTACTAAAATAATATACTTGCAAAGAAATCAGTATCAACCAAAATTGTTGATACTGGGTTCATATACGGGAGCAAGCCTTCCCCCCCTTCCCTAAAAGCCGTCTCATTGAAGTTAACCAAATGTCAATCATCTACACAAAATCATAGTTAAACAATGTTAAAAATCAATTATGTTTGTACATGTCCCCTTGGGATGGCATAGCGGTGAAGGTGGGTGGCCCGGGACCGATAGGTCATGGGTTCAATTCCCACTGGACACGCTATATGTGAGCTTGTCACCCTGTCACATTAAGGGTGGTTTAACTCTTCTGTGTGGTTTGCAGGCTATTGCACAGGAGCGAGGTTTACCCTGTGCGCACCAAAGGTAGCGACTGCGGGTTCCTCGTCAACAAAAAAAAAAAAAAAATGTTTGTACATTATACAAACATAAATTCATGGATGTACCTTCGAGTCCATCATAACCCTGACATCTTCGACCTGGGTGAAGAAACTCTGGTGCAATATGAAGAGAGACTTAGGCACCCTAACGTACGCCATCACATCCCCCTCATGCCACTCATTATATGCTGGGATAGTTTTTTCAATATACTCATCCAAGTCAATCGTGAGATCCACCACAGTTTGTTTCTTCGGTCGTCCCCGTCCCCGCTTGGCACCCTTGTCAGGTGCCCTCTCAAACTGGGTGGCAAGCGGATGTACAAATCTCTCTGGATATTGAACTCGTTGGGGCGAGACTCTTAAGATATGGCTTAAGTCTGGCTCCATTACAGGAATACGGGTCTCATCGAATGCCCTTGGTGGACTATTCTGATCCTGCAATTGATTTATAAAAAATTGTTATTACTCGATAATTTATATAGTTTTAGAGAATTTCATATGGAGTAATAGGTGATTAAGACAGAGGACTAAGTTCAAACTTACCACGTCATCATCCCACTGAGCAGTTGATTCATCCCAGTGTGCAGTTGAGTGTCTGGAACCCTCGGGCTCTGGCCCGGCTCGGTGCGAGGATGAGTGGCGGGAAGGCTCGGGCTGGGCTCAATTCGGTGCGAGGAGTGGCGGGAAGGCTCGGGCTGGGGCTCAACTCGGTGCGAGGATGAGTGGCGGGAAGGCTAGGGCTCGGGCTGGAGCTCAACTCGGATAGACATTCCTGCATTCGTATCGAACCCACCTCCAGTTACCCTGCAATAGTTTAGAATTAATTACACAGACAAATTAAGCTTGTAAACAACGTTAGCACTACATAAATACATATTCACACTTCTTCATAAACTGTTACATTAATATACGGCATATTATGCGAAGGAAGAAAAAACTCAGAACCTAGTCTAACCCAAAAAAAAGTAATATTGTTGGGAGATGATTCAGTAGCCTAGTGCTCAGTAGATTCGAATGATCCCAAAACCCTACTTTGACTGATGAACCATTCAGTTGTATTTGTTTGTTCTGTCTCTGAGAGTTTCAGACTCAGTAGACATCCTTTCTTCATGGTTCAGGCATTCAGTTCTGTCCGCTGGTTCTTCAGCAGACTATCAGCCTCAGTACCATTAGAAGAAGACTCGCAGTAATCTTGGACTCAGCAGAGCAAGATATCGAAAGGAGTCGGCGGAACCGAACTCGGTAGGAGTAGTTCATCGAACTCAAAGTTGATCTTCGCAGAGCCGAACTCGGCAGAGTATGCTACTGAACATAGATCAGACTCAGCAACGGCCAGACAGTCTTCTAACTGTTAGGAGATCTCATAAGTCAAATCAGCAGAGTCATACGAGGTATAGAGAAGTCAGCTTAGAATCTACTGTTTGTCTCACCTACTTTCTTCAGCCTCGACCAATGACAAGCGGCCAGCTGTCTACTTTCTGATTAAAGCTGCAAGTCAACATCTTTCCAAAAAATGGAGGGAAAGGACTCTGTCACTATACTTTGAAAGAGCCGTTAGCTACCCAGAAGAGAGAGACACATGGATCGTCGTCTCCAACGGATCTATCCATGTCTCTGCTCTATAAATAGAGGGAAGATTTCAAATCGAAGCTCACCTAGAAACGAAGAACATACGAGCATTTAAGCCTCTAGTAGGTCAGGCCCAGGGTGTCTCAGCAGCAGGAGATGTAGTGCCTGCTGAGACTAGCCCAAGCGGCTCAGGACCTAGAGATTCAACAACCCAAACTCCAAGCGAAATCATTAAGGAGGTTGCTGAATATGCTGAGGAGGACTCTGATGAGGAGGAAACTCCTCTGCCTCCTCCGATGGCAGGTAAGGGGAAGAAAATTCTGAAACTCCCAACCCCACCTAAGAAAGGAACTAGAAGGTTTATATCTCCTTAGGAAAGAGCTCAGATTGAAGCTAATGAAAAGCTTGCTAGGGAGATAGCTAAGGCAGAGGCTGCTAACAAGCCTAAGAAAGCGTCTGCCAAAGGCAAGACCAAGGTTCAAGGGGGAAGGAAGCCTAGATCGAGGCAACCCCTTAGGAAATTGAAAATCAGCGACGAAGCTGATAAGGAAAAAGAGAAAGAGAAAGAACAGCAGCAGCAGCAGTCTGGTCAGCAGGGTGGATCCAAGTCTAAATCACAAACACCTGCTGATTCAGAAGAAGAGCAAGAGCATGTTCCATCTTATGCCCCTTCTAAAGCCCAAGAGCAAGAAATGCAAGAAATATGGGACCAGATGGAAATATATATCTAGACAGAGGAGCTGAAGCCAGACAGATCAGTGAAGCAAGAGAGAGGCTCAGACTCTCAGATCTAGAAGCTTTGAGGATCAGGACTGAGAAAGAGGCTAGAGAGAGGGTTCCTGAGAAGGCTGAGATTCCCTACAAATACAGAAGACTCAGGAAGCCTACTGATCTCAAAATTCACCGATGGCCTAGAATCGATATATGGATGCCATGGGAGCGGACTCAGAGGTGGGAAACGCTCAAAGATGAATTTATCAAGAGGTACTACATCTGGATATACTGGCCTGACATGCACAAGGCTACAACTTTTTCTCAGTGGCTTCTAAAAAGCGACCCTGAGATATATGCCAAAGTTCAGAAGGCCCTAGCTGAGAAGATAGATGTCACAGTCCCAGCTCCTAGACCTTTGCCCCCTCCACTGAAGCTCGATGGATCATTACATGTTGGTGTTATAGAAGGAGAGGTCAAAAGTGCAGTCCAAGCCCATGATCTTGATGAGTCAGATCCTGCAGATATGTTGTTGATACAGAAGCTCAGAAGAGACACGTTCAGAATGTATGGATTGCCCTGCCTGAAGAGAAGTACAGAGATTTTAAAGCGCGGATCCAGCAATTCATGAAATAGTTGTTAGCTTCCTTGTATCTTGTTTTTCTTTTCTCTAGAATAGAAACTGATGTACTGTACTGAATATTCTGATATATAAAACATCATTGTTGTTTGGCCCTGACAAAATCTTATTGTCTTCATGGCCTTGTTATTTATGCTTAACACTCATAATCACCTAAGTGATTACTGACTCACACACTCACTTATATATTTGTGTCTGTCTGTTTTTACTTAGCTTGATAGATTCTTTCGTGGATTGAGAGATTTATAGGGGGAGATTGTTGTTAGAAAGGGGGAAATTGTTGTTAGATCTCTCGTATAAGTTCTCGATATTTCTTCCCCGAACTCCCTCGATAGCATAAGACTTGAAGAACAACTCCACTAATTCTACTTGTAATATTTGTAAGGAGTTTGTTTCTGACAGTTTGTAGTGTTAGGTTTTGGCATCATCAAATAGGGGAAATTGTTGGGAGATGATTCAGTAGCCTAGTGCTCAGTAGATTTGAATGATCCCAAAACCCTACTTTGACTGATGAACCATTTAGTTGTATTTGTTTGTTCTGTCTCTGAGAGTTTCAGACTCAGTAGACATCCTTTCTTCATTGTTCGAGCGTTCGCTTACGTCCGCCGGTTCTTCGACAGACTATCGGCCTCGGCACCATGAGAAGAAGACTCGTAGTCTTGGACTCAGCAGAGCAAAGATATCGAAAGGAGTCAGTGGAACTGAACTCAGCAGGAGTAGTTCACTAAACTCAGAGTTGATCTTCAGTAGAGCTGAACTCAGCAAGAGTATGCTACTGAACATAGATCAGACTCAGCAACGGCCAGACATTCTTCTGACTGTTAGGAGATCTCATAAGTCAAATCAGCAGAGTCATACGAGGTATAGAGAAGTCAGCTTCAGATTTACCTTGAAGTCTGTTTGTCTCACCTACTTTCTTCAGCCTCGACCAATAACAAGCGGCCAACTGTCTACTTTCTGATTAAAGCTGCAAGTCAACATCTTTCCGGAAAATGGAGGGAAAGGACTCTTTCACTATACTTTGAAAGAGCCGTTAGCTACCCAAAAGAGAGAGACACATGGATCGTCGTCTCCAACGGATCTATCCATATCTCTACTCTATAAATAAAGGGAAGATTTCAAATCGAAGCTCACCTAGAAACGAAGAACACACGAGCATTTCACGAACAACTCAGAATCGACTTATAGCTTTTCGCAAGAACTTCAAAGAGTTATTCCTAGCGAAATGCGACATACCTGCTCAAAGGGAACCGAGCTGAATCAGATCATAAGCCTCTAGTATCCAAGCGATTGAATACGAACCTAGAGTTTATACTTAACCGTTCGTCGCTCTAGAAGCCACTTTCTCGTTCCCTTCCCTCTAACCTAAGCTCAGCAGACCATATCTATAGCTTAGAACGAAGGATTTCATCCTTGAACTGTTCTTTATTGTAAAGAACTCCTTTTTAGTTGGAGAGTTTGTCAAACACTTAAGTTTGATACCTTGTAAATGAGACTTGCTCAGTATAAATCTCAAGACCAGTGTTTGTCCAAGTAAGACAAACCGACTGAGACTAACTCAGTATAATAAAATAGCCTCCTGATCTTTTCGGGAAAGTGGACATAGGATTGTTGGATCCGAACCACTTTAAAATTGCTTGTGTTCTGTGTGCTCTATTTTTACTGTTGCATTGATTACTGTTCATACTGACAATATCTTTCAAAATCATTCAACTGTGTTTCAGAAAGCTTAAAAGATTGCACTAATATACTCGAAACAGCTTTTCCTAAAAACGTTTTCTAACTCAGTTGAATTTGGGCCTACACATTTCCGCACTCCTACCGAACTTCACCGAACGGCATCGAATTCGACCTAAGTCGCCTAGCAGGCCTCGGTCAAGCCGGCCACTCGCCACGCGATTCGTAACACCTTATCCGGTCCATCGAACCTCGTTCGCACGGCATCTTCCCCGAAAGGGACCGTTCGCGTTTGAAGTTGAGAAAGTTTTCACGTGTATTCACTCCCCCCCCCTCTACACCTGAACGTTTATCTCGGGACCAACAATTGGTATCAGAGCCTGAGTTCTCTAAGACTCTTGTTTTCTGAAACTGATCTACTTGAACGGATCCAAAAAATGTTTTCACTGCATATCATTCTTCATTCATATCACAATTTTCAATGTCTGATATGTCAGGAATCAGGATGGTACCCATGTTCTCAGTAGGGAACTACGGGGTATGGCGAGTGAGAATGGAGGCACATCTGACTTCCCTCCACGACAGCATGGCAGATGTACTGAAAGACGGACCTATCGTTCTGATGATTGATAGTGTCGAAACCCAGGATCCAGCACAAGGAGGCGGCATGGTGACCGGGAAGAAGATCCCCAAAGATAGAAGACTTTTCACCCCTGAGTTCAGTGAAGATCTCGGGACCAACAAATACTTAGTCTCAGTACACTAGAAAATTTCTGATTGGACAGTTTCAAAGTTACAAGTTGTGGTTTTTCATGAACCACAAGCTAGTATTACAAATGCAATATGAATAACCTAGTTTTTTGAAATAAACACCAATAGAGCCGATATGAACACTAATAACACAATTAAATCATACTATTCTCCAGTGAAGAACTTGTTGATACATAATATGAATTCGTGTTTTTACAATAATCTTAGCACTACTAGAATAAATCAAAATTTTCCATTTTATACCTAAACGGAATAACTATAATATAATCATAGTTATACTGTGAGTTAACTTTTTTATGTTATTCACGCAACTTCACATATACATTAAACTAACCACATACTTATATATCTTCTATCCCCCTAATATTTTATGTTAATATCTAACGGGATATATATTAAGCTAATTTCATAGTTATATATAATAAGCTATTCTCATACTGATATATATTAAACTAATCTCATAGTTATATATCTTACCTATAGTTATGAAAAACTGTCAGCAAACAAAAAAAGCTTACACATACGGTGCATGCCAACTAAATGCATGACATCTAAACTGTCTCGCCAACTATTCCACTCAAATTAAATATTATGTTTATCTTATTCAATAGTACAAACTGTCTCGCCAACTATTATGTTTATCTTATTCAATAGTACATACTCTCTCGCCAACTAAATTTAAATAATTCAGAATTTTGAGAAAATTAGTAATTTAAATTAACGAAATTGATAAAATTAAATTAACGCTAAACCCTAAATTAAATTGCCGAAATTGCCTAAATTAAATTAACAAAATTGCCTAAATTAAATTAACGAAATTGCCTCAATTAAATTAACGAAATTGCCTAAATTAAATTAACGAAAATCCCTAGGTTAAATTCATGAAATTGCCTAAATTAAATTATCGAAATTGTCTAAATTAAAATAATGAAATTCCCTAAATTAAATTAACGAAAATCCCTAAATTAAATTATCAAAATTATGTAAATTAAATTAATGATATTTCCTAAATTAAATTGACGAAATTCCCTTGGTTAAATTCATGAAATTGCCTAAATTAAAATATCGAAATTGTCTAAATTAAATTGACAAAATTGCCTCAATTAAATTAACGAAATTGCCTAAATTAAATTAACGAAATTCCCTAGGTTAAATTCAAGGAATTTCCTAAATTAAATTATCAAAATTTTCTAAATTAAAATAACGAAATTCCCTAAATTAAATTAACAAAAATCCCTAAATTAAATTATCAAAATTATCTAAATTAAATTAACGAAATTTCCAAAATTAAATTGACGAAATTCCCTAAATTAAATTGAAGAAATTCCCTAAATTAAATTAACGATATTCCAAAAGTATATCTTCAAAATACTAAACCCTAAAAATATTACAATTTCCGTCAAGATTATAAATCAGTTCTAAAATTATTATCGAAATTCCAGAAGTATATCTTCAAAAGTATATCTTCAAATTATTACAATTGCCCACAAGGTTTATAAAAATTATATACTAAACCAATTACGGTATTTCTATCAAAATATTCTCTATAAGCATGCTCTACAAAGATCATAAACAAAATATATAAACCTAAAATAAAAGTAATCGTCCATTGTTAGGATCGAATTCCATTAAAACCTTTTAGTAAAAGGGGGAGATGAAGCTAATCTCCGATGTGAAGTATTCTCAGTTTAAGGGGAACCTACGTGAAGTGGGACGAACAAGATCAGCAAGAGAGTGTCAAGAAGAAGAGAGGAGGTGTGAAGAATGAGAGAAGAGATGTGAAAAACGATTTCCCATATATTCGTTTCAGCAGGCTTTGACTACTTTTAAGATGATTTGAAAATGTTACACTGTTTACGGAACTCAATTATTGGTTAGGTTTTATAATATAATGTATTATATACATGATAATATTGTATGTACTATATAGGATAATATTACATTTAACCTTGTATATAATATATAGGATAATATTGAATCCTATTTAGTTTCGAAATTGGATAATATATAGGATAATCTTGAATATTTTTCGAATATATATATCAAGGCTTTACGTAAGAATAATTACTAATCTATGATTTTATATAATATATATGATAATATTTATCAAGGTTTTACGTAATAATAATTAGGAACCCTAATATTCTCATTTCTATTATCAACCTTAATTTCATTTCTGTTATCAACCCTAATATTTTCCATTATTTCCAATTTATATTCGAAAACATTGATCAAGATCTTCATATTTTTCAAATATTGGAATATTCGAATGGATTCAGATATTTTTGAAATATTTCGAATTCTTGATATTTTTCAAATATTGGAATGAATTTAGATTTTTTTTAATACGACAATTTGAACTAAAAACGAAGCAAATATTTCGAAATCTTGATATTGGAATGGATCACAAATATCCATCATAAGTATCTACAAATCTCCTACCATGACACTAAACGAAGCAAATCTCCTACTACCAAACAAATTCTCCTCATTCTCTTCCATCATACAACATCACGTGAAAGTGAAAGTAAACCCTAAAACACACAAATATGCAATATGATTTTTGAGACTTAGGGAATATATTCTGATTCTTGCAAAAAGTGATTGAATAGAAATAGAAAGGGACAAACATATGCGGAGAGAGAGAGAGAGAGAGAGAGAGAGAGAGAGAGAGAGAGAGAGAGAGAGAGAGAGAGAGAGAGAGAGAGAGAGAGAGAGAGGTGTCTTCGAGAGAGAGAGAGAGAGAGAGGTCTTCAAAGACGAGAGAGAGTGAGAAAGAGAGAGCGATCTCTTTTAGCACCAAGAGAGAGACAATGGTTACGGGTTTAACATGCATATGATTTTTTCAAATTATAATAACGTCAATATTCTCGAGAATGGATAGTAGTACAATGGTTTTATACTCCGGAAAAACATGTTACGCCTTTGGTTCGATTCCTATTGGCGACTTAAATTTTCATTTTATTATGTTTAGTCTACACTTATCTTCTAGAAGTAAAAAGATTACAATTTTTTTGAGAATTGGAAATAGCACAGTGGTATCTTACTTTGGGAATAATATCGAGGTCGCGGGTTTGAGCTCTCTACACACTGTACACACACACTGCACACACAATTAATGTGAAATAGTCTTTTTTGTATATTTTTGCATTTATGAAAAACAATGTACATTTTTGCATTTTCCAACTTTAAAATGTACACTTTTGACATTCCACTCAAGAATAAAATTCATGATGTTAACTTTTGTAATTTTGTACACCATGATTGTTGAGGATGAGGGGGATATGGTTACATCGTTTCCATGAAGATGATGAACCCCACAATTCGTTCAATGTCCAAATTCAGAATTTCGAAATGTGATCCGAACTAACTCCGATTTACGTAACAGCGATGTGCATTACCAACTTCGACACGACTTGGTTGAGCATATATGGACTAGCTACAACAACAATTGATCGATTAATTTTTTGATGTACTAGTTCATAATTTTTATTTGAAGTGTTGTATTATTTAATTGTTCATGTTATTGAAAGTTTTTAATTTTTTTTAACTTTCTTAGTATTTATTATTTAATAAATTTATCAAAATTAATTATTAATTTTTTTAGGAATGCAGTTGAGTCTTTAGAAAAAAATTGATCTGACAGAGAGAGAATGTGATAAATGAATGTTTAAATGGGAGAGGAGTGTGGATGCCCTTAATATAAGTGATTCCTTCCACTTTATGATTAAAGATCTTTATTAATTGAAATAGCAATGGCAATCGAATTAAAGTAATAATTGGCATCGGAATGCAGCTCCGCGTGGACCGAGGTGATTGATTGTTAGTTTTCATTATACTCCCTCCGTTCTATTGGAAGCGTCTTGTTTTTCATTAGGACGTCTCATTGAAAGCGTCTTGTTTCTAAAAAAGGCAAGAATATGTGGACAAGATTTAACTATCCAAAAGTCAAATAATATACACCATATATTATCATTTTCTTAACATTCGTGCCCATTGAAAATAAGACGCTTCCAATGGGAATGATGGAATATTTTCGAAAGAGAAATAGGGGTCTTGGCACCGAACGATAGTACTTTTTCTTTGCGTCATTGTGTTAGTTGAACTCCAATTTGAATTGGTATGCTTCTCGCATTCTTAAATCACTTTCTCGAAAGTTAGCCTTGCTTGGTTGGGGTGCTCATTTGTGTTTGTATATTGAGTTTGTACTTTATTTCCTAAATTGTTTGTGTGTGGGTTGCTCTGTTCGCTTCCGATCTAGGGTTTCTTTCCAAAACCATGTTTCGAGATGAATTGGATCGTTTACGCGATGTTCTTCATAGTCAGGAAAACTGGATTACATATGATATCTTTGGACTTAATTCGGGCTTATACTAATTTAATTGGCATATGTGGCTGAGTAGCAGCCCGCCCGCACGGCCTCGGCGGGATCAAACATGTTGGTTGTTTAATTTGGTGTTTTTAGTTATTGAGAAATGAGAACAGGGTGATCTTCTTGTTCGTGGGATTGTCTTGTTTTTTTCTCATGGTGTATAAAATATAAATTACTATGTCGGATACTTTATACTGAAATCGATTCTTTAGCCTTGCTTAGTTTCGCATGTTTATGTTTTTATTAAATTGTCTCAGCATTTTAAAATTATTTTTTGATGATTGATTCCTTACTTTTATTTATGTTCTTTAACGTAAAAGCATTTTGTTTGCTCTTATTATCTTGTAATTTATCATGTGGTATTTTATAATAAAATAAATCTGATGTTATCTTGTGACCTCATTATTTGTAGGTTTGTAGCGATCTCTCTAGATTTGATTTTGGTTCCTGATTTGTATGATTGCAACTTTGAAGTAGTTCTTACAGAATCTGAGTGTAGGCGTGCCCTTGTATGTATTCTTTTTTTTTTTTTTTTTTTACGAGGAACCCGCGCACCGCTACTTTTGGTGCGCACAGGGTAAACCTCGCTCCTGTGCAATAGCCTGCAAACCAAACAGAAGAGTTAAACCACCCTTAATGTGACAGGGTGACAGACTCACACATAGCGTGTCCAGTGGGAATTGAACCCATGACCTACCGGTCCCGGGCCACCCACCTTCACCGCTATGCCATCCCAATCTCTTTGGATATGGATGGATGCGCAAAAGATCGTCTGTCCCAAAAATGATGGCCCATTCGGTGACCCACCAATAATGTCCCGCCACGCGTGCATTGGTGGGCCACTTTTTTATAACTTAAATATTTTTTTATTGCTAATATGGTCCACCAATGCACGCGTGGCACGGCGTGATTGGTGGGCCATCTAATGGGACATCAATTTTGGGGGCCGTAAGATTCGGCTTGGGATGGATGGGGTGGTGTTGTGTTGTCCTTGTGTCTATTATTCGTTGGATTTTTTCTATTGCTTTGTTTTGTGTATGTTTTAGGCTCACATATCACTTGCAATTTACCCTCTTCTGATGTTGATTTGATAATCGAGCATCATGGTCAAGATTATCGTTTTCGTTATTATGGTACGAAGAACCCACCGGCATTATCTGATTTTTGTTGGAGGGTGTTTGTCTGAAGAAGGGTGACGCCTGCCTATTTTCGCTTGTCAAAATTGGTCGTTCGGTTGTTTGGTTTAAACTTGTCATTCAGAGGTGCCCAGTGACGTTGTCGTGTACAACGGAGGTTTTAATTTTTGAAGATGCGGTTATTGTCACAAATGATGTGTTTGTTGATTTTTAATATAATGATTTTTAATATAATGATTTGCTGCAAACCAACATTTTGAGTCGTTGGGATCGTTTCTTTTCTTCTCTAGCTTATGCTTCCTGAGTGACTTTGAAGACCTAAACCGCTCAGGAGTCTCCTTCAGTAATTTGTAAAGCTTCTCGTCTTCAGACCTTTTCGTTGCTTCTTCAGCAGTTGCAGGATGTTCCTTTATCAGTTGACCCTTTCCCCTTGTCTTCAAGTTCGGATTCAAGATCTACCGGATTCTAAGGTTCGGGCTCGGGAGGATTCTCAGCAACCTCTTTGAACTTTACCTCAATCCACTCGAGAGCCTCCAAGTAATTTCGAAGCTTCTCATCTTCGAGCCTCTTCGCCCCTTCGGCAAGAACGGATGTTCTTGCATTAGTTGCCTCTTCCCCTTTGTCTTCCGGTCCAAATTCAAGATCTACCAAATTCTCGTGGTTCGGGCCCGAAGGGTTCTCGCAGCTTCGTGATCATGCCGACCTCAATCAACTCGGGAGCCTCCGGTAATTTCGAAGCTTCTCATCTTCGGGCCTTTTCGCCCCTTCGGCAAAGAACGGATGTTCCCCGCATCGCTTGCCTCCTCCCCTTTGTCTATTGGTCCGGATTCAAGATCTACCAAATTCTGAGGTTCTGGCTTCGAAGGGTTATCAGTAGCCTCTGTGATCATGCTGGCCTCAATCCACTCAAGAGCCTCCGTTAATTTCTGAAACTTCTCATCTTCAGGCCTTTTCACCCCCTTCAGCCAGCAACGAATGTTCCCGCATCGCTGCCTCCTCCCCTTTGTCTACCGGTCCGGATTTAAGATCTATCAAATTCGAGGTTCGGACTCCAAGTTCTCGGCAGCCTCCGTCATCATGCCGACCTCAATCCACTTAGGAGCCTCCAAGTAATTTCTGAAGCTTCTCATCTTCATGCTTTTTCGTCCCTTCGTCAACATTAACGCTTGTTCCTGGATAAGTTGCCTCTTCCACTTTGTCTTCGTAGTCCGGATTCAAGATCTACCGGATGCTGAGATTCGGGCTCGAAGGCTTCGAGTAGCTTATGTGATCCCCGTCGCTGAGGGAGCTACGACAACTATACCCGTATTATAAATAAGTTCGTTGCGTTTCAACAGGTACTTCGTCGGGAAGTTGGAGAATGTGTATTCCTTTATGTTTCGGATCCTTCGTAGCCTTTTACCCTGTTGGATCTCCTCGTCAGTATCTATTCTATCTTCCCCTTTTTGCATCATCACTGGGAGAGAGATTATAGGAAACTGAGTTATGTGAGAGCCTGGAATCACGCTGACTGCGTGTACGCCTCGTCACTAAAAATATGTCGCGCACGCACGCAAATGACCCTCATCATCGTCACCGAGAATATGTCGTGCACGCACGAAAATGACCCTATCATTGAGAATATGTCAAGCATGCATAGTCAATTTATCGAACACTATCATTCGGATATGTGAAGCTAACAAGTATATATAGACGTTCGTACTTCAAATTATCGGCACCCTATCATTAGGTGTTATTGGGGAGGCACACTGACTGTGTGTGGGTCTCGTCACTTACCTATCCCCCCTAGCCTAATAGCCATCATATCCTTGGTTTTACCGAGGCTTTTGGCTATAACTAATAATAGTGCGAATTCTCAGGTGACGAAGACCCCGCTTGTATAGTCAAATCAAAGCCTCAAATGACAAAAATTTATCACCATATCAATACAACATACTAACCTATACCTCGGCCTTATAGCCATCATTTCCTATGGTTTTACTGACACTCTTGGCTATAACTAATGATAGTGCAAATTCTCAGTGACGAAGACCCTGCTTGTATAGTCAATTCAAAGTCTCAGTGACAAAAAAAATATTCGCATATCGATACAACGTATATAAAACAAGTTCATTAGTATATGCTATTATGCATATAAAGCAAATGCATTATAATTAAGATTGGCATTGATATATGTATTATCTCTTTGTATTCTCCAAAGTGAAATTTCGTTCTATGTCCGCTTATGAACTTTCTTGCTAGATATGGCAGTGTGTAATAAATAATCATGTATTCTCGAAATGCCTATCTGTTCTATTCTAAATTGATTATATCCATTTAATGATACTAACACATGTGCATAGCGTTGGGAATGATTGTAAACATTTTTTTTTAGTTGGGTGGTGGTGGGGGGGGGGGGACTTTCTTGCTAGATATGGCAGGTGTAATAAATAATCATGTAATCTCGAAATGCCTATCTATTATATTCTGAATCGATTATATCTATTTAATGATACTAACACATGTGCATAGCATTGTGAATGTTTGTAAACATTTTTTTTGGGGGGTGGGGGGGGGGCTAATATTTCTTGTGATTTGTGTTATATTAATTATATATTTTTGATGATATATAATGTATATCTTGTGATTAATGATAAAAGAGGGAGGATATTATTGCGCCAATTATATCAACCGTCAAAGCTGAGTCTAAAAGTCGAGTCCATTTATATTCCATTGGAAATGGTATGCCTATACGTCTGTTCTCCTTCATTTTTTATATATATTTCGTTAAGCACTTATGTAATTTGTTTTCACATCTTGCGTATAGCATTAGTTTAAAACCGCTTATTGAATAGCCTAAGTGATTGCTACTGTAGTTTTTTTTATCAGTATGGTTGAGCAGGTGGGACCGTTTGATCTTGATATTATTGCACACGAGATCTTCTCTTATTTGCCCGCCGATATAATACTGAAGCTGAAGTTGGTATGTACCTCGTGGTTGGTATTAGTAAGTGATCTGAAATTTATTAGATTACATTACCTTCGTTCGGTTGGAATATTTGGCACTTTTATGCAAGATATGTTGCTTTGCACATCTACTGAAGATGATGTTAGAGATGTTTCCTTTATGCGGTTTCTTGGTAATAATCTTGAATGACGGATAGATATTTTGAGCTTTGTGCCGGGATATGTAAAACTTATGTCAATTGTTGAAGGCATTGTTTGTTATCGCAGTTGTTATCCTAGGTTACGTCCGCAGATTTATGTATGCATTCATACTTTAGCAAGAAAAACATCAAAATTTAAATTTATTTGAATATCAATTCTTTCCAAATCCATAAAAGTTGGCACGGAAATCAAGACGCGACAAAAAATAAAGAGAAAGACTTTTAAAAGAAGTTTAAAGTTGTTTCTTATCAAGCCAACACCATCTTATATATAAAGTATCGAGTTTAGTTAAAACACTTAATCAAATTCATTTGTTTGCTCAAGGCCAACTTTAACATGCTAAAACATATTTTATCCAACATAACCAGGGGTTCAAACTTCATTTACAAGCCCTACAGACAACACTAAACATTTCAAAACTCTGACTTAGCTTTGTCTGTCATCAACTGCCGCTCAACATGAAAATATTTGAAAAACATTTAGATTGAGTACTAGTGTACTCAGTGGATAAAACAGTTTGAAAACATTTAAAACATTTTATCCATACATGAGGTATGATTTGCAGAGTTTTAAAAGGGAACTACTCCAAGCATACAAAGCACTGATCCATATGGGTGCGCATATTTGTGTCACATTAAACGTTACTCCTACTATTTGTCATATAATTAGGCCTTGGCCCTCGAGTTTACACTCGAGGGGTCCCTCATTTCATGTTAGTACTTGACACACAATGATGATCACACATTGTGGTACTAACAACGCGTACGCTTTTTAAACCCTCGTCCGGCGTTTTAGGTCGGACGAGAGCCTCGATCGATTCGTCATGTAGGAGCATTAAACGGATGGAATGCACAAAAAAAATTTCACGGATAAACAGTAATTTATAGAGCTTAATAACTCAAAGATAATTTTTAGGAAAATATTATCTACCTTGATTTGAAGAATCTCAGTCTATTTTGGTGAAGATATTCCGATGTTCAGTGCAACTCAAGTATCCTCGTTTCGAAGTCCTACAAGACAAGTCTAAACTTAATCTCAAACCTCTAAACCAAGTCTGTTGGTCCCGAGTGTACGGTCAGGTGTAGAGGGGGAGGGTGAATACACCCGACTCCGATTTTCTCAACTTCGAACACGAAAATACCCGTTCAGGAAAGTGCCGATCTTGAAATAATTCAAGCAGACCAAATAGCCGTTTCGAATCGTGTGTGGCAAAGAATCTCGACTCTACCGAGATCTCGCTAGCCGACCGAGTCGAATTCGCATCAAACTGTAGAGTTCGGCCGGTGCGGAAAAGTGTAGGCCCAAATCGGTTGAGTGGAAAAACCGTTTTAGCAAGTCTCGGTTCGGCAAATAGACGAGTTCAAAGATGCCGAGACAAGTTGTATGATTTTAAAGTAGGTTTTCAGCATGAACAAGTAAAATCAATGCAACAAGAATCGAAAGCAATAACAAGACATAGATTTTTAAAGTGGTTCGGATATCAATCGATCCTACGTCCACTATCCCGAAAAGTTCGAGAGGCTATTTATTATACCGAGTTAGTCTCGGTCGGCCTTGTGCACAGGACAAAGCCGTGGCTTGGGGATTATACTCGAGCAAGTCCCGGCTTACAAAGGCATCAAACTAAAGTGTTTGACAAACTTCTCCAACTATGAAGGAGTCCTTTTACAATAAGGATTGGGTTCAAATATGAACTCCTTCATCTAAGCTATAAGTATATTCTGTTGAGCTTAAGGTTAGAGGGATAGGGAATGAGAGAGTGGCTTCTAGATCGACGAACAGCTGAAATGAGCTTTAGGTTCGTGTATCGTCGATTTGGATACTAGAGGCTCTTCTAACAGTTTAGCTTGGTTCCCTATGAGCTGAGAAGGTAGTCTTTCGCCGGAGATAGATCTTTAAGTTCTTGCGGAAGACTTAGGGTTTTCTGGTTCTAGCTCGTTTGAATGCTTGTGTTTGTTTTCGTCGTTAAGCTTATGCGCATTCTCTCTCTCTCTTTTCTCTTGAAATGTCCCTCTATTTATAGAGCAGAGATTGGAAAAGATCCGTTGGAGACGATCTTCCTTTCTCTCTCTCTTTCGGTAGCTAACGGCTCTTTTTGAAGGATGTAACAGTGTCCTTTCCCTCCTTTTCTGGAAATAAGTTGACTTGCAGCTTTAGTAGGTAGAGACACGTGTATACTTGTCATTTGTCGAGGATTATGGAGTGGTTGAGACGGAACAGACTTCGAGGCATACTGAAGCTGACTTCTCTTTTCCTCGTATGTGACAATACGGATTGTATATTCAAAAAGTGTCTCGACGCCCGTAAAAGACTGCCGCCGTTCTCGAATCTCGATCTTCATTCAGTAGAGAGACAGCTGAGGGTACTCTACTGATGGTCAGCTCTGACTTTAGTGAACTACTCCTGCTGAGTTCAGTTCTACTGATTCCTTCGCATATCGCTCCCGCCGAGTCCAAGAAATACCGAGTCTTCTACTTTCGTGCCGAGGCCGATAAGCTACTGACTGCCTTAACCAGAGCAGAGTGTCTACTGAGTCTGAAACCTCAGAGACAAAACAATTACACGAGAATGGTTCACCAATCAAGATAGGGTTTTGGGATCTTCAAATCTTCAGATAGGTACAGAGCACGGGGCTTCTGAGCTTACGGTCAGTGCTGAAGACAGAATCATTTCCCACTAAGTATAACAAAGGCTTGAGGATAAAATCATCACCCAACAATTTCCCCCTCTTTGATGATGCCAAAACCTATCATCTATGCTAACACTAAAGTATCGTAAAAGAGCTCCTTACATTATTACAAGTAGGATCGATGGAGTTTGTTCTTCAAGTTCTAGTCTATCGTGGGGAGCAGGGGCAAAACAATTTCCCTCTATCTAAACAATTCCCCCGAAACACAACAACTAGACTATCGATCTAGAGAAGCAATAAGCCGACAAGTAAGATAAAGTGAGTGTGTGAGTCAAGCAATCACTTCAAGAATTCCGAGTGTTTAAGCATAAAACAAACACGGCCGTTTAGACAATAAGATATTGTCTCGAGCCAAAAGAGAATGTATATATAGGATATGAAAGTTCAAGCACATTACATCTCTTTCTAAGCTAGGAAGATAAAGAAATCTAATACTAAGAACGCTTGTACCGCTTGATCCCGTCCATAAAGTTTTGTGATTCCCGACTCGAGTAGGGGCAAGCCATACATTCTCGTATGAGTTCTTCCTCGCCTCGTGTATTCAAATGAAGTCCGCCGGCTCATCTTCTTCAAGTCCTCTCGTTTGCGGCAAAGATTCTTCACTTCTTTTTCTATTACTCCATGATGGATCGAGTCATCATTTCTTCTTGGCGGAGGTATGATTCTCGGGCTCGAGAACACCGACTTCTATACCTTCGCATACGGCTTTATGCAAGTATACGTATAGATCCGGTTCGTTATCATCATCCATTCTCGTGTAAGCATCGGCCTTAGCCTTGTCCGGCCGTAACCTCCGTAAATAATTGCGCTTGATAAACTCTATCTTTGCATATTCCCATCTCTCGAGTAAACCGAGCGAGCATCCAATCGTCTCGTCCTTGGCCATCTATGTGATTTCAGATCAGCCGGCTTCCCGAACCTTCGTATCGATAAGGAATATCGCCTTTTGAAGGTACTCTCAGCCTGGCCTCTTGTTCAAGACGAATTCTCAGTACCTCAAGGTCCGCCATATGTAATCTCTGTCTGGCAACTTCTATCCGTCCCGGCTTCCTCTCCTCCGTAGAGATACCTATCCATCTCGAGCGAAGATGGTTTCGATCTCAAGCATCTTGTTCTTTGGATCTCATATAGGAAGGTTGGTGAGGAGAGTCTTCCGAGTCGCCAGGGGTACCGGATTTCTCTTTGGATGTACCCCGCTTCTCGGCATTCTTCTCGCCGTTGCTCCTTTTCCTTTTCTCTATCTTCATCATCATGAATCTTGAGCTTCCTTGGAGGCAACCTAGCGCTTTTCTTTCCGCCTCGAGCCGGTGCCTTAGTTTTGCCTTGAGAGGTCTTTCCTTTAGGCTTGTTGGCGCCTCGGCTTCGGCTATCTCCCTAGCAAGCTTCTCGTCACCGCTATCTCGAGCCTCCTCTTCATCGAAATGTATCTCTTTGATTTCTTTGCTTCGGAGGGGCCGGGAGTTCCAAGACTTTCTTCCCTTTGCCTCGGAATAGGCGGTGCTAGAGGGGCTTCTTCCTCTTCTCGAATCATCACGTTCAAGATACTCAAGCAACCTCCTTAACAATATCGTAGGGAGTCCGGGTTGCGTAAGTAGCCGTTCAAGAGCCACTTGGGCCGGTCTCGCCGTGCTCGTAGCGGAGACACCTTGGGTCTCTTCTGATGGTCCAAGAAGCAAAGCAATAGTCTCGAACTTCGCTTGCGTCCCGCATCGACTTGGTTTTCTTGGCGGGCTTCAGTGGAGCTTCCCCCTTAGTGAATTTGGCCGAGGGTTTAGTCGTGGTCGCCTTAGGGGTTGACTTGTCCCCTTTTTCACCTGTCTTTCTTTTCTTCCCTTTTATCCTTTCCTTCCCCCTTTTTGGCATCATCAATTATTATCTGAGTCTGAGAGGATACCTTTTAGGTCTAGGCTTTTGTAAGAGGTTGACAGAGAGTCGAGTTTGTCTTTGATTTTTGTCGATTGCCTCATGCAGCTCATTCCTCTCGAAGCAAGATCTTCACCGTATTTCTTGTGGGAGAGTTCATTGCAAGCCTTTAAATTCCGTCGCCTTCTCGTACACCTTATCTTCCGGAGCTTGTTGAATATTGTTGAGTCCGAGTTCAGTGGCTCGGGATAGGTTTGAGAATGATTCAAGATAGTGGATCGAGAGGCCTTGAATTCTTCAAGCGCTTGGCTCGTCCCTCCCGAATCACTCGAGCGATCTTCAAAGTCCCGTCTCGCTTTGCCGCCGCATTTGAGACAATGGAAGAGACATCGGGGGCAACCGAGTCGGCTAGAGAAGTTTTCAGCCCACCGAAGCTCGCCGGTAGTGGCTTCAAAGTAGCTTTCTTCCATACTTTATGGACAGCTTTGGCTAGTGCTCGTTCGAGCTCCTTGGCTTTTCAGCCGCCTTGGCCATGGACTTTGAGCGTCGGCCTTTGGGGCCGGGCGCTACTTCAAACCGAGATGTTAGCAAGAGCCGAGCAGGTGCTCGCAGACGTTGAAGTACCACCGCCGCCGACTTCACAGCCCAAGGATACAGAGCGGTAGATCGAAGTTTCGTAGGTGTATCCTTGTCCCGGGGACTTCCTCATCAGGCTTCCTGTGGCTCGAATCATGGGGGCGGGTCCTCGACCGTCGTGGTCGACCCATCCGAGGGGCCGAGCTCGAAGTCCGCCGCCTATCGTGCGCCAAGGCCGCATCGCGGCCCTCGGATCATCGAGGTTACCTAGGCCGCAGGCCCGGAGTAGCCTATCTCGTGCCGCTTAGGTGCCGCTCCTCCCGATATAATTGGTCACGGGAGTAGTGAAGGATGAGACGAAGCCGTGGGTGCCACTCTTGGAACCTTAGGAGCATGTGGAGCCCGGCCTCGCCTAGCAATTAACACCAAGTCTTGGTGGCCGCCGATCTCCGGTATTTGGTCGCCTATCTCTTGGAATGCTTGAGATCCGAGCCCCGAGGCTTCCCGTTGGTCCCGAGTGTACTGGTCGAGTGTAGAGGGGGGGGTGAATACACCCGACTCCGATTTTCTCAACTTCGAACACGAACAATCCTGCTCGAGAAAGTACCGCATCTGAAATAATTCGGCCAGACCAAATAGCCGTTTCCGAATCGTGTGAGGCAAAGAATCCGACTCTACCGAGATCTCGCTAGCCGACCGAGTCGAATTCCGCATCAAATGTAGAGTTCGGCGGTGCGGAAAAGTGTAGGCCCAAATCGCTGAGTGGAAAAACCGTTTTAGCAAGTCTCGGTTCGAAGAATAGACGAGTTCAAGATGTCGAGACAGATTGTATGATTTTAAAGTAGGTTTTCGGCATGAACAAGAAAAATCAATGCAACAAGAATCGTAAAGCAATAGCAAGACACGTATTTTTAAAGTGGTTCGGATATCAATCGATCCTACGTCCACTATCCCGAAAAGTTCGAGAGGCTATTTATTATACCGAGTTAGTCTCGGCCGCCTTGTGCACGTGACAAAGCCGTGGCTTGGGGATTATACTCGAGCAAGTCCCGGCTTACAAAGGCATCAAACTAAAGTGTTTCGACAATCTTCTCCAACTATGAAGGAGTCCTTTTACAATAAGGATTGGGTTCAAATATGAACTCCTTCGTCTAAGCTATAAGTATATTCTGTTGAGCTTAGGGTTAGAGGGATAGGGAATGAGAGAGTGGCTTCTAGATCGACGAACAACTGAAATAAGCTTTAGGTTCGTGTATCGTCGATTTGGATACTAGAGGCTCTTCTAACAGCTTTAGCTTGGTTCCCTATGAAGCTGAGAAGGTAGTCTTTCACGGAGATAGATCTTTAAGTTCTTGCGGAAGACTTAGGATTTTTTGGTTCTAGCTCGTTTGAATGCTTGTGTTTGATTTCGTCGTTAAGCTTATGCGCATTCTCTCTCTCTCTTTCTCTTGAAATGTCCCTCTATTTATAGAGCAGAGATTGGAAAAGATCTGTTGGAGACGAGCTTCCTTTCTCTCTCTCTTTTGGTAGCAAACGGCTCTTTTGAAGTAGGTAACAGTGTACTTTCCCACCTTTTTAGGTAAAGGGTTGACTGCAGCTTTAGCAGGTGAGAAGACACATGTGTTCTTGTCATTCGTTGAGGTGGATAGAGTGGTTGAGACAAAGACAGACTTCAAGGTCAAGCACTCCACGATGTCATTCGATTGTCATTCAAAAGTATTTGCCGACCGTCCGCCGATGCTAAGTCTCGATCCCGTATTCGCAGGTAGATAGCCGAGGAAAGCTCATCGAAGATCAGCTCGAGTTCAGCAAATCGCTCCCGCCGAGTCCGAGCCCACCGACTCTTTCTTTCGATATCGCTCCCGCCGAGTCCAAGATCACCGAGTCTTCTACTTCGGTGTTAAGGCGTATAATCTACCGAGCGCCTTGATCGGGAAGCAGAGTGTCTACCGAGTCCGAAACCTCGAGACAAATAACGATTACAACGGAATGGTTCACCAATCGGATAGGGTTTTGGGATCTTCAAATCTTCTCAACAATCGAGCACTAAGGCCGCCGAGCATGGTTCAAGATAGAAGATAGAATCATTTCCCACTAAGTGAGACTATGCCGAGGACAGTAATCATCACCCAACAATTTCCCCTATTTGATGATGCCAAAACCTATCATCTATGCTAACACTAAACAAACAGAAACAGAGCCGTTTACAATATTACAGGTAAGATCAGTGGAGTTGTTCCAACAGTTCTAGACTACTGAGAGAACAGGGCAAAACACAATTTCCCCCATTACATGAAACTAGACTAGCAGAATCTAACAAAGTAATAAACCGACAAGAAAGTAAATAGTAGTGAGTGTGTGAGTCAAGTAATCACTTCAGTGATTCCGAGTGTTAAAGCATAATACAAACACGGGCCTGGATAGACAACAAGTGGTTGTCGAGCCAAAATCGATTTGTATATATGAGTGATTCGGATCAGCATAATTACAAATCTTGCTAAGTTAGGAAGAAACGTAACTAAGCCTAGGAGCCCTTAAACCGCTTGATCCCGTCCATGAATCCTTGAGATTGCGTCTCGGGCAGGTGGCACTCCATACATCCGGTATGTGTTCTTCCTCGCCTTCAAGTATGCAAAGAAAGTCTCGCTAGCTCATCTTCGTCCCGTTCTCTTTTTGATGCAAAGATACTTCACTTCAGCCTTCTATTAACCCAAAGTGGATTGAGTCATCATTTCTTCTAGGTGGAGGTATGATTCGGGGCTCCGAACACCGACTTCTATACCTTCGCATACGGCTTTATGCAAGTATATGTATAGATCGAGTTCAATTATCATCATCCATTCCGTGTAGGCATCGGCCTTAGTCATGTCGGGCCGGAACCTCCGTAAATAATTGTGCTTGATGAACTCTATCTTTGCAGCATTTCCATCTCTCGAGTAAATTGAGCGAGTATCCAATCGCCCGTCCTTGGCCATCTATGTGATTTCGCATCACCGGCTTCCCGAACCTTCGTATCGATAAGGAATATCGCCTTTTGAAGGTACTCTCGCCCGGCCTCTTCCTCGCTCCTTTTCCTCGTCGCTTCAAGGTCCGCCTCCCGCATTCTCGTCTCTCGGCACTGAACTTGTCTAGCCTCTTCGCTCCGTATAAGTATCTGTTCACTTGGTCGAATATGGCCTCAATCTCATCATCTTGGGCTTCAGTGGCTTTTTCGAGGAATGTCTTCGCATTCAAGCAGGGTACTTGATTTTTCTTTTGACGTACCCCGCTTCTCGCTGCTTTGCCGCTTTTGCTCCTTCTCTTTCTCCCTATCTTCTTCATCCTCGATAATCGTTTCCTTGGAGGTATCCTAGCAGGCTTTCTTCCTCCTCGAGCCGGAGATTTTGTCTTTCCTTTCGACAAAGCTTAGACTTTGGTTTATTAGCAGCTTTCGTTTTAAGCAATCTCGCTTGCCAACTTCTCATCACCGCAATTTGAGCCTCCTCCTCGACCGAAATGTATCTCTTCGTTTTCTTGGCTGGAGGGGTTGGGAGAGTCAGCACTTTCTTGCCTTTTCCCCGAACAGTGGAGGGAGAGGAGCCTCTTCCTCTTTTGACTCTTCCCCGCTCAAAGATACTCGCAACCTCCTTGATAATATCGGCCGGAGTCCGGGTTGCATGAGTAGCCCGGGTTCCCGAGCTACTGGGGCCGGTCTTAGCCGTGCTCGCAGCCAAGACACCCCGGGCCTTACCCTCCGTCCGAGTCTCGAGTCCTACTTATCTCGCCACGGACTTGGTCTTTTCTCGGATCTCGGTGAAGCTGTCCCCTTAAGTAATTTGGGGCCAGGTTTTGGTAGGGGTCGGCTTCTCAGGACTCTTCTATTTTCCTTCCCCTTTTTGGCATCATCAATTACAAATGGGTAGGGACGAGTACCTTCTTGTCTAGGCGTTTGTAGACAATGGACGATTCGTCCAATCTGTCATGGATCTTTGTCAGCGCCAAGTGCAGCTCATTCCTCTCATTAGTCAGTTCCTCCGAGTATTGCTTATGGGAGAGGTCACCGCCGCCTTGAATTCTCGTCGCCTTCTCGTAAATCTTATCCTCCACGACCAGTTGAATGTTGTCAAGTCGGATTTCCGTGGCCTGGGCTTGTTCAGTGAAGGACTCAGTATGAGTGGACATTAAAGCCTTGAATACTTTGAGAAGTTTGGCTTGTCCTTCCTGAATGATTCTGAGCTGATCATCAAACTGCTTCTGCTGCTTAGCCAAAGCTTCGGATACAATTGCAGAGACAACAGGGGCGGCTGATTTTGATACTGATGTTTTTAGCCCCTGTAGCTCAGTGGTTGTGGCTAGCGCAGTCTGTTTTCACACCTTGTGGACGACCTTCGCAAGAGCTCGATTCTGGATTCCCTGAGCGGTGAGGGCTTTTGCTACGGATCGAGATCTCTTGGTAGTTGGGCTGGGCGCCGCTTCGTAAGTCGACTCCAAAGAAGAGCTTAGCGGGCTCGCCGAGGACGAAGCACCAGCCGTGGACTTCGCAGTCCAAGGATACGGAGTGGAGGTTGAGCTTTTCGAGTAGCATGTGTATCCGTGTCCCGGGATTTCCCTCATCGAGCTTTCCTGTGCCCCGAATCATGGGTGGATCTTAACCATCGTGGTCCGATCCATCGAGGGTGCTTCGAGCCGGTTGCTAGCCGCCCGTCATGTATCATTGCCGCGTATAGCAGCCCTCGGGTTCTCCATGGTGCCGAGGTCGGCAGGCTCGTAGTAGCTTATTTGCTCCCTCAACTTCAATTCTTCTTCATGAAGCCGCTGGCGGGAGTAGTGGAGTACTGAGACGTTGTAGATGGGGCCACTCCCGAAATCGCAAAGCAACATGTGGAGCCTTGCCGATTTTGCAATGAGCAACAAATCGAGTAGTCAAGCAAGCTCGGAATCCGTTGAAGAATCTCTCGGGATGCTCGGATACGATCACTAAAGCTTCCATCCCAATTGTCTCTTCTTCGGATGCTTCGTCTCGCACTCCAAGTCTATGGGAGACGCCCGAGTCTCAGGCGAGGAGGCACACCGCCGAGTGGTGGAACCGAGAGGGGGCCGTCAAGACGCCGAATCTCTTCGCTATGTGCTTCCGTAGCATCCCCTTGTTCCACTTCTACGGGTTCCTCGGTGGAGACGGCCTTCTCCACCGATTGAGTCTTCTCGGATGATTTCGACTCGTTTATCGCCCGCCGAGGCCGAATAGGTTGGCCGAGTAGCCCGAGCAAGCAGAACTTCGGGGAGAGACCTCGGGTTCGGCAGGCACGTCCGGAATGGCTTTCCTCGTTTCTTAGCTGGTGCCTTTGGAGTTTTTGCTTGGAGGTGTTCTCTTCTTCGAGGGTGTAGCCCGCCGAGGCTTAGTCCGCCGAGTTACTGGCCGAGGGACCTGACCCGATCCGCCGAAGAGCAAAGCAGCCTTGTTGTGGAATTTGACCTTCTTCACATTAAAATACTCCTTGTCATTGTAGGTTATTGGTTCGGATCCGCAGACATCCTCTATCATTATGGACGACTTCACCATAAAGAAGCTTGCCCTTTACACTCATCGTGTAAGAGGCCTTGTCGAATTTGGCCGCCCGAGCCATGAATTCACGGATAAAGAACTCCGTCCAATTGATCTGAGCTCTATCATATATGGCCATCATGAGCTGGATCTTGAGCCTCGATACTTGATCGAATGAGCTCGCTTGGCCGGCCGGGCAGTCGCGTCACAATATAAGCCAAAGCTCTGACCGAGGCAAAGATGTTGTTTTTAGGAAAAGCACTCGAAGGTCGTGGGCTTTCCACGTAATATTGTCAAGTAGTCATCTACAAGATCATCATTGTACCCTTACAAGATCGGCTCCTTCGTAAGGCGCATCAAAACTTCTCTTTAGCGCCTCCTTGATTGATATTTCGCTTCAAGGTATCTAAAAGCATCCTTGATCTTGTGAACGGCGAATCTTCCGATTATGTCCCCGCCTACTGAGTCAGAGTTAAGATAAACTTCGGCCACCTGCCTCGGGAGGAAGTATGTCGGTTTCCTTGAAAGAAAACTTTCAAGCCCTGACTCTCTAAGAGCTAAGAAGATCTCGTCCATATAATCGAGATCACAGGCGTCGAACTCCACGGTTGGCTCGAACCAAACATGGTCCTTGTCCAGGATTTCTTGCATGTTAACTGGAGCAGACACCGAAACATTTTTACTTGCCATTGTACCTGTTACACTAGCATTTATCAGTATTGATTTAAATAAAACAGTTTGTATAGCGATTCTAAAAAAGAAAATTAATTCGTGTAGCAGTTGTAATAAGCATACCGAAAGAGAGATTGAGATTCTGAAAGGATATGCAAGAGGGGATTGCAAGAAATGATCTCAGAATTTTCGGATGCAGAGGATTTTAAGTGCGGTAATGGCGGTTTCTAAGATATGATCGAAAATATATATCTAACGTGAAGGTGAACGGTTTTCGATCAAAGGCAAAATTTAAATCTGCTTTATGATATGGACGGTTAAGATTGGATATTAAAAAAGGTAATGATCACAGTAGCCGCCTAAGTCAAAGCCAGTTGTAAATATGCCTAAGTAGCAACTGTGAAAAGACAAGCATTTAATGCGTGCAGAGTTCAGCAAAATTATGTATGGAATGTCGTGCAATAAATATAAGCCGTTAATAATAAATGACAAACTTAGGATATTTAATAGCATGCTGAATCTTCATCATAAATGCATTACTGTTTTATTCGTTACTACTGAGTAGAGATACGCAAACCCGTCACCGAACATAGTAGTCACCGATACCTCATGTAGATGGTTGCCGATTCTCTACGCATCGGTTATACTCGATCGAGAGTGAACATTCCCCCTTACTAAAATGGTCCTCTCTTGAAGACTCTTACTGACTGGGGTCAGTAGGGTCCAGCAGACCTAGCTCTACTGAAAGTTCTTTGAATCCGGATTCGGCCTAGAGGCTTGGTCGAATATCGCCCTTTGTTTGTCGAGGATGGATCTTTTCCATCCTGATATCCTTCTTTTCGACATGGTCACGAATGAAGTGATGCCTAATGTCCACGTGCTTGCATCTCGTGTGTAGTACAGGGTTCTGAGTGATTGCAATAGCACTGGTACTATCGCAGAATATCGGCACTTCATTCTGAATGACGTCATAGTCTCTTAGCAGCTGTCTCAGCCAAAGGATTTGGGCGCAACAACTTCCGGCAGCCATGTATTCAACTTCAGTAGTTGACGTGGCTACTGAGTGCTGCTTCTTTGAAAACCATGAGATCAACTTACTGCCTAGGAACTGACAAGTTCCTGAAGTTGATTTTCGGTCAATTCTACATCCTGCATAGTCAGCATCAGAATAGCCAGTTAGTTCAATATTATCATCAGCTGGATACCATAAACCTATGTTAGGTGTGCCTCTGAAGTAGCGGAGAATCTTCTTTGCTGAGTCCATGTGGCTCGCTTAGGATTCGCCCGAAATCGAGCGCAGAACACCTACAAAGATAAGTTATGTCGGGACGAGTAGCCGTTAGATATAATAAGGAACCAATTATTGCACGAAATTCAGTTTGGTCTCATCGATACTCCCTCTTTATCAAGATCGATTTTCATATTCGTGTTCATCGGGATCTTGATAGGTTTGCCGGATGTGCAACCGAATCTTTTGATGAGGTCTCGAGTGTATTTACCTTGGTTAATGGACGTTCTCTTTTCAGATTGTTTGACTTGAAAGCCGAGGAAATAGTTGATTTCACCCATCATTGACATCTCGAACTTGTCCTTCATCATTTTCTCAAACCGCCGACACATGACGACGTTCTTTGATCCGAAGATAATGTCGTCTACATAGATCTCGCACGAGTAATAAGTCATCTTCCGGCCGAATGCCGAACAGCGTGTGATCTATCGTGCCTTTACGAAAACCTTTTCGAAGAAGAAACTCGACAGTGGTATCGTACCAAGCCCCCGGGTGCTTGTTTTAACCCATATAGAGCCTTTCTCGAGTCTATAAACCCGATGTCCCCGCCGAAAGCCGGGCGGTTGTTCTACATAGACTTCTTCTTTCAAGCACGCCGTTCGAGAACGCAGACTTCACATCCATTTGATAGACTACGAATCTTTGATGTGTTGCGTAGGCTAGGAATAGTCTCGATTGCCTCCAATCTTGCAACCGGAGCGAATGTCTCATCGAAATCTATTCCCTCGCCTTGACAAGTAGCCTTTCGCCACGAGCCTTGCTTTGTTCCTTACTATAACGTTGTTTTCATCTCGCTTGTTCTTGAAGACCCATTTCGTTCCAATGACGTGTTGATGCCGGGTCCGTCAACAAGCTCCCAAACTTCGTTTCTCGTGAACCGATTCAGCTCCTCCCGCATAGCTATGATCCGACGCCAAGATCTTTAAGTGCATCCTCAATCGTCCGAAGCTCTTCGGCAGACAAGAAGCGAGGAATATAATGCGCTTTCTCCTTGACAGTAACTGGATCTTGTCTTGACTTTTGCTTGAAGGATCTCCAATGATTAGATCGAGAGTGTGAGCATCTAGCCACGCTCTACGATGTTTCAAGCTCTTCATCCGAAATTTGATCAACACGGATAGTAGGTGAGTTAGGCATTTCGGTTGTACTATTCTCGAGATTGAAGCAATTCAGGAATGAGAGTGTGATCTACCGAGTTTCCGGACATCATCACTCTTTTCGGCATGTCGTGCTTGGTCCGAAGTCCCGACAGTTCTTGCTTCGAGACTCGGCCCAAGATCTTTCTCGAGTCAAGTCATTGGTCAAAACCGAAATTCGATCTTCTTGATGCTCGAGACTTGGCCATCGGAGAGTTTATCTCCTCCCCGAGTCTCAACACAAGTCCTTCGGCTTCGCAGCGGCCCGACTCTCCCGAGAAAGTCTCCGATTCTCCACTTTCGTGGTATCCAATTCCCGAAGAGTCTTACCGAGCCGTGCACTCATCCGAATTTGTTCGTCTAACAGTTCTTCATAAGTGGTAGCAACGTCCAAATTCTCATCTCGCACCTGAAATAGTGTCGTGTGTGCGGTGTGAAGAGGAGTTAAGTGGTTCATGAGAATTTACCTCATCCTCTTCTCCCCGCCATTAAGCACTTTTCGCAGCTTCTTCAGCCTTCAAGCTCTAAGGCCATAAAAGCCGCTTCATCATCCGATGAATCCATGAAGGAGTCGACTTCTTCGAGTCGTTTGAGATTTCGCCCGCAATATAAGATTGTCTCTTTTTGGCGAATTTCTCTCTCCTTGCCTTGCGCTTGCGCGTTCAAAGCACTACCGAGCTCGGGACGATCATATTGATAATGTCCCGACTTTTTGCGGTGTAGCAAGCGATGACTCTTTCTTCTTTGTTTTCGCTATCCTTTGATGGTGCCGAGTCATCCTTCTTTCTGCATTCAGAGGATTGTGAGTCAGGAGTGCGTTTTGGCGTATAATCTGACTTACCTTTTGTGTCTCGGTATGCTTTAGTCAGTTTTCTGCGCCTCTCCTTGTCCTTCTGATACTTCACGGCGAGCAGCGCGTACTTCTGAGCGAGACATCCTTCTTGTAAATCGTTGAGTGAAGGTTCAGTCTTACTCGTTGTCTTGCTCGTCGCGGGAGATGCTGCGCTGACTGATGCTTTAAAGGCATGGTCAATTATTTTGTCAGCTTCAGCTTTTTGCTTTCGTTGAGGTCTGTCGAACTCAAACTCTTCTGCCTGAAGTTCTGAAAAGATATGGTCAGGAGAGACGACATGTAAATCAGAATGACGCAATAAAGTGGCAAAAGGTGTCCAGTGTCCATCCGGTAGTGCCCTCAGTATCTTGAGATTCATCTCTCGGTTGCTGAATGTCTTTCCCAGCCCGTTGATGGAGTTCATCAGATTCGTGAATCTGACATTTAGATCTTCTATTTTGTCACCAAGCATGAGAGACAAATTTTCCAGCTTTTGGAGTTCCAGCGCTAGTTTGTTAGCTTTTATCTTCTAAGTCCCCCGACTCAGTAGCGCTAGAGCGTCCCAGAGCTCCTTTGCAGTTTTATATTCCTGAACCTTGCCAAGATACGAATCACTTAAGGTGGTTAGTATAGCGTTTCTGGCGACACAGTCTAAGTTATAAAGTTTCTTCTCCTCAGGAGTGAAGAGACTTCTGTCTTTGGGAATCTTCTTCCCGGTCACCATTCCTCCTCCTTCAGCTGGGGCCTGAGTCACGACACTATCGATCATGGGAACAATAGGCCCTTCCTCAAGTACTTCAGTCATACTATAGTGGAGGGAGGTCAGATGTGCTTCCATCTTGGCCCGCCATACCCCATAGTTCTCTACTGAGAACATAGGTACCATCCTTATACCTGACATATCAGCCATAAAGAATAATGATATGAATGTAGAGTGATATGCAGTGAAAACGATTTTCCGGATCCGTTTAAGTAGACCAGTTTCAAGATAACAAGAGTCTTAAAGAACTCCTGCTCTGATACCAATTGTTGGTCCTGAGTGTACGGTCAGGTGTAGAGGGGGGGGGTGAATACACCTGACTCCGATTTTCTCAACTTCGAACACGAACAGCCCCTGTTCGGAGAAAGTGCCGATCTTGAAATGATTCAGCAGACCAAATAGCTGTTCTGAATCGTGTGTGGCAATAGCTGTTCTGAATCGTGTGTGGCAAAGAATCTGACTCTACTGAGATCTGCTAGCTGACTGAGTCAGAATTCAGTATCAAACAGGTAGAGTTCAGCGGTGTTGAAAAGTGTATGCCCAAATCAGTTGAGTGGAAAAACCGTTTTAGCAAGTCTCAGTTCAGTAAATAGACAGTTCAGTATGCTGAGACAGTTGTATGATTTTAAAGTAGGTTTTCAGTATGAACAGTAAAATCAATGCAACAGTAATCAGAAAGCAATAGCAAGACACAGATTTTGAAAGTGGTTCGGATATCAATCGATCCTACGTCCACTATCCCGAAAAGTTCAGGAGGCTATTTATTATACTGAGTTAGTCTCAGTCAGCTTGTGCATAGGACAAAGCCGTGGCTTGGGGATTATACTGAGCAAGTCCCAGTTTACAAAGGCATCAAACTAAAGTGTTTGACAAACTTCTCCAACTATGAAGGAGTCCTTTTACAATAAGGATTGGGTTCAAATATGAACTCCTTCGTCTAAGCTATAAGTATATTCTGTTGAGCTTAGGGTTAGAGGGATAGGGAATGAGAGAGTGGCTTCTAGATCGACGAACAAATGAAATAAGCTTTAGGTTCGTGTATCGTCGATTTGGATACTAGAGGCTCTTCTAACAGTTTAGCTTGGTTCCCTATGAAGTGAGAAGGTAGTCTTTCACGGAGATAGATCTTTAAGTTCTTGCGGAAGACTTAGGATTTTTTGGTTCTAGCTCGTTTGAATGCTTGTGTTTGATTTCGTCGTTAAGCTTATGCGCATTCTCTCTCTCTCTTTCTCTTGAAATGTCCCTCTATTTATAGAGCAGAGATTGGAAAAGATCTCGTTGGAGACGATCTTCCTTTCTCTCTCTCTCTTTTGGTAGCAAACGGCTCTTTTGAAGTAGGTAACAGTGTACTTTCCCACCTTTTTAGGTAAAGGGTTGGATCTGCAGCTTTAGCGAGTGAGAAGACACGTGTGTTCTTGTCATTCGTCGAGGTGGATAGAGTGGTTGAGACAAAGACAGACTTCAAGGCAAACCGAAGCCGACTTCTCTCTTCCTCGTATATGACAATGCCGATTGTCTTTCAAAAGTATTTTGACGCTTCGACCGTCCGCCGATCCCGAGTCCGATCCCGTATTCGGTAGGTAGATAGCCGAGGAAAGTCTATCGAACATCGGCTACGAGTTCGATGAATCGCTCCCGCCGAGTTCCGGCCCATCGACTCTTTCGCATATCTTGCTCTGCTCGAGTCCAAGATCACTGAGTCTTCTACTTCTGGTGTTAAGGCAGATAATCTACTGAGCGCCTTGATCAGAGCAGAGTGTCTACTGAGTCTAAAACCTCAGAGACAAATAACGATTACAACGGAATGGTTCACCAATCAGATAGGGTTTTGGGATCTTCAAATCTTCTCAACAATCAGAGCATTAGGCTCCTGAGCATGGTTCAGTATAGAAGATAGAATCATTTCCCACTAAGTGAGACTATGTTGAGGACAGAATCATCACCCAACACTTCCATTCCGATTGATTCTTGCTCAGACGCCGTTTCTGAGTCGTCAAGATCTATGGTGGACGTCTGTTTTTCAGCAGATGGCAAAGTGCTGAGTGGTGGAATATCAAGCGGGCTTTCCAGAGTTTGTATATCAGCACTCTGGCTAGGTTCAGCTGGAACCCCTTGATCCACTTCTTGAGTTTGTTCAGTGGAGACGGCCTTCTCCACCGAATGAGTCTCCTCGGAGGACTCTAACTCATCTATTAGCTGCATAAGCTGAGTAGGTTGTTCAGTAGCATGTTCAATAGCCTGTTCAGCAGTTGGCTGTTCAGTAGTTTCCTCCGGTACAGCCTCGGATTCAATAGGGACATCAACGATGGCTCTCTTCAGACGCTTAGCCGATGTCTTAAAAATTTTCACTAGAGGCGACGTCTTCTTGGTAGGCGTGGTTTGCTGAAGCGACGGTCCTGAACCGATCTGCTGAAGAGCAGCTGTTCTGTTGTGGAACCTGATCTTCTTTACATTAAAGTATACCTTGTCTTCAAAGGTGATCTGGTCATCTCCACAGATATCTTGTATCATGATGGACAGCTTCAGTCCATACAGCAGCTTGCCTTTTGCTGTCAGGTTGCACGTTGCCTTATCAAATTTGGCAGCTTGAACCATGAACTCTCGAAGAAAGAACTCCGTCCAGTTGATTTTTGCTTTGTCATAGATTGCCATCATGAGCTGGATCTTGGGTCTCGATACTTGATCGAATGAACCCGCTTGACTTGTGCAGTAGCTGCGTGACTATATAAGCTAGTGCACGGAACTGGGGCAGCATACTGTTCTTTGGGAAGCCGCTTTGAATGTGGTAGGCTTTCCGCAGAAAATAGATAGATAGTCGTCTATCCTGTCATCGTTGTAGCCAACATTGCTAACTCCTTCAGCAGGCAAAGCGAAGCTTCTCCTCAGTGCTTCTTTAATTGAGATCCGCTTCAGTTGCACAGAGGCATCGCCTATGGAGTGGACGGCAAAACGTCCAATGATGTCTCCAGATATCGAATCTGAGTTGAGGTATATCTGAGACACCTACCGAGGAAGGAAGAAGGTAGGCTTCCTTGAGAGGAACTGCTCCAACCCAGACGCTCTTAGATACGAGAAAATCTCGTCCATGAAGTCAAGGCCGCAGGCATCAAACTCCATGACTGGTTCGCACCAGACACGGTCTTTGTCTAAGATTTCCTGCATGTTCCCTGGGGAGAAGAGAGAAAGATTTGCCATTTTATCTGTCACAAGAAGAGATTATCAGTATCGTTTGTTCATAAAACAGTTAGTGTTGGGTGATGATTCAATCCTCAGCATGATCATACTGGTGGGAAATGACTCTATCTTCTATATTGAATCACGCTCAGTAGCCTCGTGCTCTGAACTGTTGAGAAGATTTGAAGATCCCAAAACCCTATCTGATTGGTGAACCATTCCTTTGTATTCGTATTTGTCTCATGAGGTTTCGGACTCGGTAGACACTCGCTCCGGTCAAGGCGCTCGCAGCTTATTTGCCTCGGCACCGGTGCAGTAATACTCGGTGATACTTGGACTCAGCGAGAGCAAGATATCGAAAGACTCGGTGATCTTGGACTCAGCAGAGAACGATATCGAGAGAGTCAGTTGAACTGAACTCAGCAGGAGTAGTTCACTGAACTCAGAGCTGATCTTCAGTAGACTTATCTCAGCAGTCTATCTACTGAATACAAGGTCAGACTCAGCAACGGCAGATAGTCTTCAGGACTGTCAGAATCTTTTGAAAGACAATCAGCATTGTCATGTACGAGGAAGAGAGAAGTCGGCTTGGCCTGTCTCGAAGTTTGTGCTTTGTCTCAACCACTCCATCCACCTCGACGAATGACAAGCATACACGTGTCTTCTCACCTGCTAAAGCTGCAGTCAACCTTTTACCTAAAAAGGTGGGAAAGTACACTGTTACCTACACCAAAAGAGTCGTTTGCTACCAAAAAGAGAGAGAGAGAAGAAGATCGTCTCCAACGGATCTATTTCAATCTCTGCTCTATAAATAGAGGGATCATTTAAGATTTGAAGCACAAGAGAATGCGCGCACCTAGAACACGAGAGAGCATTCAAACGAGTGATATTAACGACTAAGTCTTCCGCAAGAAACAACCGAGTTATCTCCGGCAAAAGACTACATCCAGCTCAAAAGGAACCAAGCTGAACCGACATAAGATTCTAGTATCCAAGCGACTGACACGAACCTATAGCTAAACCCTCAGCTGTTCGTCACTCTAGATAGCTACATTCTCGTTCCTTATCCCTCTAACCCTAAGCTCACTTGTTATATCCATAGCTTAGACGAAGGAGTTAGCATTTGAACCCAATCCTTATTGTATAAGGACTCCTTCACTGTTGGAGAAGTTTGTCAAACACTTTAAGTTTGATAGTGTTGTAAACTGAGACTTGGATCAGTATAAAAATCAAGACGCGGCTTTGCCCAGTGTGCAAGCTGACTAAGACTAACTCAGGATAATAAATAGCCTCCTGATCATTCGGGACAGTGGACGTAGGATTTGAGCGATATCCGAACCACTTTAAAAATCCTGTGTCTCTTATCGCTTTCTTAATCGTTGCATTGATTTTACTATTCATACCGAACATCATATTTAAAATCAATCAACCTGTCTCAAAGATACCGAACTCTTAATCTACTGAACTGAGACTTAAAACGTTTTCTCACAAAAACTGATTTGGGCCTACACTATTCCGCGCACTGAACTCTTACTGTAGATACTGAATTCTGACGTAGTCAGTTAGCGAATCTCGGCGAGTCAAGACTCTTAGCCTTTAACTCGATTCGTAATAGTATGCCGTCGCCGAATCAATTTTCGCCGACACCATCCCGAATAGGATCTGTTCGAGTTCGAAATCGAGAAATCGAATCAGGTGTATTCACCCCCCCCCCCTCTACACCTGACCGTACACTAGGGACCAACAGTTAGTATGGCGATACTGAAAGGAGATAATGAAGTATAGTAACAGATTTAATAATCATACCGATAAAATTTTGAGAGTGGAGAAGATATCAGATAAGAAGCAAGTAAAGGATTGCTAGAGATCTCAAAATTTACGGAGCAAGAATTTTAAGTTATACTAATGGCGGTTTCTAAGATATGATCAAAAATATATATCTAACGTGAAGGTGAACGGTTTTCGATCAAAGGCCAAATTTAAATCTGCTTTATGATATGGACGGTTAAGATTGGATATTAAAAAAGGTAATGATCACAGTAGCCGCCTAAGTCAAAGCCAGTTGTGATTTGCCTAAGTAGTAACTACGAGATGACATGCATTAAATGCGTGGCAGAATTCAGCATACTTATGCATAGAATGTCGTGCATTAAATGAGAGTCGTTTTCATTAAATGACAAATTTTAAGATAATTAATACCATGCTGAATCTGAATTATAAGTGCAGAATATTGTTCTATTAGTTACTAATGAGTAGAGATACGCAAACCTGTCAGCTGAACATAGTAGTCAGCTGATACCTCATGTAGATGGTTGCTGATTCTCTACGTACTGGTTATACTCAGTACTGAGAGTGAACATTCCCCCTTACTAAAATGGTCCTCTCTTGAAGACTCTTACTGACTGGGGTCAGTAGGGTCCAGCAGACCTAGCTCTACTGAAAGTTCTTTGAATCTGGATTCAGCTAGAGGCTTGGTCAGAATATCAGCCCTTTGTTTGTCGGTATGGAACTTTTCCATCCCGATATCCTTCTTTCGACATGGTCACGAATGAAGTGATGCCTAATGTCCACGTGCTTGCATCTCGTGTGTAGTACGGGGTTCGAGTGATTGCAATAGCACCGGTATCGTCGCAGAATATCGGCACTTCATTCCGAATGACGTCATAGTCTCTTAGCAACTGTCTCGGCCCAAAGGATTTGGGCGCAACAACTTCCGGCAGCCATGTATTCGGCTCCCGTAGTTGACGTGGCTACCGAGTGCCGCTTCTTTGAAAACCATGAGATCAGCTTACTGCCTAGGAACTGACAAGTTCCTGAAGTTGATTTTTGGTCAATTCTACATCCTGCATAGTCAGCATCAGAATAGCCAGTTAGTTCAATATTATCATCAGTTGGATACCATAAACCTATGTCAGGTGCCTCGAGGTAGCGGAGAATCTTCTTTGCTCGAGTCCATGTGGCTCGCCTTAGGATTCGCCTCGAAATCGAGCGCAGAACACCTACAAGCATAAGTTATGTCGGGACGAGTAGCCGTTAGATATAATAAGGAACCAATTATTGCACGAAATTCAGTTTGGTCTACTGATACTCCCTCTTTATCAAGATCGATTTTTATATTCGTGTTCATCGGGATCTTGATAGGTTTGCCGGATGTGCAACCGAATCTTTTGATGAGGTCTCGAGTGTATTTGTCTTGGTTAATGAACGTTCCCTTTTCAGATTGTTTGACTTGAAAGCCGAGGAAATAGTTCATTTCACCCATCATTGACATCTCGAACTTGTCCTTCATCATTTTCTCAAACTGCTGACATATGACGACGTTCTTTGATCCGAAGATAATGTCGTCTACATAGATCTGCACGAGTAATAAGTCGTCTTCCAGTCGAATGCTGAACAGCGTGCGATCTACTGTACCTTTTTGAAAACCTTTCTGAAGAAGAAACTCTGACAGGGTATCGTACCAAGCCCTGGGTGCTTGTTTTAACCCATATAGAGCCTTTCTGAGTCTATAAACCTGATGTCCCTGCTGAAAGCCGGGCGGTTGTTCTACATAGACTTCTTCTTTCAGTACGCCGTTCAGGAACGCAGACTTCACATCCATTTGATAGACTCTGAATCTTTGATGTGTTGTGTAGGCTAGGAATAGTCTGATTGCCTCCAATCTTGCAACTGGAGCGAATGTCTCATCGAAATCTATTCCCTCAGCTTGACAGTAGCCTTTCACCACGAGCTTTGCTTTGTTCCTTACTATAACGTTGTTTTCATCTCGCTTGTTCATGAAGACCCATTTTGTTCCAATGACGTGTTGATGCCGGGGTATGTCAACAAGCTCCCAAACTTCGTTTCTCGTGAACTGATTCAGCTCCTCCTGCATAGCTATGATCCAGTCCTGCATAGCTATGATCCAGTCAGCATCTTTAAGTGCATCCTCAATCGTCTGAGGCTCTTCAGTAGACAAGAAGCAGGAATATAATGCGCTTTCTCCTTGACAGAATCTGGATCTTGTCTTGACTTTTCTTGAAGGATCTCCAATGATTAGATCAGGAGTGTGAGCATCTAGCCACGATCTACGATGTTTCAGCTCTTCATCTGAAATTTGATCAACACAGATAGTAGGTGAGTTAGGCATTTCAGTTGTACTATTCTGAGATTGAAGCAATTCAAGAATGAGAGTGTGATCTACCGAGTTTCCGGTGTTCGGGGGCATTCGGCTCGGGAACATTAATAGATGTTCCCCCCGAGTTGTTATTCTCGTAGTGGTCTCGATTACCTCTAAGGTTTCTTCATCAACCCGAGTTACCCGGGATTGACTTTGTTCGGGAGAGTCAACTGTTCGGCTACTTGCGTTGCTTGGTTCGGATTCGCAGGCTTATCTTCGGTTTCTTCATCCGAATCATCATCCCAACAAAGCCGGATCCTTTCAGGTTTGTCTTTTAGGTTCAGATCCTGTAGCTGCGTACTGATGTCCTCAGATTAAGACTTAGAGTTATTGCTCCTGTCTTTAGTAGCAAACTCATTAAAAACAACATGAGGGCTTTCTTCCACGCAAAGGGTCCGATAGTTGAATACTCGAAAGCTTTCTTTGACTCGAGAGTATCCTAAGAATACTCCCCGATCGACTTGCTATCAAAAGTTTTCAGCTGATCTTTCCCATTATTGTGAATATAGCACGAACAACCAAAGATATGGAAATAAGATAAAGAGAGCTTCCTGCCGTTCCATAGTTCATATGGTGTTCTCTTATGCTGCTTTGTCAGTAGAGATCGGTTCTGAGTATAACATGCAGTGTCGGTCGCTTCGCCCCCTGAATTTGGTTGGGAGTCCCGAGTCTGCGAGTAGAGTTCTTGCCGCTTCTTTGAGTGTGCGATTCTTTCGTTCAAAGCAACCCCGTTCGCCGAGGGGTGCGCGGCAGCAGATGTCTCATGCTCAATCCCTTCGATTTTGCAGAACTCCTCTACCATGGAATTAAGGAACTCAGTTCCTCTGTCAGAACGAATTTTGATTATCTTGGTGTTCTTCTCGACATTGAGCTTTTTCAGAAGCGTTGGTAACTCTCTTTTGACGTCAGACTTGTTGGCAATGAATATGACCCATGTGTAGCGCGAGTAGTCATCGATGACCACTAAAGCATACTTCTTGCCTCTTATCGTCACTGGAGAGACTGGATCGAACAAATCCATATGTAGCAGCTGAAGGATTCCATCAGTGGAAGGGGATGGAACAGGTGGATTTTGATTCCTTGTTTGCTTTCCCTTCAGACATGCTTGACATCGAGTGTCTTTGCTTTGAATACTTCATTCGGCGAGTCCTCTTGCTAGAGTGTTCCTTGCTAGTTTGTTGAGCGTTTTGAAGTTGAGGTGGCTGAGTCTCCTATGCCAAAGCCATCCTGTACGGTTGTCGTTCTTCGCCAACAGACAAGCTTCAGGTTCTGCTGAGTTCCACTCAGCTACATATATATTCTTTTTACGCGAACCTGATAACACTGTTTTCCCTGTGGATTTATCAATGACATCACGTAAAACCAGGTGCAAAAATCACTCTATTCGAGTTATCACAGAATTGACTAACAGAGAGAAGATTATGCTGAAGTCCTTCAACATATGATACTCTAGGAAGCCGTGGTAGTTCCAATGCTGAGTGCTCCATATCCTCTTGTATAGCCTTTTGCATTGTCTCCAAACTCGATTCTCGGGTCCATCTTCGCCTATATAATTCTTCGGCAGGTTCCTTTGGTACGTCATATGTCTTGAGCATCCACTGTCCACATACCAAGGATCTTTGTGCACCTGCAAAATAGAATTATATTCAGGTACACTTTATTTTGTTTTTGGGTCCTTAGATGTTAGTTTTAGTAACCCAAATCTGTCTAAAAACCCGGTGGTTTCGCACGGTTTCTTTCCACTTGAAGTCAACATACTTGACCACCGGATGGTCAAAGCCGACTTCTTAGGCCGTTCGTGTTCGGGAGTCCGGATCTTCTAAGCTGGTGGACTGCTGACCTTTGCCTTTTGTGCGATTTTCTTCTTTTTCTGACTCTTGGAACCTCTTCTGACTATAGGATCATAGTAACATGACCCATACTAAGCTGGATGTGTCAACTGAGGTGGTCCATACCGATCGCCCCACTTAACTCGCTAGTTCCCCCTTGACCGAACCGGGGTGTCTTGATGCGATCTTCCGGTCGAATACCGATGCGTAGGATGAGGTGCTTTCATCTTTTGTTTGTTCTTTGCTGAGGAGTTCAGAACATTTGTATTGATTGTTTCCCCTCGAACAAACCTATCAGTTAGACGCACTTCTGAGTGTACGGGGGCAGATGAGGAAGCTTCCTGGTTGAAACCAAGTCCTTCCTTACAATGCTTGGGCTTGTTGCTTGCAAGCATAGCCTCCAGCTTCTTTTCAGCGCCCATGTAACGCTCAGTCATCAGGCTCTTCCAGACATCATCACTCTTTTCCAGTATGTCGTGCTTGGTCCGAAGTCCTGACAGTTCTTGCTTCAGTAGACTCAGTTCAGTATCTTTCTGAGTCAAGTCATTGGTCAAAACTGAAATTCGATCTTCTTGATGCTGAGACTTGGCCATTAGAGAGTTTATCTCCTCCCTGAGTCTCAACACAATTCCTTCGGCTTCAGTAGCGGCCTGACTCTCCTGAGAAAGTCTCTGATTCTCCACTTTCAGGGTATCCAATTCCTGAAGAGTCTTACTGAGCTGCAGACTCATCTGAATTTGTTCGTCTAACAGTTCTTCATAAGTGGTAGCAACGTCCAAATTCTCATATGCACCTGAAATAGTGTCGTGTGTGTAGTGTGAAGAGGAGTTAAGTGGTTCATGAGAATTTACCTCATCCTCTTCTCCTGCCATTAGGCACTTTTCGCAGCTTCTTTCACTTCAAGCTCTAAGGCCATAAAAGCTGCTTCATCATCCGATGAATCCATGAAGGAGTCGACTTCTTCTGAGTCGTCTGAGATTTCGCCTGCAATATAAGATTGTCTCTTTTTAGCGAATTTCTCTCTCCTTGCCTTGCGTCTTGCTTGCGCGTTCAAGACCTTTCGAGCTCGGGGACAGTCATATTGATAATGTCCTGGCTTTTTGCAGTTGTAGCAAGCGATGACTCTTTCTTCTTTGTTTTCGCTATCCTTTGATGGTGCTGAGTCATCCTTCTTTCTGCATTCAGAGGATTGTGAGTCAGGAGTGCGTTTTGGCGTATAATCTGACTTACCTTTTGTGTCTCGGTATGCTTTAGTTAGTTTTCTGCGCCTCTCCTTCTCTTTCTGATACTTCACGGCGAGCAGCGCGTACTTCTGAGCGAGACTTCCTTCTTGTAAGTCGTTGAGTGAAGGTTCAGTCTTACTCGTTGTCTTGCTCGTCGCGGGAGATGCTGCGCTGACTGATGCTTTGAAGGCATGGTCAATTGTTTTGTCAGCTTCAGCTTTTTGCTTTCGTTGAGGTCTGTCGAACTCAAACTCTTCTGCCTGAAGTTCTGAAAAGATATGGTCAGGAGAGACAACATCTAAATCAGAATGACGCAATAAAGTGGCAAAAAGTGTCCAGTGCCCTCAGTATCTTGAGATTCATCTCTCGATTGCTGAATATCTTTCCCAGCCTATTGATGGAGTTCATCAGATTCGTGAATCTGACATTTAGATCTTCTATTTTGTCACCAGGCATGAGAGATAAATTTTCCAGCTTTTGGAGTTCCAGCGCTAGTTTGTTAGCTTTTATCTTCTGAGTCCCCCGACTCAGTAGCGCTAGAGTGTCCGAGAGCTCCTTTGCAGTTTTGCATTCCTGAACCCTGCCAAGATACGAATCACTTAAGGTGGTTAGTATAACGTTTCTGGCGACACGGTCTAAGTTATGAAGTTTCTTCTCCTCAGGAGTGAAGAGACTTCTGTCTTTGGGAATCTTCTTCCCGGTCACTATTCCTCCTCCAGCAACTGCATCCTGAGTCACGACGCTGTCGATCATTGGAATGATAGGCCCTTCCTCAAGTACTTCAGTCATACTATCGTGGAGGGAGGTCAGATGTGCTTCCATCCTGACCCGCCATACCCCATAGTTCTCTACTGAGAACATAGGTACCATCCTTATACCTGACATATCAGCCATGAAGAATAATGATATGAATGTAGAGTGATATGCAGTGAAAACGATTTTCCGGATCCGTTCAAGTAGACCAGTTTCGAACGACGAGAGTCTTATAGAACTCAGGTGGTTAGTTGAACACCGTGCGCTCTGATACCAATTATTGGTCCCGAGTGTACGGTCGGGTGTAGAGGGGGGGGGTGAATACACCTGACTCCGATTTTCTCAACTTCGAACACAAACAGTCCTGTTCAGGAAAGTGCCGTACTGAAATAATTCAGCAGACCAAATAGCTGTTCTGAATCGTGTGTGGCAAATAATCTGACTCTACTGAGATCTGCTAGCTGACTGAGTCAGAATTCAGTATCAAACAGGTAGAGTTCAGCGGTGCGGAAAAGTGTAGGCCCAAATCAGTTGAGTGGAAAAACCGTTTTAGCAAGTCTCGGTTCAAGTAAATAGACGAGTTCAGTATCTTTGAGACAGTTGTATGATTTTAAAGTAGGTTTTCGGTATGAACAAGTAAAATCAATGCAACAAGAATCGAAAGCAATAACAAGACACGATTTTTAAAGTGGTTCGGATATCAATCGATCCTACGTCCACTATCCCAAAAAGTTCGGGAGGCTATTTATTATACCGAGTTAGTCTCGGTCGCCTTGTGCACGGTGACAAAGCCGTGGCTTGGGGATTATACCGAGCAAGTCCCGGTTTACAAAGGCATCAAACTAAAGTGTTTGACAAACTTCTCCAACTATGAAGGAGTCCTTTTACAATAAGGATTGGGTTCAAATATGAACTCCTTCATCTAAGCTATAAGTATATTTCGGTTGAGCTTAGGGTTAGAGGGATAGGGAATGAGAGAGTGGCTTCTAGATCGACGAACAGCTGAAATAAGCTTTAGGTTCGTGTATCGTCGATTTGGATACTAGAGGCTCTTCTAACAGTTTAGCTTGGTTCCCTATGAGCTGAGAAGGTAGTCTTTCGCCGGAGATAGATCTTTAAGTTCTTGCGGAAGACTTAGGGTTTTCTGGTTCTAGCTCGTTTGAATGCTTGTGTTTGTTTTCGTCGTTAAGCTTATGCGCATTCTCTCTCTCTCTTTTCTCTTGAAATGTCCCTCTATTTATAGAGCAGAGATTGGAAAAGATCCGTTGGAGACGATCTTCCTTTCTCTCTCTCTTTTGGTAGCTAACGGCTCTTTTTGAAGGATGTAACAGTGTCCTTTCCCTCATTTTCTGGAAATAAGTTAACTTGCAGCTTTAGTAGGTAGAGACACGTGTATACTTGTCATTTGTCGAGGATTATGGAGTGGTTGAGACGAAACAGACTTCGAGGCATACTGAAGCTGACTTCTCTTTTCCTCGTACTTGACAATACTGATTGTATATTCAAAAAGTGTCTGACAGTTCAGAAGACTGTCGCCGTTGCCGAGTCCGATCTTCATTCCGTAAGAGAGACAGCTGAGGGTACTCTACCGATGGTCGGCCTCGACTTCGTGAACTACTCCTCGCCGAGTTCGGCTCTACCGATTCCTTCAAAGATACTACTCCCGCTGAGTCCAGTAAATACTGAGTCTTCTACTTCTGGTGCTGAGGCTGATAAGCTACTGACCGCCTTAACCAGAGCAGAGTGTCTACTGAGTCTGAAACCTCAGAGACAAAACAATTACACGGGAATGGTTCATCAATCAAGATAGGGTTTTGGGATCTTCAAATCTTCAGTTAGGTACAGAGCACGGGGCTTCTGAGCTTACGGTCAGTGCTGAAGACAGAATCATTTCCCACTAAGTATAACAGTGCTGAGGATAAAATCATCACCCAATAAAGTCTAACATCCATCATAATTTCAACTTAAAATAAATTTACTACACCTAGTCTTTCTTCAAAATAAAATCAATTCCTCGACTTAGGCCCCAACAATACGCTAAGTTTGACTAATAATTAAAGTGCACTCCCACCTTAATCTTGACTTTTTGTTCGAAAGAAATGAAATGTGATGAAGTTAGTCTTGAGTGCTTTGACCTAATCATGAAAAACTTAGTTTAATGATATGTATGAATGTCAATCATGCTTCAATAGATTTCAAATCAGAACAGAGAACTCCAATTGAGATTAGGGCAAATTCAGAGTCTTAATATCTAGTTTTCCCGATTTCTAGCAAAAATTGAGATTTCGACACACTTGGCGTACATGTAAATGGATTAGGGCAAATTCAGAGTCTTAATATCTAGTTTTCCCGATTTCTAGCAAATAACTTACAATTTCAGCAGGTATATTGGATAAAAATCAACCTGTTAATACCACCAAATGCTGCCAAAACAAAAGTAGCTGAGCTTACGCTCATAGTTCAGGTTCAAAAAGAACACCTTAAAGCCGGAAAGATGTAAACAGATATTCTTGAGCATTCACACATTATCACATTTTCCAACATACATTTACAAATTCAAAAAATATCTCATAAACTATAATAACTCTTGGACATGTACCGACCTGTGAATTCATGAATCTATCACCTTATCACTCGATAAAGTCATATAGTGAGACAACCCTCACACTATGCATATGATTTAATATTAAATTACTATGTCTCCCTTCTTTTTAATTATTTCCGGCGTATAATGTAAAGGCCCTCATGCACACATTTGTATTCTTCTAACTCTCAACCCTCAAACTAATGTACAATAAGCTGTCCCAATGGGATGGCATAGTGGTGAAGGTAGGAGGCCCGAGACCGATAGTCAGAGGCGGTACCAGGGGGTGCGTGTGGGTCCCCCCATTTTTCGTGTCGATGCTGAAATTAACGTGTAAATTTTATGGAAAAAAATATTTTCGCACCCTGTATTTTACGAAAATTTAATATATTGAAGAGAATAAAAAAATGTATTAGTTCAATTTGCTGGGCCTGAAAATAAATAATTAGTTCTATTGGCCCAAAAGAAAATCCAAAACTTTAATTCTAGTAGTCCAATTAAGATTTTAATTCTAGTAGTACAAAATTAATCTATTGGCCCAATTAACAGCAAGTAAATTCTATAGCCCAACAATAGTAAATTAATTATTGACTCAATTATTGATGAGTTCAATAGCATGAGAAAACGCAGATAACAATTTTAAACTCGCTATTTTTGTCGTTTTTATGGTTTTTGTATATCATTTTAGACTCATTATTTTTGTCATTTATATAAATTATAAGTACTTTTGACTTCCTTATACTCATTGTTACATTATCTTTTGTCTAAAAAAATTTCAGGGGCTCTGCCCTCGAACCCCCAATAAGTCTCGGCCTCCTATCTATAAATCTTAGTTCCGACCCTGCCGATAGGTCATGGGTTCAATTCCCACCAACACCACTATGTGATTTGTCTGTCACCCTATCACATTAAGGGTCCTGTGTGGTTTGCAGACTACTGCACAAAAGAACGGGGTTACCCAGTGCGCACCGAAAGTAGCGGTTGCGGGTTCCACGAATAAAAAAAATGTACAATAAGCATACTCATAGCTTACACATGCAAGACAAAGGCCCTTATTAAAATCTACATAACATCTCGAATATTTCAATAATCGAAGCTTAGACATTTTATCGAACATATGGTGCGCGTAGAAGTGCTTCAGTTACAATTTAAATTAACACCCTATCAAATTTTCTCCTAATTCCAGCAAACAACGATTAATTCTATAAATAGTCCGACAATCCTACACGTGCATAATTTCATTTTGATAAGCTTTCTTCAGTACATGCATATATACGTTTAAGAAACCACAAATTAAATCAAAGCTTGAAAGCAAAATAATATTAGATTCCCTTTTCTCCTACCTTGACGGCAAGAAACCAAGTCAATACGACAATACCATACTATTTGTTCAAGGCATCGATATGGAAAAAAAAATGCGCATATCTAAACTTACTATGAATGGCCAAAACAAGGGATAAGGTTCGGAGATATTTTTACACTATCTCGATTATGCATGCAAGACTTTTAAACTAAAATTCCATTAGATTACACAGATTGGAGAGTTCAGCAGAGAAGTATTCCTATGCAATTAAATCGGAGAACCCACGCATCATAACAATTAATTTCTTAACTTCACAAACATGCAGTCGAATCATAGGAAAGTAAATGAATTTTAGGGATTACCTTGAGGTTCTCAAATCAATGGAAAGAAATTTAAGTTCTTGAGCAAAGGAAAGATTGACGAAATTTCTCTTTGACGGAGAAAATATTTTTCTTTGAAACTTTGATTTCCTTTTCCTTAATATGGAAGGGGTGTTAGAATGATGACGAGGAACGGATATAGTCCGTCATTAATGTTGGAATAGAAGTAAATTTTATGCTTGTATACATTGTGTTTTTCTTTTGGCAAATTGGCACAGATGTCCCAATATTTGCTACTTTGGATGAATTGGTTCCTAATTTTTTTTTAGTTTATTGGTCCTCAATATTTGCTAATTTAGATAAATTGATCCTTCTATTAAATTTTAAGTTAATTAAGTGTTAATCATAGGGGTATTTATGGAATAAAAGCTTTGAGGGACCAATTCATCTAATTTTTAAATTAAACTTAATTTTTTTTTTAAAATTCTGATCTTTTCCGGAAAATAAATTAATTTTTCAAATAATGTTTTTTTAAAAAATTTATTTTTTTCAACTAATTTTTTTTCGTTTTTTTTCAAATATTTTTTTTGGTAAACGAAAAAAATTAATTAATAATAATTTTAGGGACCAAATCATCTAAATAATTTTTTGAATTAACTTTTTTCAATTTTTTTTATTTCAATAAAAATTAAGTAAATTTAGATTAACTAATAATTTTACGTTTGACGGTGAATGAGGAGAGCGGGTCAACACAACGGTTGGGGAATGTATTATATTCATTATAAAAAAAATTGAAAAAGTTAATTCAAAAAATTAATTGAAAAATAGTTAAAAATTAATTTAAAAATTGGATGAATTGGTCCATAAAACTAGTACTAATAGTTAATTTTGTAATAAATTTTTTCATTACGAATCTTTTTCAAAAAAAAATAAATTATTTGATAAAAAAATTATTTTTCAAAAAATATTATAATTTTAAAAAATATCTTTGAAAAAAGACGAAAAAAAATTAGTCGAAAAAAATTAATTTTAAAAAAAAATTATTTGAAACATTAATTTATTTTCTGAAAAATATCATAATTTAAAAAAAAGTTTAAAAAAATCAAGTTTAATTTAAAAATTAGATGAATTGGTTCCTGGAACTTTTATTCCATAAATACCCCTATGATTAACACTTAATTAACTTAAAATTTAACAAAATGACCAATTTATCCAAATTAGCAAACATTGGAGACCAATAAACTAAAAAAAAGATTAGAGACCAATTCATCTAAAGTAGCAAACATTAGAGACCATTTATGCCAATTTGCCTTTTCTTTTTCACTGTTTTATTCTTCTATCTTATATAAGAGTTAGATTGTGTAGTATATTGTAAATCACAGAAGACTACTCAATTGTTTGAAGTAACAAGATATTAACAGTTATCACAGCTAAGATAACTTTAGGATAAGTTGTCAGTTTAAGCTGCAGTTTAGATAAGAAGTGGCTTTTATTGGCTGCTTGTCTATACTGGTACACTGAAGGTGGTGCATTGACGGATCACAGTGAGATGTGTTCTCGTGACTGACCTTAGTGGAGAATCAAATATCTCGGTGACTTAGTTGATCTTAAGCCTTGTAAGACTTTAGGTGGGTGCAGTTGGCTAGCTATCACTTTAACCTACTATGGTAAACGTCATCGCGACCGGATCTACGTATCTTGGGTGTTAGTAGTTATTTGTGACTTTGATTGATTGTTTGTATTTTGCAACATTATCCTTGTAAAATGGGTTAATAAAATCCCATGAGGACCTCGTAAGGATTAACACACTAAATCCGGTCGGTTGATTAAGTTCAAGTGTGTTAATAAGATTGAGTGGTACTACTCAGGAATACAATAAGATGTTAATTAATTTAAGTTGGCAGTGTGCTTATTTAATTAACGAATATTTCTTTCTTTAATACGAGGATCGATTCAATCTAAAATACAAGGTCATGCTCAAATTTCAATAAATGGGTAAGTCAACACAAATTCTCTAGTGGAATGAATCTATGTTTATTAATTGATTTTGCTCTGGACTGAGCATAGAGAATTAAATGATTTGAGACCCGACTTTGTTTCTTGTATTGGATCCTGGTCTGACCCAATTAGTTGCTTAGTTATTTATTATCTCTGAGACATCATAATTAATAGATTAATGTATTTTACATTATTTAATAATTTTATTTATCTACAATTAATAAAAATAGTCCCACAAATTAATTTATTATATTATGGGTCAATTGATGTAGAAGCCCATTAGAAGTATAATGAAACTAATGAGCTACAAATATTAATATAATATAAGCTTTTGAAGTATATATATATTAATATTGCGTTTCACATATGAACACAGTTATCATACACGCAAACACGCGAGTAAGAGAGAGTATTTATTTTTCTTCAGTTTTCTAACCACGCGAACGGAAAAAAAGGCCGGAATACAGTTCAAAAGATGTGAATGAGAATAATAATCAGAGCTACTACAACACACGAAAAGAATATGTATAATTCATTCCTTAAGTTAAAGTGTTACTATTTTCATATGCGGCAATGAAGACAGATAGTCCGTCGTTAAATCAGTAAAAAAAAAATTTATATTGCCAACAGAAAATGGGGCATTTGCAGCAGAGGCCAAACAGTTACAATTGCAAAGCAAATGTAGCCAACCACTAAAACAAAACACAAATCTAGCCATTTTGTCCTTATACGGCGCTGGGCCGATGGGGGGCGATGGGGGAGTCAATCGGCCCTTAATCGGCCCTGATGAATATAGCCGAAATATCCCAATCGGCCGATTTTACTTTTATTCGGCCGGAATGTATTAGGGCCAAATGTATTCCTTCTGGCCGAAGCAGGGGCGAAGTAATTATTAGGGCCAAAGTCAGGGGCCGAAGATATTAGGGCCGATGCCGGCCGGGGTCGAATTTAATTCGGCAAGCCGGGGGCCGAAGCCTAAGCCTCGAAGGGCAGCCGGGGCCGAAGCCTCAGAGGCCGAATTCTGTTCGGCCATTCGGGGCCGAATTTTATTCGGCAAGCCGGGGGCCAAAGCCGATGCCACGAAACCCAGTCGGGGCCGAATTCTCTTCGGCCAGACAGGGCCGATTTCTAGCCGGCAACACGGGGTCGGGGCCGAAGGCATATTTAACTACGTCCGCCATAGTCAGTGCCGATTGAGTTATTCTTCATCGGCCCCGAAATCGGCCCTCCCATCGGCCCCAGTTTCAAAATTTTGCAGAAATTAAACACTACAATTCTCTCCAAATTCTCCACAATTTCATCAATACATGGACATTACAATGTAAACTCAACCATATTTCAACCTAAATTTCGTCTATGAATGAAAAACAAACAAAATCATGGCATAAATTACTAACCTCAATTTCGCCGGAAGACATTGAGATCGGCGGATGTGTCGTTCGACGGCGGCGAAGCACGGCGTTGGCGACGATTTCGGCGGCGGCAGCGAGCGGCGGCAGCGAGCGGCGGCGAGAGGGAGGCAGATATGAGAAAATACTCGAAGTAAAATGGTAAAAACTGTAGTCAAACAGTTATATTCAATCGGCCCTCCATTATTGAAACTCGGGGCCGATGGTTGGGCCGATGGGGGGCCGATGAGTATCGGCCCTCAGTTAATAAAAACGGTTACAATTTTTCGGCCCTCAGTAAATTTCGGCCGTTACATAACGGCTACTTAAGCGTCAGGGCCGATAGCTCGGCCGAATAAGTCAGAGCCGATAGCTCGGCCAAATATATTTTTTAAAATTAATTATTAAAAATAAATGTTTATAAATTAAGTTTATTATTTTTCGAGGGCCGATGTCACGGCTCAATAGGGGCCGATCAAAATCGGCCCTTCAATTATAGCCATTTTTCTTGTTTTCGGCCGACTGGGACCGATATGTCGGCCGATCACGATCGACCCTTTCTATAGATAAAATCGGCCCCAATCGGCCCTCACAATTGTTAATCGGCCCTCCATCGGCCAGCGCCCACAAGAAGACAAAATGGCTAGATTTGTGTTTTTTTTTAGGATGGCTAAATCTATTTTTTTTTAGTTTGATTAACAGAGCACATTTCCACACAAAAAATCCGTCGGCAAAAGCTTAATATTGACCAGGGTTGTTTTCCCCCAAATCAGAATTACATCGCGATTTTAGGGCAACGGTTCTCCGGCAACTTTTCGGCTGTTTTTAGGGCAGCGATTATAGGTTCACCGGCGACAATTTCTGATGGTGAGTCCCTCTTTGCTTCGATTTACATTCTCTCCGGCAATTCTTGTTTTCGATCTGCTATCTCTCCCTCTCTTTTTCCGGCGACAACTGATCAAACTCCCTCTCTCCCTCTTTCTTTTTTGCAGAACAATGATGCGGCCCTGAGTTTTCGACTCGGTTGAAGATTCAGGTGGGTTGAATCTTCTTTTTGGCAGCACTATACTCTTCTCCTCCGTTCTGAGTTGAGAGTCTTCACTCATCGGTGAGTCTCTAAACTTGACTATTTGCAGGTCTAATGGTATTGCAAACAATTGATTGTAAATATGTGATAACGTATTTTCACTTGGACTATGTGCAAAATGAATGTTTAAATAATTACATTCCAAAGCATATAAGTTTTAATTGGAGAAGATGATTTCCTTCTGAAAATGTTCTTGATCTTTGTGCTTGTACATAAAAATCTGAAGTGTTTTTTTTGGGCAAATAATATTTCAATTATCCCAGCTTGAATAAAGTTAAGAAGTTTTGGTTGGAAACATCTAAAGTTAAGCTTAGATTTATGGTGGAATCAATAACTTCATCGTCATTAGATCAAGCTTTTCAAGAAGAGGAATTGATTAATCCGGGCAAGAGGAGTGATGCAATCATAGATGATAATACAACACTAGCTCATCCACGGGGTGAGACGATACAAATTGATGATGATCAAGATGAAAAAGATGAGCGAGATGAAGACTTGTCGTCCTCTGAAGAGTATCAAAGTAGTGATGATGATGAGTAGTGACATGTTTATTTAATGGTTGTAAATATTTTGAAATTAATGTTTCGGTAATTAATATAACTCTTTGTGGTTTTCTTGATGTCAGATATGGCTCTACGAGGCCGTGGTGGATGTGGCATTGGTAGCACCGCTGCATCAGGCGGACTTGGCGTTGGTAACACTGCTACATCAGATGGACAGGACCGTGGCAGCTCGCCCTCTACTTCTTTAGATATGCGTCGAATTGACTTGGGTGGCGGTCCATCTGATAGTGCATCTGGTATCCCTGATCTGAGGACACCACTAGAGATATGATCTAACGGATATCTTTTAATTCTTTTATGATATAAATTATATATTTTTAAATCCTAAATCGCGATAAAATCATTTTTTTTCCATCGAAAATTGTAGGGGATTACTTGAGCCAGACACATTTGCAAGTAGGATTGCATAGCCTTTAGGACTATTGAAAATCTGACAAGATTCAATTGGAAGTTGACTCCGGATCCAATTAAGCATCAGTACTTTGAGGAATATCTGGTATTTGCATTGAAATATTTGTTGATTTTTTTCAATAATACGCAAAAATATAATTTTATTAATCTCCTTCAATTTCAGAAACACTTCTCTTAGCCATCAGAGTGGGAGGATGTTGTATTTGTACATTGGGAGGCTTTGGCGAGAAAACGCTTTTCTGACTGGGGAAATCAATTAAAGACAAGATCCCTCAAGGGGAAAGAGAAGCCAAAGTACATGACTGAGGAGAAGTGAGTTGCCTTACGTGTTTGCTGGAATCAACCAGAGGTGCAAGAAAAGGCGGAGATAGCGAGGGCGTGTAGAATGTCGAAGCCCGAGCTGGGATGCGGAATAAGTAAGCACAGGGGCGAGTCCATATCCGATCGTCGAATAGCACAAAAGCGGGTGAGCAATAATATGTCAAAATTACTAAATTTATTAACTATTTCATACTTTTTCTTTCTCTTTTTTTGTGAACAGAATGTTGAAAAGGGAATCCCATTAGACAAGGCAGCCTACGAGACTTTCATGGCTATCCACGCACCTAATGGGGTATTCTCGAATGAGAAGGCAGCAAGGATAGGGGTAAATTTTGTTTATTTCTCAAATTTAAATGACGTGCTTCCTTATATTAACTGTGTAACTTCAAAAATACCTATCAGGCACAAGTAAGAGAGGCAGCTTCACAAGCTGGAGAAGGGGCCGACATGAATGAGATTTTTTGAGCCAGAGAGGAGTTCTTGATAATAAAAAAAAAAAAAAAGCAGCGGACTAATGGCATTGGTGAGCAAGGCAGGCACAAGAGGATAGATGGAGCTAGTGAGAGCGAATTATCATCTTATGTCACCGACCTGAAACATAAAGGAGGAGCAAGATGCTAGACTTTAGATGCAAGCTCAGTTGGACGTGAACAAGTGGAGACACGACAAATGCTAGCAAAGATCTTGGCTCTGGTGTCGGGTGTTGGAATTTTGTATACTGGAAGCAATTTTTTGTTTATATACAATGTGTTTTTTTTTTCAATTTTTTTATTCTCCTATTTGGTTAATTACATTCGCGCATGTTGGTCCTTTATATCGTATAAGAGTTAGATTTTGTAGTGTATTGTAGATCACAAAAGACTGCACAATTGGTTGAACTAACAAGATATAAATATATATCACAACTGAGACAATTTAAGGACAAGTTGTCGGTTTAAGTTGCAGTTTAGATAAGAAGTGATTTGTTTTGGCTACTTGCCTATACTGGTATACTGAATGTGGTGTATTGATGGATCACAGTGAGATGTGTTCTCCTAGCTGACCATAGTGGAGAACTAAAGATCTAAGTGACTTAATTTGGTCTTAAGCTTGATAAGATTTCAACTGAGTGCATTTAGCTATCTATCACTTTTACTTACTGTGGTGAATGTCATCGCGATTAGATCTACGTATCTAGAGTGATAGTAGTTATTTGTAGCTTAAGTTGGTTATAGAAATGCCCATTTTTAAACCGAAATTGGCTAAACTGGGTTTTAAACCGGAACCGAAATAGGCATAAACTGGAACCATTTTGAACCGTAAATCGTCAGTTTGCGGTTCGGTTTCGGTTTACTATTTTTCAAATCGTGAAACTGCCGGTTTCAAATCGTGAGTTCCAAACCCGGTGAAACCGACGATTTCACCTATTAAAATTGTCAAAGATTATATATCTAATGAATTAGATAAATGATTTTAAATTAAAAACATTATTGAAGATCTAATTCTTCTAATTTTTACTTATATTTAAAACAAACTATTCATTAAAAATACAAAAAATCCTACCAATTTTGATATTTTAAAGTACTCTCTCCGTCCCATTATTACTGGCGCCTTTTTTTCGGCACGGGAATTAAGAGAATATGTAATAAAGTAGGAGAGATGAGCAGATAATAAAGTAGGAGAGAGAGTTGAGTGTGATAAAATGAGAGTAGGAGAGATAAGATTATAAAGTAGGAGAGAGAAATGAGTATAATAATGAGAGTAAATATAAAGTAAGAGAGATAAAATGATAAAGTACGAAAGAGGGTGATAACTTTTTACTAATTTCGGACGTTGCCACTAATAGCGGGACGTCCAAATTAGGAAAGGTGGCCACTAATAATGGGACGGAGGGAGTAGTATACAAAAGGATAAAATATTATTATATATTTAGTATAATTGCAAATGGATACTAACATTACCAAAAAATATATATGGGATAAAAGTTGTTCAAATTTTATCACTGAAAAATTTAGAATATCAAATCTTGTATCATAATTACTATACGACAAAGAATCGAAAACAATGATATAAGATTTATTTCTAAAACGATGATGACAACGAAGAATCAACAATGAGATTGTATTAATATATTTAATTGTTCAATTCTTTCATGAGATTGTAAAATTTTATTTATACTTTATTACTGAGTTGATTCGAAACCGAAAAAGGTATAGTTTTTTTTTTAAATTAATAAAAGAATTAATTCGGTAATGAAAAAAATAAAATTTATGAAAACTGTGAAACCGGTAAATCGGAATCGGAACCGGCGGTTTCAAACCGAAACCGTCAACCGTCTACATGCGGTTCGGTTTTGGTTTTAGTTTTTGGCAAATCGAAAACGGCGGTTTCAAACCGTAATCGGAACCGGAACCGAGAATGGGCATGTCTAGTTGGTTATCTATATCTAGCATTTGTATCCCTGTTAATTGGGTTGATAATATCTTCTAAGGAACTCGTAAGGATTAGCACACTAAACTCGGTCGGTTGATTAATTTCAGGTGTGTTAATAAGGTCGAGTGATACTACTCAGGAATATAATAAGATGTTAGTTAATTTAAGTTGTCAGTGAGCTTGATTAATTAACAGATATTAGTTTCTTAAATACGGAGATCAATTAAGTCTGAAATACAACCTCATGATCAAGTTGAGATAGAGGGGTAAGTCAATACGAATTCTCTAGTAGAATGAATTTGTGTTTATTCATTAATTTGGATCTAGGCTGAGCATAGATAATTAATTAATTTGAGGACCGACTTTATTTCTTGTATTGGATTCCTGGTCTGGCCCAAATAGATGCTCAGTATTTATTCTGATCTATCAATAATTATTATTAATAGATTAATGTATTTATACATTATTTAATAATATGATACTAAATTAACTATTGAACATGCCCCAATGGGTTTTTTCTAGCAATGTTTTAACGAGACAGCAGTTTCTTTTGGGGATGATCAATCAAGAGAGAGTGTTGTAAATATATTTTATATATATACTTAGCATATATTGTGATGACCATGTAAACCCTAAAAGCTCATGAACTCATCTTGTACTCTATAAATAGAGGTCTCCACCCTAGCGGTGTATAATTTTACCGAAAATACCATATACCGTGCATATCGTACCGAAAAAATACCGGGAAAACTGAATTTAACGGTATACCGTGCCGAAAATCACGGTATCATACCGTACCGTAAATTTTCAGTACGGTAACGGTATGAGTTTTCTCATACCGAGGTATACCGACACATACCGAACCTACGGTACGTACCTGCACTTATTTAATTTTGCCGATGACAAATATTATATATGAATAAATATTCTTAACTTTATTTATCTTTCTGTCATTATATTATATTTATGTAAAATTTATTTATGTAATATCTATATATTGTGTTATCTTGATTCATGACATAAATTAATATAGCAACTCTTATCATGATATAAATTAATATATCAACTCTTATGTATAATGTTATCATGATATAAATAGAATATCTATATATTGTGTTTTTGTATTAATATGATATTACTCTTATTTCATATATTTTAGTTTTTAGTATGATTTTAATTTCCGGTATACCGTCAACCTTCGGTATACCGTGAAGGTTAACGATATACCGTAAATCCAACACGGCAACGGTATGCTAAATCTTTGATACCGAACTTTCGGTATACCGATCTTCGGTATACCGAAGTCAACGGTACGGTAACGGTATGAAAAATCTTATACCGTTACTTTCGGTACGGTATAAGGTATGACAAATTTGGTCCGGTATACCGTACCGAAACACCCCTACTCCACCCTCATAATAATATACATCAATTTTCTCATTCTCTCTATTATTCTCTCATTCTATTTAGTTTATCACACGTTATTAGCACGATAGTCTCATTTTTTTAGATCCGAAAACTTTCTCACCGTCTTTCTTTCTCTACACTCTCTTTCATGTTAATTCAAGAATGAGTCAGGCAAATCAACATAAAGGTATGTCTATGTTATTTTGCAAAAGTTTCTCAGAAGTGGTAATGAAAGAAATCCGGTAACATTATTTGGTTGGTTGCATATACAAGACGTCAGTTGATGTTTTGACAATAGTATATTATTTGGTTGTGGTGAATTAATGTTTTGGCAATAGTATATTAGATTGAGAAATTGATTTAAGTCCCACGCATGACCATGCCTTTTATAGTTTCAATCTTTGATTAATTGGATCAAGTATTGTTTTAATTGGTGTGTGCTATTATCCTATTTTTAACGCATACAACTTTCTCGATCTTTATTGGTATAATTAATATTGTTGCTCCTAAAGTAGCACAAGTAATATTCCTGAAGAATATTATATGCTCTTGAATAGCAATTTCATATTTTCAACTCGAATTATTGCTCCAGAAGTAGCACAATCAATATTCCCGAAAAATATTACATGCTCTTGAAGAGCATTTATTTTACATACGCTTATACTTGCTTATTTATTTGTTTGTTTATTTATTTAATATTGAATCTAGATTGTTTCTCCTGAAGTAGCACAATCCATATTCCTGAAGAATATCATAACCTTTTAAAGTGCAATACAAACTTATTGAAATAACTTAATTGTTGCTCCAGAACTAGCACAACTTAATATTCTTGAAGAATATTTCACTCTTAAAGAGTTACTAATATTATCTATGTATTTACTATATACTTAAGTTTTTTTTTTCTTGCACACTGTATAATATATATATATATATATATATATATATATATATATATATATATATGTATACAATCTTAATTTGGTGCTCCTGAAGTAGCACACAATTAATATTCCTGAAAAATATTACGTACTTTTGATGAGCAATTCATATAATATGTGTTATTATTGATGGACGAATCTTGGTTCTTGAATTGTTATTGTTTTTGCTCCCGAAGTAGCACAATTGATATCCCCAAAGAACACTATATGTTCCTAAAGAGCTATTGGGTTTCTCAAAATTATTAGTCTTTCAACTGAAGAAGTTTAATATAGACTAAAATTGTTGCTCCTGAAGTAACACAATTTGTATTCCTGAATAATACTATATGTTCTTGAAGAACAATTCAAGCTCTTGATTTTGACAAATGATATATGTTAATAACTCTAATTGTTGCTATTGAAGTAGCACAATTAACTTTACATGTTCTTGGAATAACTAAAACTTATCATTTTGAAATCATATATCACAACCACACTTTAATTGTTGCTCCTGAAGTAGCACAATTAATAATCTTGAAAAATATTACATGTTCCCAAAGAACAATATATATTTAAAGTATTATCTAATTACATGGAGTGGTAGCAAGAGCTCCTCTATGCTTGACAACTGCATTTCCAACATCCCATTGTGGCTTAATTTATTTTCAAGAATAGATGTGAGATCCGGTAGATCTCAAAATTTACAATTTCATTGATTTCACTTATCGTGAAACTAAATTGTTGCTCTGTAAGTAGCACAATTACATTCATGAAGAATGACCATATTGTGATAGTAACATTACTATCATGTGTTTGTGGAAATGCCTCAGATATAGTATTTTTATATATTATTTAACTTTTGCTCCTAGAGTAGCATCATTTATATTCTAAAAGAATATTAAATGCTCTTAAAGAGCAACTCGTTCTTTGATGATATATGTTAATCCTGAATGAAAAACAGTATTTATGTCTTGTTGACATTAATGAAATCTTGATATCGATGCTCATATGCCAATAAGAGGCATATGGAGATAATAATCGAATGAAACGAAGCATTCCAGCATGATTGCGTCAAGATATTAATTGTTTGTCCTCCCTAAAGTTCGATATGAGTAGTTGCATTGTAAACTGCAAGATTTTAAAATCTAGTGCATCAAACATCATTAAAGGCTCCCGAAGAGCTTGTATCATTCTATCAAATGATACTAAATTAACTATTGAACATGCCATTTACTCTAGTAAGTCTAGAAGACACTTACTACGTTTTAAGGATATGCAATGAATAACATATTGAAATTATATAAGCAGGTAGTGATTCTTTTGTATTTAGCCGGAAGCTAACAAAAGAAAAGTTATCACACTATCATTTTGAATGTATTACACATTCATAAAAACAAGTGAGACAAACCATGTCATGAACTAGAAGTTCAAAGAGCTTTATGCTTTGACATGATAAGTTTGGACATCTGCAAGCAACTATGATACGCAACATAATTGAAAATTCATATGAGCGCAACATATAGATCATGAAGAATCTCTTAATTTCCATAAATGCTCGATTTCTAGAAGAAATATAGCACTTGCTAGAACTACAATTTCAAAAATAAAGAGCTCAATTCCATCAAGAAGATTTGCCTTGATAAAGCGAGTGAGTTTATTAAACTCTAAGTTCCTCCTGAAGAAGACTTATATTATATTACTTTGGAATTGAGATTCAACACTTAGTTGCTCATGTGCATAATCAATGGTTTTGTACGTATAAAAACGAGTCTCACAAGAAGATTGTTATTATGATAAAATAACGTTCCCAACATTAGATGGAACATATGTCACATTTGGATTCCTGAAGTAATCAATGTGAGATTTACATCCAACAAAAAGCACAAGAACAAAATAGCCACGTTTGGATTCCAGAAGTAATCAATGTGAACAAGAAGTCAAAAGACTCACTTGCAAAAGATGCAAACCAACTTCTTGATGCTTTTAATTTGTGTATATAAAAGAAGTGACAATGTCATACATTTGCTGCAAAAACCCCCCAACAAGAATTCATGTCCCTGAAGGACAAGCATAAATGACAGCAAATGCATTTAAAATTCGTCAAAAATATGGTCGACTAATTGGTTCTAAAAGAAATTGTGTCTAAAAAAGGGGGCACAATATATGAACCAAACAATGACGAAAATAATTAATCAATCAAATGAAGTCCTGAAGAACTACAAGCGTTTGAAAATTATGAGATCTCAATATATTGGAGAGATCAAATATCGTTGTGGACGCATAACGATATATTCGCCTTTAATATGACTCGTGAAACTAAAAAAGAGGATCCTCAATGACGATCTATAAGAGATTGTCAAGATTGAAATAATTGGTCAATGAGGAACGAAGTCATATAAGGTGAATTAATGTTGGGTTATGAGTCAGTAGATGGTACTCAGCTGTCTAGTGGTTAAAAGAATATTGGGGGAAATCATAGTAGTACTATGGAATTGAAGATCCCAAAACCCAGCTATTATCAGTCGTGCAGTGTGTCTATAGGATTAGATGATGTATAGGTTAGACTTGTTTATTTTGATTATCTTTTGTCTAAGTCCTGTACGGGGTAAACTGTTGGACTGATCTTCTGACGAAGTTACTTTCCAGAACCCCACGTCATCTTTGTAAGAGCTTGCGTTCTTCACCGCCACGGTGATCTTCACCTCAGTAGGAGACAGCCCATCAACTGATAAGCCATCAGCAGAAGAACATATGCAAAGCTCAGTACCTTCGCAGTCGCCAGCTGACCTCTCAGTAAATATTTTCTTTGTCAGCCGACTCATTCGAAGAAGACAGAGACTTATCTAGTCTACTATGTCCGACAGAAAACGACACAGTCGCACAAGTCTTTTCAAAGTTCAGCAGAAGATCTTACGAGGTTGTTTGAATAGTCAACTTGACTCTGACACATTCTCACCAACCACAAACCTCGACCAATGAGAAGCCGACAGCGCCATATCTGCTCTATACAGTAAAGCTGCTCTCATGTACAGTAATTAACTGCCCTGCTGCAACAAATTCGAAATTATGGCCGTTTTCTTTGGAAGCTTGTGACACGTGGCATCGTCGTCTCCAACGGACATACGCCATAGCTCACAACTATAAATAGAGAAGAAATTTGAAGCTCCATGTACGGGACTCATAAGGGAAAAAGCTCAAGCTCAAGAACACTCTAGCGAACTCAACAGATTATACAGAGAAGAACTTGCTTTCATAGAATATTTGTAGTTCTTCTCTCTAGAGTATTTAGATCCCTCTCTTCTCTAGACTAAGCTCATTGCCAGATTTATAGCTTAGATTTCGAAGGAGTTCACTTTTAGTGAATTGTTCTTATTGTAAGAACTCCTTCTTAGTTGGAGATTATTCCCTCCCTTTCGAACTTCGGTTTGAATTGTAAAGTCGCTAACGACTATAACTTAGAAGGATCTGTCCAGTGCACAGATACCTGCTGAGGCTTGCTCAGTATAATCAACAAGTTATCCTGCCATTGTCAGGACTGTGGACGTAGGATCTTGCGTATCCGAACCACGTTAAATCGCTTGTGTTCCTTACTGTTTTATTGCATATCATAACTGTTCAAAATCATATGTTTGCATAAAACCTGCTTCAAAAGTGCACAGCCAAAAGAACTTGATTTGTGAAAAGCGTTTTTCAAAACTGAGATGAATTTTCGGGCCCCACACTTATCCGCACACAAAACGTCTCCGACTGAGTTTCGAACGACTGACTCAAGTCAGTAGGAGAGCTCAGTAGCTGACATACTCTGACCCGTGATCGAAGGTTACTATTTGGCACTGTTCATCAGTTGCACTAAACAGCTCAACTGTCCTTCGGTTCGAGAAAAAGAAACTGCCATCAGGTGTATTCACCCCCCCCTCTACACCTGACTATCGTCTCCGGACCAACAATTAATATTCCCTAGAAAACTGGAAATATTTGGACATGTAGTTCCAAAATTCGGAAAGTATATCCCCGAATGATACAAATGTGTCTTTGTTACAAAGAGAAATAAAAAATTACGAGATATAGGACAATACTAGTAACACAATATTTTTCTCAAAGACCGGGAATTAATTATGTACTTTCCCATAATAGACGCCATTGTATTTAGAATTTGATTAATATACTTATATCACAAAAGGCTTGTTATGCGCCTTATGGATGTAGTAAATATCTATCAATATGACTCACTAGATAGTGACATGTATATGAAGATCCCTGGAGGATTTAACTTGCTCAAAGCATGTAAGTCAAAAAGATGTTGTCAATTAGACTGCAAAAGTCATTGTAAGGGCTGAAATAGTATAACCATATATGATATAATCATAACAATGAGAATTCCTTGACAGAAGGGTACATAAATGATGACTTGAGTTTGATTGCAACTCTTGAAAAACATAATACTTATATGTATACTCCGTCAAAATGACTTACATTGAACAAGTAATTATGAATTATTTTATTCATTGATAATCCAACTCACATCGTCGTCGGCATTAGGGGAGATATGAAATATAAAGATTGAATGCCGCAAATATCTTGTTGGATTAATTATTTAGATTCACACACACTATGAACCAGAAGTTCATCAAGTTATTTAGTGCAAAATGAGTGACTAAAATCTCATAAACATGTTGTATATGCACTATGAACGAACTGAAGTTCCTCATAGAAAATGTAAATCAATTGATTCTCATTAGCGCCAGAAGTGTGAGAGATTTATTGGTGCTAAGAGATAAGAAGTCCGCGGAATACAAAATTAGAACACATCACTCCAAATTCCTCCTGGAGAGGATATGTGAATCATTATGTACAAAAGTACTTGATGAAATCAACTCATGCGTAAAGACGGAGTTCGAATCAAAATACTTGGGTTGAACTAATAATTGTCTCGACCTGTAGATCGAGCATCTCCCTGATGGAGTTACGCTAGTCGACCTACCTGAAAGGTCTTTAAAGAGATTTATTGTATTTCATCCACATGCTTATCTAATGGTTGATTCAATCACTTAAAGTGGATAGAGACTCATTTAGACCTATAGAAGATAACAAATATGAGAACCAAAAGTTCCTTAATTATGTGCAATTGGAAATTTTGAAATGGTATTGACCATCCTTTGTTATTTTCGAGACAAATATGATATTGGAGTAATGATATATTAACATATTTCATGTTATTATCTATGCTGATAATTAAACTTGTGTTGCACATATTAGTGTAGACCTTAAAGATAACCATGAAAATTGTTATCTTGAGGGGGAGTAACAAATTGTAAATAATTCTGAAGATTAGACTGACTCCTAAAGGTCAAATGACCCTGAAGGTCACATGGTTGTACTCTTTTTTCCTTTCTAAGTTTTTCCCAAAGGATTTTCTTAATTAAGGTTTTTAACGAGGCATCCAATGCAACACACGAGAAAATGAGTCATTGAAATTAATTCACAAAAGAGCCAATGCAACACATGATCTCCAAAAGAGTGGCGGCATCAACATCTAGCAAATTCGCTCAAGTGACAATCTAGCAGATTCTTTTACAAAGGCATTACCAATATTCAAGAAGTTGTTACACAAGATCGATATGCGTCGACTCAAGGATCAAGAATGACTATATTGAGGTGGAGCAGTTGTACTCTTTTTCCTTCGTCCAGTTTTTATCCCAATGAGTTTTTTTGGCAAGGTTTTAACGAGACAACAATTTCTTTTAGGGATGGTCAATCAAGGGAGAGTGTTGTAAATATATTTTATATATATACTTACCATATCTTGTGATGACCATGTAAACCCTAAAAGCCCATGAGCCCATCTTGTACTCTATAAATAGAGGTCTTCACCCTCATAATAATATACATCAATTTTCTCATTCTCTCTATTATTCTCTCATTCTATTTAGTTTATAACAAGAACTATTTATTTGGAATTAATTGGCTGGTCCAATTAATTGATAAATAGGTGGCCCGATTATTATTAATTATATTAGGGGCTGATATTAATTTATTTGAAGCTCATTAGCAATATAATTACTAATGAGACACAATTGTAATATAATATTTTTATACATTATATTATAAAAGAAAATAGATGTGAAGTTTATGATCCGCGTCACTTCATAAACGCTAAATGTGAGAACGTGAGTTTTGTGAGAGTGTAGTAAATTACTTCCTTCTAATCTCTGTCCATGCGAGGGAAGGAAAGAGCCGGGACACAGTCCAGATGCTCCAGACACAAGCAAAAATCAGAGGATATCCAAGGACGCAGGTTTGATGTCCTCCAATCCTTTAATTGGTATTAGAACCATGTTTTCAGGCTCTGATTTTTGCTTTTTAGGAGCATGATTAGGGATTTTACCGTCGCTACCAGGTATTTTTCGTGTTTGGGGCGGCATGCGAGCCACTGTTTTAAGCTCTTTATACCATTTTTTCTCGTGAGACAATCCACGAGTAGATTATAAGACCAACGTGTTTTAATTTCGAGTAATTGTACTATAATTTGATCCGATGGGCATGAAAATCAAGGAGGCGAAAAAAACCCTAGTTTTGGCTAGGGTTCCGCCACCACTTGCGGGGGCAAGCAGAGGCGCATTCGGCCTTCTCCGGCCAAGTGGCTTGCGCCGTTTGGTTCCTCATCTCACGAGATTCACGTCGATAGGTCGTATGGGGTTATTGGACTCCAGATGCGATTGGAATCGACGTCGGAAGTTCGTTGCTCATATTTATATTTTCCGGCGATGAATTCATAAGTTGAGAGGAAATGATCGACTAATCTCGGCCAGAATCCGTTACACGATGGTCATAAGTGTCCGAAATACGTTTCCCCTCAATCGATTGAATGAATCGCTCGGAGATAGGGCAATTTGAGTAGCGAAACTCACTGGCGACGGGATGCAAAATTCGCTTGATTCCCATCGCGGCGGCGGCAGTTGTTGCCAAATTTAGGCCGCCCATATGTGTCGGTGATGGCTAGAGGTGGCTGGGGAGGAAGAGGAAGGGCGGCGTTGGACGGGGAGGGCGCGGCGGTGTGCGGATGTCGAATCGATAGAAAATCAACTTCAGGAATTTGTCAGTTTCTCGGCAGCAAGCTCATATCGTGGTTTTCAAAGAAACAACATTCAGTAGCAACGTCCACTACTGAAGCTAAATATATGGCTGCCGGAAGTTGTTATGCCTAGATTCTATGGCTTCGACAACAGTTGCGCGATTATGATATCTATCAAGATGAAGTGTCGATCTACTACTATAGTACCAGTGCTATTGCAATTACCCAGAATCTGGTTCTACATACGAGAAGCAAGCATGTGGATATCAAACATCACTTCATCCAAGATCATGTCGAGAAGAAGGACATCAGAATGGAGAAAATTCACACTGATAAACAGAGGGCCGACATACTCACCAAACCTCTAGCTGAGACCAATTTCAACGAACTCTCAGTAGAACTAGGTCTACTGGATCTTACTGACTCAGCTCATAAAGGCGATCCCAAAAGTACTGAATAAGGGGGAATCTACTTTCAGCTGAGCTGAACTACTCAATGTCGACACAGTGGTATCAACTGACTACTATGTTCAGCTGACAGGTTTCGAGTATTTATTCAGCAATTTCTAAAGGATGTCTTTAATAAAAACCTTTTCATTAAAAGCACGACATTCCAAGTAATAACTGTGGCGCATTAAATGCATGTCATCTCACCTTACCTTTTGAGTGCTAGATACGTAAGTCGAGATTATATGCGGCATAATAATCATAACCTCTTATAACATTAAATCTCTGTCGTTCATCTTTCAAATTCAGATCAATCTGAACCGCATGCTGAATAAACTGTTTACATTCATATATGATATATAGATATGTACGTTTCGTTGATCTGATAACTTACTTTCCGCTATTATCGATCAACTTAGTGCATTGCAATTAACTGCATTCGACATCTACAACTTCTACAATACTAATTTTTCGGTATATCTCTTAATTTAATCTACAGTAACTAACTTACTCTATTTTCAAGTGTTAACATGTGTTTTGTAGATTCTGTTTTCAATGGTGAGTTCACTAAACAACAAAGTTCTAATCCCATCTGATATGGAGGAGATCATCAACAACAAGCGCGTCTGCTTTAAGCTTGTCCTGGTATTCAGAGCGTGTGATATAGAGTGTATGGAACCCATGTTCAACGCTTTCCAATAGTCAGGACTTCAGACGATTCTGACCAGGGTTCTGTATCTGTGCCTTCCGAGGCAAGTTGTTGAGTTCTACATGAACCTGAGGCAGAATGATGATCCGTTCAAAGATATTTCCTGCATATCCTATCAGAAGGATGTCTCAGATAACATATGGGAGGCGAAGATCACTGATCTAGATGTTGATGAATGCCTCAGTAGGAGCTTCAATCTCCCTAACAAAGGGATCTCTCCAGTCGGCTACAAGGAGCTTCTATCAACAAATATCTATGCCGTTTCAGTGGCCACAGAGATATCGTATTCAAGGCAGCATTTCTGAAAAATCAACTACTTCCTAAATATCGGGGATTGGCCTACATAGTTAATCATATACTTACAAGCTCAACAAGCTCGTTTGATCAGCTGTCCAGAGTCCGGATTCAGATCATGATGGCTATCATATATGGAGTCCACGTGAACTGGACTGAATTCTTCATTACTGAATTCAAGGCTCAGTATTAGAAGTTCGTCGTAGAGGAGAAGAACATTTTCCTTCAACTAATCCCTAAAGGCAAGTTATTGTATGGTAGCAAGGTCTCCATCATGATATAAGACTTTTGGCCAGGGAGGGTAGCTTTTGCTGATTCGTTCTCGTTCGACAAGAAGACCATAAAATTTTAGAGCGGAGCAGCAGTTGAGAAATCTATTGGACGTGGAATTCATGACAAACGATCAGCACGTTCCACTCAGGATCCGCGTCCACCTGATCCGAAGAAGAGGAAACTGATGAAGAAAGTTGAGACGCCAGTTGATCCTGAGGAACATATTTCTATTCAAGACTCAGAGTCGGGCAAAGAAGATGTCACTCTGACTGATAAGGTCAAAAGGATCAATTCAGAGGAGACTCAGTCAGACCTTCCTACTGACTTACCATAGACTGAAGTCTCTACTTAATTTCCAACTTCAGTGCTAACGGCTCAGATCCGAGCTATTGAAGAGATCACTAAACAGATCCTAGAGATACTAGATCACCGATCTAGTAGATATTGCAGTAAGGAATATGGTCCAGATGCATCTAAGATTCCTAGTTTGGGCTATCTTAGACGAGGCCATCGACCTCAGTACAGTCCCAGTACTAATGAATGAGGAGCAAACACTCAAAGAAGTAATCGGCTATGGAGAGCCAGCCGATATCGCATCCATGGATGACCTTCGTTCAGCCATGCTATGCTACTGAGCCTGAAGGGTGATTCTGAACAACCTTCTCAGCCACAGACTTAGCCAAATACTGAAAATGATGATAAGTCACCACCCAAAGACACAGACCAGTGAGGATTTGCCAAGGGAAAATCTCTAGGCAATGATGATGATGGGTCGCCACCCCTACCTCCATCATCTGGTGTAATCATCTCAATGTCATCTACATCTCAGCTCGAGAACCCACCAACTGGGGAGGAAAAGCTTAGTGAATCCTGCTATCAAGCTAAAGATGTACATGCCGCTTCAATAGCTACTGTCAATAAGAGCCTCAAGCGTCAAGGACACAAGAACCGTCTTCTAGCCAAAGACGTGCATATCAAATGGAGCCAATCTACTTAGGCGCAGATGTAAAATCTCAGTGACTTGACTACCCAGGTACAGAGGATCAGTACACCCATCATTCCAGATACTGACGAGATCCTCCGCAAGGCACTCGAGGCACATAGAACTGACCTCTCACAGCAATTTCAACATGTATTGCAGTCTCAGGCCTAGATCTTCTCTGAGAAGATGTCCACTTCACTATTTAATGTCCTCAAGGCCGTAGAGGAGCGCAATAGACTGACCACTGAAAGTATCTCAAGATATCAGTCTAACCCTGGAAAGGAACACTAGACTGCGGTCAAGCTTATTCTCAAGTACCTTAAACGGACTAGAGATTATATGCTTGTTTACCAGTCAGACAGTCTAGTGTCTTTAGGTTATACAGACTCGGATTTCCAGGCTGATAGAGACAAGAAGAAGTCTACCTCGGGTTATGTGTTTACCTTGTGAGGTGGAGTTATTTCATGGAGGAGTGCAAAGCAGAAATGCATTGCGGACTCAACCATGGAAGCAGAGTATGTGGCTGCTTCAGAAGCTTCGAAAGAGGCAGTTTGGCTCAAGAATTTCCTCATGGATCTTGATATTGTTCAGAATTTGCCTAAGGCGATCACGATTTATTGTGATAATGTGGGTGCAGTGACAAATTCTAAGGAACCTAGATCTCACAAGGCATCTAAACACATAGATAGGAAGTACCACATTATACGAGTATTCGTAAATCGAGGTGACGTGGTGATTGACAAAATTGGAACTAAAGTCAACCTAGTTAATCCTTTCACAAAGAGCTTATCACTCCCGGCTTACAAGAAGCATGTTCGTGGCTAAGGAGTGGTAGAGATGCCCCCCACTTAGGACTACATAAACTTTTGTATAAGTGGGAGAAGATGATGTGATAGATAGGATAGATAGCTGAGAGATAGTTGAGTACTGGTTTGTACCTAGAACTGACACATTGTATACTAAAAATTTACTTTAGTATAAGTGGGAGAATTGTCGGGATTTTGTATACTGGAAGCAAATTTTATGCTTGTATACAATGTGTTTTGTCCCTACCACTATTTCATTCTCCTATCTAATAAATATATATATTTGCACATGTTATCCTTTATCTTGTATAAAAGTTAGATTTGTGTGGTGTGTCGGGTATCACAGAAGACAACACAAATTGGTTGAACTGACAAGATATAAACAGTTATCACAGCTGAGAAAACTTCAGGATAAGTTGTCGGTTTAAGCTGCAGTTTAGATAAGAAGTGGCTTGTCTGTCTTTACTGGTACATTGAAGGTGGTGTATTGACGGATCACAGTGAGATGTGTTCTCCTAACTGACCTTAGTGGAGAACCAAGATCTCGGTGACTTAGTTGGTCTTAAGCTTGGTAAGACTTCAGCTGAGTGCATTTGGCTATCTATCACTTTGACCTACTATGGTGAACGTCATCGCGACCCGATCTACGTATCTTGGGTGTTAGTAGTTATTTGTGGCTCAGGCTGGTTGTCTGTATCTTGCAGCCGTATCCTAGTAAAATGGGTTGATAATGTCCCCTGAGGAACTCGAAAGGATTAGCAGACTAAACCTGGTTGGTTGATTAAGTTCATGTGTGTTAATAAGGCCGAGTGGTACTACTCAGGAATATAAGATGTTAATTAATTTAAGCTGTCAATGAGCTTAATTAATTAACGGATATTTCTATCTTAAATACGGAAATCGATTAAGTCTAAAATACAAGTCCTTGCTCAATTTGGGATAAAGGGGTAAGTCAGCACGGATTCTCTAGTGGAATGAATCTGTGTTTATTAATTAATTTTGCTCTGGGCTGAGCATAGATAATTAATTAATTTGAGGCCCAGCTTTATTTCTTATATTAGATCCCTGATCTGGCCCAATTAGTTGCCTAGTTATTTATTGTCTCTCAGAAATCATTATTAATAGATTAATGTATTTTTACATTATTTAATAATATTATTTATCTGGAATTAATTGGCTGGGCCAATTATTTGATAAATATTAGTAGTCCAGTGGATTAATTAATTATATTATGTGTTAACTATGTGGAATCCCATTAGAAATATAATTAAATTAATGGGCTACAAATATATTAATATTATATTGGCTTTTGAAGCCTATATATAATAGTATTCTGTTCAGAAACAGAACACACACATTCATAAAAAAATACACGCACGACGTGAGTTTGTGGGAGAGACAGAAATCTATTTTCTCCAGTTCTCTGACCACCCAGAGGGAGAAAAAGGCAGGGACACAGATCAGAAGATCTGACACACGAGCAACAATCAGAGCTGCAACAACATACGAAGGAGGAAGGTAATCGTTCCTAACCTTATATTTCGTTCAATTGGTATCAGAGCCTGGTTTAGGCTCTGATTGTTGCTGTTAGGAGCATGATTAGGGTTTAATTCCATCATTATCGGGTTAATTTTCGTGTTTGGGGCGGCCTGCGAGCCACTATTTTGACCCCGTTGTAATGTTTTTCTCGTGAGAAAATCCACGAGTAGTTGATAGGACCAATGTGTTACGTAATTGTACTATTTTTGTACTGTATTTTGGTCCAGGTTGCACGAAAATCGAGGCGCGGCGGCGCATAAGGACAGAAAAGGGCGAAACCTAGTTTCTGCCAGAACACGACCTCCGACTTCAGCAGGCGCGTGGAGGCGCGTGTCATATAATTTTTCCACTCCGTTTGGATAGTTTTGTTCGTTTTTTCGTTGGCTTCGTCTGGATAGGTTGCACGACCCATTCCGATTTCTGGTTTGTCCGGAATAGCGTCGTAAAGGAGAAGTGGTCGTGCTGTCCAGAAATCCCCAAATTGGCAAGAAAACCCTAGTTTTCTAGGGTTCCGGTGCATTTTGCGGCGGCGATTCCTGGCGCATCCGGCGTTCGATTTCCGATCGGCTTGAACCGCTGGATTCCTCGTCTCACAAGCTTCGTGTCGATATGTCGTATGGAATCGTTCGATCCCGGATGCGACCGAAATCGATGTCGAAAATGAGCTGCTCTCCAAGATTTTTTCCGGCGAATAATTCAAAAATTGAGGAAAATTGATGGACGATTTCAGCCGGAATCCGTTCATGGTTGCCTAATAACGTCCAAGGATCATTACCCGTGAATCAATTGAACGAAATCGCACTCAAAAAAGGGGAATTCGAGCGGCGGAGACGGCGGCGTTGTGCAACGCGTTTCTTTCGCAATTGCAACGACGGCACCGGCCGTTCTTCACGGCAGACGTCCGGGAGTCATCGGGAAAGACGAGTGGGAGCGAGTGGTAGGCGTGAGGAGGCCGGAGGAGGCGGCGGCTGCCGTGTGCAGACGGCGCGCGCGCTCCCGGCGACGCCTCGTCACGATTCTAGCGATGCCGCTGGCTGGCGAAGAGCGGCAAGGCCGCGGACGACCTCCCCTTGACGACGGTGGGCTACGGCGCTGCTTGGAGCGGCGGCGGCGGCTGCTTGATGAAGAAGACGATGCTGACGTGGCGCGCTGACGTGGCGCACCACATCAGCCCTTGCTGACCAGAATTACTGTTCACTGACTGAAGTTAGTATATAGGACTCAATAGACAGATACCCTTTGCCCACGTTATCGAGAAAGCTTATTTGGCTAACTGACTCGTTCAGTAGCATATCTCAGTAGTAACTGACTTTCGCGTTTGAGTTAAAATTTGAACTCAGATGTATTAACCTCCCCCCGGTCTACACCCGGAGGCTCGTCTCTGGACCAACAATATTTTTCATCTTTTATATTCGAGCTTGTAGTTGACACTCTTGTTTTGTACATGGAACAACTTGGATTGCTTGTAGGATTTATATTGTTATCATGTTTTTACTTGTGTTGTACATGGAACAACTTGGATGGTTTATGTGGTTGAGTTGGAGTTTAATAGGACGAGATTCTTCAAAAAGCAAATTCAATATACAATCTGATAAGAAATCGCTAATGGAATGCCGACAGAAATATTCGTCGACGAAGCACTTTCACTAGTTAAAATGGTTGGCTATGCCGACGGATACCTTTGTCAACAATATTTACCGACAGATAAATTCGTCAGCGAACTATTGCCTTAATTTTGAAGACGAAAACGTCGAGGAATAATGCCGACTGAAAATCCGTCGGCAAACCGACGTTAAATTTAACAACGGAAGTTTTTCCGTCGGCAATAGTTTACCGAATACGTCTTTGCCGACGTTCTTTTTTCGTCTTCATTCTGTCGTCAAAGATGATACCGATGGAAATAGCGTCTTTGCCGACGGATTTTTTTGTTGGCAAACAACAGTTTTCTTGTTTTGAAATCTGAAATGGCCGTGAATATGTTTTCGAAGAATCGAACTCTATGGTGCAGACTTACATACAATGATAGTGGGTTTGAAAAAGAAGATAATTTATGCATCTTTAAAAGTTTTGAGGTGTTACATATATAAATGCTTGAGTTTTCTAGTAGCTTTCGTAAAAATTTAAGAAGCATGAATAGTATATGCACTGCCCCCTTTGAGTTTTTATACTACTCTTTTCATTATGGAATAGTCGCTACTTGAAGTACATACCATAAGTGAGAGAACTATACATAACGATATTGGTAGAATTCAAAACTCGAAGTACATACTATTAGGTGACAGAGGTATACATAACGATATTAGTGGAATCCGAACACATGATCGATGTTATGGTAATGAATTTATTTTATTCAATAACCTCAAGCTATATATTAAACTTGCACTTGAATTTAATAAATAAAAACTCTAATAGCAATCGGGAACAAAATTGAGGCATTTGTAATAGTAGCCAAATAGAGTAAATGAAAAACAACTTTAGCCTATCACTAAACAAAAACACAAAGCTAGTCATTTTGTCTTGAACCAATGATTGGATGATGTGAGTTGTAGGAATTTGTGCTATCAATAATTTTTTTTCGTTTCAAACGCGTAGGACCGATGGGGGGCCGAAGGGCGGTGTCCATCGGCCCTTCAACTGCCGAGAAAAAAAAAAAAAAAAAAAGTCGAGCAACTCCATCGGCCGTCCCTCGGCCCATAGGGCCGAGGCCGAGTAATTCCATCGGCCGATGAAGGGCCTAAGGCGGGCCGAGGGACGGCCAATACAAATTTTTGGCCCTCACAGCCGGCCATCTTGTTCCAGCAGCAAAAACAAGGTAAATGATTGGGCTTAGCCGCAAAAGTTGACTAAAATGACTATAAATGTATTTTATTATAATAGATGGCTATAATTGTTTTACAACATACACTATTTGGCTAGAAGTGTATATTAACACAACAAAATTTGCCATTATTTGGCAAGCCGGGAAAATAGAAAAGAAGACCTCTGATTCAAAAAACTGACCGTTATGGCTGCGTCGGCAAACATATCGAATATATTTTCTTGACAAAACTGATCATCTTGAATATAACTACTAAGATCCTCTAACTCACTGAACTGATCTCCGCTCTCGCAGGAAAACTCATGATTAAAGTCTACAAAATCGATCAGGTTTTCAACTGGCGCGAATGATTCCTCAAATGATTCTATGAAATGATCTTCGAAATCAACAACTTGATTGCTGGCTTGGAGTTGATCTTCGAATGAATGTTTAAACAGACTTGGGAATTCATGTTTTAAGTCTCCGAAATCTATTTCGCCGCCGTCGAAATCTGTGAAATCTCCGAAGCCTAATGCTTCGCCTACCGGAAAATCATCCTCCGGCGGTATCCGATCAATGAAATCGCAGCCGTTCGTTGATTGATCAAACAACAATGTCTGGTCTTGGTTTTCGAAATTGAAAAACTCGTCTAAGAAGTCTGTGTTGTCAGTCGGTATGTCGTCAGTCCAGTACACCGGCGGCGCTACCGGAGCTGCCGGAGAAATAAAATCATCGTGACATTCCTCCGCGCTTTGATCGACCGGAGCGGCCGGAGAAATTAAATCATCGAGATATTCCTCCGCGCTATGATCAACCGGCGCGGCGGAGACCAAATCATCAACCGGACGGTGGATGGAGTCGACGACAAACCCCATCATCTGACCGGAAACTTCATCGTCGTCGGCGGAGAGGTCACCTTCTTCGGCGCTAGTGTTGAGACTTGTTATGAAACGTAGGACAGACGCCGGCGAAGAGAGGTTTTGCAGTTCGTCGCAAGACTCGTATCCCGACGGCGACTCATCTTTAATTACCGGAACGGCGAAATTAGTCAAAGCGTCGGGCCCACGGAGTTTGATCGCCGCGCTGTCGTACACCATCGCCGCCTCCTCCGCCGTGTCGTAAGTCCCCAACCAAAGCCTCACCTTTTTACACGGGTCCCTTATTTCCGCCGCCCACTTCCCCCACGGCCGTCGTCGCACTCCCCGAAACTTCCGCAACTCCCCTTGCTGCGGCGGCGCAACCTCCTTGACCACCTTGCTGCTTTGCTTCGGTTTTGCGTGCAGAGTCTCTGCAGTTCTCTTCCTGCAATTAGTATTAGTACTAATTGCAGCAACCGCCGTCTCTATCCTTATCTCACTCACGTATTTCTTCACGCGCCGCCGCGGAAAAAGCTCCCCTTCGTCTTCACTCGACGAATCAGTCGCGTCGGGGTCGGTAACGGAAATCCGAATGTTTTTTGGCTCGTGGGGGTGGGATTGGAGTGGCTTTAAAACCTTTTTAGTGATTTTTTTGTGCTCGGTTCGTTTGACTGGGCGTAAAAGTTGTTCCATCGCTAACGAACTCGAAAGATTTGATTCCAGTTGCGAAAGGTAAAGGGGGGAGATGGGCAAAGCGGAAACACACAGAATAAAAACACACGATGCAAAAAGGAGAAATCAAACATGAACAGAGAGAGAGAGAGAGAGAGAGAGAGAGAGAGGAAAGAATGGGATTAAAAAGGGAAGGATTTAGCATTGAAAATAATTGTGTGAATATGGAAAGAAATTTGCAGTATCTGAATAGTTGGGAGGGATGAAATCGTTGACTGATGGGAAGACTATATTTGGAGGATTTGGAGGTTAAATTCTGTAAACAACGCTGTCTTATAGGATCGACCAAATTCGTCTACGTAGATACCATTTTTAAAATTATTTAATAACAATACAAAAGTTAAACAACACATCATACAATATAAATTTCTTAATTTTCGTATTCCATAGAAAATGGACACTTTTTATGGGATGGAAAGAGTTAAAAAAAAATAAGTCTACTGGTCGAGCACCGGCCAGTGATGTAGAGTTTCCGACCACCATGCACGGCCAAGCAGGGCTCGCCGCATATTGAGAACGCGGGATTCCGACACGTGGCACGAGAGAGGGGTAGGTCCAATTAGGGGTGTTCGTTACGGTATACCGTACTATTTTTCTGATATCACATATCGTACCGATAAGGATCGATATGAAAAAAAGCATACCGTTACCGTACCGATCATTTCGGTATACCGTAGTTCGGTATACCGAAAATTCGGTATGGCAAATCTCCATACCGTTGTCATACCGCTCTTTCGGTATACCAGTATATCGAAAAATCAAAGTCTACCGAATATTTAACGGTATACCAGAAACTTAATCTATGTTTTTTTTTATAAAATCCAAGAAAGTTATTAATATTATTTTTCAATAAAATTAATTAATATATCTATTTTGTATGAATTGGTCAATTTACGGGTTAATGTTTATAAAGTTGAAAAATATATTTTTTTATTCATTTTATGATTTAATAGATAAACAATGTGACTTTATGTCAAATAAAGTTATATCATTTAAGTGAATTTATGATATAACATTAAGATTGTTTAATATGAGTGATATATTTGTTACAACCCGTGTTCAAAACTTGTAACCAATATTTTTGCACTCTTTTCTATAAGATATATACGGTATGAACTTCGATATTCGGTATAACTCGATATGAAAAATCTCATACTAATACCGTATCGAAAATTATGATATACCGTAACACCCCTAGGTCCAATCAATAACGAAGAAAGTTGTTTTAAAAGGAAATCTGGGCGTGCGTGTGACCGGTCACGTGAGGCCCAGGATGCTCGGCCAAGTTAAAATATGTCGGTCAAATTAAAAATGGGTTGGCAGTAACCAATAATAGACTCTGGAGATTTACCCTTTTTACAGAGACTATTTGCCTTTTGTGTTACCGGCAGGAGGGATACGTCTGTCAATTCACGGGTGTTTTACCATAATTGGTTTTTTTTTATAGTAATTTCGAATTTTAAACCAACTTTTTATGACAGCGAGGTAGAACCTCGGATTCGACGCCGTTTTTAACTCCGTTATGTACGGTTCTGGGTTTTACCTTATTTTCCAGTAACTCCACCTCTCAAGAAATATCTATTTAGATTTCTTTCTCTAAAAAAATTATTTTAGTTTTTTTCTTTTTTTAGAGTTTTAGTTTTACAATAGCTTTTAACTTTACATAATATTTTTGTATATTAGGCAGCGCATAGCAAGAAAATTGACAGAGCCCGGTTATGGTAAAATTCGTGATATTTTGCCAGAGATGGTAACTTTTCAGAACAGCACGAGTGGGTCTGGTGAAAGTGTAATAATATCCACGTGACTACTAGAGGAGGCGCATCGTTATTTACTCTAAATAAGGATTAAGATTTTGTAGCAATAAAGCCACTTTTTTTTTTTTACTTGGTAAATAATTACTACTCCCCCGTCCCATTATTAGTGGCGCCTTTCTTTTTGGCACGAGAATTAAGGGAATATGTAATAAAGTTATGAGAGATGAATATATAATAAAGTAGGAGAGAGAAATGAGTATAATAATGAGAGAGTAAGAGAGAGAAGATGATAAAGTAGAAGAGAGAAATAAGTATAATAATAAAGTAGATGATAAAGTATGAGAGATAAGATGATAAAGTAGAAAAGAGAGTGTTAATTTTTTACCAATTTGGGACGTCGCCACTAATAAGCGAACATCCGAATTAGAAAAGGTGGCCACTAATAATGGGACGGAGGGAGTACTTGCTAGAAAACCCAAGCAAGCAAGCTCAAATTCTTAATTTCTTTATTCGAATATCAGGAGAATCAGTAATTATTAATCGAATAAATGGTCTGGCATTTATCGTACATTATGATTGTTACTAAATGTGAAAACTCGTTGAGGCAGTAAGTACATTTGTCTTAAATTAATAGCGGTCGGAGAATCACACAGATGATATAAATTACACTAGTATAATTATGTGGAAGAAACTCGATATTTATCCATGTGTATGTAATTCGTTTCGATGTGTATGTTGCATGTGTCCAATCTGGTGAAATGGACAATATATAAATGTAGATACATACACTGTTTATAACACATGAACTTTATCCCCGTGAAGGATGAGTCGCTACATTACATTTCCAGCTAATCAAGAGAGTGAAGTCGTTAAACCTAGTCTCTCCTTGTCTTCATTACACGCTTAAATGTAACAACTTAATTGGGGAAATAAAAGGTTTATCACATGCAATAATACAACACTATATATTACATCTCATGATCTCATGATATATTTGGTTAGTGTACAAGGTTGGCCAAACATTTTGTTTCGTTTTACTTTTTGAAGTTAGTGAGCTTTAAAGCAATACTCCCGCGGAAAAAAATAAAAATAAAAGTAGGAGATTCATTTTTTTTCTTTAAGGTACTGAAAATCAATTCAATTTGGAATATTTGGAAACCTCGCAGTACATGGTATCTTATCATTATTATTTGTTTAATTTTACGGTTAATATTATTTGATTTGTATTAGTTATGGTAATCTTTCAATGGAATTGGTAATAAAAATATCTCATACTCAAATTTTGATGAGTTTGTGATCGAAGCTACGGCACTAAACACTATTTCCACTACTATACGACTAATATACACTCACATATACACACGTACATAATTCCAAGAGGTGGAAAATGAGACGCTGAATTTTTAATCTTAGAATTCACCTTTGGTAAATTATGACTGTAAATCAAGAAAATGTCATTTTCTATTTTTTAATATATACTTTTTGATACGAAGGAAACCGACAGTAACTAATTATTATCTGTGACAGATTCACATTTAACAGCATTGGTGAATTTGAACCCATGTGCTTCGAACAAAATGCCATTTTTTATGTTATTCTCTACTGGTTATTAATGTTAATATTATTTTTTTATACAGTACTCTAAGTAGTGTGACAAAATAGCTTCCAAAATTGCGCGCAACATATTAACTTTCACTACAAAAAATGTGCAATTTACCGACGGAATTGCCGACGGAATAAAAACACGGGTCGGCTTACCGATGGAATACCGACGAAATGTGAAACGCTCAATTTACCGACGGAATACCGACGGAAAAAATCCGTCGGATACTTACCGACGGAAAAATCCGTCGTTAAATATTGAATTTCTAATTTCTTTTTTATTCTTTTATTGCCGACGGAAAATTCCGTCGACAAAGTTAAATTATAATTTATATTTTTATTTAAATTTTAAACATAAATTTACCGATGAAAAATTTCGTCGATAAAAATAAATTTTAATTTATAATTTAATTAAATTTTGAACAAAAATTTACCGATGGAAAAATTCGTCGGTAATAAGTATAGAATTTACCGACGGAAGTCCGTCAGTAAGACCTAAATTGATATACGGGCAGAAGCCCGCTGAACCAGCACAGAATTCATTCCCCCCCTTTTCCGAGCCGTCGTCGCCGACGCCGCCCCCACGCCGTGAACGCCATGAACGGGTAAATTACATGTTTTAAAATTCCTTTTACCAAAATTCTTTATCTGTTCCTATTTATATTTAAGATTTGATAGAATGGTTTTTTATGTCTATTCCTCTAGATTTCTTCCTTTCTTGTGCTCCCGAATTCCCCTTTGCTTACTGCTGGTGAAGAATGGTGTTTTTTCCAAGAAGTTTCTCTATTGATACAGCCTCCTCGTCCCTCCAAAATAATTAACAAATAGTCTCGCCATTTAGTTATTGTGAAGACTATATATAATAGTCTTATTGATGTATTTCTTTCCACGTTAGGGGCCCTTTATTGTAATTTGTAAGTATTCCAATCTATGTTAGCTTTGAAGCGGTTGTTTTGTGATAAATAAGTATGAATGCGCTCAAACATATATATTATTTGTGGTGTAGATATCCCAACGTCAAGTATATATGTTAGCTTTGAAGCGGTTGTTTTGTGATAAATAAGTATGAATGCGCTGAATATTTGGATTTTATTATTTATATATTTATATTTTCGTTTGGGTTTGGACTTGATTTGAATTGTTATATGTATGTGGTGTTGGTTGGTTAAAAAAATGCAGGTTGTCGAGAAATGAGTACGAAAAAATAAAAAAAAATTATTAAAAAAAATAAATAATTACCGACGGATTACAGACGGAATACCGTCGGTAAAGCAAGAAAATTGCGAACGGAATTTTCCGTCGGTAAATCGTCGGTGATTATGCCTCCGACAGAATGACCGGCGACATTCTCCCGGCGATAAATTCCGTCGGTAATATTTACCGACGGATATATTCCGTCGGTAAATTTTACCGACAAAGCCTGACCCGACGCCGTATTTCCGTCGGTATTCCATCGGTAAATTTATTACCGACGGATAATTACGGTTTACCGACGGAATTTTCCGTCGGTAAACAATGAATTTCTTGTTGTGTTTTGTGCTTTGCCATGATTCATTCTTATACATTTATATGAATACATACGTTACCACAAATCCCAAAGTTGAATACATATTGCGCAAAAAACTGCTAACCAGCACACCCATGAGTAATTAGAAGATGGGCTTTTATATGGATTTGCAAAAACAAAATAAGAAAAAAATTAAAATATGAAACAATCTCGCAGTATGAATCTTGGAGTTTGGCCTCCTCCTCCATAGAGCCAAGTGAGATCATAAAACAAACAACATAAGTACATCGAGCTAGACAAATCCGACTTTAATCTACTCTTCAAACTATCAATTCTTGCATTAATTTAATCACCACTAGTTTGATCAAGTTGTGTGTGTGTGGGTATTATATGATTCGTATAAAAGTTGGGGTATAAGTCAATGATCATCAAGTCCAAAGATGTTTAAGAATTAATTAATGGTGAATCATCAAGCCCTAGAAGGCCTTGTTTGGAGAGCTAAAGATCCGTCATGTCTTTACGCAATGAGGCTTATTATGTTATGTATGTATTCATGCAGAAGCTGCCTCACTAGCTGTCCCACTTGCTTCCTACCCTTTTTCGTTTCCTTGGTCAAATTCATGTCTTATGCTTGTTTCATTCATTTAACTTACCCACTTCATAAACTTTCTTGCCAATAATTACATTTATTTATTTTTTTTAACTTTAAACATTGCTACATTCTCGAACTATATTTATAGTTAATTAATACGATTGAATCACTTCATAGAGGGTTTCCGACCTTTACTATTTAGGGGTAAGAATCCAAGGTTCGAAATAAGATGAGGCGAGTACTAATTTTCAGAAGATATCCAAAATATTCCCATTAAATCCATCCATAATACGATTTCGTATGGAGAGCTTTTACCAAGAAGATAAATCATGGGATGTGGCTGATCCTAACTAAAGATTTCATGTAAATACATTGGTTTAGTGAAATAATATGAATTCGACTTCAAATTATTACCACCAAAATAGGTACTCCCTCCGTCCCACTCAATTAGTTCAGTTTCCCTTTTTTAGATTTCCTTATTCTATTTTTTTTAACTTAAAATATTACTCTAATATATTTTATAGAAATTCATTACTTTATACTATTTTACACATAACATATAATTTTCTTAGTTTTTATTAAGAAAAAAATTAGACTAATGAAATGGGATGAATCCATACTTTTTAGGTGAGTTAGATACCTAATATCAACTTACATTTTAGATTTTTCTCTCCCGCAATACGTACCCACTTTTACTTATTTTTCAGACGTGTTAATGAGAGCTAAAATATAATGGATATTATTTTAAATTTTCGAAGGTTAATGCGACGTTCTAACGAATGACACGACATATTATAATAGTACCTCTAAACACTAACTATTTATGACAAATAGATAAACATGGAACTTAAAATTCATAATTACTCCCCCATCCCATTAGTAGTATCTTGTACTCTCGAAATGAATGTCTCATTAGTAGTGCCTTGTTTCTAAAAATAGTAAAGAATTTGTGACCACAAAATAAACTATTCAAAAGTCAAACAACACACACCACATAATATCACTTTCTTAATTTTCGTGCTCAAAAGAAACAATATACTACTAATAGGATGGAAAGATTATTTACTAATTGCTAGTTGAGAGTATTTTCCAATATTTAATCAGGGAAAAAAAACTTTAATTGGAATAATTGGCTATTATCCGCAGCATTCGACGGTAGCGTAAATTGGCGGAGCTCGGATTTTGATGTATAACGAACGACACTGGTGTACATTATTACAATAAGCGTGCGGTTTGTGAAAAACGGTTACTAACAATAAAATTAGAAGAAAACGTGTCGCGAGGCGTCTAATAGAAGCAAGAGATGTTGGTCAAAGGCATCATTAAACCAACACGCACACACGCGCCATATGATCAGATTATTATGTAAACATGGGTTAATCTAATAATATCGATTCATCGGTATTGAATAAACTTTAGAAATGAGTAATTTAGCAATTATAACTTTAACAATTGATAAATCATTCTAGTGTGTTTTTCTTGCTTTAACTGGAATATATTTACACGAGAGGAAAAACGGGTTATTATTTAAATAATGAAAAACATGAGTATATAAAAGCAAAAAACTTTTATTTGGGAATAAATTAAAGAAGAATTTGAGGGCGTGTTGCTGAGTGGACCGCGAGGCGAGATAGTATTGTCTCGAGAATTGAGGACAGTGTGGGCCCCCGCTTGCTTTCTGTGGGTCCCATCTGCTTCCTTGAGCAATTGATTTGCCCGGCGCAGTCCACGCCCTCAATCTTTCTACACCACGACACGTGTCGTCCGCACGTGGTGATGACTCCATTCTTCAAATATTTGAGAAGTGTTTGCATGTAACTCGATTATAATATACCCAAAGATTCATAATTAGTTATCAACAATGGGGATTAATACATTGAATTACAATTAGTATATGAATGTTGCTAACAATACGTAATATTATTTTATCCGAATACGATGACATAACGGTTAACGTGTTTAGCATGTAATCGAATGTTATGAGTTCAAATTATATCAAGATTATTATGTGTGAATTTATTCTTTACGCCAAAAACAAAGGACCTCTAAGCTACGGATACATATTTATAGGATCTCAGAGTTATTTGTGGCTATTCAAAGTTTCAAACAGACGCTAAAAACAAATTAAAACTGACTATTGGTCTAATTGGAATTGTTAGTTTTACTTTTATCTCGAGTAAGGATCTATTGATTGAAAACATTACTCCTCCGTCCCATTTAAAACACTATGTTTTTTTTAAAACGATTCGTTTACGAAAAAGGAAATAATTTTTCAAAAAAATACTCCTCTTCTCTTTTACTTTATTATTTATCTCTCATATTTTATCATATGTTCTCATTACTATCTCTCTCATATATTATATTATCTATTTTCTCACTATCTCTTCTTATTTTATCATCTACTATTTTCTCATACATTATTATCTATTTTTTTATTTTTTGTGTCGAAAAAACGGATCGTTTCAGGAGAGTATATGTTTTACTTATCACAAAGATTATCGAGTCTAGTTTTTTAAAGTGCACTTAATATAGAATGAAATACTCTTAGGCCCCATTTGGCTGTCAGGAAAGTAATGTTGTCAAGGAATATGATTATGTAGAATATGATTGCGAGGAAAGTGATTAAGAAAAGTAAAATTACTGAGGAATTTGATTCCGTGGAATATGATTCTAAAGAAAGCAGATTACTTGCACTTGTTTGGTTGATACTAGGAAATGTAAAATCATGTTATTAATAATATGAATAAAATATATTTATCATCAATTATTTGTTAATTGTCATATTATTATTTCATAAAATATATAAAATTACCAAAAATATTATTATTGATATTTTTTATTATATATTTTATAATAAAATATTCAAAATATTTAGTTAAAAAATCTTTTATATATTAATAACATATTTTTTAATAATAAAAAAATAATAATAAATATTAGTTAAAAACATCATTTTAAATATTAATAACTTCTTTAATAATAATTATAATAAACTTATTAAAGTACTCACTTATTTTAATAATAATATTTTTCAAAATAATAAAAAAATTATTTAAGAAAAATAGTTATTGTTAAATTGTTATTATTGTTCATAAATAAAAAATAATAAAAATATAAATAAATTAAAATATTCGATTAATTTATAAAAATTTATTAACTATAAATTAATAATATTATTATTCAATAATAACTAATTATTCTATTTTTAAATAATAATAATAATAATAATAATAATAATAATAATATACTTTCCTTGTACCAAGAAAAAAGAATACCTATTCTAAACAAGGAAAAAAAATCCACAATTATTACATCATTTTTCTTATTTCTAGGATTCTCATTACTTTCCTAGTATTTTGTTAAAATTGAAACAAACACAGAATTTTAAAATCTTGGAATCAAATTACTTTCCGTATACTACAAAATACAAGATTTTAACAATTTGGAATCAGATTACTTTCTTGATGTAGAATCCTTGCCAACCGAACGAGACCTTAAGGTTTAATTAGACACGCCGTTAATTAAGACTTGGAATGTTTTCATTATTAATTAATTTATTTTTCTTTTGAAAAAGTACGTGTAACTCATTTGCTAAGACTTTTTTTGCAGTAAACATACAGTTAAATTTCGATAAAATAATAATTTTGAAATCAGAATAAATATTCATTTAACGAGGTTATTACTTTGTCGAATATTATTTTATTGCGTTGATTTATATCAGGATCGGAAGAAATTATTATTTAAACAATATTATTATAATATTGAATATTACTTTATCGAGATTTAAATGTACTTGAAATCTGAAAAAAAAATGAAATCTGAGAAATGTACTCGAATACACTTGTTGAAATAAAATAATTAAGTATCATGTAATGTATGCTTCAAATTATATATACATTTGAACAATAAAGTCTGAAAATAATTGGGTACTTTCCAGCGGCGGCGGAGTGGCAGCTCAACCACCACACAGCCACTCAATGTTTCCACTCACAACATCTGAAGTGGGAGTCAACTTGCAATTCCCAATCCTGTCTCGAGTACAAAACAAATTCAGTCAAAATTCTTTTTTCAGGCTTTAACGTTATGTTTAACATAAATTCATAAATCATGCTTAATTTCAGGGTCCATGTTCTCCATTCGTGGGCACGATACTATTGTCCCATTTAAATTAATGAAATATTAATGAAATGTGTATAAATAGCAAAAAATATAATATGGAATCAGGCCCTGCAGTTTTTCTTACCAAAAACGTTTGCTGAATCTTACACGACATGGGCCACCATAAGCAATAGTACTGGGCTGCATACTTACTTTTAGATTTATAATCTAATTTATTTCATGGGGAACAAGAAAATAATTAATTCGTTGGGGATTCCTAAGCACTTGCTTTTCTTTCTTTACTTTTGCTTTTTCTTGTTAATTTGTCTATTAGTTTGTGGAATTTGTTCGAAAATGATTGTTACTAATTGTATTGCATCTCATTCTGTTGATGTCAATATATATTATGTGTGTATCATCCATTCGATCACACACAACTAATATAAACCTCGAGATACAACATTTTTTATAATGGAATTTTTTTTTACCGACTTCACATTATGTACATTTTATGTAAAGCAGAACTGAGAAGTGGTTAAATACATACATAATTTATCCAGCTCCCGTTCTCTTTTCCTTTTCCTTAAAATATGTTGTTTGTTTTCTCAAATTAAAGTCAAACTGTCATATATATATATAACACATTAATTTTTCATGCTAAATGCCAATTAATCATAGTTCAATTATATGATCTTTACTTCTTTAGTGGACATCATGTTGGTCTTTTAGTGGGATTTGGCTTAGGCCATCAACCCTAATATGCTACCTAAATTACTTACCGACCAATTAATTAAATCACAAATATTATGTGGACAAAATAACTAATCCACACTGCCTAATGACATCACATCAATAATTAATGAAACTCTGATATCATTCTCGTGATTTCAGGGATTTGAACGAATAGATTTCATGTCCAGCTCAGTTAGAGGATTTTAAATCTATTCTAAGTTACTAATCTCTCAAAATAGACATGATTAATGATCTTATCTAGGACAACTTTATTGTAAAAAATTATTAAAAAGAAACGGTTCCAATTCCAAAAAAGAGTAAAAAAAATGGATGTATAGTATCTGCAATTTATGTGCATAGCGGTTTATTATTAATTGAGTTATTGTTTCACTTCGATCAATTTTGTTTAGTTACATATTTTAATTTTAGGGATTAAATAGCATACGACTAATCTACGTTTGGACTTTGGATTGCATAATCAGTGTATATTTATTTATTTATAAAAATTTACTTGAATGAACATAGAAATGAATTCCCAAAATTGGTCACTGTCTACTTAAATTGATCGTTTACCTTTTCATAACATTTACAATAGTTCTTTACTTTTCAATGGAGTGATATTAGCATAAATATCTCAATTTCGTCGCGACTCTACCTTTTCCATAACATTCAAATTTATGTTTAATTTTTTAATTTAGTCATATAATCCTGAATATCCTAATTTGCCCGGCATATTCGTCATTCCCTTCGCCACTTTCTCTCAAATTTTTAAATGCGAATTAACCCAATTTTTCACTTGAAGGAAGAAGGTAATCAAATAAAGTCTATATTTTGATGTTGTTACAGAATTAATGCCACGAGGAACCTTTACTAGTAGAAAGAGAAGGGGGTTAAAGGAGAGGATGTATCTGACAGAAGAAATTAGGATATTAAGGCTTATATGACTCAACATCAAGTGAAAAGGTGGAGGATGAATATGACTATCTAGACTCTTGGTCACTTAATAAGAGCATCTTGTATTAATTTAAGAAGTGAAAGCAAGCTCTTCATTAGTGATTAAACTGGTTAAATATAACAATTAATATTTTTAAATAACAAGGATAACTTGCAAATTAATATAATTTGCTCTTGTGTAAGAGTCTACAAATCACATAAGATATGTAAACCACCTTAGATTAATTATAATTCTGCTCACTGTAATTCGAACCATAATCAACGGTTCAGGAACCGGGACCGAAACCATCAGTGTAAGGTTCACGGTTCCGGATTTTTGGAACTGCAGAACCGACGGAAGCGCCCACCACTAGATATGGGTAGACATCAAAACAAAAGTGCTAGTTCGGCAGGTGTAGCCCAACCTGAAACTAATTTCTTTAAGACTCCATAAAATCATCGGTTGGCCCAACAATCCAAATACAATAAATCAAGAATACATGCTAGAATATAGTTAAAATATTGTATTTTTATAACAAGAATGTTATGAGATTAAAAACAAGATGATTTATTTAAATAAAAAAACATTATTCGAATAATACTTGTTTTGAAAAAAAATAAACGGATTTGGTTTTTGATGAACTAAACATAATTAAGATCTATCAACAAATATTAAAAAAGAGAAAGTATTATTATTCGACATATGCATAATCAAAATATCACTAATTTACATAATTTTACTAATTATATAACTAAACTTATGAATTTCAGAATTAATTACATCAATAAAGTATATCCAATATTATAAAATAATATTGGAATGCTTAAAAAGTTATGGCACAACAACGTAGTAACTGTAGATTACTCATCAAAAGAACAAAGAAACAAACAAAACCATTTTAAATCTGCACTATACACAATTAAATCTTTAATGGCCGCAGGAAGTGAGAACTTGAAGGTCAAAAAACCAAATGACCCAAGACAAACAGAATCACACATAATACCTATCTACCAAAAGGTGAGAAGATGAACTAACCAACAGTGGATCTTCTCCTCATCAACAGAGCAGCAAACACTTCACCTCAGAAATCTCCAACAGCTTAACCCCTAGCAAATAGAACGTCTACTGTGCTTGACCTTCACCAGATGATGGACCACGCGAGTTAGGAACTTTTCTGCTGTCTCTGCTAAAAGTGGGACAGTCTTGCATCTTGTGACCAATTTGATTCAGATGCAAAAAAGCAAGCTACTATAACTCTCAAGCAAGAGTTTGATAGTCCAGTTTATAGTTGACGAAGGATCAAATTCCGTGGAATGTATAAAAACTGGAAGCATAATATCTAGAAATGATGACACAAAAGCAAACTCCAAGTCTCCAAGCAACAGGTATTATACACGATATGTAAGTCCAAGCACTACAGGTGAAAGCTCACTATAATGAGCATAACAAAACACACATAAAACGTTTTTCTAAAGCCTAAAGAATCCATGGCATACAACTGCCCTTTTGCGCTGGCTCATATCTCCAGCAACAGAAAAGCCATTTTACAATTCTTAATACACAGATATTCAAATTAGCACTAAATCAATCGGAAGTTCTACGCACATGAAGTCAGTCGTTTTGGAACTAGAAAGCAAACTCAACGATTCAATATGGTCAAATTTATAACAAAACAATGAAATGCAACTATCTTAGCTTGAATCCAGCTTCTCAGTAGACATACTGGCAACTACATTCAATTTATCAGCCAACACCACACAGTAAATAAAGAAACTAAACCCATCTTTGTAGTTGAATGAAATTCAAACTCTAGTAAGAAATACAAAACAAAACGAATCAAAATATATATGATGAGTCTTAATTCGTACTATTCAAATTCTGTTATTTTGGCGCCATTTTGGCTGTTGGATTGCATTTCTGTGTTGTTTTACAGATTCCCGAGCTGATGTGGCGATGACAAGATGATTAGGCGACATGCAAAAATTAAGGATTAAAAGGGTTTAATTTGGGCGAAATAATATGTAGAAGGGAAGTAACGGACAAGGAAAGAAAAGTATGGAAAGATTTGGATATAATATATCCTATAATATCTTTCCATACTTGGATAAGATTTCTTTTTCTACAAGGAAACAAAGAATTAAACCCTATAAGAGAGCTGCGCGAGAGGGACGAAGATCATCCATTATCTTCCATTCATTCTCGCTGTCGCCGTGAGTCCAGCACCACCTTACCGCCGCCGCTGTGAGAGAGAACCACCGCCTACCGCCGAGAGAAGTCGTGGTTGAGAGATGAGCAGCGTCTGCCAAGAGATCGGTTACCCTAGTTTCATCCGATCATTAGGTGCAGTTCCGGAAAAACAAACACTTTGTGATGTTTATCTTCGATTGTTAATTTGAATGATTTCTATTTCGTATATTGCGGATGTTTAAGATTTCTCAATTTGGTACTTTTCTAATTTGTTAGTTTTAATTTCGTTCATAATCATGTTTTGGATTAGTTCATAATTTATCCCAATTTTTCGTGTATTTAAATTCTTAATTTTCAGCATGATTAGGGTTATGTCCAGTAGTATGGTCTGTTTGCCCAGTCGGGCCATTATGCGTAGCTAATTCATTTTAAGGGCTCGACGAGATGTGAAACGCGCACTTAACCGAATTCGTGAGACTTAGGCTTAATAATTAATCACATAGGTTCCAAATTAATCTTGGTTAATTAATTGGATTAATTAATTTAGGCTTGATCATCCTATGTTAGTTTAATTCATAGTTAATTTAGTACTTCCATCGTTTCTCGTGTGATTAGGCTAAATAAGTAGCACAATTGTTCTTAGAACAATAGGATTAATTTGGTAGGAGACTATTAGATGTCCACCATACGAGTAGGCTCCTAAATTGGGTTCCCTTATTTCTTAAAGCTGATTAGGTGTTAAATCTATTGATTGTCCACCAACGTAGGCTGCATCTAATTTAGAGAAGTAGTCGTTTCAATGTTCCCACTGACAAATACCGAATAATTAAGGGTGAATAGATGATGTGTTAGTTTAATTACGGCGTCCTACAACTAATTGATTTATATGGATTAATTTACCTTTAGTGTCGATGATCGATTGTGCGTGCGTGTGAATCATCTCGCTGAACCCGTTTTCTTTCCATAAGTTTACTCCGTATTAATTTCTTGTTATTAATTTTACTGCATTAGTTTTAGAAAAAAATCCAAAATTTGCGTGGTCGCTAACCAACCCTGTTGGGTTATGAGTCAGTAGATGGTATTCAGCTGTTAGTGGTTAAAATAATATTGGGGGAAATCATAGTAGTACTATGGAATTGAAGATCCAAAAACCCAGCTGATATCAGTAGTGTAGTGTCTTGATAGGACTAGATGATGTATAGGCTAGACTGTTTTTATTTTGTTTATCTTTGTGTCTATGTCCTGTACGGGGTAAAATGTTGGATTGATCTTCTGTCGAAGTTACCTTCCAAAACCCCACGTCATCAGTGTAATTGCTTGCGTTCTTAAGTTATCAACTGATCTTCGCCTCAGTAGAAGACATCTCACCAGCTGACAGACATCAGCAGAAGAACTCTATGCAAGCTCAGTACCTTCGCAGTCATCAACTGACCATACTCAAGAGAATATCTCTTGTCAGCCGACTCAGACGAAGAAGACAGAGACTGCTTAAGGTCTACTGTATCCTACAGGAAATGACCCAGTTGTTCAAGTCATTTCGAAAGTCAACAGAAGACATACGAGGATTAGGGAAAGTCAACTCCGATGTCTGACACAATCTCACCTACCACAAACCTCGACCAATGAGAAGCCGACAATGCTTTATCTGCTCTGACCAACTAAAGCTGCTCTCATGTACAGTGTCAACTGCTCTGCTGCAACATTTCGAAAATATGGCCGTTTTCTTTGGAAGCTTGTGACACGTGGCGTCGTCGTCTCCAACGGACATATGCCTATTTCACGACTATAAATAGAGAAGAAATCCGAGCTTCACGCACGGGATATCAAGGGAAAAATGCTCAAGCTTTCGAACAACTCTAGCGCATTCAAGATCAATCCAGCGAGAACTTGCCCAATAGAATATCATTAGTTCTTCTCTCTAGAGTTCTTTAGATCCCTCTTCTCTAGCTAAGCTCATTGCCAAATCTATAGCTTAGAAATTCGAAGGAGTTCACTTTTAGTGATTGTTCTTACTGTAAGAACTCCTTCCTAGTTGGAGATTATCCCCTCCCTTTCAAACCTCGGTTTGATTTGTAAAGTCGCTAAGGACTATAACTTAGAAGGGTATGTCCAGTGCACAGATTCCTTGCTGAGACTTGCTTAGATAAATCAACAAGAACTCCTGTTCGGCAGGACCGTGGACGTAGGATCTTGCGTATCCGAACCACGTTAAAAATTGCTTGTGTTATCTACTGTTTTATAGCATTGCAAACAAACTGTTACAAAATCATATCTTTGCATAAAACGTATTCTTAAAAGCGCACTAGCCAAAACTACTTGACTTGTGAAAATCACGTTTTCAAAATGAGACGAATCTCCGAGCCCCACACTCTTATCCGCACTAAGTCTCCGACTGAGTTTCAAGTACTGACAAAAGTCAGTAGGAGAGTTCAGTAGTTGACACACTTCTGACTCGCGATCGAAGGTTACTATTTAGCACTGTTCATCAGTTGCAACTTACAGCTCAACTGTCCTTCACGTTCCGAGAAAAGAAACTGTGCTAAGGTGTATTCACCCCCCCCTCTACACCTGACTATCGTCTCGGGACCAACAATTGGTATCAGAGCAACGATGTTCTTCTGATCATCGGTTCTGTAACTACTGGTTTACTCGAACAGATCCTGAAAACGTTTTTCACTGCACAAGCATCTCTTCATACATCCTTATACTCTTACCCATAATGTCTGATATGTCAGGTATTCGGATGGTACCGATGTTCTCAGTAGAGAACTACACGGTATGGCGTGTGAGAATGGAGGCACACCTCACATCGCTGCATGACAGCATGACGGACGTCCTTGAGACAGACCCATCATTCCCATGATCGATAGCGTACAATTTGCCGCTGTGGGAGGTGTAGGAGCCCAGACTGGTGCGAAGGTCGCCAAAGAAAAATCTGGCCTTCCACCCGAAAGAGAAAAACTGCACAACCTCGACTGAGTTGCGCGGAATGCAATCCTGACTACGTTCAGTGATTCTCACCTCGGGAGGGTGCAAGACTGCAAGACGGCAAAGGAACTATGGGATGCCCTGGCTGTACTGAGCCAAGGAACCCCGCAGATCAAAGAGAATAAGCGTGAATTAGAGCTTCAGAAGTTCGATACATTTGCCATGGAGTCCAATGAAACCATTGACGAGCTAAGCGTCAGATTTACTAACCAGATCAATGTGATCAATGGATTGGGGAGGACGTTCACCAACAAAGAGATGAACACCAAGATCTTAAGAGCGCTACCTCGACAGAAGTGGCTTCCTTTTGCTACTTATTTACGTCGCTCAGATCTTAATGCTCTAACTCCTGATGTTATCTTTTCAGAATTAAAGACGGAGGAATTTGAGCATAGCCTACCCCAACGATGTTCCAGTGCTCCAGTTGACACTCAGATTGACCATGCTTTCAAAGCAACAGTCTGCAAAACTGGAGTCAAACCCATTTCTTCCAGCAAGGCAGTAGCTGCAGCAGAAACAAAGTCTTCTGAGACATCTGCTACTGACCAACTTGCGCTTATGGCTCTCAAATATCAAAGAGAAAATGAGAGAGTCAGAAAGCTGAAGAAATACAACAGAGATTCTCCCTCAGGTAAGAAAGATTTTTGAAAAGGGAAGAATCTAAACCTTCTACTGACTGTAGGAACACAGAACCTGCTGCGAGTCCATCCAAAGACTCAGCTAGAAAAAGCAGCAGATCATCTGTCTGTTACAACTACAAGAAGGAGGGACACTATCAGTACGAATGTCCCGAACTCTCAGCTGCTCAAAGAGCAGAACGGCAGCCCAGACGTGAAAAATTTGCCCGAAGGAGGCAGGCCTACATAGCCGGAGAGATATCCGATGACTCAATCGAGGAAGATACATTCATGTATTCTTTTGAAGACGAAGCTGCATTTGTCGCCGTTGAGATCGGAGAAACAAATCCTGAGTCAACAGAATATTATCTGATGGTCGGAGAAGAGGCTGAGGTAAATTCTAAACTTAATATAACCTCTTCTTCACACAGCACACACGACACGTGCTCGGTCACAGATGAACCTCTAGATGTGGTACAAGCCTACGATGATCTACTAGAGGAGCAGATTCAGTTGAGCAGAGAGTTCAGCAGAACCATTCAGGAACTGGAACAGGTAAAGGCTGAGAATCAGAGACTTTCTTCTGATTGTCAGGTCTCTACTGAGTCTGAGAATCTTGTTGTGAGACTCAATCTTATGACTAAGTCTCAGCTTCAAGAAACTCAGATATCAGTTCTGACCAAGGACAATTTTGAGAAAGATACTGATATAGCCCAACTCAATCAGAAGCTCGCAGAAGTTGAAAAGGATTATGAGTCACTTCGAAGAAGTGATAAAGTTTGGCAAGGACTGATGACTGAACAGTACCTAGGAGCTAAGGAGAAGTTGGAAAGTATGCTTAGAGCGCAAAGGCCAACGGTCATGAAAGAAGGACTTGGCTATACTCATGAAGCTTCCACTTCAAAGAGCTCAGAACTGCTGGCTGATAGGTTCGTCAGAGGAAAGTTCAGACTACTGACTCAACACCTCAGACGAAGAATAAATAAAAGATAGTTGCACCTCAGCCGAGCAACAAGAAGCAACTGACCAAAGGTTCCAGCCCCAGGACACCACGATCAAACTCAGGGGGAACCAAGAAGGTCAGGTGGGCAGAGTAGTACAAGGAACCACTGTATGAACATCCAGCTCAATATAGTTCGTACTACTATGGGCCCAGGGTCCGGAGGAAAACAAAGCCTCAGAAGAAGAAAGCTCCTGAACCCAAAGTCATCAGAAAGTCAGTATCTCCAAGTCCTGTGGAGAAGAAAGCTGACAAGGTTCAGCAGAAGAAGTCTCAGACTTCTAAGGTCCCTAGACAGATCTGGGTTCCGAAATCACCGACTAACATGTAAGGACCCAACTGAACCGAAGGGTACCTAGAAATATTTCTGTTTTGCAGGTGCATAAGGACCCTTGGATTGTGGACAGCGGCTGCTCGAGACACATGAGTTATCAAAAGAGCCTGCTGACCAACTACATACAGGAAGATGGTCCCAGAATTGAGTTTGGTGACAACTCTAAAGGCTACGCAAGGGGATACAGAACACTGAATATTGGGACTGCCTCACTTCCAAGAGTAACATATGTTGAAGGACTTCAACATAATCTCCTTTCTGTCAGTCAATTCTGTGACAATCTGAATAGAGTTATCTTTGACGCTGGTTTCTGTGATATTGTTGATAAATCTACAGGGAAAATAGTGTTATCAGGTTCGCGGAGGAAGAATATATACGTTGCAAACTGGAAAACCGCAGAACCTGAGGCTTGCTTACTCGCAAGGACGAAATCCAGTGACAAGGCAGGATGGATGTGGCTCAAGAGACTCAGCCACCTGAACTTCAAGACTATGAACAAGCTAGCCAAGAACTCTAAAGTCAGAGGACTTCCCAACGAATCGTTTATCAAAGACAGAAATTGTGAAGCATGTTTGAAGGGAAAGCAGACAAAGAGTAGCAATCCACCTATTCCATCACCTTCCACTGATGGAATCCTTCAGCTGCTACACATGAACTTATTCGGGCCAGTCTCTCCAGTGACTATAAGAGGCAAGAAGTATGCCCTTGTCGTTATTGACGACTACTCGAGATATACATGGGTCATATTCATAACCAACAAATCTGATGTCATGACTGAGTTGCCCAAACTACTGAAAAAGCTCAGTGTGGAAAAGGACATCAAGATAAAGAGAATTCGCTTAGACAGAGGAACATAATTTCTCAACTCAGTAGTTAAAGAGTACTGCGAAAAGGAGGGAATTAAGCACGAAACATCAGCAGCTCGCACCCCTCAGTAGAACGGACTTGCTGAATGCAAAAACAAAACACTTAAAGAAGCAGCAAGAACGCTCCTAGCAGACTCTGGACTACCCTCAAAGTTCTGGGCAGATGCTACTGACACAGCCTGCTACACTCAGAATCGCTCACTACTTACATAGCAACACATGAAGACACCCTACGAATTATGGAAAGGGAGAATTCCTTCTATTTCTCATTTTCATATTTTTGGTTGTCCGTGCTTTATTTACAATAATGGGAAAGATCAGTTGAAGGTCTTTGATCGCAAATCTGATCAAGGAGTATTCTTAGGATACTCTCGAGTCAGTAAAGCCTTCAGAGTCCTTAACTATCGGACCCTTTGCGTGGAGGAAAGCCCTCATGCTGTTTTTGATGAGTTTGTTACTGAGGACAGGAAAACTACAAAGATAAATACTGAAGATGTCAGCAGCAAGCTACAGGATCTCACACTAAACGACAAAGCTGAAAAGATCCAGCATTGTTGGGATGATGAGTCAGACGATGAAGAAATTCAGACTCAGCCAATAGGCGATGTAGCTGACCTGATTGATTCTACTGAACAGAATCAACAACAGGTAACAACGGTTGATGAGGAAGCCCCAGTGGTAACTGAGACCTCTACTGAGAATATAAACTCAGGGGGAACAAATACTGTTCCTGAGCTAAATGCCCCTGAACCTGGAAACTCAGTAGATCCTAACCTTCTTACTGAACTACTGCAATCACGTAACATAACCGAAATGCCTAACACACCTACTGACTGTGCAGAAGTAGTATCAGAAGAAGAAGCCAGACTCAGACGTTCATGGCTCGAAGCTCATTCTTCAGATCTTATTATAGGAGATCCATCAGCAACTATCAGGACAAGATCTAGATTAAGTCAAGGAGAAAGCTCACTCTATTCTTGTTTCTTGTCTACAGAAGAACCTCAGTCAATAGAGGACGCACTCAATGATGCTGGCTGGATCATCGCCATGCAAGAAGAGTTGAACCAGTTCGTTAGAAACGAAGTTTGGGAGCTTGTTGACAGACCTAGACATCATCATGTGATTGGTACTAAGTGGGTCTTCAAGAACAAACGTGATGAAAACAATGTCATTGTCAGAAACAAAGCTAGACTAGTTGCCAAAGGATACTGTCAAGCAGAAGGAATTGACTTTGATGAAATGTTTGCTCCAGTCGGCAGATTGGAAGCCATTCGTCTATTCCTAGCTTACGCAACGCATCAAAGATTCAAAGAATATCAGATGTATGTAAAGTTAGCTTTTTTGAACGCCGTACTGAAGGAAGAAGTCTATGTGGAACAACCGCCCGACTTTCAGCAGGGACATCAGGTGTATAGACTCAGGAAAGCTCTGTATGAGTTAAAACAAGCACCCAGGGCTTGGTACGATACCCTATCAGACTTTCTACTTCAGAAAAGTTTTCAGAAGGGGACAGTAGATCGCACCCTGTTCAACATAAAGTCAGGAGATGACATCTTACTGGTGCAAATCTTCGTGGACGACATCATTTTCGGTTGCAGAAACGTGACTATATGTCAACAATTCGAGAAAATGATGAAGGAGAAATTCGAGATGTCCATGATGGGAGAGATGAATTATTTCCTTGGATTCCAAGTCAAGCAATCACCTGAAGGAATATTCATCAATCAAGCCTAGTACACTCGATATCTCCTGAAAAGATTTGGCTGCGACTCGAGCAAGCCAGTAAAGATCCCCATGAATACTAATTTCAAAATCGATCTAGACAAAGAGGGAGCTTCTGTTAACTCTACTGATTATAGAGCTATTATTGGTTCTTTATTATACTTAACAGCTAGCCGACCTGATATAACTTATGCTGTAGGTGTATGTGCAAGATTTCAAGCGGATCCCAAGCGAAGTCATCTAGACTCAGCAAAGAAGATTCTGCGATATCTGAAAGGAACACCTGACACAGGGTTATGATATCCTGCTGATGATAATCTAATACTGACAGGTTATTCTGATGCTGATTATGCAGGATGCAGGATAGATCGAAAGTCAACTTCTGGAACGTGTCAGTTCCTAGGCAGCAAGCTAATATCTTGGTTTTCAAAGAAACAGCATTCAGTGGCAATGTCCACTACTGAAGCTGAGTACATGGCTGCTGGAAGTTGTTGTGCCCAGATCCTTTGGCTTCGACAACAACTGTGAGATTATGGTATATCTCAGGATGAAGTGCCCATCTACTGTGACTCCACTAGTGCTATTGCTATAACTCAGAATCCAGTTCTCCATACGAGATGCAAGCACGTGGATATTCGACACCACTTCATCAGAGACCATGTCGAGAAGAAGGATATCAGAATGGAGAAAATCCACACTGACAAGCAAAGGGCAGATATATTGACCAAACCACTAGCTAAGAACAGATTTAGAGAATTATCAGTTGAGCTAGGTCTACTGGAACCTACTGAGTAGAGTTAGTAGATGAAATCAGTATGATAGGTCAAAGACTCAGTACAATGATTCAGTCAGGAGAATCAAACTGTACACAGTAAGGGGGAACGTGTCTATCAGCACATCTGTTGTCCTCCTGAGTCAAAACGGTAACCAGCTGATCGTAAAATCAGCTGAAGAGGTTTGCGTAGTTTTATGTACTTAATTTTATCAGAAGCATGCTTGCATTTATTATATCAGTCGCTTGCACTCAGTAGCTAATGAGCATTTATTTCCCGCCATTAATCTTTTAAGGTTAAGTCAGTAGGAAACCGTTTTCATTTAAAAGGCTTAGACTTTAATGCTGCCTGCAGCGCATTTAATGCATGTCTTCTCAACTTACCTTAATGCGCATATGCCTACGTGGGTCTAGGTTAGAGGCGGCTTGTCCTTTTATAACATTAAATCACAGCCGTCATTTTAAAAGTGAGATTAAGTTTCAGCCGTTCGATCAAAACCGCATGATATGCAAATCTCATAAAATCTCGCGCTTACATCTCTGACTGCATCTTCTCGCCATTTTCGAATCTCTAGAGCTTTTTTTCTTCTGCGTTCAGTTTCTCAAAACCTTAACTGCTCTGCATTTGTTTTCTCAAAAGCTCTCCATTATTCGGTAATTTCTTGAATCCTGCTTAAACTCATACTGACTTACTCTATTTTCAAATGCTAACGAGTTTTCACAGATATTCATGGCGACGGTAATGACCCCACCGCAAATCGATGACATCATCAAGTCCCGAATCCAGTTCGAGCCGACGATGGCGCTACACGAAGCTGATCTTCCGTTTCTTGAGCCCGTCTTCACGGCTCTCGAGACTTCTGAACTGGAGCTTCTTGTCTCGAAGCAACCCAGAGCATATTTGCCCAGACAAGTTGCGGAGGTATACTACAATTGGAGATCCGATGAGGATACAGGCGCAGCTCAAAGATTGAAGACTACGTCGTCCCTGCCACAGAACTTCTGGACATAGGAGTTAATTTCCTTCTCCTTATATCCACTTGGAGAGACTCCGCGCACTGGGAGATCAAAGGTCAGCTCCACGGCGGTTCTGATATTGATGATGTGTTCAGCCGGTTCATATGATCAGCTATTTGCCCAAAGTACCGAGGGCTCGCATATATTATTTCCCACATTCTTACGAGCTCAGCCGGTTCATATGATCAGCTATCCAAGCCCCGCATACAGCTGATGATGATAATAGATGATGGAGTCAGAGTTAACTGGACTGACTACTATGTGAATGAGCTTAAAGCTCAGGCTCAGAAGTTCGCAGCCACACCCACAGGAGAGAGGAGACTAATTAGTGTGGGAAAGCTGTTGTACGGGACAAAGTTGTCCGTGCTAATCGAAGAATCAGTATTGGATCGCTCAGCCTTTGCTGATGCGAGATACTTCGACAGCAAGCTCATAAAGTTCAAGACAAGAGCCGCTGCTGAAAAATCCATCGGGCGAGGGCCGCCTGAGCAAAAAAGAGTCACTTCCGACTTGCCCCCTCGCGCCGACCCGCCTAAGAGGAAGAGGCTCAGTAAGACTGGACCTTCTAAGGTTCTAGCAAAACCTGCCTCTCCTCCACCCACTCAGGAGGAACCCATTCTAGACGCGGACACCGACATCGAAGGTGCCAGGTTAAAGGAGAAAGTCCAGCGGATCAGCTCCGAAGAGACTCAGTCGGACACTGGGGTACCGACTGAGGAAACCTCCTCAGAGTGGACTACCATGCATTCCACCCGTCTCCGAGCCACAGGAGAAGTTAGTGCTCAGATCCCTAAGATCCCTGAGCATGAGGATTTGGTGGATATTGCCATAAGGGCTAGGACACAGATGCTGCTGAGATTCCTTAGCTGGGACATCCTTAAAAATCTGATCAGGACTCAGTCAGCTCTTTCCCTACTTACCGAAGAGCAGAGCTTGCAATCAGCAATAGGGTTCGGGGAACCAGCTGATCTAGCCTCCTTTGAGGATCTGTGTACTGCAATGCTTTCTCTCTTAAGCTTGCGATCCTTAGCACCAGACAACAACCCTTCGCCTCCATCGCATTATGACGACAACAACGATAACAATGATGATGACGACATGGATCATGCGCCACCCAAGGATGCAGATTTGGGAGGATCTGCTGAGGGTAACACTCCTCGCGAACAGGGCCGATCACCACCACCCTCCACATCAGGTGATGCCCCAGTTGCCTCGAAGCCGAGTCGAGCGCAACAGATCGCGACATCTGAGCAGAGGCTCGGAACCAGCAGTTATCAGATCAAACCTATAGGTTCCGTGACCTCTAAGTCAGTCAACAAAGCCATCCGGCGGTAGGGAGACAAGAATCGTCTCCTTGCAAAAGACGTTTATCTCAAATGGGCTCAGTACACTAAGGCCCAAACTGAGAAAGTTGACCAACTCGCTCAAGGGATGCAGAAGGTCTCCGAAACTCCTACTCCTTCTATCAACATTCAGGAGGTAGTTGAGACCGCCCTTGCAGCTCAGAAGGCGGACTTAGCCGCTCAGAGTCAGCAGCTCCTAATCTCTCGGCCAGGTCATTCTCCGAGCAATGACTCGGGGGCCTTGCGGCAGTCCAAGCCACCATGGACGAAAGGAATAGAGTGGCCTTCTCCAGCCTTCAGAAAGCCTTACAACAATAGGCGGAGGCCGTCAAAGAAATTAAGAAGGAGATGACAGAATCTCATGATCAGTCTCTGCTAAAACTCATACAGGAGTCCACAACCCAACTCAAACAATTTAGAGCTGATCAGGAGAAGGAATGGGAGCAATACTGCGATACAGTCAAATACTTCGAATCCACCGCCTCCCTCATAAAGAATCTATGCTTCAATTTGGACAAAGAGGTGACAGCCATCCGTACTCGCCTCTCCCTGGCTGATGATGCCAAAAAGGGGAAAGAAGCCGAGAAAGATGAACAGGCTGAGGAGGAACAGGCTGAGGTGGAGAAAAGCCCAGAAGTCCAAGTTATTAATAAGGGGGAAGGAAATCAGGGGGAAGGTTCAGCTATTCAGGCTGGAACCAGTTCTGGAGTACCCCCTTCCCAAATTGTCCAAGTCCCAGAAGTCCACACAACAACTACGCGTGGATCGAGCCAAAGAATCGCTTCATCGACTCAACACATCGATGAAATTGCTCGATTTCTCGATCAGGAGGACGAGCCACTGCCACCGCAAAGGTCGGGAAAGGAGATTACAACTGAAACCACTCCTCCATCTTCCCCGACGCCTAAGTTTAAATCCAAAGCGGAGCAGGAGGCGTTCGATCAGCAAGTTGCTCAGAAACTGCAAGATCAACTGAACTACGCGCAACAACTCGAGGCAGAAATTGAAAAAGCAAAGAAGCCCAAGAAGCCTATTGGCAGAATTGCCAAAGGAAAAGCCAAGAAGCTCCTGGATGAAGAGAAGAAGAAAACTCAGGAAGAGCTTGCTAAAGCTTCTGCCACTGAAGTCCTACCCTTGGCTCAGAGTACTGATATTCCTACTCTTACACCTGAGCAAGAGGCCGAGGACAGAGCCACCTGGGAGGCCACGCTGAAGGGATTAAATCTCCGAAGAGGAGATGCTAGATCAGCGGGTCTCAGAGAGAAGAAGAGATTGGCCGACCTGGCTAAGATCATTGAACTGACAGATAAGATAGCCAGCGAGCCAGTAGTGGATTGGAAAAGGCAGATCCCAAGGTCTTCTAAGTATTATAGGAGAGGAGCGCCCAGAGCACCTTATATTAAGAAAGCTCATACTCCTCATGTAGACAGATGGGTGCCAGCAGAGCTGAATGAGCAATGGGAGGAACTTAAGGAGGAATTTATCAAGGGATACTATGTGTGGGGTTTTTATCCATCTGGGATACCAGTTGATCAGCTATTCGATGAGTTCCTTCATCAATACAATGCCCAGCTCAGAAATCAACTTCAACTGATAATGGAAAGAGAGAAGATACCCCTCAGAGCTCCAAAGATTCGACGCATCCCTCCTCCGAGGACTACTCGTGGCGTGCTATGCACGAAGGAGATAGAAGATGAGATCGAGGCAGCTGCTTATCATCATGACCTTAGTTCTGATCCGCCTGCTGATCTCGAGGAAATCCAGACTTTGCGCGCAAGGATCTATAAATACTATGGTTTGGAACCTCCAGCTGATAGGTCTGCAGATTTCAGGCGCATGACCAAGAGATTCAGACGTCAGCAATGATCTTCTTATCATTTCTTTTGTAAAAGAGATAGGAACCTTGTAATCTTCATGTCTATATATATCAGTTCCTATTTCTACCCAGACAATTACTCATTGTCTTACGGCCTTGGTTATGTTTTTGTTATCACAACTGATCACTGAAGTGATCTGACACACACTCACATAACCGTTTTCTTTGTGTTTTGCCTATCTCTCACTGCTGAACTCTTAAGGCTAACTGATTCAGTTTATTAAAGTCAATCTATGTCAGTAGTTTAGTATCCTTTCTTTATATTTTATAGAGGTTTTGGCATCATCAATTAGGGGGAAATTGTTGGGTTATGAGTCAGTAGATGGTATTCAGCTGTTACTGGTTAAAATAATATTGGGGGAAATCATAGTAGTACTATGGAATTGAAGATCCCAAAACCCAGCTGATATCAGTAGTGTAGTGTCTTCATAGGACTAGATGATGTATAGGCTAGACTGTTTTTATTTTGTTTATCTTTGTGTCTATGTCCTGTACGGGGTAAAATGTTGGATTGATCTTCTGTCGAAGTTACCTTCCAAAACCCCACGTCATCAGTGTAAATGCTTGTGTTCTTAAGTCATCAGCTGATCTTCGCCTCAGTAGAAGACATCTCATCACCGACGTACATCGCGAGAAGAACTCTATGCAAGCTCAGTACCTTCGCAGTCATCAGTTGACCATACTCAAGAGAATATCTCTTGTCAGCCGACTCAGACGAAGAAGACAGAGACTGCTTAAAGTCTACTGTATCCTACAGGAAACGACCCAGTTGTTCAAGTCATTTCGAAAGTCAGCAAAAGAGATACGAGAATTAGGGAAAGTGAACTCCGATGTCTGACACAATCTCACCTACCATAAACCTCGACCAATGAGAAGCCGACAACGCTTTATCTGCTCTGACCAACTAAAGCTGCTCTTATGTACAGTGTCAACTGCTCTGCTGCAACATTTCGAAAATATGGCCGTTTTCTTTGGAAGCTTGTTACACGTGGCATTGTCGTCTCCAACGGACATATGCCTATTTCACAACTATAAATAGAGAAGAAATCCGAGCTTCACGCACGGGATATCAAGGGAAAAATGCTCAAGCTTTCGAACAACTCTAGTGCAATCAAGATCAATCCAGCGAAGAACTTGCCCAATAGAATATCATTAGTTCTTCTCTCTAGAGTTCTTTAGATCCCTCTTCTCTAGCTAAGCTCATTGCCAAATCTATAGCTTAGAAATTCGAAGGAGTTCACTTTTAGTGATTGTTCTTGCTGTAAGAACTCCTTCCTAGTTGGAGATTATCCCCTCCCTTTCAAACCTCGGTTTGATTTGTAAAGTCGCTAAGGACTATAACTTAGAAGGGTCCGTCCAGTGCACAGATTCCTTGCTGAGACTTGCTCAGATTAATCAACAAGAACTCCTGTACGGCAGGACCGTGGACGTAGGATCTTGCATATCCGAACCACGTTAAAAATTGCTTGTGTTATCTACTGTTTTATTGCATTGCATACAAACTGTTACAAAATCATATCTTTTCATAAAACGTATTCTTAAAAGCGCACTAGCCAAAACTACTTGACTTGTGAAAATCACGTTTTCAAACTGAGACGAATCTCCGGGCCCCACACTCTTATCCGCACTAAGTCTCCGACTGAGTTTCAAGTACTGACAAAAGTCAGAGGAGAGCTCAGTAGTTGGCACACTTCTAACCCGCGATCGAAGGTTACTATTTGGCACTGTTCATCAGTTGCAACTTACAGCTCACCTGTCCTTCACGTTCTGAGAAAAGAAACTGTGCTCAGGTGTATTCACCCCCCCTCTACACCTGACTATCGTCTCCGGACCAACAAACCCTTAGATTAATAGGAATTTTAAGTTTAAAATTTCTGTTCCTGTATTCGATACATGTTTGCTATACTGATTTAAGTTCTAGCATTTTTGCAGAATTTATTTGGTGAAAACAACGATCACCAATATATAATTAATTTCGAGAAAGTCACGTCGTAAGGCATTCTAATTGACATTTAGTGTACAATATACATCCTTTCTATGTAGGCTTAACATCTTACCGGACAGTTTCTAATACAAAAAAATTGCAAATCCACACCCAAATTTTGCACTAATCTAATTCACATACGCATCACACAGAGATAAAAATTCAGAAGGAAATTCACTAATCAGTAAATAATACTCCCTCCGTCCCGCTCCATGTGACACACTTCTTTTTGGCACGGAAATTAAGAAAGTGGATGATAAAGTATGAGAGAGAAGTAGATGATAAAGTAAGAGAAAGAAGATGAGTGAGAGATTAATTGATAAAGTAGGAAATATAAATAATAAAATAAGAGAGATAAATGATTAAAGTAGGAAAAATAAATGATAAAGTATGAGAGAGAATGGATAAAGTAGGAGAAAATTTATGATTTTAAAAAAAGTTATTTCCATTTTTAGAAGTGTGTCACTTGAGACGGACGCCCGAAATGGAAAGTGTGTCACATGGAGCGGGACGGAGAGAGTACGCTGCAGAAGGAAAAGAATGCACAATTACGCACTCACATGGAAGAACTCAATCTGATCTTCAAGATTTTCTAGGGCTGTACGAATGACGTACAAGCTCTTCGCCTCCAGAATCGCGACATCATCCCCGTCGACCCGAAAATCCTTCATGAAAACAAATCTGGACCCATTTTTATTCTCCGACTCATCGTCCGACGAATTCTTCTTCCGGTGGAAACAAAACTCATCAGTTTTCCGCGACGAATTCTTTATAGAATTGAGGAAATGAGCGCGAGAGATTGAGTGGATGGCGTCACTGAGCTTGTCGTGCAAATCCAATGATTTTCTCGAGAACACCTCCAATATCGTCTACCTCCATTTCCCATTTCATTTGGGAAATTGAGATCGGAAATTGCGAGAGGAAAGTATTGGTCAAAAAACTAGAGGTAGTGAGCTTTGAATGCGCGGGGAGGGAGAGAATAGAGTGAAGCGGAGATTTGGGTGAAAACGTTCTAGAGTTAGAGCATTTCTTTTGTCTAAAATGCGTTTGAAAAGTGCTGATAATCTTTTTCACCTGGAAAGAATTTCTTATAATCTAAGGAATTGAAACAACGATTTTAGAGTGAACTGGAAGGAAGTGGAGGATAAGGCAATGGAGATGGGATATGATCATTGTGGGGGCCATTTCAGCCTTTTTCAAAACCAACCATCCATAAATTCATTTTATCTAACCTATAACTATAAATTTCGAAATCACCGGCTACTCAACTTTTATATGGAATGCCAAAAGTGCCCTTGGATATCCACGTATTATCAAATATGCCATTTTGTCATGTACGGCGGCCGTCGACATGATTCTTGTTCATCACCTTACTCTAAATCTTTACAAATGGATGATAATAGAGCCTCCATCACCGACCTCTCTCCCCAGTCCCCACCTGCAGTCCATATCCCTCCTTCACGCCGCCTCACTCGCCTACAAAGTACTACTATTAACTAGCCGCCACCGCCAACGCCTCACGTCCGCCGCAAATCCACCAAATTGCCGTCTTACCAAGGCGATTCCTGATTTCTGCCCGAAAATTCCACGCACCGCTTCAAATTCGACTTGGTTTGCGCTTGCGAAAATCAACGAATCACCAGCGCTCATTCTAGGTGAGTTGCTTTAATAAGTGGTGAGTTTCTTCAATTTGTGTTCCATGTACCCGATGATTTCTTCATTCACCAATTCGATTTCTGCTCCGTCCGTTCATAATTCTCATATCTTCCTCTTGCTTTTTTCCTATAACTTCTAATTCTTCTTCTCCACACACGGTTGGGTGTTTGCAGGAGCGTCTATTGGAGGCGGCGCTGGGGAGCATTGCCGCCGGAATCGTGATTTTTCAGCATCGGAGGAACATCTACAGATCGATTTCTGTTGCAGGACATCCGGTGATTTCCTGTATTTGCTTATTGAATTTTTCCTTGATTTAGGTCACACGGCAAACATCTAAAAAATTAAATAATTCAGTTGGAATAATTTGGGATTATGTCGAATTAATTTTTTAGAGCTAGGGCAGAAAGAGATTAATATATTCTGTTAGTTAAGCTTGGGAAAAATTTACAGATTCAAGGCAAAGATTATTCTCATAATAGTTGACTTTTCTGTTTTTCTGTTAGTTAAGTTTGGTCGTAGCTCAAGGATGATCTGATGCTTAAAATGCAAATGACATATCAGCCCCTCTTTGACTAATGTTTCACTCTGCAGTTTGCAGATTACTCCTGCATGCAAATGTCTCAAGGGTGGTGGGAAAATTGTAATAGTGAATCTTCAGGTAATTTTGTCGTACAAACATGTAAATTGTGTCGAGATTTTGCTTTCCTACTGAATAGCACGTGACATGTAAGAACTTAAAATGTGTCTCTGGATTTTTATACATAAACATTCAAGTAAGATGAAACCGCTCTTATTTTGGTACTTGGGGGTAAGATGTGATTTCTTACTTTGCAGAAAACCCCCAAGGACAAGAAGGCAAATTTGGTGATACACGGGCGTGTCGACAAGGTGAGCTTTACTGCTACAAACTTCATATGTTTATTGAGCTTTTTCATTCATAAATAAACAGCCTTAAGCCTCTCTGGTTTAAGTTTAACTTAAGATAACTGAAGGTGAAGAATATAAATGAAAATAAATGGACTGGGCACTCTTCCAAATTGTCTGGTCACCCCTACTGAAGTCTAAACCAAGATCCTTCAACTTTGATCTGATTATTCTGTTTATCTGAAATCATCCTTCACTTATGCCATGTCTCAATCTATAAAACTGCATCCTTACACAAATCCTTTGAGATTAAATCAACTTCCTTCACATTAATTGTGGTTTAATTGTTACACTTATTCTAGTGGTTGCAGTTACCCTTCTTCAAGCAAGCCCTGCAACACTATTGATGAAAATAGAATGTGCATTGCTTCTTTGACTATGTGTGGAGCTGTTGGCTAAAATTACATTTGCAGGTGATGGCAGGAGTCAAGGACATGCTAAGTAAGCGTATCCCTCCATTCGAATGACAATTAAAGCACTATTGAATATATTAAAATACATGTTGGTCCCGAGAGCACGTTCAGGTGTAGGGGGGGGGGTGAATACACCTGAATCCGATTTTCTCAACTTTGAACACGAACAGTAAATAAGAGAACAGGTAAGAGACACAGATTTTTAAAGTGGTTCGGATATCAAGCGATCCTACGTCCACTGTCCCGAAAGGTCAGGAGGCTATTTATTATACTGAGTTAGTCTCAGTCAGCTTGTACACATGACAAAGCCGCGTCTTGGAATTTATACTGAGCAAGTCTCAGTTTACAACGGTTATCAAACTAAAGTGTTTGACAAACTCTCCAACAGTGAAGGAGTCCTTTTACAATAAGGATTAGGTTCAAATATGAACTCCTTCGTCTAAGCTATGGATATGATCGGTTGAGCTTAGGGTTAGAGGGATAGGGAATGAGAATGTAGCTTCTAGAACGACGAACAGCTGAGTTATAGCTATGGGTTCGTGTTGCGTTGTTTGGATACTAGAGGCTTGTATATAGGTTCAGCTTGGTTCCCTTATGAGCTAGGATGTAGTCTTTCACGGAGATAGATCTTCGAGTTCTTGCGGAAGACTTAAGCTTTTCGGATTGCTCGTTTGACTGCTCTCTTCTTGTTTTAGTTCTCTTTCCTTGTTTGCTCGTGAAGTAGCAGTCGTAGTAGTGCTTTCAAAAACTTGAATCATCCCTCTATTTATAGAGAAGAGATTGGGAAAGATCCGTTGGAGACGATGATCCCTTTCTCACTCTTTTGGTAGCTAACGGCTCTTTTGAAAAAGGTGACAAGTGTCATTTCCCTCCTTTTTCGGAAATATGTTGACTTGCGGCTTTAGTAGGTAAAAAGGCACGTGTCCGCTTGTCATTCGTCGAGGTTTTGCGAGTAGTTGAGACAGAACGGACTTCGAGGCATAATGAAGCCGACTTCTCTCTACCTCGTATTTGACTATGCTGATTGTCGTTCAAAAGATCTGACAGTTCAGAAGACTGTCTGCCGTTTCTAAGTCTGATCCTGTAGAGAGTACTCAATTTACTCTACCGAAGGTCGCCTCTTAGTTTAGTGAACTACTCCCGCTCGAGTTCGGGCCCCACCGACTCCTTCGCATATCTTGCTCCCGCCGAGTCCAAGATCTCACCGAGTCTTCTACATCCGGTGCCGAGGCCGATAATCTACCGAACGCCTAAAACCGGAGCAGAGTGTCTTCCGAGTCTAAACCCTCGCGAGACAAAAAACAATTACAACGGAATGGTTCACCAATCGGATAGGGTTTTGGGATCTTCAAATCTTCAAACAAATTCGGAGCACGAGGCTACCGAGCTTTGGTCGATCATGGAAGATAGAATCATTTCCCACTAAGTATGACTGTGCTGAGGATAGAATCATCACCCAACAATTTCCCCCTATTTGATGATGCCAAAACCTAACAACATCTATGCTAACACTAAACTTTTCAGAAACGGAGCTCCTTACAATATCACAAGTAAGATCAGTGGAGTTGTTCTTTAAGTTCTAATCATCGAGGGGATCGGGGCGTAAAACAATTTCTCCCAATATAAACAACAATTTCCCCCGGAACAGCTAGTCTAACAGAATCTATCAAAGCAATCGACTGACAAGTAAATAAACGTGAGCGTGTGAGTCAGTAATCACTTCAGTGATTCTGAGTGTTAAGCATAAGACAAACATGGCTATTTAGACAATAAGATATTGTCAGAGCCAAAAGAAGATGTATATATATAAATATGAAAGTTCGATGACAAGACATCTCTTGCTAAGCTAGGAAGATAAAGAAGCTAAGACTAAGAACGCTTGTATCGCTTGATCCCGTCCATAAAGTTCTCGCGATTGTGTCTCGGGAAGTAGCAGTCCATACATCCTGTAAGTATACTTCCTCGGCCTCCGATATTCAAAGAAAGTCACCGGCTCATCTTCTTCAAGACCTCGTGGGGGCGGCAAAGATCCTTCACTTCTTTCTCTATTACTCCATAATGAATAGAATCATCAAGTCTTCCGGGTGGTGGCGCAACTGCGGGCTCGGGGACTTGGACAATGATATTCTCTTTCACAGCTTGTACCGGGTAGGCATATAAGTCCGGTTCAGTAATCCTCATCCATTCAACGTAGGCATCTGCCTTTGTCATGTTTGGCCAGAATCTCCAGAAATAGTTCCTCTTGATGAATTCTATCTTCTCGTGATTCCCATCTCTCGTGTAAACCGAGCAGAATCCATTCATCCGTCCTAGGCCATCTTTGCATTTTTAGATCTGTTGGCTTCCTGAACCTTCTGTATTTATATGGAATGTCAGCTTTTGAAGGTACTCTCAGCCTGGCCTCTTGTTCAGTACGGATTCTCAGTGCTTCAAGGTCTACCATATGGATTCTCCGCTCCGGCGATCGAATCTGTCTTGCCTCTTCTCCTCGGTATAGATACCTATCCATCTGAGCAAATATAGCTTCAATCTCGGCATCTTGTTCCTTAGTTCTCGTGTAGGAGGGTTTGTGAGGAGAGTCTTCTGAGTTAGCAGGGGTACTGGATTTGTCTTTGGATGTACCCTGGTTTTCAGTATCCTTCTGCTGTTGCTCCTCTTTCTCTCTGTCCTCATCATCTTCTAATCTCGAGCCTTCTCGGAGGCAACCTAGCGGATTTCTTTCCGCCGCGTGCTTGGAGCCTTAGTCTTGCCTTTGGAAGGCTTTGCTTTAAAGGCTTGTTGGTCGCTTCGCCTTCGGCTAATTCCCTAGCTAGCTTCTCGTCAGCTGCTATTTGAGCCTCCTCTGCAGCAGTAACATATCTCTTTGATTTCTTTGCTAGAGGGGTTGGGAGTTTCAATACTTTCTTACCCTTGCCTTGAACAGGAGGTGGGAGAGGCGCCTCTTCCTCCTCTGAGTCATCTTGCTCAGCATACTCAGCAACCTCCCTAATTATGTCAGTAGGAGTCTGGGTTGCATGAGTAGCTAGTTCTCTGGTTCCAGAGCCACTTGGGCCGGTCTCTGCTGTGCTCGCAGCTGAGACACCCTGGGCCTCACCAGTTGGTCTAGTAGCAGCTATTGTCTAAGCTCTGCTTGCTTCAGCTACTGACCGTGTTTTCTTTCATGACTTCAGTAGGGCTTCCCCCTTAGTTGATTTTGTAGTGGTTTTAGTCAGGGTCAGCTTAGGGGCCGACTTATCCCCTTTTTCACTTTTATCCCCCTTTTCCCCCTTTTTGGCATCATCAATTACAGCCGGGGTAGGAGTGGATACTTGGAGATTGAGGCTTTTGTAGGAGGCTGACAACTCTTCGAGTTTGTCGTTGATCTTCGTCAGGGCCTCATGCAGCTCATTCCTCTCAGAAGCGAGGTCTTCTTTGTAGAATTTGTGAGAGAGGTCAGCTGCAGCCTTAAAGTCATTCAGCTTCTCAGAAACCTTTCCTTCAAGGGCCTATTGAATATTGTCGAGTCTGCGCTCAGTGGTCTGGGATTGGTTTGAGATTGATTCAGTATGGGAGGACTGAGCGGCCTTGAATTCTTCAAGCAGTTTGGCATGTCCTTCCTGAATTATTCTGAGCTGATTATCAAAGTCCTTTTTTTGCTGTGCCAGCGCGTTAGAGACAATGGAGGAGACATCAGGGGCAGCTGATTGTGAAATGGAAGATCTCAGCCCCTGAAGCTCAGCATTGGTGGCTTGAGCAGTTTGCTTCCATGTTTTGTGATGTCTTTGGCGAGAGCCCTGTTCTGAGTTCCTTGGCTTTTTAGTGCCTTAGCCATGGACTTTGAGCATCGGCCTTTGGGACTGGGCGCTACTTCAAACGTTGATTTCAGCAAGAGCTAAGCAGGGTCTGCGGAAGTTGAAGTACCAGCCGCCGACTTCACAGGTCCAAGGATACTGAGTGGTAGTTCAGTAGGAGTGGGTGTATCCTTGTCCTGGGGTTGTTCCTCATGAGGTTTCCCGGGGCCTGAATCATGGGGTGGGTCCTGATCGTCGTGGTCCGACCCGTCCGAGGGGGCCGAGCTCGAAGCTCGCCGCCTATCATGCAAAGAAGGCGCATTGCGGCTCTTAGGTCCTCCAGAGTGCCGAGGTCGCAGGCCGTGAGTAGCCTATCTCGTCGCCTTATAACCAGCTCCTCTTCATGCAGTTGCTCGCAGGTGTAGTGAAGAATGAGGCGTAGCTGATTGGGCCACTCCTGGAATCTTAAAAGCATATGGAGTCTGGCCTGTTTGGCAATAGTCACCAGATCATAGTGGCCAAAAATCTCTGGTATATGCTCAATAATCTCTCAGAATGCTTGAGATAGAATGGCTGAAGCTTCCATTCCGACAGATTCCTCTTCAGATGCTGTCTCCGAGTCTTCAACATCTATTGGAGACAGCTGTTTCTCAGCAGATGGCATGCTGCTGAGTGGTTGAGCGTTGAGTGGATTGTCCAAGGTTTCTAAATCGCCGCTCTGGGCCTCTTCAGTCTGAACCCCTTGGTCCACTTCTGCAGCTTGTTCAGTGGAGATGGCCTTCTCCACTGACTGAGTCTTCTCTGAGGACTCTGACTCATCAATCACGTGCATCGGTTGTCTAGGCATTCAGCTTCGGCCAAAGCAGTAGCCTCCTGCACGCCTCGGATTCGCAGTACAAAGCGAGAATGCTTTTCTTCAGGCGCTTTGCCGGTGCCTTAGGTGTTTTTGCTTGAGGAGACCGTTTCTTTGTTGGCGTGGTCTTCTGAGGCGTCATCTGCTGAGCTGAGGGTCCTGTCCCTATCTACTGAAGAGCAGCAGTTCTGTTGTGGAATCTGACCTTCTTCATATTAAAATATAGCTTGTCATCGAATGTGATTTGGTCATCTCCGCAGAAGTCTTGAATCATGACCGATAGCTTCAGTCCATATAGAAGCTTGCCTTTTGCGCTTAGCTTGCATGTTGCTTTGTCAAATTTGGCAGCTTGAGTCTTGAACTCTCGGAGAAAGAACTCCGTCCAGTTAATCTTCGCTCTGTCATAGATCGCCATCATAAGCTGTATCTTATGTCTCGATACTTGATCGAATGAACCCGCTTGGCTTGTCAATAGCTGAGTCACAATGTATGCCAAGGCTCGGTACTGAGGCAGCATACTATTCTTTGGGAAAGCGGCTCTAAACGCTGTGGGCTTTTCGCAGAAGATTGATAGGTAGTCGTCTATCATATCGTCGTTATATCCGACGGTGCTGACTCCTTCAGCAGGTAGATCGAAGCTCCTCTTCAGTGCCTCCTTGATAGATATCCGCTTTAGTTGCATAGAAGCATCGCCGATAGAGTGAACTGCAAATCTTCCAATGATGTCGCCAGACACCGAGTCTGAGTTGAGATAGATCTCAGACACTTGTCTCAGAATGAAGAACGTCGGCTTCCTTGAGAGAAATCCTTCCAGGCCCGATTCTCTAAGGGCAGCGAAGATTTCGTCCATGAACTCGAGATCGCAGGCGTCGAATTCCATGACTGGTTCGCACCAGACACGGTCTTTATCCGTGATTTCCCGCATGATCTCTCGGAGCGGTGATCGAAATGTTTGTACTTGCCATTATATCTGTTACAAGAGAAGTCTATCAGTGTCGATTTTAATAAAACAGTCTGTATAGCGATTCTGAAAAAGAGAGAATAAATTATTGTAACAGATCTAATATCATACCGATGAGAAATCTGATCGTTTAAGAAATATGCAAGAGGGGTTTGCAAGAAAAAAGATTTCAGATTTTTCGGAGTTAAAGGATTTGAAGTATGCTAATGGCGGTTTCTAAGATATGATCGAAAATATATATATATATATATATATATATATATATATATATATATATATATCAAGGTGAAGATGAACAATTATTGATCAATGACCTAGTTTAAAATAGCTTTTATGAGATGGACGGTCAAGATTAAAGAGGTCTATTATAGGTAATGATCAAATTTGCCGCCTAAGTCAAAAGCTAGTTGTAATTTGCCTAAGTAGTAACTATGATACGACATGCATTAAATGCGTGGCAGAGTACAGCATACTTATGCATGGAATGTCGTGCATTAAATGTAAGTCGTTAATATTAAATGACAATCCTAGAGATATTACATATGATGCTGATTATGAGCAATAAACGCATATTACAGTTCTATTAGTTACTACTGAGTAGAGATACGCAAACCTGTCAGCTGAACATCGTAGTCAGCTGATACTTCGTGTAGATGGTTATTGTCTCTACGTACTGAGTTTACTCAGTACTGAGAGTGAACATTCCCCCTTGCTGAATGCTCCTCTCCTGAAACCTTTTACTGACTGGGGTCAGTAGGGTCCAGCAGACCTAGCTCTGCTGAAAGTTCTCTGAATCTTGCTTCAGCTAGAGGCTTGGTAAGTATATCAGCCCTTTGTCGATCAGTGTTGATCTTCTCCATCCTGATGTCCTTCTTTTCGATATGGTCACGAATGAACTGATGTCTGATGTCCACGTGCTTGCATCTCGTGTGAAGTACAGGATTCTGAGTGATTGCAATGGCACTGGTACTGTCGCAGAAGATTGGCACTTCATTCTGAATGACGTCATAGTCGAGTAGCTGCTGTCTCAGCCAAAGGATTTGGGCGCAGCAACTTCCGGCAGCCATGTATTCAGCTTCAGTAGTTGACGTGGCTACTGAGTGTTGTTTCTTTGAAAACCATGAAATCGCCATCGCCAAGGAACCGACACGTTCCCGAAGTTGACTTTCGGTCAATTCTACACCCTGCATAGTCAGCATCAGAGTAACCAGTTAGTTATATATTATCATCAGCTGGATACCATAAGCCCCATCAGCTGGATACCATAAGCCCATGTCAGGTGTTCCTCTGAGATAGCGGAGAATCCTTTTTGCTGAGTCCATGTGACTCCGTTTTGGATTCGCCTGAAATCAAGCGGAGACGCCTACATCATAAGTTATGTCAGGACGAGTAGCTGTTAAATATAATAAAGAACCAATTATAGCACGAAATTCAGTTTGGTCTACTGATACTCCCTCCTTATCAAGATCTATTTTCATGTTCGTGTTCATCGGGATCTTGATCGGTTTGCCGGATGTGCAACCAAATCTTTTGATGAGGTCTCGAGTGTATTTGCCTTGATTAATGAACGTCCCTTTTTCAGATTGTTTGACTTGGAAACCGAGGAAGTAGTTCATTTCTCCCATCATTGACATCTCGAATTTATCCTTCATCATCTTTTCAAATTGTTGGCACATGATGACATTCTTAGATCCAAATATGATGTCATCTACATAGATCTGCACAAGTAGTAGATCGTCTTCCAGTCAAATGCTGAATAGAGTGCGGCTCATCGTGCCTTTTCGAAAACCTTTATGAAGAAGAAACTCAGATAGGGTATCGTACCAAGCCCTGTGTGCTTGTTTTAACCCATACAGAGCCTTTTTGAGTCTATACACCTGATGTCCCTGCTGAAAGCCGGGCGGTTGTTCCACGTAGACTTCTTCTTTCAGTACACCGTTCAGGAACGCAGACTTCACATCCATTTGATAGACTCTGAATCTTTGATGTGTTGCGTAGGCCAGGAATAGTCTAATTGCCTCCAATCTTGCAACTGGAGCGAACGTTTCATCGAAATCTATTCCCTCAACTTGACAGAAGCCTTTTGCCACGAGTCTTGCTTTGTTCCTTACTATGACGTTGTTTTCATCCCGCTTTTTCTTGAAGACCCATTTTGTTCCAATAACATGTTGATGCCGGGGTCTATCAACAAGCTCCCAAACTTCGTTTCTCGTGAACTGATTCAGCTCCTCCTGCATGGCTATGATCCAGTCAGCATCTTTCAGTGCGTCCTCAATCGTCTGAGGTTCGTCAGTAGACAAGAAGCAGGAATATAAGGCGCTTTCTCCTTGACAAAATCTGGATCTTGTCTTTACTCTTGTTGAGGGATTTCCAATAATCAGATCAGCAGTGTGAGCGTCCAGCCACGATCTACGATGTTTTAGTTCCTCATCTGAAATTTGTTCAACACAGATAGTAGGCGAGTTAGGCATTTCAGTTGTACTATTCTGAGATTGAAGCATTTCAGTAATGAGAGTGTGATCTACTGAGTCATCGGGTTCGGGGGCATTCGGCTCGGGAACATTAATAGATGTTCCCCCGAGTTGTTATTCTCAGTAGTGGTCTCAGTTACCTCTGGGGTTTCTTCATCGACCTGAGTTACCTGGGATTGATTCTGTTAAGGAGAATCAATCGGCTCAGCTACTTTTGCTGCTGGTTGAGATTCAGTAGACTTGTTTTCAGATTCCTCATCTGAATCATCATCCCAACAAAGCTGGATCTTCTTGACTTCGTCTTTTGAGGCTTAGATCCCGTAGTTTGTTTACGATGTCCTCGATTCGGAATTAGAGTTATTACTCCCGTCTTCGTAGCAAACTCATTAAAAACAACATGAGGGCTTTCCTCCACGCAAAGGGTTCGATAGTTGAATACTCTGAAAGCTTTCCTGACCCGAGAGTATCCTAAGAATACTCCCTGATATGACTTGCTATCAAAAGTCTTCAGCTGATCTTTCCCATTATTGTGGATAAAACACGAGCACCCAAAAATATGGAAATAGGATAGAGAAGGTTTCCTGCTGTTCCATAGTTCGTATGGTGTTCTCTTATGTTGCTTTGTCAATAGAGATCGGTTCGAGTGTAACAAGCAAGATCGTGGCTTACGCCCGAACTTGGCTAGGAGTCCCGAGTCCGCGAGTAGAGTTCTAGCCGTTTCTTTGAGAGTTCCGTTCTTCCGTTCAAGCAACTCCATTTTGCCGAGGTGTGCGTGCAGCCGATGTCTCATGCTCTATTCCTTCGCTGCGTAACTCCTCCACCATAGAGTTGAGGAACTCGGTTCCTCCGTCGAACGGATTTTGACAATTTTGGTGTTCTTCTCGACACCGAGCCTTTTTAGAAGCCTTGGTAACTCTGTTTTGACGTCGGACTTGTTGGCAATGAATATGACCCAAGTATAGCGCGAGTAGTCATCGATGACCACTAAAGCATATTTCTTGCCTCTGATCGTCACTGGGGAGACTCGGACCGAACAAATCCATATGTAGCATTTGAAGGATTCCATCGGTGGAAGGAGATGGAACAGTGGATTTTGTTTCTTTGTTTGCTTTCCCTTCGAGACATGCTTCACACCGAGTGTCTTTGCTTGAATACTTCATTCGGCAGTCCCCTTGCTAGAGTGTTTCTTGCTAGTTTGTTGAGCGTTTTGAAGTTGAGATGGCTGAGTCTTCTGTGCCATAGCCACCCCGTTCGGTTGTCATTTTTCACCAACAGACAAGCTTCGTGTTCACTGAGTTCCGATCCACTACATATATGTTCTTTTTGCGCGAACCTGATAACACTGTTTTCCCTGTGGATTTATCAATAACATCACAGAAACCAGCGTCAAATATCACTCTATTCGAGTTATCACAAAATTTACTAACAGAGAGAAGGTTATGCTGAAGTCCTTCAACATATGATACTCTAGGAACTGTGGCAGTTCCAATGCTGAGTGTTCCGAATCCTCTTGTGTAGCCTTTAGCGTTGTCTCCAAACTCGATTCTGGGTCCTTCTTCAGTAGGTTCCTTTGGTACATCATGTGTTTTGAGTATCCGCTGTCCACATACCAAGGATCTTTGTGCACCTGCAAAACAGAATTATATTCAGGTACCCTTTATTCTTGATTTTCGGTCCTTAGATGTTAGTTTTAGTAACCCAAATCTGTCTAACGACCCTGGTGGTCTCAGACAGTTTCTTTCCACTTGAGTCAACATATTTGACCACTGGACTGGTCGTTGCTGACTTCTTAGGCTTTTCTGGTTCAAGAGTCCGGATCTTCTGAACTAGTGGACTGCTGACCTTTGCCTTTTGTGCGATCTTCTTCTTCTTCTGACTCTTGGATCCTCTTCTGACTATAGGATCATAATAATATGACCCATACTGAGCTAGATGTGTCAGCTGAGGTGGTCCATACTGATCAGCCCACTTTGGCTTGCTGGTTCCCCCTTGACTGAACTGGGGTGTTTTGGTACTGATCTTTTGGTCAGATTGCTGATGTGTAGGATGAGGTGCTTTCATCTTTTGTTTATTCTTTGCTAAGGGGTTCAGAATATTTGCATTGATTGTCTCCCCTTTAACAAATCTATCAGCAAGTCGCACTTCTGAGTGTACTGGGGTAGATGAGGAAGCTCCCTGGCTGAAACCAAGTCCTTCCTTGCAGTGCTTAGGCATGTTGCTTGCTAGCATAGCCTCCAGCTTTCTTTCAGCGCCCATGTACCGCTCAGTCATCAGGTTCCTCCAGACATCATCACTTTTCTTCAGTATCTCGTGCTCGGTCTGAAGTCCTGATAGTTGTTGCTTCAGTAGACTCAGTTCAGTATCTTTCTGAGTTAAGTCCTTGGTCAAAACTGAGATCTGATCTTCTTGATGCTGAGACTTGGCCAACAGAGAGTTTATCTCCTCCCTGAGTCTCAGCACAAGTACTTCAGACTCAGTAGAGACCTGACTCTCTTGAGAAAGTCTCTGATTCTCCACTTTCAGGATATCCAATTCCTGAAGAGTCTTACTGAGCTGCAGACTCATCTGAATCTGTTTGTCAAGCAATTCTTCGTATGCGATCGTGACGTCCAAATTCTCATCTGCACCTGAAACAGTGTCGTGTGTGCAGTGTGAAGAGGAGTTAAATGGTTCATGAGAATTTACCTCATCCTCTTCTCCTGCCATTAGGCACTTTTCAGTAGCTTCTTCAGCTTCATGCTCTAGGGCCATGAAAGCTGCTTCATCTGACTCGTCTGAGATTTTGCCAGCTATGTATGCTTGTCTTTTCTTGGCTAATTTCTCTCTCCTTGCTTTACGTGCTGCACATTCAGCACTACTGAGCTCAGGACAGTCATACTGATAGTGTCCTGACTTTTTGCAGTTGTAGCAAGCGATGACTCTTTCTTCTTTGCTTTCGTTATCTTTTGATGGTGCTGAGTCATCCTTGTTTCTGCATTCAGAAGACTGTGAGTCAGGAGTGTGCTTTAGCGTGTATTCAGACTTACCTTTTGTTTCTCGATAGGCTTTAGTCACTTTTCTGTGCCTCTCCTTCTCCTTCTGATATTTTACGACGAGCAAAACAGACTTCTGAGCTAAACTTCCTTCTTGTATGTCAGTTATTGAAAGTTCAGTTTTGCTTGACGCAGGAGATGCTGTGCTGACTGATGCTTTGAAAGCATGGTCAATTTTGGTGTCAGTTTCAGCTTTCTGCTTCCGTTGAGGTCTGTCAAACTCGAATTCCTCTGCTTGAAGTTCTGAAAAGATATGGTCAGGAGTAACAATATCTAAGCCAGAATGGCGTAATAATGTAGCAAAAGGAGTCCAATGACCGTCTGGCAGTGCCCTCAGTATCTTGAGATTCATCTATCGGTTGGAGAATGTCTTTCCCAGCCCGTTCGAATGAAGAGAGAGACAATTAAAGCACTATTGAATATATTAAAATACATGTTGGTCCCAAGAGCACGTTCAGGTGTAGAGGGGGGGGGGGTGAATACACCTGAATCCGATTTTCTCAACTTTGAACACGAACAGTCCTATTCAGGAAAGTGCCGTACTGAAAAAAATTCAGCAGACCAAATAGCTGTTTTGAATCGTGTTTGGCAAAGAGTCTGACTCTACTGAGATCTCGCTAGCCGATCGAGTCGGAATCGGCACGCAAATAGAGTTCAGTGGTGCGGAAATGTGTAGGCCCAAATCAGTTGAGTGGAAAACGTTTTATCAAGACAATCTCAATTCGAAAGAAAAAAACAGGTTCAAGATAGCTTCGAGACTTAGTTGTATGATTTTAAAGGATAATTTTCAATATGAACAGTTAAAATCAATGCAACAGTAAATAAGAGAACACGTAAGAGACACAGATTCTTAAAGTGGTTCGGATATCAAGCGATCCTATGTCCACTGTCCCGAAAGGTCAGGAGGCTATTTATTATACTGAGTTAGTCTCAGTCAGCTTGTACACAGGACAAAGCCACGTCTTGGAATTTATACTGAGCAAGTCTCAGTTTACAACGGTTATCAAACTAAAGTGTTTGACAAACTCTCCAACAGTGAAGGAGTCCTTTTACAATAAGGATTAGGTTCAAATATGAACTCCTTCGTCTAAGCTATGGATATGAACGGTTGAGCTTAGGGTTAGAGGGATAGGGAATGAGAATGTAGCTTCTAGAATGATGAACAGCTGAGTTATAGCTATGGGTTCGTGTTGCGTCGTTTGGATACTAGAGGCTTGTATATAGGTTCAGCTTGGTTCCCTTATGAGCTAGGATGTAGTCTTTCGCCGCAGATAGATCTTCGAGTTCTTGTTGAAGACTTAAGCTTTTCGGATTGCTCGTTTGACTGCTCTCTTCTTGTTTTAGTTCTCTTTCCTTGTTTGCTCGTGAAGTAGCAGTCGTAGTAGTGCTTTCAAAAACTTGAATCATCCCTCTATTTATAGAGAAGAGATTGGGAAAGATCCGTTGGAGACGATGATCCCTTTCTCACTCTTTTGGTAGCTAACGGCTCTTTTGAAAAAGGTGACAGTGTCCTTTCCCTCCTTTTCTGGAAATATGTTGACTTGCAGCTTTAGTAGGTAAAAAGGCACGTGTCTGCTTGTCATTCGTCGAGGTTTTGCAGAGTAGTTGAGACAGAACAGACTTCGAGGCAAATGAAGCTGACTTCTCTCTACCTCGTATTTGACTATGCTGATTGTCGTTCAAAATATCTGACAGTTCAGAAGACTGTCTGCCGTTACTGAGTCTGATCTTGTAGAGAGTACTGAATTTACTCTACTGAAGGCCAGCTCTTAGTTCAGTGAACTACTCCTGCTGAGTTCAGTTCCACTGACTCCTTCGATATATCGCTCCCGCTCGAGTCCAAGTATCTACTAAGTCTTCTACATCTGGTGCTGAGGCTGATAATCTACTGAACGCCTAAACCAGAGCAGAGTGTCTTCTGAGTCTGAACCCTCAGAGACAAAAACAATTACAACGGAATGGTTCACCAATCAGATAGGGTTTTGGGATCTTCAAACAAATTCAGAGCACGAGGCTACTGAGCTTTGGTCAGTTACAGAAGATAGAATCATTTCCCACTAAATATGACTGTGCTGAGGATAGAATCATCACCCAACAATACATATTTTATATTAATTTCAAGATTTTTTTTAATTTGAATGTAATTATTTTTAACTCTATAAGTAGAAGCACATAATTCCTCAATCTTGATGGAAGCGACTTTTATTTTTTTATCGGGATGTTCTATTAGAATCTTGTTTTAAAAAAAGATAAGAATATAAGAATAAAAATTAATAATGCAAAAATTAAGTAATATACAACACACAATACAATTTGTTTATTATCCATTTTTTTACGCTTTTAATACGAAAAAACGAGTATTTAAAAAATGAAAGAATAATAACATGCGTTATGATTCAAGATGGATCAAGTGTCCCAGCATCCATGCCTCCACGGTGTTCGGTGTTCCACAACAACTAGGGTAGCACCCCTGCTACGCACGGGAAAAAAATGCGACTATAAAAAATAAAATTACTAATTGTCAAATTGAAAATTCTTCCAACTAAAAAAAATTTCACAAACTTTCAAATATTTTCCTTTAAAAACAAAACAATAATGAAAAATAAAAAAATGAATTGTACAATCTCATAAGTATACAAAATAAGTGTTTGGGAGGCTAAAATCGAAAGCCCTAAAAAGGGAATAAAAAATAAGAGAACTTACCACCGACACAACAAAGGTAGCGAATGAAAGATCTTGTGCACTAACCTGAAGAAAAAATTTATGTCGAGTTGATATTGCATATTAAAAACTTTACATCCCCAATTAGGATGTAATATGTACATATAGCAGTTTAATAAGTTTTTCGGCAAATATGTCTATTTTACTTCATTATTATTTGTTCTAATTTAAAAAAAATGTTGGAAATGACTTGATTCGTGGTAACTCTTATTTTACATTTCAAAAATATTTTATTAAAGATGATCAAATAAAATATTGTCAAAAACAAATAAACTGAATCTAAGAACCACATGTAAAACTTCTTTAACCTTAAAATTAAGATAGATGAAGGTCATCAAAGTCAATACACAGGGGAAATTGTTGGATATGAGTCAGTAGATGATACTCAGCTGTTCGTGGTTAAAAGAAAATTGGGGGAAATCATAGTAGTACTATGGAATTGAAGATCCCAAAACCAAGCTGATATCAGTAGTATAGTGTGTCGTTAGGATTAGCTGATGTATAGGTTAGACTTGATGTAATCATTTTTAATATTTTGTCTAAGTCCTGTACGGGGTAATTGTCGAACTGATCTTCTGTCGAAGAAACTTTTCGGAACCCCACGTCATCAATGTAATCGCTTGCGTTCTTCAGTCAACAGCTGACTAGACCTCAGTAGAAGACAGCGCATCAGCTGAGTAGACCTCAGTAGAGGCCAACCCAGCAGCTGATAAGTCATCAGTAGAAGAACTCAAGCAAGCCCAGTACCTTCGCAGTCGCCAGCTGACCTACTCAGAACCTACATTCCTTGCCAGCCGACTCAGTCGAAGAAGACAGAGACTTTGCAGTCTACTGTATCCGACAAAAAGCGACCCAGCTACTTAAGTCTTTTCGAAAGTTCAACCAGAAGATCATACGAGGTTGTTTGAACGGTCAACTCTGACATTCTCACCAACCACAAACCTCGACCAATGAGAAGCCGACAACGCCTTACCTGCTCCCTGCAGTAAAGCTGCTCTCATATACAGTAATTAACTGCCCTGCTGCAACAAGTTCGAATTTATGGCCGTTTTCTTTGGAAGCTTGTGACACGTGGCATCGTCATCTCCAACGGACATATGCCATAGCTCACAGCTATAAATAGAGAAGAATTTGAAGTTCCATAAAAAGTGAAAACACAAGACCAAACACGGAACAACGAAATTCAAAAGGGAAAATCGCTCAAGCTCTCAAACACTCTAGCAAACTCATCAGAACATCCAGCGAAGAATCTGCATTTATTAGAATATTTTGTGATTCTTCTCTCTAGAGTCATTAGATCCCTTTCTTCTCTACCTAAGCTCATTGCCATATTTATAGCTTAGATTCGAAGGAGTTCACACTTAGTGAATTGTTCTTATTGAAAGAACTCCTTCTTAGTTGGAGATTGTTTTCGCTCCCTTTCGAACTTAGGTTTGAATTGAAAGTCGTAAAGGACTATAACTTAGAAGCATCTGTCCTGTGCACAGTTTCCTTGCTCAGACTTGCTCAGATTAATCAACAAGTTATCCTGCCTTGTTCAGGACCGTGGACGTAGGATCTTGCGTATCCGAACCACGTTAAATTACATGTGTTCTTTACTATTTTATTGCATACAAACCTTTGAAAATCATAAGTTTGCATAAAATGTATTTCAAAAGTCGCACAGCCAAAAGAACTTAATTTGCGAAAACACGTTGTGAAAAAGAGACAAACTCCGGGCCCCACACTTATCCGCACGCTAAAGTCTTCGATCGAGTTTGGAAATCTTGACAAAAGTCGGTAGGAGAGCTCGATGGCCGACCCACTCTGACCCGCGATCGAAGGTTGTATTTGGCACTGTTCATCAGTTGCAACTAAAAGCTTCAGCTGACCTTCATCGAGAAAAAGAAACTGTACTCAGGTGTATTCACCCCCCCTCTACACCTGATATTTATCTCCGGACCAACAGGAGGTGTTTGAAATAGCTTCTGTTTCACAGCTTATAGCTTAAAGTTGTAGTTTTTGTGTTTGGAAACTCAACTCTAAGCTGCAATTTCTCTATGTTGTACCAATTTTAGAGTTTTTTGATAAGTTGGTAATTGACAGCTTCAGTAGCTTCTACTTACAACTTATGACATATTTTTTTTGGACAAATTTATCCTTAATAAATTTATTTAATTCTAAAAATAACATTTAACCCTAAAGTATATTTAATTTCAAATTTCTTCTTTCCTTAAATTTTTATTTTATTCAACAACCAAAAATATCATATCAGTAAATTTATACTAATATATATAATATAAATTTACATATAATATAGATTAATTTAATATTTTATAATATTGAGATCGAAATTATAAAGTAAAAAATAAATATAAATAAGATTAATTTAATAAGATTAATTTGTCAATGTTATTTATTTATTATAAATCACAATTGTTTTATAGTTTTAGGGGCAAGATAGACATTTTATTGAAGAAGTATAAATAAGCTACTTCTATCAGCAACATTCCCAAACACTATGTTTTTCAGTTTCAACAGCTTTCGGCACTTATTTCCAAACACCTATAGATTATCAATTCAGTAGCTTAAAGCAGCTTTAAGCAGTTATCAATAAGTTTCAGCTATTCCAAACACAACCATAACAAATTTCTCTATCTTCTTTTTCTTCTCACATTTCTCCTCTTTATTACACTTCTTCTACCTTGCCATCCTATACTGTTTTGGAAGGTTGCTTTTCTTGGCCAAGCTTTCAAAATGGATCTTTTTCATAGCTTGAAAACGACATCCAAAGTCAAATAGAAAACAATCCAATCAGCCCGGAAAATCATAAGTGTATTGACATATTTCGAAAACTCATTTACATAACACATTATAACTTTTGCTTGCTGGATGTTTTTACTCTGGATAATACATGCACCAGGATAACTAAGTCAAATATCTAACAACTTAATAATAGCATAATTGATAGTTATAATTTTTTTCTTTACAAACATTTACATACTATATATATTGTGATGTCAATTTTTTTGTGATTAAATAGTGTAAAATGTTTCATTCTCTTTTTATCTTTATTATTGATAACATATAGGAGTTTCTATATTGTTGTCTAACATTAATATTGACTGCATGTATGTTGTCCGTCTTACATATCAAACAATGTTTACTAATATATTTATGAAAAAGTTAATGTATTTCTCAAAAACTTTTATGTTCAATGTTGAGAGGAAAAATAGACGAAACTTTCTAAAATGTTGGTTAGTTTGTTATATTAATAAGGAAGGCGGTGGAAATTGCGGCTGATTCAATTGGATTCGGTGGCAAATTGACAAATAAAACTCAAATTACAATTGAAATGCAATGGCAAATTGATAAATAGATGGAAAATGCAAATTGATTGAAAAGGCACTCGCCTTTCAACCTTCTACCTACAGATATCCTGACCAATAAAATAAGCTCGTGTTATATTTATGAGCAATTTTAGACAATTAGCTTTTGCAATGTTATTCCGATAGTTGTAGATGATGTTGTTAATGTATATGCAATAAAAAAATTTTTTTATATTAATCTCAACAAAAAGTCGCAATAGTAATGAAACTCAACCACATATTGATTTGTTGAAGTTATTGATGTACTTGACAATGCAACATGAATTGTCGTAGTAGTGTGTGTAATCGACCATAGTTCTCAAATATAACATAAAAATACAGATTTTAAGAATATCAACTTGCATTTATCATGTTCACAGACATAAACATCATTATGGCACTCAACAAAAGAGTAATATCATACTTTCTAATGTGCTTGATCACATAAATGTCCAAATTCCTAGCACCTGAAAATTAAATGAGAATAAGATATCAACATCGTCGCATTCCTAAGCCAATCCAAGGTATATCAATCTAAATGTACATTTTAGAAGAATGTTAACTAAAGGATTATTATATGATATATTATTAATATGATATATTATTCTTATTTATATTATATAATGTGATTTATAATAGTATATGATATTATTAATATGATATATTATTCTTATTTATATTATATAACAAATATCTTATATGTTAATTATAAATAGTATGTTATATGTAATTATAATATTATTAAATATAGTTATGATAATATTAATTTGTATTATGTATTAATATTATGTATATTAACAATCAAATAACTCACCTACAATCAATATTTAATAAATCACTGAAGAGAGAAAAAATAAGGTGTAAATAATCAAAAATTAAAATATGCAGAAATGACAAATTCTTAAATGAAAATTGGAAAGTTCGTGTTAAAAAGTGGACAGAAGGTTGGATTGTAAAAATTGCAGTGCGTAATTCTAAATTTACTCTTCAATTTGAGAGGAATTATAATATTAGGAAACTAAATTGAAATTGACTGGAGATGCAAATCAATTGAAAATAAATTGAAATGACAACCTCGTAAATAAGAAGTTAATTTTAATAACACTTGAATGGCAAATTCGTAAAACATGGAAAATTGAAATTGAATTAAGTGGCAAATTCGTAAATAGTGAAAAATTGAATTATTAATTTTTTGGAAAAGACTAATTTGAGTGACAAATTCGTAAATAGTAGAAAATTGAAATTTGTGGCAAATTCGTAAATAGTGGAAAAATTGAAATTGGTGGCAAATTCGTAAATAATGGTAAAAATGAAATTGATGGTAAATTTGTAAATAGTGAAAAATTGAAATTGGTGGCAAATTCGTAAATAAATGAAAAATGCAAATAGAAGAGAAAATTGCAACTGGGGATTTTATTATTTTGTTGGAAAAGGCTAATTTAAGTGGCAAATTCGTAAATAGTAGAAAATTGAAATTTGTGGTAAATTCGTAAATAGTGGAAAAATTGAAATTGGTGGTAAATTCATAAATAATGGTAAAATTGAAATTGATGGCAAAATCGTAAATAGTGGAAAATTGAAATTGATGGCAAATTCGTAAATAAATGGAAAATGCAAATTGAAGGGAAAATTGCAACGGAGGCTTTTATTATTTTTTTGGAAAAGGCTAATTTGAGTGGCAAATTTGTAATTAGTAAAAAATTGAAATTTATGGCAAATTCGTAAATAGTGAAAAAAGTAAAATTGGTGGTAAATTCGTAAATAATGGTAAAATTGAAATTGATGGTAAAATAGTAAATAGTGGAAAAATTGAAATTGGTGGCAAAATCGTAAATAACTGAAAAATGCAAATTGAAGAGAAATTGCAACTGGGGCTTTATATATACTAGGTTGGTAATTACCAGACTTAGCAGTCATGTACTCGAAGCAAAAGTACTCACCGGCCGAAATGCTGGAGATAAAGTTTTGATTCCAAGAATAACATTGACACCATCCGATGAAAGACTACCATTCAAATTTCAAAGACGACAATTTCCACTTATTGTCTCATATGCTATGACAATTAATAAAAGCCAAGGCCAATCACTAAACTGTGTTGGTTTACTGTTGAAGAAACCTGTATTCAGTCATGGCCAGTTGTATCTTGCAGTATCACGCGTAACAAATCGTAGCGGATTGAAGATCTTAATATGCGAAAGTGAAGTCGTCAACCGTACATCCACCACGAACGTAGTATTCAAAGAAGTCTATCAAAATATATAAAAAAAAGATTAGATTTCAATGTATATTAGCTTGCAAATGTGTTGTATTACCCTTATCATTTCAATACTACAACTATTTTCTCGCGCTTTCAGAGTCTACTATATTCCCTAATCATTTTCTATTACCTTTTTAGGGCTTTCAAATTTAGCCTCCCAAACGCTTAGTATGTATACTTACGAAATTCGTGCAATTTATTTTTTAATTTTTTACTATTTCGTACACTTTACTATTTTCTCGCGCTTTCAGAGTCTACTGTACAATAATCATTTTCTATTCCCTTTTTAGGGCTTTCAATTTTAGCCTCCCAAACGCTTAGTTTATATACTTACGAAATATGTGCAATTTATTTTTTAATTTTTAATTTTATTTTTAAAAGTTAAAAGAATATTTGAAAGTTTGAGAACGGTCGAATTTTTTTACCGTGCGCAGCACGGGCTCAACACATATTCTCATTTGCCATTCGATTCAATTGAAATTTGTATCCTATTTACCATTGCTTTTTTCCTTGCCGATTGAAGAAGTAATTTCAAAGATCCAATAAATATTTAAGCATTTGCCATCAACTCATATTTACGAATCTGCCACTGTCTTTTCGTAGCAATTACCCCGACCTTTCCTAACCGCCTTCCATTTCTCTCTCTCAGATTCCTCCATTAGATCATTCGTCTTCCTCTTCGTCTTACCGCCCGACTCTCTTTTCCTTCGAACTCAGCTACGCAGGCCGGTCTATTTTCCTTGAATCATTTTCTTCCCTTTTTGTTGTTGTCTGCCTATTATGCATTAATTTTCTTGATTTATTATGTTGTAGTGTTTTTATCAGCTATATTTTTCTAAAATATTGGTCGGAATTTTTACTTTAATGTTCATCTTTCAGTTTGCGTCCAAAATCTTTAATCGCATTAATACAAGTTATGCCAACTCTATTTTACGCCCTACATATCTGACTCTTCTATTAGTAAATGTATATTTTTGTTTGAATTTTAAGACGACTAAATCTTAATATGTGAAATTGTTGGGTTATGAGTCAGTAGATGGTACTCAGTTGTCTAGTGGTTAAAAGAATATTGGGGGAAATCATAGTAGTACTATGGAATTGAAGATCCCAAAACCCGGTGATATCGGTCGTCTTTGTGTGTCTATAGGATTAGATGATGTATAGGTTAGACTTGTTTATTTTGATTATCTTTTGTCTAAGTCCTGTACGGGATAAACTGTTGGACTAATCTTCTGACGAAGTTACTTTCCAGAACCCACGTCATCTTTGTAAGAGCTTGCGTTCTTCAGCCAGCAGCTGATCTTCACCTCAGTAGGAGACAACCCATCAGCTGATAAGCCATCAACAGAAGAACATATGCAAAGCTCAGTACCTTCGCAGTCGCCAGCTGACCTACTCAATAAATGTATTCCTTGTCAGCCGACTCAGTCGAAGAAGACAGAGACTTATCTAGTCTACTGTGTCCGACAGAAAACGACCCAGTCGCACAAGTCTTTTCGAAGTTCAGCATAAGATCTTTCGAGGTTGTTTGAATAGTCAACTTTGACTCTGACACATTCTCACCAACCACAAACCTCGACCAATGAGAAGCCGACAGCACCATATTTGCTCTATACAGTAAAGCTGCTCTCATGTACAGTAACTAACTGCCCTACTGCAACAAATTCGAAATTATGGTCGTTTTCTTTGGAAGCTTGTGACACGTGGCATCGTCTTCTCCAACGGATATATGCCTGCTCACAACTATAAATAGAGAAGAAATTCGAAGCTACACGCACGGGATTAAAAAGGGAAAAAGCTCAAGCTCAAGAACACTCTAGCGAACTCAACAGATTATACAGCGAAGAACTTGCTTTCATAGAATATTTGTAGTTCTTCTCTCTAGAGTATTTAGATCCCTTTCTTCTCTAGACTAAGCTCATTGCCAGATTTATAGCTTAGATTTCGAAGGAGTTCATTTTTAGTGAACTGTTCTTATTGTAAGAACTCCTTCTTAGTTGGAGATTATTCCATCCCTTTCAAACTTCGGTTTGAATTGTAAAGTCGCTAAGGACTATAACTTAGAAGGATCTGTCGAGTGCACAGATACCTGCTGAGGCTTGCTCAATTTAATCAACAAGTTATCCTGCCATTGTCAGGACCGTGGACGTAGGATCTTGCGTATCCGAACCACGTTAAATCGCTTGTGTTATTGCATATCATAACTGTTCAAAATCATATGTTTGCATAAAACGTGTTTCTAAAGCGCACAGCCAAAAGAACTTGATTTGTGAAAAGCGTTTTTCAAAACTGAGACGAATCTCCGGGCCCCACACTTATCCGCACAACGTCTCCGACTGAGTTTCGAACGACTGACAAAAGTCAGTAGGAGAGGCCCGTTAGTTGACCCACTCTGACCCTGTGATCGAAGGTTACTATTTGGCACTGTTCATCAGTTGCACTAAACAGCTCAGCTGTCCTTCAGTTTGAGAAGAAGAAACTGTGATCAGGTGTATTCACCCACCCCCCCTCTACACCTGACTATCGTCTCCGAACCAACAATTGGTATCAGAGCATCGGTGTTCTTTTGATCGCCAGTTCTGTACTACTGGTTCTCTCGAACAGATCCTTGAAAATGTTTTCACTACACAAGCATCTCTTCTATCATCCTTATACCCGTTCGCATAATGTCTGACATGTCAGGTATCAGGATGGTGCCGATGTTTTCAATAGAGAACTTCACGGTATGGCGCGTAAGAATGGAGGCACACCTCACATCGCTGCACGACAGCATGACGGACGTCCTGGAGACAGGACCCATCATTCCCATGATTGACAGCGTTCAGTTCGCTACTGCGGGAGGTGTAGGAGCACAAATCGGTGCTAAGGTTCCCAAAGACAAATCAGCTTTCACGCCTGAAGAGAAAAAGCTGCACAACCTTGACCGAGTTTCGCGAAACGCTAAGCTGACAACGCTCAGTGACTCTCATCTCGGGAGGGTGCAGGACTGCAAAACGGCAAAAGAGCTATGGGATGCTTTGGCTATACTGAGCCAAGGAACCCCGCAGATCAAAGAAAACAAGCTCGGATTAGAGCTTCAGAAGTTCGAAGCCTTTGCAATGGAGCCCAGTGAGACCATTGACGAGCTCAGTGTTAGATTTACAAACCAATACAATGTCATCAATGGGCTCGGGAAGGTGTTCACCAACAAAGAGATGAACACAAAGATCTTGAGAGCGCTACCTCGACAGAAGTGGCTTCCATTTGCTACTTATTTACGTCGCTCTGATCTAAATGCCCTAACTCCTGATGTTATATTTTCAGAACTAAAAACGGAGGAATTTGAGCATAGTCTACCCCAAAAGTGTTCCAGTGCTCCAGCTGACACACAGATCGATCATGCTTTTAAAGCAACTGTCAGCAAAACTGGATCCAAACCGATTTCCTCAAGCACGACAGTGGCCACTATCGAAGCCAAATCTTGTGAGACTTTAGGCACTGACCAGCTGGCTGTGATGGCTCTCAAATATCAGAGAGAAAAGGAGAGAGTCAGAAAGCTGAGGAAATACAACAGAGTTTCTCCCTCAGGTAAGAAAGATTATCAGAAAAGGGAAGAATCTAATCCTTCTACTGAATGCAGGAACACAAAGCCTGTTGCGAGTCCATCCAAAGCTTCAGCTGGAAAAAGCAGCAGAACATCCACTTGTTATGATTGTAAGAAGGAGGGACACTATCAGTACGACTGTCCCGAACTCTCAGCTGCTCAACGAGCAGAACGGCAGGCCAGAAGAGAAAAATTTGCCCAAAGAAGCCAGGCCTACATCGCAGGAGAGATATCCGACAACTCACTTGAGGAGGATACATTTATGTATTCCTCTGAGGACGAAGCTGCATTTGTAGCAGTTGAGATCGGAGAAACGGTTCATAAAGGAACAGCTGAATACTGTCTGATGGCCGGAGACGAGACTGAGGTGCATAAGGACCCATGGATAGTGGACAGCGGCTGCTCAAGACACATGACGTACCAGAAGAGCCTGCTAACCAACTATATACAAGAAGATGGTCCCCGAATTGAGTTTGGTGACAACTCTAAAGGCTACACAAGGGGATATGGAACGCCGAATATTGGGACCCCTTCGGCCTAAGAGTAACATATGTTGAAGGACTTCAACATAATCTCCTTCTCGTCACCAATTTCGTGATAATCTTAACGAGTAATCTTTGACGCCGGTTTCGTGATATTGTTGATAAATCTACGGGGAAAACGGTGTTATCGGTGTTCGCGGAAGAAAAACATATACGTTGCTAACCGGAATACCGCGGGAACCCGAGGCTTGCTTGCTTGCACGGACGAAATCCGGTGACAAGTCGGGATGGCTATGGCATAAGAGACTCAGCCACCTGAACTTCAAGACTATGAACAAGCTAGCCAAGAACTCTAAAGTCAGAGGACTGCCCAACGAATCGTTCATCAAAGACGTAAATTGTGAAGCATGCTTGAAGGGAAAGCGCACAAAGAAAAGCAATCCACCTATTCCTTCACCTTCCACCGATGGAATCCTTCAGCTGCTGCACATGGATTTATTCGGGCCAGTTTCTCCAGTGACTATTCGAGGCAAGAAGTATGCCCTTGTCGTTATAGACGACTACTCGAGATGTACATGGGTAATCTTCATCGCCAACAAATCGATGTCATGACCGAGTTACCTAAACTACCGAAAAAGCTCGGTGTGGAAAAGGACATCAAGATACAAAGAATTCGCTCGGCACGGAGGAAAGAATTTCTCAACTCGGTAGTTAAAGAGTACTTGCGAGAAAGAGGGAATTCAAGCACGAGACATCAGCTGCTCGTACTCCTCAACGTAACGGACTTGCCTGAACGCAAAAACAGAACACTCAAAGAAGCAAAGCAGGGACGCTCCTAGCGCACTACGGGCTACCCTCTAAGTTCCGGGCGGATGCTACCGACACGCACCGCTACACTCGGAACCGCTCACTACTTACACAAAGAACACATGAAGACACCATACGAATTGTGGAAAGGGAGAATTCCTTCTATTTCTCATTTTCATATTTTTGGTTGTCCGTACTTTATCCACAATAACGGGAAAGATCGGTTGAAGGTCTTTGATAGCAAATCTGATCAAGGGGTATTCTTAGGATATTCCCGAAGTCAGGTAAAGCCTTCGGAGTCTTTAACTATCGGACTCTTTGCGTGGAGGAAAGCCCTCATGTAGATTTTGATGAGTTTGTTACTGAGAACAGGAAAACTACAGAGACAAATACTGATGATGTTAGCAGCAAGCTATAGGATCTCGGACTGACTGATAAAAATGAAAAGATTCAGCATTGTTGGGATGATGAGTCGGATGATGAAGAAACTCGGACTCAACCAACAAAGCGATGTAAGCCGACCTGGTTGATTCTACTGAACGTAATCAACAACAGTAACAAAGGTCGATGAGGAAGCCCCGGTGGTAATCGAGACCTCTACTCGGAATATAAACTCGGGGGGAACGATTAATGTTCCCGAGCTAAATGCCCCGAACCCGGAAACTCGGTAGATCCTAACCTTCTTACCGAACCGCTGCAATCTCGGAAAGCATTACTCTTGAAATACCTAACACTCCTACTGATTCTGCAGAAGTAGTATCAGAAGAAGAAGCTAGACTCAGACGTTCATGGCTTGACGCTCATTCTTCAAATCTCATAATAGGAGATCCATCAGCAACGATAAGAACAAGATCGAGATTAAATCAAGGAGAAAGCTCACTTTATTCTTGTTCTTGTCTACAGAAGAACCTCAGTCGATAGAGGACGCACTTAACAATGCTGACTGGATCATCGCCATGCAAGAAGAATTGAACCAGTTCGTCAGAAACGAAGTTTGGGAGCTTGTTGACAGACCTAGACATCAGCATGTGATCGGTACTACGTGGGTCTTCAAAAACAAGCGTGATGAAAACAACGTCATCGTCAGAAACAAAGCTCGACTAGTTGCCAAGGGATACAGTCAAGCAGAAGGAATCGACTTTGATGAAACTTTCGCTCCAGTCGCAAGATTGGAAGCCATTCGTCTTTTCCTAGCCTACGCAACGCATCAAGGATTCAAAGTATATCAGATGGATGTAAAGTCAGCTTTTCTGAACGGCGTACTGAAGGAAGAAGTCTACGTGGAACAACCGCCCGATTTTCAGCAGGGACATCAGGTGTACAGACTTCGGAAAGCTCTGTATGGGTTAAAACAAGCACCCATGGCTTGGTACGATACCCTATCAGACTTTCTACTTCAGAAAGGTTTTCAGAAGGGGACAGTAGATCGCACCCTGTTCAGCATAAAGTCAGGAAATAACATCCTACTGGTGCAAATCTACGTGGACGACATCATTTTCGGCTACAGAAACGAGACTATATGCCAGCAGTTCAAGAAGATGATGAAGGAGAAGTTCGAGATGTCCATGATGGGAGAGATGAATTATTTCCTTGGATTTCAAGTGAAGCAATCATCTGAAGGAATCTTCATCAATCAAGCTAAATACACTCGAGATCTTCTCAAAAGATTCGGCCGCGATTCGAGCAAGCCAGTCAAGATCCCCATGAACACAAATTTTAAAATCGATCTAGACAAAGAAGGAGCTTCTGTTAACTCTACTGATTATAAAACTGTTATTGGTTCTTTATTATATTTAACAGCTAGCCGACCTGACATAACTTATGCTGTAGGTGTATGTGCAAGATTTCAAGCGGATCCCAAGCGAAGTCATTTAGACTCAAGAAAGAAGATTCTCGTGATATCTAAGAGGAACACCGACGTTGGGTTGTGGTATCCCGCCGATGATAATCTTATACCGACAAGTTATTCGATGCCGATTATGCGCAGATGCGGGATAGATCGAAAGTCGATTTTCGGAACGTGTCGGTTCCTAGGCGCAAGAAGCCGATATCATGGTTTTCAAAGAAACGAAGCACTCGCAGCAACGTCCACTACCGAAGCCGGGTATATGGCTCGTTGGAAGTTGCTTGTGCCCGCATCCTTTGGCTTCGACAACAACCGAGAGATTATGGTATCATTCGTAATGAAGTGCCCATCTACCGTGACTCCACAAGTGTTATTGCAATAACTCGTAATCCAGTTCTACATACGAGATGCAAACACGTGGATATCCGACACCACTTCATCAGAGACCATGTCGAGAAGAAGGATATCAGAATGGAGAAAGTCCATACCGACAAGCAAAGGGCGGGACATACCGACCAAACCACTAGCCGAGAACAGATTCGAGAGAACTATCGGTTGAGCTAGGTCTCACCGGATCCTACCGAGTCACGTCGGCAGAAGACAACTACCGATAACCGCAATTGGCAACAATTGGTATCGGACGGAAGGAACAAGTATGACGAGTCGGATGATCGCACAATGATTCGATTGGGAGAATCATACTGCATACGCAAGGGGGGGAACGTGGTCTTCAGTACGTCAACCATCCTCCTAAGTCTTAACGGTAACCGGCTGATCGTAAAAGTTCAGCTGAAGAGGTTTGCGTAGTATTGAATACTTAACGTTTTTGTTGACATGCTTGCATTTATTATATCAGTCGCTCGCATTCGGTAGTTAAGAAGCATTTATTTCCCGCCATCAATTTCTTTAAGGAATGGCCGTAGATACCGTTCTCATTCAAATTGATTCGGTAATTAATGCTTCGCCGCAGCCGCATTTAATGCATGTCTTCTCACTTACCCTTATTACGCATCATCCTACATAGTGGTCTATAGTAGAGGCGACTTTGTAATCATTCGGTTTATAACATATAATCTCAAATGCAGATAACATTGAAAGATTAAATCCCGACCGTTCGATCTAAACGGTTATTAAGCTTGATCTTATAAAACCTTTCAACTTCTCTACTCGACTCATATTTCCGCCATTTCCACTTTAGAGCTCTTTCTGCAAATCAATTTTTCCTCAAAATCTCTCAACTAATCTGATTTCTAGCATTCACAAGCTCTAAACTACTTGGTAATGAATTAAATTCTGCTCAAAACTCTACTGACTCATTCTATTTTCAAGTGCTAACAAGTTATTTTGCAGATTTTAATGGCGAATGTTCATGACCCCTCTGATATGAACGAGATCATGCTCTCACGGATTCAGTTCGAACCCACCATAGCGCTTCGTCAAGTGGATCTTCCATACCTTGAGCCTGTCTTCGAGGCGCTTGAACAATCTGGACTTCAATGGCTCGTATCCAAGCAGCCTAGGGCTTATCTGCCGAGGCAAGTTGTGGAAGTATACCTCAACTGGAGGACTCTCGCGTCCGAAGGAGAAGAATCTTCCTTCTCGTATATGAAGGAGGTTATCCCAAACTCGTGGGATGTGAGTCAGCGCGTCTTCAACATCCGAGATGCATTGGGACTGACGTTTGATCTCCCAGACAGTGGTATTTCTCCTATTGGCTACAAGGAGAAGGAGATGAACACGTATGTTTAGAAGTTCTGTGGGAGGCAGGACATCAGCTTCAAAACTGCTCTACCAAAGAACCTGCTGCTACCTCAGTACAGGGGGCTCGCCTACATTGTGTCACATATTCTGACGAGCTCCGCATGATCTTATGATCAGCTGTCTAAGCCACGTATTCAACTGATGATGGCTATAGACGACGGAGTCCAAGTGAACTGGACAGATTATTACGTAGCCGAGCTGAAGGCTCAGGCGCAAAAGTTCACCACCTTACCCACTGGTGAGCGGAAGATGATTAGCGTTGGGAAGCTACTGTATGGGACCAAGATGTCCATACTGATCGAGCAATCAGTAGTAAGGAATTCTTCGTTTGCCGACGCCAAATACTTCGACAGCAAGCTAATAAAATTCAAAAGTAAAGCAGCTGCCGAGAAGTCTGTTGGGCGAGGGCCGCCTGATCAGAAGAGAGAAAGATCAGTTGTTGTTTTGCCCCCTCGCGCTGAACCTCCGAAAAGGAAAAGGCTGACTAAAACTGGACCTGCTGAGGTGCCAGTAGAACAAGCTAAACCAGCCTCTCCTCCTCCTACTGAAGAACACATTCTTGACTCCGACACAGGAATGGAGGGAGCCACACTTAAGGATAAGGCACAAGTGATCAGCTCCGAGGAGACTCAGTCGGACGTTAGGATTCCGACTGAAGAGACTTCCTCTGAGTAGACGACCATCCACTCTACTCGCCTCCAAGCCACAAGAGAAGTCCACTCACAGATCCCTGAGATATCTGATCATTCAGATCTGGTGGAAATAGCCATAAGGGCTAGAGTTCAGATGCTACTGAGGTTCCTGAGTTGGGACATACTCGAAGAGATCATAAGGACTCGACACGACTCTTTCATTACTTGCCGAAGAGCAAGAGTTGCGATCAAGCAATTGGGTTCGGGGAACCAGCTGATCTGGCAACATTCGAAGATCTGAGGGCGACAATGCTCTATCTGCTGAGCTTGCGCACCTCAGAGCCCGGCGACAGTCATTCGCCACCATCTCCTCCTGATAATGAGAATAATGGAGATAAGGATGAGGAGATGGAACAGGCATCACCCAAGGATGCAGAGTTGGGAGGCTCTGTTGAGGGTCCCACTCCACGCGAGAAGGGCAAATCACCACCTCCGTCCACATCAGGTGATGCCCCAGGTACCTCGAAGCGCAGTCAAGAGCAACTACTCGCGATTTCTGAGCAGAGGATCGGAACAAGCTCGATCAGATACAACCAATTGGTTCCGTCACCTCTAAGTCGGTGAACAAGGCCATAAGACAGCAAGGGAACAAAAATTATCTCTTAGCCAAAGATGTTCATACAAAATGGGCCCAGTATACTAAGGCCCAAACGGCCAGTGTATCCCGACTAGCTGAAGGCGTGAAGAAAGCCTCAGAAGCTCCTACTCCTCAGCTGAATATTCAGGAGATAATTGAGACTGTCTTAGCAGCTCAGAAGGTAGATTTGGAAACACAGAGTCAGCAGCTCCTTCAGACTCAGCAGAAGATTTTCTCTGAGCAGCTGGCTCAGGCTCTTGCTTCAGTCAAGGCCGAAATGGAAGAAAGGAATAAATTGGTCACCTCCAGCCTATAAACTGCTATAAAACAACAGGCGGAGGCCCTTAAGGCCATTCGTAAAAGAGATGACAGATTCCCACGATCGAGCTTTGCTCGAAACTCCGCCAGAGTCACCGCACAGCTTAAACAATTCAGAGCTGATCAAGGAAAAGATTGGGAAATGTACTGCGACCTCGTCAAAGACTTCGAATCCATTGGCACTCTCATCAAAGAATCAGTCTACAATGTCGAACGAGAAATCAAAGCCATCTGCTCTCACCTCTCTAAGGCAGATGATGCCAAAAAGGGGGAAGAAGAAGTAAAGGAAGAAACTGAGGCGGAACCGGTTGTGGTCGAATTGGTGGAGGAAGGAAGTAAGGGGGAAAGGGCCAAGACGGCTCAAGGAGAAGGGTCGGCCGCTCGAGCCGGGACCCGGGGCCACCTGTACTCTCGCCGGAATACACCCTTCCGAGGCGGACAGCCGATCGAGGCGCTTCCCATCTCATCTCGCCCAAAGACATAGACGAAATTGCAAAATTCTTGGATCAAGAAGAAGGAAAAGAGCCTCAGGTATTGCCACCGTAGAGATCGGGGAAGGAGATCGCCACTGAACCTATTTCTCCATCTTCCCCGGCTCGCAAGTTCAAATCAAAAGCGGAGCAAGAAGCCTATGATCTTCAGATTGCTCAACAGCTTCAGGATAAGCTTGATCATGAGCATCAGCTGGAAGAGGCTAAGAAAGGCAAGAAGCCAAAGAAAGGTGTTGGAAAGCCTAAGGCCAAGAAGTCTGAGGATGAGAAGAAAGCTCAGGAGGAGCTAGCCAAGGAGCTAGTCTGAGGTCCAGCCAACTGCACAGAGTTATTATCCGACTAATCTCACACTTGAGCAGGAGGCAGAGGACAAAGCTACTTGGGAAGCCACGCTGCAGGGACAAAATCTCAGCAGAGGAGATACAAGGGCAGCGGCTCTCAGAGAGAAAAAGAGGATAGCTGACATGGCTAAAATGATTAGCCTATCTGCAAAGCCAACAGCTGATCCAAGGAATCAGATTCCACGAGGATCCAAGTTCAGAAGGGCACCTTATATCAAGAAGGAGCCTACACCTCATGTGGATAAATGGGTGCCAGCCGAGTTCAACGAGCAGTGGGAGGAACTGAAAGAAGACTTTATTAAGGGATACTATGTGTGGGGTACCTATGAGACTAACAGACCAGCAGATCAATACTTTGATGAACTTATCAGTCGATTCGATATAGAGTTCAGGAATCAGATCCGTCAGATCATGGAGAGAGAGAAAATACCCTTCGTAGCTCCGACCTTCTTGGGCGAATCCCTCCTCCTAGGACTACTCGCGGCATGCTGTGCACAAAAGAGATTGAGAGAGAAGTAGAAGAAGCTGATGTTCATCTATGTCTGAATATGAACGATCCAGATGATTATGAGGAAATCCAGGTTCTACGCTCAAGAGTCTATAAGTTTTACTACCTGGACCTTCCAGCTGACAAGTCTGCTGACTTTAAGAAACGCACGAAGAATTTCAGAAGTCAGACTTGAGCTCTTATCTCATATTTGTTGTAATAGTAATAGGACCCATGTACTCTCTATCTATATATATATATTGGTTCCTATTGCTTGCCAAACAATAACTCATTGTCTCATGGCTTTTGTTTGTGTTTTCTCACAACTGATCACTAAGTGATCTGACACACACTCACATAACCGTTTCTCTGTTTTTGCCTATATCTCGCCTACTGACTTAATGTTTTATTGATCATCTTGATTGTCTTCTGATGAATCAGGGAGAAATTGTTGTCAGTAGATTAGCTCTCCATTCCTTATTTTAGAATAGAGGCTAGATGGTTAGAAATAGAGGTTTTGGCATCATCAACTAGGGGGAAATTGTTGGGTTATGAGTCAGTAGATGGTACTCAGCTGTCTAGTGGTTAAAAGAATATTGGGGGAAATCATAGTAGTACTATGGAATTGAAGATCCCAAAACCCAGCTGATATCAGTCGTACTGTGTGTCTATAGGATTAGATGATGTATAGGTTAGACTTGTTTATTTTGATTATCTTTTGTCTAAGTCCTGTACGGGGTAAACTGTTGGACTGATCTTCTGACGAAGTTACTTTCCAGAACCCCACGTCATCTTTGTAAGAGCTTGCGTTCTTCGACCCGCCGATGATCTTCACCTCGCAGAGGAGATGACCCATCACCGATAAGCCATCAGCAGAAGAACATATGCAAAGCTCAGTACCTTCGCAGTCGCCAGCTGACCTACTCAGTAGATGTATTCCTTGTCAGCCGACTCAGTCGAAGAAGATAGAGACTTATCTAGTCTACTGTGTCCGACAGAAAATGACCCAGTCGCACAAGTCTTTTCGAAGTTCAGCAGAAGATCTTACGAGGTTGTTTGAATAGTCAACTTTGACTCTTACACATTCTCACCAACCACAAACCTCGACTAATGAGAAGCCGACAGCACCATATCTGCTCTATACAGTAAAGCTGCTCTCATGTACAGTAATTAACTACCTTGCTGCAACAAATTCGAAATTATGGTCGTTTTCTTTGGAAGCTTGTGACACGTGGCATCATCTTCTCCAACGGATATATTCCTGCTCACAACTATAAATAGAGAAGAAATTCGAAGCTACAAGCACGGGATTAAAAAGGGAAAAAACTCAAGCTCAAGAACACTCTAGCGAACTCAACAGATTATACAGCGAAGAACTTGCTTTCATAGAATATTTGTAGTTCTTCTCTCTAGAGTATTTAGATCCTTTTCTTCTCTAGACTAAGCTCATTGCCAGATTTATAGCTTAGATTTCGATGGAGTTCATTTTTAGTGAACTGTTCTTATTGTAAGAACTCCTTCTTAGTTGGAGATTATTCCATCCCTTTCGAACTGCGGTTTGAATTGTAAAGTCGCTAAGGCTATAACTTAGAAGGATCTGTCCAGTGCACAGATACCTGCTGAGGCTTGCTCAGTTTAATCAACAAGTTATCCTGCCATTGTCAGGACCGTGTACGTAGGATCTTGCGTATCCGAACCACGTTAAATCGCTTGTGTTCTTTACTGTTTTATTGCATATCATAACTGTTCAAAATCATATGTTTGCATAAAACGTGTTTCTAAAGCGCACAGCCAAAAGAACTTGATTTGTGAAAAGCGTTTTTCAAAACTGAGACGAATCTCCGGGCCCCACACTTATCCGCACAACGTCTCCAACTGAGTTTCGAATGACTGACAAAAGTCAGTAGGAGAGCTCAGTAGTTGACCCACTCTGACCCTGTGATCGAAGGTTACTATTTGACATTGTTCATCAGTTGCACTAAACAGCTCAGCTGTCCTTCAGTTTGAGAAGAAGAAACTGTGATCAGGTGTATTCACCCCCCCCTCTACACCTGACTATCGTCTCCGGACCAACAGAAATGGTGAGGAAATTACTAAATAAAACATAATATTAAATGATACATTATTACATTTATTTTTTTTAATATTGTTCAAATAGAACAAAAATGACATTATATTATCCTCTTGCTATGAATCACTACAATTGAATCTAGAGTGATGAAACCAAATATTTTATCCGTTCTAGTGTAATCAACGATAAATTGTTGATCCTTCCTCGTACAAAACACCAACAAATTTGATTTAGGAGTAGTAGATATAAGTTCAAAACTGTGAAAATTATGCATCATTCACTTTCACATGATAAGATGAAGAAGCACAACATGAAAGCAAAAAACACAATTAAATTACATTAGATACGTTGTTAATCTGCAAAGGTAAACCGACAGAAAACAAAAAAAATAAGACAACAATGAAATCTGATAAAAAAACAATACAACATAATAAATCAAGAAAATTAATGCTTAATGGGCATACAACAACAAAAAGGAAGAAAATGATTTGAGGAAAATAGACCGGCCTGCGTAGCTGAGTTCGAATAAAAAGAGAGTCGGGCGGTAAAACAAAGAGGAAGACGAATGATCTAATGGAGAAATCTGAGAGAGAGAGAAATGGAAGGCGATTAGGAAAGGTCGGGGTACTTGCTTCGAAAAGACAGTGGCAGATTCATAAATATGTTTTGATGGCAAATGCGTAAATATTGATTGGATCTTCGAAATTACCTCTTCAATCAGCAAGAAAAAAAAAGCAATGACATATCTGTAAATAGGATACTAATTTCAATTAAATCGAATGGCGAATGAGAATATGTGTTGAGTTCAGTTTATAATATTAATAACGAAGACGGTGGAAATTGTGGCTGATTCAATTGGATTCGATGGCAAATTGGTAAATAAAACTCAAGCTACAATTAAAATTCAATGGCAAATTGGTAAATAGATGGAAAATGCAAATTGATTGAAAAAGGCGATTGAAATTTGAGTGGCAAATTCGTAAACCGTGAAAAAATTGAAATTGAATTAAGTGGCAAATTCGCAAATAGAGGAAAATTGAAATTGCTTTAAATCCAATTTGAGTGGCAAAATTGTAAATAGTTAAAAAAATTGAAATTGATGGCAAAATCGTAAATATTGAGAAAATTGCAATAGATTGCAAAAAGACAACTCGCCTTTATTCAATTGGATTCGATGGCAAATTGGTAAATAAAACTCAAGCTACAATTAAAATTTAGTGGCAAATTGGTAAATAGATGGAAAATGCAAATTGATTGAAAAAGGCGATTGAAATTTGAGTGGCAAATTCGTAAACCGTGGAAAAATTGAAATTGAATTAAGTGGCAAATTCGCAAATAGAGGAAAATTGAAATTGCTTTAAAGCCAATTTGAATGACAAAATCGTAAATAGTTAAAAAATTGAAATTGATGTCAAAATCGTAAATAATGAGAAAATTGCAATTGATTGCAAAAAAATCACTCGGCTTTTATATATATAATAGATAATAAATAATAGATATTATGAAAAATGATTTAAAAAAAAAGGAAACAAGAAAGTCAGCCTTATTTTGTCCAAAACGGTGAAATGTTGCGGCGGGAAATTTTGGGAACATGGGATTTTGGACCAAATGATCGGTTTAGGTTATTATTTGTATTTTTTTTATATTCAGATTCCTCTAATATTTTATATTATATTACAACTGTATGTTACATAGGAAATGAATTATACTCTTCATCTTATAATTGCAAGTATAATCCCCTAAAAGAATGTTAGATAATCTATATAATATATTAAACTCCAATGGTATTTTAAATCCAATTGAAATCCAAATTGATTTCAATTGAAGATTTGCTATTTCATAATATTTTCAATTTTGCCATTTCAATTCAATTAGAATTAAATTTAATAATATGAAAATTGATATTAAATAAATAATATGAAAATTGATATTAAATAAATAATATGAAAATTCAATTAGAATTAAATTCAATAATATGAAATTGAATTGGATTTTTTTTTATGTTTTGCCCCTATGTTTTTTATTTTAAAAAAATCCAATAATATGAAAATTGATATTAAATAAATAATTTTGGACGTTACATACATATTAATTACCATCCCACGTTTCCTAACCTAATAAATAATAGACTATTTTTATATATAGTAATAATTACATTCTAATGACCATTAAAATTTTCCATATAAAAGAATATAAAAGATTAGAAAACACTAAATCGTGGATCCCATGGTTTGTAATTTAACATAATAAAAGCACTTTCACTTTTCTCCTCTTTAATGATTTTCAATTAAGTCAATTCAATTTCAAATTAATTACATAAAACTGAAGGCTGCCAATTTTCATTCATTTCAATTTAATCTAATGCTTCCCAACGATTTTTTTTCTGTTTTGCCCCTATGTTTTTTATTTTAAAAATCCAATAATATGAAAATTGATATTAAATAAATAATTTTGGACGTTACATACATATTAATTACCATCCCACGTTTCCTAACCTAATAAATAATAGACTATTTTTATATATAGTAATAATTACATTCTAATGACCATTAAAATTTTCCATATAAAAGATTAGAAAACACTAAATCGCGAATCCCATGGTTTGTAATTTCTATTATATATATGCAAAGGATTATTCAAAATTCAAAGAAATATTTGCAGACATGCCGACTATTTGGTCGCTAATTAAGGAGTTGGATAACTCGAAGGAGACATTTGCAGTCAAGCTTCGTTTGGTTCGTGCCTACGAACTGCCAACATACAACAAAAGCAATATACTAAGTATTGAGTGTGTTTTCCACGATTTCAAGGTACATAGTTTTTCTCAAACATTAGTAGAGGAATTGTACATTATATGATTCAATGGATTGACACTACAAAAATTGTGCAATTTACCGACGTAATTGACGACGGAAAAAAAACACGGGTCGGCTTACCGACGGATCACCGACGGAATGTGAAACGGACATTTTACCGACGGAATGCCAACGGAATTAATCCGTCGGCAATTTAACGACGGAAATATCCGTCGGCAATGTCCGATGAATGTTGCCCAGAAAATTCTATTTGTGCCGACGGAATAGTCCGTCGGCAAACTTAAATTATAATTTATTTTTTATATAAATTTTTTTACCGACAGAAAATTTCCTCGGTAAAAATAAAGTTTAATTTATAAAATAATTAAATTTTGAACAAAAATTTACCGACGGAATTTTCCGTCGATAATTATTACCGACGGAAAATTCCGTCGGTAGGTCCGTCGGTGAGACCTAAATTGATATACGGGCAGAAGCCCGCTGAAACAGCAAAATTCACCGCCCCCCTTTTTCCGAGCCCGGCGCCGCCCATTCCCGCTCCGCCGTCGCCCGTTCCCGAGCCGCCGCCCTCGCCCCGTTGCCGCGCCGCCGTCGCTGACGCCGCCCCCACGCCGTGAACGGGTAAATCCCCCCCCCTCTTGTAATTAGTTTAGATTTCTTGTTTGAAATTTATTCTATGATGATTTCATCCTCAACTAGGATGTGTCGCCAAAAATATATGAAAGTGGACGAAAAATATGAATATTTTTACATGGGTGTTTCCAATTTTGGAGTTGGCTTCCAATGAGATGGAATATATGGGAGCTGTGTGTTTGCTGTATGGTGTCGTGTCTAAATGCAAGGAGAAGGGGAACATACTTTTAACTTTTACTTTCAATTCTACTTCAATCCACCAACTTTATTATTGGCCTTTATGACTTTGAATGTTCTCTCAATAATTAGATTCCTATATATAATTTCTCTGGTTAAACGAGCTAGATCGTTTTATACTCCAAATATACTAATATACGAATACATTAATTCATATTCATGTATTTGTGACGGATAATTTATGTCAAAGAAAAAATTGTATACATGTTGAGGCTTGGAGTACTTATGCAATTAATTACTAATCACCACTTAAAAATTCCAATAATGAAATTTATGTTGGATATTCATGTACGTAGTTCACATAAAGCAAGTTTTTGCAGGTGAAAGATGTACTTCTTAAGAAAACATATACTCCTATGGTGCCAATTAATTCTATAAATAGCGGATAACATTTCAAGGCTAAGACACAATATAACTGCCTTCTTAAGTGGTATAAAGTCTTTGAGAATGGAGAAGCAGCACAGAACAATAAAATAAGCGTCGAACTTGTTTCTGCAGCAAACACACAGCTCCAGTTTCTCAATTTTAAATATACACATGTATTGCAATATTTATTATCATATATTTATTTTTCATTAGCAGTTAATAATGAAATTATGAGAATCATTGCATTACGTTAATATAGTAATCCTTGGACTTTTGCCTCTGGGTTACTGTGTTTTTGGATCATGTGATGACATTTAATTATGTGGAACAAACGTCATTGTCAACACATATCTATCATTTATATTCAATTAATTGTCTAATGATTTTATATTCAATTTAAAATAATGCCCGTGTGTTTACACAGGATTAGAGTGAGTCTATAACTTTTAGTGAACAATATTAATCAGGATTTGAAAAAATGAGTCGTTCGTGGATGTTTACACGGTGGACAGTAGACGGTTCATTGAATCCTCAATTTGTGAATGACATTGAGGATTTCATTGATTGGGCAAGTAGTCAGACAGCTTATATGGACGGGGAAAAAATTAGATGTCCGTGTAAAAATTGTAAGAATAAGTTGTTTTTGTCTACACAAGTAAAAAATTATTAGTCGTGGCAGGACTATATCAGCTCCTGCTGGGCGTGGAGCACCCCCATCGTCATCTGGCTATGGGGGCAGTCCCCCTGAGTCGGGTGAACCCCATCAGGGTTCTACCGACTCTTACTCGGTGGATAGCCGCCGTTGTTTCGAGATTTCACCTGAGGGGTATGTAATAATTGCTTTTATTAATTTTAAATATATCAAGTATAACTTGGATTAACCAATTTTCAATAATAGGCGATTGCTTGAGCCATCTGGATTGGCCTCGACAATCGTTGAGTGTTTTAAAAAGATCAATAACCCGACTGGGTTCACTTGGAAGCTGACTCCTCCTGAAATTAAGGAGCAGTATTTTGAGGAATTTAAGGTTAGTTTTTCTTTCAAGTTTACAATCTTATAATTTAGCATTTACTTGTATATATCTAACATGTATAAACATGAAAATTGCATAAGCACTTCCGCTGGCCTGCTGACTGCGACCAGGCAGTCCACCACATGTGGCAGAAGAGGGCGTCCAAGAGGTTCAGTGATTGGCACTTCGAAATGAAGAAGGGCCGCACTAAAAAACCGGACTACATCAACATAGAGAGGTGGGCGGCCCTCAACGAGTACTGGATGCGGCCAGAGGTACTCCAGAAGTCAGAGATTGCTTCCTAGTGCCGCAGGTCAGAGCCAGAGCCGGGCACTGGGATGAGCAAGCACAAAGGAGGGTCCCGGTCAGCCCTACAGTACTCCCAGTCTACGGTAAGTCTCATTTTATATGTTTTTTAGCTTCTTATGTCTTTGTTTTTGACATAATTTTATTTATGCATGTGATGAATAGGCTTCTCAGAGGAGATGCTCCTTAGAGTCCACCGCCTTTGACACTTTCCAGAGTCTCCATTACAAAGGTGGAGACTTCTCCAACATGAAGGCGGCGAGACTTCATGTAAGCACACAATTACAATATATAGAATATTATTCTACAATAATGAAAACTAGTTAATTTATTTATGTTTCAATAACCCGTGAAACATGTTTTTACTCTACTCATTTTATTAGAAGTAATCTTCTTCGTTAAAGCAACATTTGATTAAAAACAGGGATTTATTAAGTAGGACCAATTAGCAATAAATTGTGCATGTTTACATTCTATTTAACAATTGTCACCAAGCTTCTCTTTATTCACGGGTTCTACAATTCATTACTAACGAATTATTTGGAGTATATTAATTTTTTTAGATTAAATAAGGTTTTGTAAATCTGTTACGATTAATTTACGTTTTACTGGACTTGTCATATTACTACATTGACAAATGAAGAAAAATATAAAATCACGAGTGTAAAAATGTAAGGCCACAAGTTAGGTAACATTTTTTTACGACAATGCAAATCCACAGTTATTATTTCGAATATATATTAGTTAATAATCCGTATTAAATGTATTAATTTGTAAATTACATATATAAATAATATACTAATAGTCATAAACTAACCATATATGAAAGATAGCTCTATCAATGTACACCGGAACATCGGAAAAAAAAACTTTACCAATTAAATGTACGACTGGCAATTGGAACTGGACCCGTCGGACCCGACCTGTCCCGTCCCGTGATGGGGCGGGTAATACCCAGACCCGTAGAAGTACGGGGCGGGACTGGACCCAACCCGCGTGGGTCCGGGACGGGTTCGGGTCCAATTTCTCTACCCGCCCCGCCCCACCCAGCACCGTTTCAGACCCGTATTATTAATTTTTTTTATTAATTTTATTATGTTATCTTACTTTATGTTATTTAAATTTTTTTGTTCTTCAATTCATACTCTTAGGGACTAATAACTGACAACTATAATAAGAAAATCCAAACAAAAATGCTTCCACCAACGAAAGTTAATAATTAAAAAATAAGATAATTTAAAATTAGCAATTGAAACGGCACCAACGGATCTGGGGCCAGGTAGATCCGCCCCGTGCGGGTTCGGGGTTGGTTTTGAGTTTCTGAACCCGTACAGGTCTGGGTCTGGATCTGAGTCTCTTAATCAAACTTGCGGAACGGGTCCGGGTACTATACTACACAGTCCCAACCCGCAAAATTGCCATCTCTAGTACGACAATTAAATATTGCTCAATACAATAAACAAATATAGCGTTGTTTTGTAATTATGTTCGAGGGTGACATTTCAGATTGGTGAAATCAAAATTTGTTGCATTATATCCCGTTCGTTTAGTCTCACAACAATTTTGGTGTTGAAATGATGACACTCAACAATATATCCGTTATTAGTCATTCAGCTGTAGTCTCTATACCATGAAATAATATGTTACAAGACATGTTTCTACATATTATAAATTTAATTTAAAGTGTGATATTTCTTTGATTAGTAATATGCAATCTCAATTCAAGGTAAAATATGCAATCTAAAACAAGTTACTGGACTCGATTCCTTAACGAGCTATTTACTACTCTTTCTTCGTCCCATTAAACTAGTCTAATTTCTTTTTTTTCGATGCGGTTTTCGAGGAGAGTAGTTGATTTGTATAAAATTGTGTAAACTTGTGGGACCCTCAAAAAAATGTTTGTAATGATTTGTTAAAAGTGAAACTATACAACTTCAATGGGACAATCCGAAAATGGGATCAGATCACTTGTCCCAAAAATTATTTCTCAATGTTGTCTCATATGATAGGTATAGATAGCTACTGTACAAATTATAAAAATGTACCATTGCCATCTATATGCCAACCATTATGAGATAATGTTGTGACAAAAATTTTGGGACAGATAAGTGCCCCAAAAAATATATACTAAATTTTTTCACTAAGACGTAATGAGTATTAAATAAGCCAGAACAAACTTTTATCGAACCGTGTAACTTATAAGGAACATATCTCATTTATATGACCTAAATATTTAATATCTAAAATCTCATTTTATTTTGTCCAGGATCAGTTTTATCATTTATGGATGCCATGTGATTGATTGGATTTTATATCGAATGAAGATGGATCCTCTAGCCCGTTTCCTTATATTAATTTTACGTTTCGTACCGAATTTATTACTTTAATAATAAGAATAAGAATATAAATTATTATTATTATTATTATTATTATTATTATTATTATTATTATAAAAGTAAACACTAGTTATGATGCAGACAGAAATACTGAGTTAGGGAAGACAAAGCATCTTTTTTCCAATACGCAGTCACATTGTGAGAGAAGCAATCCATGTGTTTAGCTTTCGAGAATATTTATTTATGTAATCCAACATCCGTAACCTCAAATGGGCCCTCAATCTTCAACAACTTTGAAGTCTATTAGTAAAGTATTTTCGATGTGGGACGATAGTACGCGTTCTCCTCGTCGGTTTCACACATTTTAAGCAGTCAACTTTAAACATTAATTTCTCACACATACAACATTTATCTTGAAATATGCTTTACATACTTGTTTCTGAACCTAGTTTATATACAGTGATGTTTGCTCGAAGGCAAAAACTTGTGTGCACCATGTTGCACATGCAACATGATCCAATTACCCAATTTTGACCCGCTTTGACCCATATTTGACCCGTTGACTCTCTTTGACCCGTGTTGACCCGCTGATGTCAGCGTGACATCATTAATCTTTTTTTTTAATTTTTTTTAAAAAAATTTTTAACTTTTTTTTTTTAACGTTTTTTTCCTCTTTATTTTAAGGACGGGCGTGTCACTCCTTGCATATGGAAGTGTCAATCGTAACAAACAAAAGTGTCAATCGCAACAAACAAAAAAAATTTAATTTAAATTTTTTGTTCCTTTTTTTAACGTTTTTCCCATTTATTTTAAAGACGGACGTGTCACTCTTTGCATACGAAAGTATCAATTGTAACAAACAAAAGTGTCAATCGTAACAAACAAATTTTTTTTATTTTTTTCGAATTTTTTGATAAGTAAGGCGTGTCATTTGTAATGAATAAATGTGTCATTTATTTTTTATTCAAAGTGTCAATCATAACAAACAAAAATATCATTTTTATTTGAATAAAGTATCATTTATTGACTATCAATTATTTTTGAAAAAAATGCAATTTGTTTCGAAAAAAAAGTGTCATTTGTTTATGAAAAAAATATCAATTGTCTATGCTGTTTGTGTCAATCATGACAAAATAACGTGTCAATGATGAGCAGAGTGTGTCTGTTTAGGCCATAATTCATAATAGATAGCAAAGTGTCAATTGTTTATGTACGTATCAATCACGATAAAAAAATGTGTCAATGATGAGTAGAGTGTTTGTTTAAGTCACAATTCCCAATAGAGAGCAGAGTGTCTATTGTCTCTGTTGTGCGTGTCAAACATGACAAAAGAACGTGTCAATGATGAACAATGTCTATTTAAGTCATAATTCACAATAGAGAGCAAAGTGTCGATTGTCTTTGTTGTGCGTGTCAATCATGACAAAAGAACTTGTCAGCAGAATATCTATTTAAGTCATAATTTACAGTAGAGAGCAGAGTGTCAATTGTCTGTGTTATTTGTGTCAATTATGACAAAAGAAAGTGTCAATGATGACCAGAGTATCTGTTTAAGCAATAATTCACAATAAAGAGCAGAGTGTCAATTGCCTCTATTGTGCGTGTCAATCACGATAAAAGAACATGTCAATGATGAACAGAGTATCTGTTTAATCATAGTAGATAAGAGTTGAACAACATATTTAATAGCTGCCTCTGTTCATAAGAAAATCACATAATTCCCTTCTCACTCTCAAATCAATAGACAATAATACGATTAAAAAGTACGATAAAAGAAGAAATATAATACTCTAGCCCTTACAACCTCTAAGTTAAGCACTCAACTGTAACTAGGAACTTTTTGTGATCAAACCTAAGCGTGTAAAACCAACAGACGAATGACTTCTAAATTTTGTTTCAAATAACAAATTAAATAGTCCACATCAAAATTGGAAGTACCAAAAACATCAGGGAATCAACGAATCGTAAATAAATGACGACAAGATAGGTAACCTACTCTTCCTAGAAGAACCATCTATTTCCAAATCTTGAATCATAGTAAAGCTTTTCTGTTGTTCTTTCCTCATAATCATCTACTGTTACATTCATAACCGGCTTACTTCTATGGCTTCTTCTGCCACTACACTTATATCACATAAAAATTAAAAAAAAAAAAGTATTTCTCAGCATCTCAGTTGTGTTTATGCAGTCCAAACACTTTTGATTATTTCTACTCGGACAGTGAAATTTAATTACAAGATTTACTCAACAAAAGTTATAGAAAAAGTAATAGTTTGTACCATCGATTGCGTCGAAAAACTCCCCTTGCGCCGAAACGACGCTAGGGTTCTCGATTTGAATAAGGGATAAATCAGTTGAATCCGACTCACTCCTCGGGTCGGGAAACTCCTCGTCCAACTCTGTACCAAGCCAGTCCACGTCATCATCCTCCACACCAAGAGTCTCGCTTCCGTCACCTCGGCGGGGGCTCTTGTAGTTGGCGGTGTTAGGTGAATCCAGCCATCGGAGCAATGGAGGCGGAGGCGCGAGAAGCGACGGCGACGGAGAGATCGGAGGCAAAGTGACGGTGGCGGAAACATGGAGGGGTGAGTTGCATAGAGAAAGAGAAAGAGAGGGGAGTGGAGAGAGAGAGTAAGAGAGAGAGAGAGGTGAGTTGCATAGAGAAAGAGAAAGAGAGGAGAGAGAGAAAGGGATAGTGGGGAGGGAGGAGACGGGAGAGAGATGGAATGTTTAATTTTTTTTTTAATAAAGTAGAAAATCGGGTCAAACCCGGTCAAACAGGGTCAAAATTAAAAATTGGATCATGTTGCATGTGCAACATGATGCACACTAGTCATTCTCATGCTCGAATGATCAAATATTTATACTTTCGCATATCCTATCTTGTGTAAATTTGTTCAATCTACATATCACTTGTAATATCGCTTGGGCGGGATTTAGTTTTACTTTTTTTCCTGGCCCAAAATGTAATGAGGCTTGGCCCATTATCAACATTGTCAAGCCGGACGAACGACTTTGGGCAAGATATAAGATAAATTAGCACAAATGGTCCCCAACATTTGTTAGTTTAGATAAATTAGTTATTCCGTTAAATTTTAAGTTAGTCAACTGTTAGTCAAATGGATATTTACGGAATAAAAGGTTCATGAACCAATTCATCCAATTTTTGAATTAAATTTTAATTTTTTTTTTTCAAATATTATTTTAAATTATAATTCTTCCAAATAAAATTTTTTAATTAATTTTTTTTCAAATAAAATTTAAGATGAGAAAAACATTTAATTACAAAACATAAATAAAAAATTAATTAAATTAAAAAAATAATTAAATCTAGATTAACTAATACTCCCTTCATCCCAATATTACCCGCTCACTTCATTTGGACACAATTTTTAAGGAACAATGGTTTGAGGCAAAAAGTAAGGGGGTCCACACATATTTAATCCTAGCAACTACCTTAAAGTAATGTGGCCCACATATCCAATCACTTTTTATATATTCTTTGACCATTTTTTTCTTAGCATAGTACTAGTATACTGTAAATCATTTCATTTTCTTTCAGTTTTTTTACTAGGAAATTAATTAGTGTGAAGATTCACTTTAAAAAATCGAGATTGCTCTATAGAAAAATAGGAGGGAATAAATTGAAGTAAAAGAGCGCCAATCACATTTCTGAAAATCTCAACTTCGATGAATTCCAACGAAAATTTCTATTACTGCCACCAGACAAAATTCCACAACTGAAAAATTCAAATTCAAATTCGTATTCAGATTTCGCACTACATAAATCCTATAAATATAGACATACATATCATTCAAATGCAAAGCATACATCAACAATGTCTCCCAAAAAAAACCTCTCTGATACAAAAAGAAATGTTATTGCACAATGGCTTCTAGCAAATTCCAAGGACGGGCAGCCAATACGGGACAAGATGCAAGAAGCAGTTTTGAAGTTCAACAGTTCGCGGAGGAATGTCTCTCGTCTTTGGGCTGATGCAAAAAAAACAAATAGCAAATGGTTAAGTCATTCAGTTTTAAATGCACATATGCAGTAAAGTATGCAGATCTTAGTTGATTCTGGGAGTATGCAGACTAGAAGTATTTTGCTAGCTATCATTTTCCTAGTTTTAAATGCACATATGCAGTAGTATTTTGTTAGCAATCGTTTTGTAACAACTGTAAATGGTGTGCATCTTTTGATTAACACTAATGAAATATAAAAAGTCACTTTTGCCTCTATTAATCTTAGACTACAAAGCCTCTCACCATACTGAAATAATTCACTTAAAAAAATCTAAACCAGCAAGCAAGGCAGAATCCAATTCATTAATAAAGTAACCAACATAGCATGCCTTTTCAACGGGTAATTTATTCTTAGTTTGGCATCATCAAGGCAGCATTAAACCAATAAAGGCACTTTGGCATCAATCAAGGTAGAATTTTGTTCATTAATCAACTAAGCATGCCTTTTATCAATGCTAGTTTTAAACAAACATAGATAGAAAGGGACTGATGTAGCACACAATTACAATATATAGAATATTATTCTAGAATTCTGAGTTTGACTAATTTCAATTTTTATATTGTAATAGGCGGAGGTGGAGCGGATTGCTGTTGAAGAAGGCCCCAACGCGGATAAAAATGCGATTTATCTGCGGTTGGAAGGGGTTAGGGACAAGAAGCAACGGCTGTACGGTTTCGGCGAGGAAGGGAGCGGGTACATCAACGCCACCAGCCGCTCTTCTACTTCTTCACTTGGGCCATCCCAGAGCAATGTCGAGATCATGCGTCGATTGGAGGAAGAGTCGGCAGCTAGGAGGAGCCTCGAGGAGCAGGTCGCATTTATGAATGCGCAGATGACCCAGCTTATGGAGATGATGGGTTCCTCTAGCCGACGACAGCCTCCGGACGACAGCACTGATCATTCCCCTCATGCCACCTCTTTATGATTGACTTATTTATGTTTTATGTATATATACTGAATATTTGGATTTTATGATTTATATATTTATATTTCCATTCCGGTTTGCTTTTTCACTTGATTTGAATAGTTATATGTATATGCTGTGTTGGTTGGTTAAAAAATGCAGGTTGTCGAGAACTGGGTACGAAAAAACAAAAAAAATTATTTAAAAAAAAAATCTACCGACGGATTACCGACGGAATTCCGTTAGTAAAGTTCTAAAGTTACCGACGGAAATTTCCGTCGGTAATTTTACCGACGGATATATTCCGTCGGTAAAACATCGGTGATACGACCCGACAGAATATTCGGTGACAGTCTGCCGACGGAATAGTTCCGTCGGCAATCCGTCGGTAATATTTACCGACGGAAAATTCCGTCGATAAAATTTACCGACAAAGCCTGACCCGACGCCTTATTTCTGTCGGTATTCCGTCGGTAATATTTTTACCGACGGAATATTATGGTTTACCGACGGAATGTTCCGTCGGTATACGGTGAATTTCTTGTAGTGTGAACTAACGATAAATTGTTATAGGGGGAGAGAATTGAAGCTACAATCCCAAAAAACCAAATTCGCAGATTGAAACCTGAGCTTAAAGAGGACCATCTTTATGGTGTAAAAAATTTCAAGGTCGTGCATGATAGGAAAGCGCACAAGCTTACGACAAATAAATATAGGCTATTGATGAATGAGAAAATCCGAATATTGAATCTATTGCAAGAAGATTTCCCGAACACGCAATTTAGCTTCAAAAGTTTTGAGGAAGTACACGGAATTGAAAAAATTCATGAAGTCTTGCCATTTGGTATTATCAACAAATTATGCAGATATTGGATATCACTAACTATAAATATTCTATTATATTGTAATTAACTATTATATCTAAACAGATGTCATTGGAGCGTTGATCAATGTTGGGACAGTTCAACATCTTACAACAAGCAATGGATCAGAAAAGAGGTTAATCAACATCCGCTTTGAAGATATTGAGTATGAATTTTATTGTTATTTTTTATATTATGTGAGAAACATTATATTACATATATGCTTATTATTTATCAACTTTGTTACGCTAATTTATACGTAGCAAAAAGGCTTTAAATTGCACTTTGTGGAAGGATTATGTTGATAAATTTCGAAACTTAATCGAGCACCAATCTTTGACACCAAACATTTTGATTGTCCAATTCTGCAAACCGAGCATTTATCTAGGTATGTTGTTTAAAGAATACTCCTATTTGATATTAATATAAAAGAAAGTTTTTTCTATGTAGTGCTTGACGAAAATGTTTGGTTATATGTTAGAGGAAAGAAAAGTACAAAATGGCTATTATGCTACAAAGTTGCTATTGAATCCTAAGGTTGCCGAAGTTGATGATTTCCGAAAAAGGTACAAAAGCCCATGAAGTAAAAAATACTATTCCTTATTATTTGAAAAATGTCTAACGAATATGTAACAAATATGTAGCCTCTTATGGTGTGGGAGCTAATGCATGTAGTGATACACCCCAAGAAACAACACATGAATATGACGACGAGTATATACAAGTAATTACTAGGACAAAGAAAATTGAAGAGCTACTCGATGAGGATGAGGTACAACAATTATGAACCTATTTGTGGACAAATATAAACTCGCAGCACTATAACTTATTTCATTACTTACATGTTGCAGTCCAAAAATTCTTAGATTATTGCAATAGTTGAAATGGTGTATTCTGATAAGGGTTGGCATTATATTGCATGCAAGCAATGCAATAAAAAAATGGAAAAGGTCAATACCCAATTCTATTGCCAAAACTGTAACAGCTACAACTGTTTGACTGCTCTTAGGTATTTACATAAATAACTAAATATTGGTTATTACTAATGATTATTTTATGACCTTTATATTTAATTTTTCCTTTTTAACAGATACAAAATCAAGGTCCGAGTCCGAGATGAGACGGTTTTGTCTCACTTCTTCTTTGGGACAGAGAATGCATGCAAGTTAGTGGAAAATCCGCGGAAGAGTTGCAGCAAGATTCAACTGTGGTATTATTCATTAAAGTGTGCCTTTTATTGTTAGAAAATTATTAAATTTAAAGGCAAGTTCATAATGATTATAGGAAAATGACACTTCACCACAAAAGGTGATTGAGGGGGCATTACTGAACAAGAAGTTTCATTTCAAGATTGAAATGAAAACTGAGCATAATGCCATCTTTGGTGGGGGCTATATAACAACTAAGATTTCAGCCAATAATGATGACGGCCACCCGTATAGCGAGAGCCAGGTTGTCTATTGCAATTTAAATTTTTTTAGCTCACAAACAAAATTTTGGTATATATGATGATTCTGAAAAATTATCTGTATGCTACGGAAACTAAATATGTAGGAATCAAGTTCATTATGCAAAGTTGGAGACAATACTTTGATGAACACTCCGTCAAGCAATAAACAATCAGTACTAAATCTAGCCAAGGAAGGATGCGCAGTTTCGACTAAAAAACAAGCATCATCAAGAGCGGCAATTGAAGATGAGTGGATTGATGATGGAAATAAAAAGAGGACTCAAGGTGATACATTTGGAACAGCTATACCATCCAAAAAGGCGAGGGTTAATATTAAGAAAGAAAAAGATTAGAATTTTGTTTGTGAGGAATGAGGAGGGAAAGAATAATTGCAGTTAAGTTTAGAGAATAAAACTTCTTATGCTTTTTTTGGGACTAGGTATGTTATAACAACAAAATGAGTTATTATCTGAAATGATCTTTTGATATGAAGCAAGTAAAAATAACTTATCTAAGATGCACATATAAACAAACAAGATCCGGACAAGCAAAATGCAACCAAAATACAACAGACCCGGTTAGAAACAATCAATCTAATAACAATTAAATATAGAAGCCAACATAATTCACAAATTAGTTGAGAATTGAATTTCACTGTACAATGAGAACACGTTCATGTATAACTTGCAAACATGGTTTGCAGCATGAGACTCCAAAGGTGAGTTGGTCTGAACCAAAATTGAATCTTTACTACTCGGGATGAGTTCTAATTAGGCGATCATATGTTGTCTTTTTCGTTCAGTTATATGTTGCGGTCTCTCGCGTCACAAATCGAGATGGTTTGAAAATTTTGGTATGCGATAAACATGATATAAATTGTAGAACTACGAAAAACATCATGTACAAAGAAGTCTACACAAATTTATAGACAATATCGTTGTTAGAGACCAAGTATAACTGAATAAACATTTCTTAGCTCAATTTAGGTGTTGCTTAAAGAAGAATAAAAACATTATTTTGTAATTAGTTAAATATGAGACAATAAAAGATTTACAAAACATGGGTATTTCACACGTGTGTAGGGAATTGATGAAAATTCCAAATTGAAATTGAACAACATATTTTAGTTTGTTAAAAACTTTTTTCATTATACGCTTACAACAACTACTCAAAATTAAGATTAACTCATAGTTCCAGATGACAAAATACATTCACAAAGATATTATACAACTAATACTACTTCATATGATAAAATAAACACAACTTACAAATTACAATTAAACCAAAGTTCAGACCACTTAAGAGTTGATGTTTAAATGCAAATCGAATACATAACATATGATATGAGAAAGAAAAAAAAAATTTGCCCGTGCAAACGCATGGGTACTGCACTAGTATGTACGAAAAACCAAAGCTGTAGGTAAAATATGACGAATTCAAATTTGAGATAAAGTTCCTAATTAACGCAAAAACTGAAGATGCAGTTGGGTAATTAAATTCAAACTCATTTTCATCATTGAATCAACTTCTGTGTTTTATTAGATCGTGCAGAGTTCAAATACAAATACGTATAGTTTTTACTAAAAAAAAGTTGATCATAATAGAAATTATAAACATATGTTTTAACTGTATGAGAATTTTGCAAGAGTAGATGAAATCAATTGAGAAGGTAGCTGTAGTTAGGGTCTAATTATGATCGACGTCGTCCACTAAACAGTCCACAAGCATATCCTAGAGAGAGACACCAAACCCATTTCATCAGTTTCTTGTTCCAATTCCTCGGATTGAGCTAGCGACATTGGTATCATCTCCCACTATATAAAACATATTTATAATTATCAGATAATTAAACACAGCAACAAACAGAGCTCAAAATCATCCTAGCCATGGCGTCGGAAAGCATCTCCCTCCTCAACGCCTGGACAACGCGCGTACGCGCAATCGTCATCGCCGGAATGGGATTCTTCACCGACGCTTAAACTAAGAATATCCCTGACCACCTAAATACCTAACCAACCCAACCATTCTAATATTTAATTAATTTTCATCTCCTCTCTATACGTCATTTTACTTTCAATTCAACAATCTCTAATTTTTATCATTTATCTCTAACCATTCCAACCATGCCCCGCCAACTATATTTTTATATATTCAAATTATTTAATATTTATATTATTATATATTAATAATTATTATTTAAATTTTAAAGACATAAAAATTAACTGAAATTGTAGAAAAATTATAAAGCTCGAAAATCGTACAAACTAAAATATAGGGAACATAGGATAATAATTGAAAGATGAAATTGAAACAACGAAAAACTAAAATTACAAATAACAAAGTAAAAAAAACCAGTTATTATCGCCGAATTTTTGCCAAATATGCTTGATCAAGTTGTCTCGAAGATCAATGTGTGTGTCTCTATTCTCAAGTTGTGACTTGTTTGTCATATGACTAGCTAGGCTGCAATCCTTTCTGTAGAGTATGCAAAATTATTATTTTCCGCTCCATCTCATGTCTGATTATCACTCCGACTAACTTGATCTTGCATAAATTCTGTGGGATCTTGATTGTTTAAATATATACTTCTTTCATCTTCCAAAATCAAATTATGCATGATGATGCAAGCTCTCATTATTTTTCCCATAACATCACGATCACAAATAAGACATGGATGCTTGAAAAAGCGAAATGAGCTTGTAGAACGCCAAATGCTCGCTCAACGTCTTTTCGTGCAGCCTCTTGATGTAGTGCAAATAATTTATGCTTTCGAATGAGAGGAGCTTTAATAGATTTGATAAATGCTGCCCATTCAAGATATATACCATCAGTGAGATAATATATCATATTCTTCTAGTGACCATTTACGACGTAACTAACCTTCGATGCTCGACCTTCTAACACATCATTAAAAAGAGGAGATTGATCAAGTACATTGATTTCATTTCTCGAACCTGGTGTTACAAAAAATGCATGTCAAATCCACAAATCCTGATATGCAACTGCTTCTAGAATAATTGTGGGCTTACTGTTTCTTCCAGAGAACTGTCCCGCCCAGCTAGTAGGAATATTTTTCCATTCCCAAGCATGCAATCAATACTTCCCAACACGCCTGGGAAACCGCGTCGTTCTCCTATATGGAGTAGGTACGCCATGTCTTAGGGAGAGGGCTTTCTAAGGTATTCGTAGCCGAAGTTGGAAATTACACCATCAACAAATTTTTTGAATGATTTCCTTATGAGTTGGGCTCTCATCCGTAAATATTCATCATGCAAGTCTGCTGTTGTACCGTATGCCAACACCCTCATAGTTGTAGTGCATTTCTGAATAGGAGACATACCGAGACGGCCAACGGCATCACACTTTTGCTGAAAAAACTCGTCGGTGGCAACCAAATGATTCATTATACGTAGGAACAACGGCTTCTTCATGATGTCCCTCTTCATGTTCATCATTTGTATCAGATACGATTACTTGAAGAACAAGGATCATAAATGGACATTCGCGGCGCTCTACGGACTCACCTTGAAGAACAAGGATCATAAATGAACAAACATCACGTGCGATGTTGCACATCAATTACCCAATTTTGATCCGGTTTGACCTGTTAAGTTAGCATGACGTCATGTTGATGTCATTATTCCAAATTTAATTTATTTTTTTAATTTTTTTTCCTCTTATTGTAAGGACGGGCGTGTTATTCATTGTGAACAAAAGTGTCGTTTGTTTTAAAAAAAGTTTGTATTTCTTATTTTTTTTTCCAATTTTTTTATAAGGGAAAGCGTGTCATTTGTTATGAACAAAAATGTCATTTGTCGAGTATCGTTTATTTTGAAAAAAAAGTGTTGTTTTCGTTTGGGACTCCATTTTACCATCATTGATAGAAATGTCATTTGTTTTAAACAAAAGAGTCACATTCCGAGTGTCATTTGTAAAGAATAAATGTATCAATTGCAACAAACAAAAGTGTTATTTATCTCAAAGTGTCAATCGTAAAAACAAATGTCATTTGTATTTGAATAAAGTGTTACTTGTATCATTTATGACTATCAATTATTTTTGAAAAAAATGCGATTTATTTCAAAAAAAGTATCATTTGTTTATGAAAAAGTGTCAATTGCAACGAAACACAAAAGTATCATTTATCTCAGCGTGTCAATCACAGTGAAGTAAAATGTCAATTATAATTAAGGAGCGTGTCACTTTAATCCAGTAATAACACAATAAAATATGAAGCATAATAACCATAAAATGTTACCCACAATGTCAATCGTAATAAACAAAAGTGTCATTGTCTCGAAGAAGAGTGTCACATTCTCATAGTGTGTCAATTCCAATGAACAAAAGTGTCAATCACAATGAAGTAAAGTGTCAATTATATTAAGGAACATTTCACTTTAATCCAATAATTACAAAATAAAATATGAAACATAATAACCATAAATATTACCCAAAGTGTTAATCATAATAAATAAAAGTATCAATTGTCAAAAAGACAATTGAAATTGAAATTGAATAATAATTTACAAAAAGACAAATCATTGAAATTGAACCCAGCCGCTCTTGTGGTAAAAATCTTGAGCTATAAAACTTAACAGCACACATGATGGATCTTGTGCAGAAAAAATGGAACATTAACAAATGTGCACTAAGCAATTAATAGAAGGAGACGAAAATGAAAAAAAAAATACGAGACCAGCATAGGAGGTGGAGCTGTACATGAGTCGTCGTCGCGCCGTCATGGCTCTCTCTCCCCTCCCCACCGGCCATGGCCTCTTCCTTCTCTCTCCTCTTAATCGCTGCTGACAATTTCTCACACCAACATTACATTGGCCAACTGCACCAACATCCCCACGCTCAACGCCTCCCTCCAGTACTGGAGCTACAATCCGGCGGCGAAGTCGAAGCCTACTTACCGTCATCTTCCCCGCTCCGCCGGCGAAGCCCAAACGGCTGGGTGGCGTGGGCAGTGGCATGGTCGGCGCTCAGGCGTTCGTTGCGTTCAAAGCGGCGAACGGATCTATGGCGGTTAAAATGTCTAACATCTCATCCTACGGTCTGATCTCCGAATCGAAGATCGCGTACGATGTTCTGAGCAAGAGCGCGGAGGTGTCGAAGGGAACGATTATGTTCTATACGACACGCTGGTGCTGCTGGCGGCGGCAGAGGAGGCGGGCTGATCTGGCAGGTTGGATCAGCGGTGGTGAACAACGTCTGCAGGAGCGGAGGTGGAAAGGAGAGAGAGAGAGAGGGGTGAAAGAGAGGGGCATAGAATGAGAGATTGAGGCGGAAGGTGTATTTTAAGATAGGGTTTTAATTTATTTTTTTTAATAATAGTTAATCGGATAAAACCCAATCCAAGGTTAAAATTAGTAAATTCTCTTTTTTCTTGTGAACTACAATTTGCTTTAAAATTTGATTATGAAACTGCACCCATGACTTCAACCTCATCTAACATTTTACTTTGTTTGTAAATTTCGACAACTTATTTTGTCCAATTTTAATTTAGTCTGTTTCTCGTTTCTGGTTTAGGATGAGGAAACTGGAAAAGTGTATGTGGATTTGTGGAGACAACTTATTATTGGTGTTGTTGATTTGTAATTATCTGCAATTTGATTTATACTATGTATTAGACTATGAAATCATTATAGCAAGAGCTTCCATTATATCTGTTTTCCACAAGATTTTTTTTGTTTAATTATTATTATTGTTAACATTAGACAAACCGTCATAGTTTTCCTCTAATCCATCATCTATATCTAGTATATATTATCACTACAAAATTTATGCTATTTACCGACGGAATTACCGACGGATGAAAAACACGGGTCGTCTTACCGACGGATTACCGACGGAAATTGGGATGCTCAATTTACCGACGGAATACCGACGGATAATTTCTGTCATCATATTCCCGACGGAATATTCCGTCGTTAACGGTATATCATTATTTATTTACTATTTAATAAATTAAATATATATATTACCGACGGAATAATCCGTCGGTAAGGGTATATCATTAGTTATTTAGTTTTAATTAATTAAAATATATAAATTTACCGACGGATTATTCCGTCGGTAATGTTAACTTATTATTTATTTAGTTTTTAATAAACTAAAATATATTTACCGACAGAATAGTCCGTCGGTAAATTTATTTAAATTTATTAAAAAAATTTAATTTATTTTACCGACGATTACCGACGGAAAAATCCGTCGGTAGTCATTATAAATTTACCGATGGAATTATCCGTCGGTAAATCCGTCGGCGTAACCTAAATTAATTCGGCGCCGCGGGGCGAGCGAGTGTCTTCTTCTTCGTCGCGCCTCGCCGCCTTGCCGTTCGCGCGCGCCGCCGGCCGCTGCGCTCGCGCCGCCGTTGAACGCCTCCGCCCCCACTTCCTCGCGCCGCCGCCGTCTCCTTGGTTAGTTTCTCTCATTCCTTCAATATCGTCTCTTATGGAGGTTTCTTTCGTGTTATTGTAGCTCATTTTTCAGCCTTGTAGAGATGTTCTTGTTGACTACTTCTGTGCTTCTTGTGATTGTAGAGATGTTATTGTAGAGATGTTGTGATTGTAGAGATGTTATTGTTGACTACTTCTGTGACTTGCTTCTGTGCTTGTAGAGATGTTATTGTTGTGCTTATTTAGCTGAAGAAGCATCAAATTTCTGCTCGTACTATTTTGAAGATCATATCCACACTAGGCTGAGGAGGATGCCTCGCAATTGCGAGGTGGAACAAGAAGGCCAGCCGGCCGACAACATAGATGTTCCCTCTATATTTCGTCCAAAAGGTCGTCCAATTGGTGCGAAGTCAATGAGATATCTTGATCAAAAGGAGTATAATGCCGCCCACTTATACATCTTGTTGAACTGCGACGAGGTTACAGAATATCATAAGTGAGTTTCTCTATAATTCGCTTGTTTTATTTTCTAACTTGTATAATATACGTAACGACTTCAACCAACTTTAATGAAGCCTATTTGAGGAAGAAGTTCGGCGTGCCTGTCCAAATATATCAGATGAAGATTACCAAACATCGGTTGAGCAGGAATTCGGAGCTTGGTTCAAATCATATGTACGATGAACTTATCCATTCTAAATAAATTCGAAAATGTTTTCTTTTCCTAATTAGCTTCTTATGATCTTAGGTTTCTTCCCCTTATTGCAATGAGATGAATCCGTATATTCGGGATTTAGCAAAAGGTCCATTAGTAGCGGTTTATACGTACCCTGGTTATGTTGTGAACGGATATAAGTTTCATACTTTATCACATGGGGTAGGAAAGTCCACTATGAATAGCGGAGTGTGTATACAAGGGGCGAATTATGGTTCCGATGCACTTGATTATTATGGGCGGTTGGTGGAGATATGTGAAGTTGAGTACCCGGGTTTACCAATAAAACGAACCATGTTGTTTAAGTGCTTATGGTTTGACCCGACCCCTGAGAGGGACTTATGTACATCCACAATACAAGTTGGTTTCTATCGATCAAACGAAACCGCTGCGGAATTATGAACCATTTGTCCCCGCATCACAAGCGCATCAAGTGTATTCTTGCTCATATCCTAGTGTGAACAAATCTAGGAAGGCATGGTTAGAAGTATGTAAAGTTAAACCGAGATTTAAGATAGATTTGCCAACTAAATCTTCATTAGACGAAGCATTTCAAGAAGATGACATACTAAACCCACCAAGTATGTAACCACGCGACAGTAGAACCCGATATAACATTATCTCATCCACGTCAAACAATAGAACTCGATGAGGAAGATTTTGACGAAGGAGATGATGATGAAGAAGAACATGTTCGACATCGGAAGATGAGGAATTTAGTGATGACTAGTACACCTTACGGGTTTTAAAAGAATTTTATTTTATTTTTTTGGCCAAAAACGATTAATGATTATTCTTTGTTTTCGTGTACATGGCGCCTCCCGCAGGTCGTGGCGGGATCGTATCGGCTCCCGCCGGGCGTGGAGCACCCCCATCGACATCGGCTATGGGGGCGTCCCCACGAGTCGGGTGGACCCCATCGGGGTTCTACCGACTCTTACTCGGTGGATAGCCGCCGATGTTTCGAGATTTCACCTGAGGTATGTAATAATTGCTTTTATTAATTTTAAATATATCAAATTTCACTTGGATTAACCAATTTTCAATAATAGGCGATTGCTTGAGCCATCCGGATTGGCCTCGACAATCGTTGATTGTTTTAAAAAGATCAATAACCCGACCGGGTTCACTTGGAAGCCGACTCCTCCCGAAATTAAGGAGCAAGTATTTTGAAGAATTTAAGGTTAGTTTTTCTTTCAAGTTTACAATCTTATAATTTAGTATTTATTTATATATATCTAACATGTATAAACATGTAAATTGCGAAAGCACTTCGCGCTGTGGCCCAGGACCGGGACCAGTACCCACCACATGTGGCAGAAGAGGGCATCCAAGAGGTTCAGCGATTGGCACTACGAAATGAAGCAGGGCCGCCCTCAAAAACCGGACTACATCAACACGAGAGAGGTGGGCGGCCCTCAACGACTCCTTGGATGCGGCCGAGGTGCTCCGGAAGTCGAGACGCTTCCCGGTGCCGCGCAGTCGAGGCCCGAGCCGGGCGCCGGGATGAGCAAGCACAAAGGAGGGTCCCGGTCAGCCATGCAGTACTCCCAGTCTACGGTAAGTCTCATTTTATTTTATTTTTTTAGCTTCTTATGTCTTTGTTTTTGACATAATTTTGTTTATGCATGTTATGAATAGGCTTCTCAGAGGGGATACTCCTTAGAGTCCACCGCCTTTGACACTTTCCAGAGTCTCCATTACAAAGATGGAGACTTCTCCAACATGAAGGCTGCGAGACTTCATGTAAGCACACAATTACAATATATAGATTATTATTCTAGAATTTTGAGTTTGACTAATTTCTATTTAATATTGTAATAGGCGGAGGTGGAGCGGATTCTTTGCTGAAGAAGGCCCCAACGCGGATAAAAACGCGATTTATCCGCGGTTGGAGGGGGGTCGGGATAAGAAGCGGCTCTACGGTTTCGGGCGAGGAAGGGAGCGGCTACATCAACGCCGCCGGCCGCTCTTCTACTTCCTCACCGGGGCCATCCCGCAGTAAAGCCGAGATCATGCGCCGACCGGAGGAGGAGTCGGCGGCTAGGAGGAGCCTCGAGGAGCGGTCGCATTTATGAATGCGCAGATGACCCAGCTTATGGAGATGATGGGCTCCTCTAGCCGACGACAGCCTCCGGACGACAACGCTGATCAGTCCCCTCCCCCCACCTCTTTATGATTGATTTATTTATGGTTTATGTATATATACTGAATATTTTGATTTTAGGATTTATATATTTATATTTCGGTTTGCTTTTTGAGTTGATTTGAATCGTTATATGTGATGTCTTGGTTGGTTAATTGTATATGATGTGTTGGTTGGTTAAAAATTGCAGGTTGTCGATAACTTGGTACAAAAAACAAAAAAAATTATTTAAAAAAAAAAAAAATCTATCGACGCTTTTACCGACGGATATTTCCGTCGGTAAATAAACATAAAAAAATTACAAAATTATTTTAAATTTACCGACGGAAAATTCCGTCGGTAAAAAAAACGTAAAATTTATTTGAAAATTTATTTTAACTGTACCGACGGAAAATTCCGTCGGTAAAAAAATAAATAAATTATTTAAAAAATTATTTTAAATTTACCGACGGAATAATCCGTCGGTAAAAAAACAAAAAATTTATTTAAAAATTTCCTCCTCGACAGAATATTCGGGGACAAACTTCCGACGGTTATTTTCCGTCGGCATTCCGTCAGTAAAAATTGCCGACGGAATATTCCGTCGGTAATATTTACCGACAAAGCCTGACCCGACGCATTTCTTCCGTCGGTATTCCGTCGGTAACTTTTTTACCGACGGAATTAAGTGGTTTACCGACGGAAGTTTCCGTCGGTGTACGGTGAATTTCTTGTAGTGTATGCCAGTTATGGCGGCTACTAGTGTAATTTGAAGCTTTTTTATCTTGTTAACAGAGAATCCATTTGCTCATAAAAAATATGCTAAATTGTTGGTCATCATGTTGAAGTCGAGCACGTTGACGGCTGAAGCATTGATATCCCATGAATTCAAGCTACTAATTCTCTACGGTTTTTTGCTTTTGTTCTTTAATTCTTGTTTTTATTTACTTTGGTTTTTTTAATTCTATTTTTTGTTTTTTTTTTACTAATTAACTACATGACATGGTTTTTTTGTTTTTTCTTTAAATTAAATAAAGGATTATCCACATATACGCTTATGTGGCACATGTGTTTATATATTTTGGGATATAAATTTAGTGAGAAGGTTATTTTGATAGGAAATGGATAATATGAGGAGTAGGCTTAGCCCTCCATTTTTTAAAATTTATGATTGTGATTATTTTGAAGTTATGTATTTATTTAATACTTTATTATTACTTAAAATATCATTAAGGGTATATGTGTCCATTTAAGTTCTTTATTTGTGTAACTGCTACCAGGGGCGGATCTACAGCCGGGTCAGGTGGGTCGATCGACCCCCGGCCGCCGGAGTTTTTCCTTAGTAGAATTATGCCCTCAACTTCGAACCTCATTACTCAAAGTTGAACTCAAACCAATTTTATGTCTGCAAATTGCGCACAGTGCCGGCGTGTTGGAGAAGAAGAAGATGAAAAATGTTGGGCTTGGCTTTACTCATTTCTTAAATTGTTGGGCTCTCATATTTTAAAATTGAGTTATCTACAAATTAAGAGTTAACATAATAAAAATTGGGCCTTTTAACTCTTTATGCCCATTTATCAAATACAAAATACAATACATTTTATAAATATAAAAAGTCAAAATGTATTCTTGAAATTGAATAGAAAAAACTCTCACCCCCACCTCTACCCCCTGGTCCCCATTTCTTGAGATGATGGCATTGGCAAGTTGAGCGATAATTTGCTTCCACATTCCAGCGGCAGCCGAGTAGATTGTGATTTGTGGGTAGCTCTCAAATCCCAATTTCCTCTTCAATCTCTATTCTCCAAGAAATTTGTCTCTTTCTTCCTTTGTCTTTTTGTTTTTGAGCTTGAGAAATGACCAATAAATTTAAGTAGTGATATTATTATCTATTACCCATTTTCATATAACAAAAAACAAAAACACTCAATCCTTATATTTACTACACAAAATACCCAACTTTACTTACATTACCCTTACTTTTTCAAAAAGTTGACTGACACCAATCATTTTCAGGTGTTTTACTGAATTCGAGACGAATTAATTGAAGAAACAAACCAAAAAAACACATGAATTCGAAACGAATTAATTCGAAACTTAAATCCCGCTCACATAAATTCAAATCCCGCTCGAAAATAAGGTTGTCAACACCTGAATCCCGCTCGACCGAGAGACGAATCCCGCTCGAGCACCGTCCGAATCCCGCTCGTGGACAAGGAATCCCGCTCGGCAGAATCCCGCCGCCCGTCCCGCCCTGTCCCGCCTGGCCCGCCCGGCGTCAATCCCGCCCCGGCGCCCGTCCATCCCGCCGCCACGTCTGCAAATCCCGCTCGGCCGACAGCAAATCCCGCTCGGAGAGCGGGATTTTACGAGCGGGATTTCATCCAGATCTAGATCTGAATCCCGCTCGTCTCCTCTCTTGCATTCAGTTCTGAAAATTTTTTTCTCCTTCTTTCCGTCGCCGAATCCCGCTCGAGAATACGATTTCGAAGTTGAATTCGACTCCAAAACACAAGAATGGCTTTCCAGGTTAGTCCCGCTCTAATTCTATAGTTCCCGCTCGAATTTTATCCGTTAATTTGGCACGAATCTTAATTATTTGATGTTAATGTTTTTTTGAGAATTATTCGAATTTGAGCATGAATTTTGTTTAATTAGTTGAATTTTATAGAATTATTCGAATTTGGACAAGAATAATATTGTTTAATTCGTTAAATTTTTTGAGATTATTCGAATTTGAGCATGAATTATGTTGAATTGGAGCATGATTTTATCATTTTAGGAGCATGAATTTTTCTGAATTTTGTAAACATGATTTTATGATTTTCGTAGCATGAATTTTTATGAATTTTTGGATCATGATTTTATGATTTTTGTAGCATGAATTTTTCTGAATTTTTGGAGTATGATTTTATGATTTTCGGAGCACGAATGGGTGATTTCCGATCGAAAAAATAACGGAATTCCCGCTCGGCCGAACGCTTTTTTTTTAACTATTATATTATATCGGTGCAACCCATTTTTAAACGAATTGATCTTCTCGATGCGACTCCGAGGATAGACATAGAGTTATACCCGAAGATTTTTGATATAATTAAAAAAAAATTGGAGTTTTGGAGGACGGTTCTTTAGTAAACGAATTTAGGAATGGAGTTTTCGGTAGCTTTTTGGATTGGAGGGTGGGTAGGAATGCAGCAAGGGCCCTCCATATATTAATGTGTCATGAGATTGAAGCGGCCGGAGACGATTCGGCTATTTGGTTTTCCGTGTCCGGGATGATAACCCGCTTTTCTTGTTTCGATTACGCCCTTGTCACGGGTTTAAAGTTTGGATCCAGCAATTTTGATCCGCATGTTCAGCAAGATCCCAGTTCCTCGACTGTGTACAAACAGTTAAATGATTGTACACCAATAACGGGCAGAGATTTGTTGTCAAAGTTCGAGAATGGAGACTTGAGATTGGACGAGTTGGGCTATTTGAAGGTGGCTCATGTTCTAGCCTTAATTTACTTTTTCTCGGTTATAGCGACACGAAAATAGTCGACACGTGGATGTGGGTATTAGTGGATGATCTACGTGCATTTGACCGATTTCCGTGGGGCTCCTACACTTACGGTGCGCTAAAGCACTATTGTAGTTTTGTTCCGAGAATGGCGGAACAGGCGTCCAAGAAATATCATTTCTATGGACCCGTTTGGGTACTCCAGGTGTGTTTAATGATTTTATTAATTTAATTATTAGAATTATTCATATATATCATGTACTAATCAATATTGATTTTCATTCATTGTAGATTTGGTCCTACGAGGCTATTCCGGATTTTGGAGCGATCTGTGCAGAGAGGTTGTCTACAACCGAATTTCCTCGTTGGAAGAATTGGTTCTTCGGTGGAGGACAACCAAAGAAGCTTAACAGTTTCTGGCATCGTCAGGTAAAAATATTAAATTTAAAGTTGATTTTGTTTAATGTAGTCTAATGATAATTTTATTTAATGTAATTGCAGTTTGTTGTTCGAGATGGTCTCACACCATCCGATGCGGAGACACAAACTTATTATTGGCAGAGTGTCATTAGAGAAGATCGACTCCATGTGTCATATATTGCGGTTGAGAATCCATTACATCCGACGATCATAGGGGACCATGGGGTACGAGAGCTATACAGATTCGGACAGCAGACACAGCGTCCGACCAGTTCTAGAGGAACCGGACAGAGGCAACGCCGTTCCACTGAAGGTGGTAAACGGGTCCGAACGGAGACTGGAGAGAGGGAGCCCGATCAACACCATATCTTCACCGTCGAAGACGTCCGTCAAGTCGTTAGGGAGGAAAAGCAAAAATTGGAGCGAAACTTGCTGAAGGAGAATCGGAACTTGCGACAGGAAATAGTTCACGACGTGAAGGCACTATTTCGGTCGATGTTTGGTCGATCTAAAAGCCGAGGATTGGCTACTACATCCTCTTACACGGGTGGTAACCGTACACCACACGGTCTTGTTAGGAGTGAATCGGTGTCGATGAGACACCGTCGTGACCGAGATGAGGATATGGGATATCACTCTCCCCAGGTTGAGGAGGAGAGATCCACCTCGGTGTACCGCCCCGTGATTGAGGAGGAGAGAGCCACCTCTGTGTACCGCCCCGTGATTGAGGAGGAGAGAGCCACCTCTGTGTACCGCCCCGTGATTGAGGAGGAGAGAGCCACCTCTGTGTACCGCCCCGTGATTGAGGAGGAGATAGCCGCCCCGGTGTACCGGCCCGAAGTTATGGATCTGGATGACGAATCGGATAATGAGGCGGAGCAGCCGGTCATTCCACCGATGCAGGGTCGACACAGCGTATACGAGCGTGGATGTTATGCTCCGAGGTCGGTGAGGAGCATGTTTGACTATGTCGACCCTGTTTACGGAGATTGTCCGCCTCGTCGAAGCTGGTCCTACGGTGCACAACCCATGCACCCACTTCCTTTCGACGGTGGAAATTGGCGCCAATATTATGCTCCTGTTCAGGAGCAGCCTTCTGCACACCGCCCCGAGGTTGGTGCATCGTCTGCGAACCCGGTACGGGTCGAGCCAACCTTGTCGGACGACCATAATTGGCTCGATGATTTTTCTGTCGATACAGTTTATCAAGTACCGTATAATATTTAATTTTTCTTTAATTTACTTTATTAATTATAACATTTTTTTAAATAAATATCATTTAATTTTAGGGTTTGACGACTCCCCGAGATAACCCGTTTGGTGCTCCAGCGATGATCGCTCCCATAATAGCTGAAAATTATCGGCAGCACCGTTTATCAAAACTATGGTGTTTCACGTATGCTGCTAATTATCCTATCCCCCCCCCCCCGATTTATTCGACGACCTTGAGAATCTAACTAAGGAGTTAGAGCAACAATCCATGGATTTATACATGGGAGCACTGAGGAAGTTGAAGAGCCACGGGGGTGTCGATGTGTTGTCTACTCCCCACTATCATCAGACCGTGATAGTTGATTCGATTTTCTTCGTAAGTAATAATTCAATATATGTATTATGTTTATTAAATAATTACTGACATTTTTTTTCATTTATTTAACAGAATGTTCTCTGCTCGAATTGGAAGAAATGCGTTCCGGATCCCGATTCTGATATGCACGACGTGGACTTCAACTATGCACATTTCTGGAAGCCGAATGAAAGTCTCATGGAGTACATTCTCGGTAAAAACTTGACGGAACATGCGCAAAAGTGGTATAGTGTCAAATACGTAAGTATTTATATTATTTTAGCTTAGTTAATTACTTATAATATAAATTATTCATATAATAATTAATTCTATTTTTTTGAAGTTGTTACTGCCATGTCTCTGCTTCGATCACTGGGTCACTGTTCGGATTGACATTGGTCATTGGAGGATTGAGGTTTATGATTCTCGGGTAACGCACGGTCATTGGAGGATTGACATTGGTCATTGGAGGATTGAGGTTTATGACACACACTCACACATAACCGGGTGTGTTGCCCCACTTGATTGACGGGTAAGTGGCAATGAATCTCTCAACTACCATGCAGGCCATTGGTCCACAACTCTTATCATCGTTTTGCACCAACTGCTGCTCATGAGGCATAATCTGAACAGTGGGCGAACGCGGTAAGGGATCCTGATATCCAAAGTAATTAAGGCGCCAGTGCGTTCCTAATTATTTTTTGATTGTCTGCAACGAAGGCAATCACTTCATATAAATAATTACTGACATTGGTCACTGCAACGAAGTCAGATTAGTATTTTTAATTTTTGATTTGAACTTAATATTTTTTTTATTTAATTTAGGATTTTTAAATTTTGATGAAGTAATTGATTATGAAAATTACGAAATTACGAATCCCGCTCGGCCAAACGAATCCCGCTCGGCCAATATACGAAATTACTAAAATATACGAATTAAGTGGTATTATTGCCTATTATCCATTATCCATGTTCGTATAACAAAAAAAATTACGAAACCAGCTCAGCCAAACGAATCTCGCTCGGCCGAATCGGAATCCCGCTCGGCCGAATCGGAATCCCGCTCGGCCGAGCAGGATTCGTATAAAAAAACAATAATCCCGCTCGGCGAGTGGGATTCCGGTTCGGCCGAGCTGGATTCGTTTTTTTGTTTTATATACTCCCTCCGTCCCATTCCACTTGTCTTATTTCTTTTGGGCACGGAGATTAAGAAGAGTGGGTGGTTGTGTGTAGATGAGTGTGTGATTGTGTGTAAAGAGGTAGGCCCCACAAAGAAAAAGTGGTAGGTTGTGTAATGATTGGGCTTCCTTTTTTGGAAACTAGACAAGTCGAGCGGGACAGCCCAAAAAGGAAAACTAGACAAGTCGAATGGGACGGAGGGAGTATATTGTATCGATGCAGCTCGTTTTTCAAAGAATTGATCTTCTCGATGCGAATTTTTTTATTACTTTGACAATTAGAAATTACGATATACTAAAATGCTTCCGCCTCCAATGAGTTGATTCCCGGACACTTCCTCCTAGTATGCCTGTTGGTCCGGAGACGATAGTCAGGTGTAGAGGGGGGGTGAATAACATTAGCAATTTAACATGGTTCGGATACGCAAGATCCTACGTCCACGGTCCTGACAAGGCAGGAGAACTTGTTGATTATTCTGAGCAAGCCTCAGCAAGTATTCTGTACACTGGACAGACCCTTCTAAGTTATAGTCCTTAGCGACTTTACAATTCAAACCTAAGTTCGAAAGGGGGGCATAATCTCCAACTAAGAAGGAGTTCTTACAATAAGAACAATTCACAAAAAGTGAGCTCCTTCGAATTTCTAAGCTATAGATATGGCAATGAGCTTAGCTAGAGAAGAAAGGGATCTAAAGATAACTCTAGAGAGAAGAACTAATGATTTTCTATGAAGGCAAGTTCTTCTCTGGATGATCTTTAATTTGCTAGAGTGTTTGTGAGCTTGAGCATTTTCCCTTGTGAATCCCGTGCGTGGAGCTCTGATTTCTTCTCTATTTATAGTTGTGACCAGGCATATGTCCGTTGGAGAAGACGATGCCACGTGTCACAAGCTTCCAAAGAAAACGGCCATAATGTTCGAATTGTTGCAGCAGGGCAGTTGACACTGTACATGAGAGCAGCTTTAGTTGGTCAGAGCAGGTAAAGCGTTGTCTGCTTCTCATTGGTTGAGGTTTGTGGTAGGTGAGAATGTGTCAGAGATTAGAGTTGACTAGTCCACATCCTCGTATGATCTTCTGCTGAACTTCGAAATGACTTATACGACTGGGTCATTTTCTGTCGGATACAGTAGACTCAAGACAGTCTCTGTGTTCTTCGGCTGAGTCGTCTGACGAGCTGATAAGACTTTGGTGGGTCAGTTGATGACTGCGAAGGTACTGAGTTTTGCATTATGTTCTTCTGCTGATAACTATCAGCTGATGGGGTATCTCCTACTGAGGTCAGATACAGCTGAAGTCAGAAGAATGCAAGCGATTACACTGATGACGTGGGGTTCTGGAAAGTAACTTCGTCAGAAGATCAGTCCAACAGTTTACCCCATACATGACTTAGACAAAAGATAAACAACTACGAAAAGTCTAGCCTATACATCAGCTAATCCTATCGACACTACACTACTGATATCAGCTGGGTTTTGGGATCTTCAATTCCATAGTACTACTATGATTTCCCCCAATATTATTTTAACCACTAATCAGCTGAATACCATCTACTGACTCATAACCCAACAATTTCCCCCTAATTGATGATGCCAAAACCCCTATAAAATAATAAACATGAATACTAGACTACTGACTATAATTTCCCCCTAATTCATCTGAGGATTCAGTTAAGATGAAGTGATTATTTGACTTCAATAAGTTCAGTAGAGAGGTAGGCAAAATCCGAGAAACGGTTATGTGTGAGTGTGTGTCAGATCACTTCAGTGATCAGTCATGAAGGAAAAACACAAACAAATGTTGTGAGACAATGAGTAATTGTCTGGCAAGCAATAGAAACTGATATATATGATCAGAGAATTACAAGGTTTCTATCACTATTACAGCAAATGAGATAAGAAGGTCAAGTCTGACTTCTGAATTTCTGCGTTCTGTTCTTGAAGTCAGCAGACCTGTCAGCTGGAGGATCCAGATAATAAAACTTGTATATTCTCTTCCGCAGAGTCTGGATTTCCTCGAGATCATCAGGCTGATCAGAACTGAGATTATGATGATAAGCAGCAGCCTCGATCTCATCTTCTATCTCTTTAGTACAAAGCACGCCGCGAGCTATCATGGGTGGAGGGATTCTTCTGAATGCTGGAGCTCGGATGGGAATCTTCTCTCTCTCCATAATTGGCACAAGCTGATCCGCCAGCTGGGGAAAGTTATGATGAAGATATTCTTCAAAAAGTTGATCAGCAGGTATCCCCGATGGATAGAAGCCCCACACGTAGTATCCCTTGATAAAAGATTCTTTTAGTTCCTCCCATAGCTCATTTAGCTCGGCTGGTACCCATTTATCTGTGTGCGGAGTAGGCGCTTTCTTAACATCAGCTGCTGGCTTCTCGGATAAGCTAATCATTTTAGCCAGGTCAGCTAATCTTTTCTTCTCTCTAAGGGCCACTGATCTAGTATCTCCACTTCGGAGACTAAGTCCTTTCAGCGTTGCCTTCCAGGTAGCTCTGTCTTCACCCTCTTGTTCAGGAGTTAGAGTGGAAAAATAAGCACTCTGAGCTGAAGACTAGACTACAGTAGCTAGCTTCTTCTGAGCTTTCTCCTTCTGTTTGTCCAAAATTTTCTTAGCCTTGCCTTTTGCAGATTTGGCAGTTACTTTCTTAGGCTCTTTGGCTTTCTTAGCTTCTTCCAGCTGATGCTCCTGATCCAGCTGGTCTTGCAGCTGTTGAGCAATTCTGGAATCATAAGCATCGTGCTCCGCTTTAGTTTTGAATTTGGGCGTCGGGGAGGATGGAGGAGTGGTTTCAATTGTAGTCTCCTTCCCGGGCCTTTGCGGTGGCAGTTGGTGAGGCTCTTCTTCATCCTCCTGATCGAGGAAGCGAGCTATGTCCTCGATGTGCTTAGCAGATGAGATATGAACTGCCTCAGTCATAGTCGGTCGGAGAGGGGTATACTCCAGGAGGAGTACAACTGAACTGGTTTCCGCCTGAGCGGCTGAACCTTCTCCTTGAGGTGCAGAGCTGGTTCCTTCCCCCTTATTATCTCCCTCAATGATCTCTACTACAGCCGGTTCTGCCTCAGTTTCTTCTTTTACATCTTCTTCCCCCTTTTTGGCATCATCGGCCTGGGAGAGGTGAGTGTGGATGGCTTTCACGTCTTTTTCCAAGTTATATGCAGAGTCTTTGATTTGGGTAGCAGTTGCCTCAAAATCCTTGACCAAGTCACAATACTGCTCCCAGTCTTTCTCTTGATCAGCTCTGAATGTCTTCAGTTGAGCAGCTGACTCCTGACGGAGTTTCAGCAGAGACTGATCGTGAGACTCTGTCATTTCTTTCTGAATGGCTTTCAGTGCCTCAGCCTGTTGCGTAATGGCTGATTGAAGGCTAGAGGTAACTAATTTGTTTCTCTCTTCCATGGTGGCCTGGACTGTCGCGAAAGTCTGAGTCAGCTGCTCAGAAAAAGATTTCTGCTGAGCTAATAAGAGCTGCTGACTCTGAGCGGCTAAGTCCGCCTTCTGAGCTGAAAGGGCTGCCTCAACGATCTCCTGAATATTAAGTTGAGGAGTAGGAGCTTCTGAGGCCTTCTTAACCCCTTCGGTCAGTCGGTCGACTCTCTCAGTCTGGGCCTTAGTGTATTGAGCTCATTTGAGATGCACGTCTTTAGCGAGGAGACGATTCTTATCTCCTTAGCGCCTGATAGCTTTATTGACCGACTTGGAGGTCACGGAACCTATTGGTTTTATCTGGTATGAGCTGGTTCCGAGCCTCTGCTCAGACATCGCGACTTGTTGCTCTCGACTTGGCTTCGAGGCAACTTGAGCTTCACCTGATGTGGAGGGTGGTGGTGATTGGCCCTTTTCGTGGGGAGTGGAACACTCAGCAGAACCTCCCAATTCTGCATCCTTGGGTGGTGCCTGTTCCATCTCTTCATCATCCTTGTCATCTTTATCATCGCCATGATGAGATAGAGGCGAAGGGCTGTCACCGGGAACTGAGGAGCGCATGCTCAGTAGATAAAGCATCGCTGCCCTCAAGTCTTCAAAGGAAGCAAGGTTAGCCGGTTCCCCAAACCCGATGGATGACTGCAATTCCTGCTCCTCGGTAAGCAAAGACAAAACTGACTGAGTCCTGATAATATCCTCGAGAATGTCCCAGCTGAGGAACCTCAGCAGCATTTGTGTCCTAGCCCTTATGGCTATATCCACTAAGTCAGGATGCTCAGAGATCTCAGGGATCTGAGCATGTACTTCTCCTGTAGCTCGGAGACGAGTGGAGTGTAAGGCTGTCCACTCAGAGGAAGTCTCCTCAGTCGGTACCCTGATGTCCGACTGAGTCTCCTCAGAACTAATGCACTGAACTTTGTCCTTATCATGGCACCCTCAATGCCGGTGTCAGAATCTAGGAGCTGTTCTTCTTGAGTGGGTGGAAGAGAGGCTTGTTGAGCTTGTACTGCTGGGACCTCAGACGGTCCAGTCTTAGTAAGCCTCTTCTTCTTAGGTGGGTCGGCGGGAAGGGGTAAATCAGAGACTACTCTCTTCGGTTCAGGCGGCCCTCGCCCGATAGACTTCTCAGCAGTGGCTCTCGTCTTGAATTTAGTGAGCTTGCTGTCAAAGTATCTGGAGTCAGCAAAAGCTGAACTCCTCGAGACTGATTGCTTGATAAGTATGGACATCTTCGTCCCATACAGCAGCTTCCAACACTGATTAGGCTTCTCGTCCCGGTGGGCGAGGCGTCAGAACTTCGAGCTCGAGCCTTCGGCTCGGCTACATAATAGTCCGTCCAATTAACTTGGACTCCATCATCAATGGCCATCATCAGCTGGATGCGCGGCTTAGACAGCTGATCGTAGGAACCCGCTGAGCTCGTGAGGATATGAGATACGATATATGCGAGCCCTCGGTATTGCGGTAGCAGAAGGTTCTTCGGTAGCGCTGTCTTGAAGGTTATATCCTTCCTTCCACAGAACTTCTGAACATATGAGTTCATCTCCTTCTCCTTATAGCCTAGAGGAGAGATTCCAGTCGCCGGAAGATCAAAGACAAGTTCCAGAGCATCCCTGATGTTGATCGTGCTCACTAGCATCCCACGAGTTGGGTACTACTTCCTTCATGAAGGCAAATGAAGATTCCTCAACCCCTGAATCTAGGGTTCTCCAGTTGTAGTACACTTCCGCCACTTGTCTGGGCAAAAATGCTCTGGGTTGCTTGGAAACGAGCAGTTCTAGTCCAGAACTCTCAATAGCAGTGAATACGGGTGCCAGATAAGGAAGATCAACTTGGCGAAGCGCCATGGTCGGTTCAAACTGGATGCGAGAGATGATGATTTCATCGATATTGGTAGGTGTCATGCATCTTGTCGCCATTAGAATCTGAGAAAAACTCGTTAGCACTTGAAAATAGAGTAAGTTAGTATGAGTTTTAAGCAATATTAAATACATTACCGAGTGATTTAGAGCTTGAAGATACTAAAATGCAGAAGCGATCTTAAGATTTGGAAGAAAACCGAATTGCAAGTGGAAAAAACTCTAATATTTCGGAAATGGCGAGAAGTGAGACGAAGACGGAAGACGAAAGATTTTATAAGATCATGCAAAATAAACCGTTTAGATCGAACGGCTAGGATTTAATCTTTCAATCTAATAGACAGCTGAGATTTAATGATATAAAATGAATGATTACCTAAGCCGCCTATAATCTAGACCCACGAAGGATAATGCGCAGTTAAAGTAAGTGAAAAGACATGCATTAAATGCGCTGCAGGCAGCATTAAAGACTAGGTCATTTTAAATAAGAATGGTTTCCTACTGACCTATCCTTAAAAAAATTAATTGCGGGAAATAAATGTTCATTAACTACTGAGTGCAATCGACTGATATAATAAATGCGAGCATGCTTCTGAAAAAGTTTAAGTATGTAATACTACGCAAACATCTTCAGCTGAACTTTTACGATCAGCTGGTTACCGTTAAGACTAAGGAGGATGGTTGACGTGCTGATGACCACGTTCCCCCTTACTGTGTACAGTTGATTCTCCCGACTGAATCAATGTACTGAGTTTTCTGACCTATCATACTGGTTCCTTTCATTTGATACCAATTGTTGCTAATTGTTGTTATCAGTAGTTGTCTTCTACTGATGTGATTAAGTAGGATCCAGTAGACCTAGCTCATCTGATAATTCTCTGAATCTGTTCTCAGCTAGTGGTTTGGTCAGTATATCTGCCCTTTGCTTGTCAGTATGGATATCCACGTGCTTGCATCTCGTATGGAGAACTGGATTCTGAGTGATTGCAATAGCACTTGTGGAGTCACAGTAGATGGGCACTTCATCCTGAACTATACCATAGTCTCTCAGTTGTTGTCGAAGCCAAAGGATCTGGGCACAACAACTTCCAGTAGCCATGTACTCAGCTTCAGTAGTGGACGTTGCTACTGAGTGTTGTTTCTTTGAAAACCAAGATATCAGTTTGCTGCCTAGGAACTGACACGTTCTAGAAGTTGACTTTCGATCTATCCTGCATCCTGCATAATCAGCATCAGAATAACCTGTCAGTATAAGATTATCATCAGCAGGATACCATAACCCAGCGTCAGGTGTTCCTCTTAGATATCGCAGAATCTTCTTTGTTGAGTCTAGATGACTTCGCTCAGGATCTGCTTGAAATCTTGCACAAACACCTACAGCATAAGTTGTATCATGTCGGCTAGCTGTTAAGTATAATAAAGAACCAATAATAGCTCTATAATCAATAGAGTTAACAGAAGCTCCCTCTTTGTCTAGATCGATTTTGAATTTTGTATTCATGGGGATCTTGACTGGCTTGCTAGAGTCGCAGCTGAATCTCTTGAGAATATCTCGAGTGTATTTGGCTTGATTGATGAAAATTCCTTCAGGTGATTGCTTTACTTGAAATCCAAGGAAATAATTCATCTCTCCCATCATGGACGTCTCGAATTTCTGTTTCATCATTTTCTCGAATTGCTGACATATAGTCACGTTTCTGCAGCCGAAAATGATGTCTTCCACGTAGATTTGCACTAGTAGAATGTCATCTCCTGACTTTATGTTGAACAAGGTGCGATCGACTATCCCCTTCTGAAAACCTTTCTGAAGTAGAAAGTCTGATAGGGTATCGTACCAAGCCTGGGTGCTTGTTTTAACCCATACAGAGCTTTCCTAAGTCTGTACACCTGATGTCCCTGCTGAAAGCCGGGCGGTTGTTCCACGTAGACTTCTTCCTTTAGTACGCCATTCAGAAAAGCTGACTTTACATCCATCTGATATACTTTGAATCCTTGATGTGCTGCGTAAGCTAGGAAAAGACGAATAGCTTCCAATCTTGCAACTGGAGCGAATGTTTCATCAAAGTCGATTCCCTCTGCTTGACAATAACCCTTGGCAACTAGTCGAGCTTTATTTCTGACGATGACGTTGTTTTCATCACGCTTGTTTTTGAAGACCCACTTAGTACCAATCACGTGCTGATGTCTAGGTCTGTCAACAAGCTCCCAAACTTCGTTTCTGACGAACTGATTCAGCTCTTCTTGCATGGCAATGATCCAGTCAGCATCATTGAGTGCGTCCTCTATTGACTGAGGTTCTCCTGTAGACAAGAAATAAGAATAGAGTGAGCTTTCTCTTTGACTTAATTTAGATCTTGTCCTTATAGTTGCTGATGGATCTCCAATGATGAGATCTGAAGTATGAGTGTCAAGCCATGAACGTCTAAGTCTGGCCTCTTCTTCTGATACTACTTCTACACAGTCAGTAGGTGTATTAGGCATTTCAGTAGTACTGTTTTGTGATCATGTAGGTTCGAGTAAGAAGGTTAGGATCTACTGAGTTTCCAGGTTCAGGGGCATTTAGCTCAGGAACATTAATCGTTCCCCCTGAGTTTATATTCTCAGTAGAGGTCTCAGTTACCACGGGGGCTTCCTCATCAACCGTTGTTACCTGTTGTTGATTCTGTTCAGTAGAATCAACCGGGGTCGCCTACATTGCTTGTTGGCTGAGTCTGAATCTCTTCATCGTCTGACTCATCATCCCAACAATGCTGGATCTTTTCAGCTTTGTCAGTTAGTGCGAGATCCTGTAGCTTGCTGCTGACATCTTTAGTATTTGTCTCTGTAGTTTTCCTGTTCTCAGTAACAAACTCATCAAAAACAACATGAGGGCTTTCCTCCACACAAAGGGTCCGATAGTTAAAGACTCTGAAGGCTTTACTGACTCGAGAGTATCCTAAGAATACTCCTTGATCAGATTTGCTATCAAAGACCTTCAACTGATCTTTCCCATTATTATGGATAAAGCAAAGACAACCAAAAATATGAAAATGAGAGATAGAAGGAATTCTCCCTTTCCATAATTCGTAGGGTGTCTTCATGTGTTGCTGTGTAAGTAAAGAGCGATTCTGAGTATAGCAGGCGGTGTCACTAGCATCAGCCCAAAACTTTTAGGGTAGTCCAGAGTCTGCTAGGAGCGTTCTTGCTGCTTCTTTGAGTGTTCTGTTCTTTCGTTCAGCAAGTCCGTTCTGCTGAGGGGTGCGAGCTGCTGATGTCTCGTACTGAATTCCCTCTTTATCGCAGTACTCCTTAAGTACTGAGTTGAGAAATTATGTTCCTCTGTCTGAGCGAATTCTTTGAATCTTGATGTCCTTTTCCACACTAAGTTTCTTTAGCAGATTGGGCAGCTCAGTTTGGACATCAGATTTGTTGGCGATGAAGATGACCCAAGTATATCTCGAGTAGTCGTCAATAACGACGAGGGCATACTTCTTGCCTCTTATAGTCACTGGAGAGACTGGCCCGAATAAATCCATGTGCAGCAGCTGAAGGATTCCATCAGTGGAAGGTGAAGGAATAGGCGAATTACTACTCTTTGTCTGCTTTCCCTTCAAGCATGCTTCACAATTTCTGTCTTTGATGAACGATTCGTTGGGCAATCGTCTGACTTTAGAGTTCTTGGCGAGCTTGTTCATAGTCTTGAAGTTTAGGTGGCTGAGTCTCTTGTGCCATAGCCATCCTGACTTGTCACTAGATTTCGTCTGTGCAAGCAAGCAAGCCTGAGGTTCTGCGGTATTCCAGTTAGCAACATATGTATTCTTTTTCCGCGAACCTGATAACACTATTTTCCCTGTAGATTTATCAACAATATCACAGAAACCAGCGTCAAAGATTACTCTGTTAAGATTATCACAGAATTGACTGACATAAAGGAGATTATGTTGAAGTCCTTCAACATATGTTACTCTTGGAACTGAAGCAGTCCCAATGTTCAACGTTCCATATCCCCTTGTGTAGCCTTTTGAGTTGTCACCAAACTCAATTCTGGGACCATCTTCTTGTACGTAGTTGGTCAGCAGGCTTTTCTGGTATGTCATGTGTCTCGAGCAGCCGCTGTCCACTATCCAAGGGTCCTTATGCACCTCAGCCTCTTCTCCGCCCATCAGACAGTATTCAGCCGTATCTTCAGGAACCGTCTCTCCGATCTCAACTGCGACAAATGTAGCTTCGTCCTCAGAGGAATACATGAATGTATCCTCCTCAATTGAGTTGTCGGATATTTCTCCGGCTATGTAGGTCTGCCTTCTTTTGGCAAATTTATCTCATCTGGCCTGCCGTTCTGCTCGTTGAGCAGCTGAGAGTTCGGGACAGTCGTACTGATAATGTCCCTCCTTCTTGCAATTGTAGCAGGTAGATGTTCAGCTGCTTTTTCCAGCTGAGTCTTTGGATGGACTAGCAGCAGGCTCTGTGTTCCTGAATTCAGTAGAAGGTTTAGATTCTTCCCTTTTCTGATAATCTTTCTTACCTGAGGGAGAATCTCTGTTGTATTTCCTCAGCTTTCTGACTCTCTCCTTTTCTCTTTGATATTTGAGAGCCATTAGTGCTAGCTGGTTAGGGCCTGACGTCTCAGAGGACTTTGCTACTGTTGTGGCCACTGCCGTGCTTGAGGAAACAGGTTTGGCTCCAGTTTTGCTGACTGTTGCTTTGAAGGCATGGTCAATCTGAGTGTCAGCTGGAGCGCTGGAACATCGTTGGGGTAGGCTATGCTCAAATTCCTCCGTTTTCAATTCTAAAAATATAACATCAAGAGTTAGAGCATTAAGATCAGAGCGACGTAAATAAGTAGCAAAAGGAAGCCACTTCTGTCGAGGTAGCGCTCTCAAGATCTTGGTGTTCATCTCCTTATTGGTGAACGACCTCCCCAGCCCGTTGATAACATTGACTTGATTTGTGAATCTGACGCTGAGCTCGTCAATGGTCTCACTGAGCTCCATTGCAAAGGCATCGAACTTCTGAAGCTCTAAGTCGAGCTTGTTCTCTTTGATCTGCGGGATTCCTTGGCTCAGTACAGCCAGGGCATCCCAAAGTTCTTTTGCCGTATTGCAGTCTTGCACCCTCCTGAGATGAGAGTCACTGAGCGTTGTCAGTATTGCGTTTCGCGCAACTCGGTCGAGGTTGTGCTACTTTTTCTCTTCTGGCGTGAAGGCTGATTTTTCTATAGGGATCTTAGCACCAATCTGTGCTCCTACACCTCCCACAGCGGCGAATTCTACACTGTCGATCAAGGGAATAATGGGTCCAGACTCAAGGACGTCCGTCATGCTGTCGTGCAGCGATGTGAGGTGTGCCTTCATTCTCACGCGCCATACCGTAAAGTTCTCTATCGAGAACATTGGTACCATCCGAATACCTGACATGTCAGACATTATGTGAACGAGTATAAGGATGAATGAAGAGATGCTTGTGCAGAGAAAATGTTTTCAGGATCTGTTCGAGAAGACCAGTAGTACAGAACTGGCGGTCAGAAGAACACCGAGGCTCTGATACCAATTGTTGGTCCAGAGACGATAGTCAGGTGTAGAGGGGGGGGGGGTGAATACACCTGATCACAGTTTCTTTTTCTCAGAACGTGAAGGACAACTGAGCTGCAGGTTGCGGCCCGATGAACGGTGCAGCGCGATATTAACCTTCGATCACGGGTCAGAGTGTGTCAGCTACTGAGCTCTTCTACTGACTTAAGTCAGTTGTTGAAACTCAGACGGAGACGTTGTTAAGTGTAGGGCCCGGAGATTCGTCTCAGTTTGAAAACGTGTTTTCGCAAGTTAAAGTATTTTGGCTAGTGCACTTTTATAAATACGTTTTATGCAAAGATATGATTTTAAACCAGTTTGTATGCAATGCAATAAAACAGTAAATAACACTAGCAATTTAACGTGGTTCGGATACGCAAGATCCTACGTCCACGGTCCTGACAAGGCAGGAGAACTTGTTGATTATTCTGAGCAAGCCTCAGCAGGATTCTGTACACTGGACAGACCCTTCTAAGTTATAGTCCTTAGCGACTTTACAATTCAAACCTAAGTTCGAAAGGGGGGGATAATCTCCAACTAAGAAGGAGTTCTTACAATAAGAACAATTCACAAAAAGTGAGCTCCTTCGAATTTCTAAGCTATAGATATGGCAATGAGCTTAGCTAGAGAAGAAAGGGATCTAAAGATAACTCTAGAGAGAAGAACTAATGATTTTCTATGAAGGCAAGTTCTTCTCTGGATGATCTTTAATTTGCTAGAGTGTTTGTGAGCTTGAGCATTTTCCCTTGTGAATCCCGTGCGTGGAGCTCGGATTTCTTCTCTATTTATAGTTGTGAGCAGGCATATGTCCGTTGGAGAAGATGATGCCACTTGTCACAAGCTTCCAAAGAAAACGGCCATAATGTTCGAATTGTTGCAGCAGGGCAGTTGACACTGTACATGAGAGCATCTTTAGTTGGTCAGAGCAGGTAAAGCGTTGTCTGCTTCTCATTGGCCGAGGTTTGTGGTAGGTGAGAATGTGTCAGAGATTAGAGTTGACTAGTCCACATCATCGTATGATCTTCTGCTGAACTTCGAAATGACTTATACGACTGGGTCGTTTTCTGTCGGATACAGTAGACTCAAGACAATCTCTGTCTTCTTCGGCTGAGTCGTCTGACGAGCTAATAAGACTTTGGTGGGTCAGCTGATGACTGCGAAGGTACTGAGCTTTGCATTATGTTCTTCTACTGATAACTATCAGCTGATGGGGTATCTCCTGCTGAGGTCAGATACAGCTGAAGTCAGAAGAATGCAAGCGATTACACTGATGACGTGGGGTTCTGGAAAGTAACTTCGTCAGAAGATCAGTCCAACAGTTTACCCCGTACAGGACTTAGACAAAAGATAAACAACTACGAAAATTCTAGCCTATACATCAGCTAATCCTATCGACACTACACTACTGATATCAGCTGGGTTTTGGGATCTTCAATTCCATAGTACTACTATGATTTCCCCCAATATTATTTTAATCACTAATCAGCTGAATACCATCTACTGACTCATAACCCAACAATGCCCAACCACACCACATATGCTGCATTTTTTCGGACCGCGTGTTCTCCCCTCTAGATGTACTTGCTTCGGCTCCTGAGGGTCGTCTACTATTCTTCGGTCTCCCTGCATGACACGTAATTAATGGCGGCAACACGACCATTGAGGCCACATCTTCCGGCACCCCCCAATTACGCATAGGGGCTACCGGATATAGTGTTCCGGCATAAATCATCTTCCAATTCTCAGTCTTGTATGCATCCGACACAAAATCTAGTAGATTTAGTCCGGCAACCCTATAGATAAAAAATCTGTTAATACACAATTCCAGAACAACCCTATAGACTGAAAAACTATTATACCTCATAGCAGCACAAGCATGCGAACACGGGATCTCATCGAGTTGCCACTCACGACATTCACAAGCGTTTCTGCTGATTTGAACTCTCCATTGATACGTTCCGTCGTGAACCTTGAATTTTTCTCCGTGCACTGACGCAACAGTGAAGTGATGCGAATGGTCCTCCGACGGAGCTAACTTTAGCTCTGCAGCAATTGTTAGAGGATTATCTCGTGCCATGGCTTTTGCTCGACGTTGGTCACACCATTGTTCCACCATGTGACCTATTACCTCGATCATAGAGCATATCGGCAGACGTCGTGCTGTGACCAGTCTCGAGTTGATGGATTCAGCTATGTTTGAGGTGAGCTGACTGTACCGGCGAACGGGAGACTTCGATCTAGACCACTTTTCCGGTCCGACATCTATTAACTTCTCGTATGCCTCAGGATAGGCTTGACGAATTCCTTCCATCGCACGATCAAAATCATACATCGTATAAGCATAGGCAGCATCATGATACATCTTGATAAGAGTTTGACCATATCGTGTAAGCTTATTCTGAAGATGATAGTAACAAGTGCCATGGGCTGCTTCCGGATAAACAACCTCGACCGCGTTAGCTATGCTCCGGTGTTGATCGGATATGATTATTAAATTGGTTGGCATCGTAAATGCTTCTCTGAGTCGGGACATGAACCACGTCCAAGAGTAATCGTTCTTTATTGGACCCACACCAAAGGCTAGTGGAAATATTTGGTCGTTGCCGTCTATCGTAGCAGCCACAAATAACACTCTTTTATTCCTTCCTTTCAAGTGAGTCGCGTCGACCATAATCAGATCTCGGAGGTTAAATACCCACGGAGCACGAGAAACATTAAAAGCAACGAATAATTGTTGGAAACGACCTTCTGAATCGACTTCGAGATCAGTCATTGTACCTGGATTCGTTGTTTTTAGTACGTAGAGGTAACTAGGAAGCATCTTGAACGAATCTGAGTGTCCGCCATAAATCATCGCCACAGCACAATTACGGGCTCGTAGAGCAACACTATAGCTTGCTTGAATGTCGAATTCACTCTGGATAGCTGTCATAATTTCTTTCGATTTTAGGACAGATTTTTGACGGCGCATTCGCCGAGCAACATAAGCAGCTAACGCCTTTGCACGAATCCTTCTTGGACCAGTCTGTGAAAAATCTCGATTACATGTGTATTCGACATGCAAGCAGTTTACAACCCACAACACATCTCTGCGAAACGACGCCCGTAGAAAAAATGGGCAGTCACGACTCCGTCTGCATTTATACTCAACCCGACCACTGTCAGAACGAGCCACCCTAAAATCGAGACCTTGTTCCATGTGTCGAAGTGCAACAGCAACAAACAAATCCGCCTTCTCCCAGAATGTCGCACCTTCACGGAGTGGATAGTCCACAACGTGATCCAGATCTCGAACCATAGGTGAACCCGATGCATCGAGAGGAACGAGAGGAAGTAAACCGTCATTTACTTCTTCAGTGCCACCATATATTAATTCGTTGCTTGGAAGGGCACGATTGTCCGGCATGAGCATAGATATCAGTTGATTCACACCACCTTCACGTCTGATCCATGCCGCAAAGTCGCCAAACGTACATTGATTTAATGCACCAGCCACCTCAACGTTTTCTTCTTCGGATGAACTATCCAAAATATTTTCTTCATCACTGTCGGATACAACATGGGTATCCTCTTCGCGAAAAAAGGTTTTCTGTTCGCGAAAATTCTCAGCCCGATTGCTACCACCCGCTTGATCTTCAAAATTGAACCTTGAACCAAATTGTTCAACAACATCGGGTGTATGATAAGGTTGAGCATTAGAGTGCTCGAGAAATAAAGTCGGCTCGATTTGTGTAGTACAAAGACGAATTAGGTCAATATCGGTCGCGAGAATGGACCTAAGCTTGACACCATGACGAGAAACGTAGGTGTAATAAATTTCATAATTTGAAGAAAGTGAAAAAGGATTAAGATTGTATTGAATGAATTGTCGTAAAATTGGGATACAAACACTGTTCACAGGAATGCAGACAACTCTAACTTCACCACCAATATACTCGGACAAATTGTTAAATTGCCCGTTAAAATGAACAATAATATTATACCAACTATCCATTTTTTTTTTGATGAAACGAGGAAGCAAAATTCTACAGAAATAATTTGTAGTTGAAAATGAAAAGAAAGAGGAGTGAGTGTGTTCGATTTTGGACTTCAATCACGATATTAATAGATAAAATCACGATTTTGAAACGAGCGGGACTAGAAATGGCTGAGCGGGATTTAGTGACCGGGATTCTGCACAAGCTGTCAAGTCAAAAAAGTTGAGCGGGATCCCGCGAGCGGGATTGGATAAGCCGGGCGGGATCCCGCGAGCAGGACTGGGCCACGCTCGAGCGGGATCCCGCGAGCGGGTTGCGGGCGGCGAGCGGGATTCCGCCACGTCACGAGCGGGATTACACGTGGCCACGCGGGAATCGGCTCGGCCTGCCACGTGGCCGAGCGGGATTCCACGTGGCCGAGCGGGATTCGGTCAGTGCGTGAGCGGGACTCGGAGTTAATCATTTGCGCACGAAACGAAGCAAAATAACGGTTTTGCAGGCTGACAAGTCTGAAAAGTGGGGATATTTAAGTAAAGTTGGGTATTTTGTGTATCAATTATAAGCTTTGGGTAAAATTGCCTTTTCGATTTCCGATTTGGGTATTTAAGAAAACACCCCATTTAAGTAAGTCTTTCTTTAATTCTTTTTAATGTTTTGTTTTGTCTTTTCAATGTTATTGTTTGGTTTTCAATTTTAAAAGTAATTAATGGTGTATTTAGTATTTAGTAATGTGGTTGCTCTTCTTAGTATTATTTATTTGTTTTTTTAGAGATGTTTCTTTGGAAAGATTTTTCAAGATACCACCTATATTATGTTCTAGTACTTGTAATACTTCAACTGGTAAAAAAAAATAGTTGTTACATCATTAGTAACAATTTGAATGGCTTTGTTGATAGAATTTACATTTTGTATTTACTATTTTGATTTTATGATATTTAAATACTACTCTACTTCGACCCCCCGACCCAAAAGTTCTGGTTCCGCCACTGACTGCTACTAACGTGTAATCCTAATCTTCATCTTTTTTTATCTTTTTTTTTATCTTAATCTCTTTTTTCTTTTTTAAACCTTTCCATAATTCCATTATTTAGATGAAATATTCTTTTTTTTATTCTCTTTCTAATTTTCGACTTATGTTTGTTGCATATATGTGTTCAATATAATATATATGTTCTCCGTATGTCTTTTCAATTTCCAATACGTGTTTTCTGCCTGCGAATTTAAATCTTTTGCATATATGTGTTCTATTTTTTGGATATGTGTTTATAATTTTCTGCACATGTGTGTTCATTTCTGCATGTGTGCTCAATTTTCTACATATGTGAGTTCAATTTTCTCATATATATTCATAATTTTATATGTTTGCTCAATTTTCTATATATGTATTCATAATTTTCTTGTTTATTGTTATACCTAGGGAGTTGCAAACGAACAAACATCTTAAAGTAATCTTCTCGTGCATGATATTACGTACCTTCTTTAGTCTCTCTATAACTTTTGCGTCTTCCTTCGTCTCTCAAAACTAGCGCCTGCAAGTTATAATTCTCCATGGGTTTCCTATTTTTTTGGAAAGAGTTTTCATCTAAATAATGGAATTATGGAACTGTTTCAAAAAAAAATTATAATAAACCGTCAGTATCTATATTTATTTTGTTCGATCTACCCTTTTTTTATTATATGATTTTTTAGAAGATAACAATTACCAATAATCTTATATATTGATTAGATAATAATCTAAGGATATAAATCATTCCTATTTCTTATTTTAAGAACTGTTTATGGAATCATTTTGATATACTCCCTCAGTTCCATTAATATTGTCTTGTATTCCTTTTCGAGTCGTCCCAATAATATTGTCTTATTTCCTTTAAAGGCAAAAAACACCCTACATTCAAAAATGAGGTGGGTCTCTCATTACTCACTACCCACCCCATATTCTTATACATTCTCTCTCTCCAAAAGTTTATCTCTCACACAATTCCGTTCTATTACGAATTCAGAAAATTATGATTTTTAGGTTTTTTGGAAACTTTGGATTATTTCTTTAATTACAATATGAAAAAAAATTGAAAAAAAATCAATTGCCTCAATTATACCTTAATAAAATGTGGATGAATTCTCATTTCTTTCTTCCAATCATTCTTCGAAAACCGTGTTAATTTCTTAATACTATTAAAACTAATAAAATATAAAACTAAATCAATTTTCTTAGTCTCAAAAGAAACATGACGATATTAATGGGACGGATGAAGTTATATTTTAGGGAGAATTAGTTTGGGAGTAAATTTTTTGAGAATAGTACTTGTCAACCAAACGGGGCCTTTGGAGATTTGCTCGATTTTTCATTTTAAAAATTGCGATGAACGAAATAAGATAATTACTGATGGGGTTACGCTACAAATTAATATAAAAAATTACTAGACACGTAATTTTATTTTTTAGAGTTATGATTTAATAGTCGGATTTTAATCATTTAAGTTTTACATTAATAGTTTTTATTATTTTTTAAGGTCCGCGTTAATAGCTAATTTAACAAATGGTCTATAAGAAAAAAAATCTTTTTTATTTTTTGAAAGGCGCGGAAACTTTGCCCTAACTCGGGTGGGCCAACTAGATGAAACGGGTCCATGGGCCTGGCCTCTCCCGTCACGGCTGGCGCCATGATGAGAGGTAACCCACGTCATCGCTGATTTGGTGCACGTAAACTCCTTCAAATCGAGAGGCTTCCTATCTCTCCTTCTCTCTCTCTCTGCGAGGTCATTCTCTCTCCAAAGAAGTCGGAAACGAACCGCCTTTCAGAACCTCAAATCAACACCAACTCCTTTTCCCTCTGGAAGAAGAAAAAAGAAGAAAGAGAATAAGAATAAGCCGTATTTGTAAAGAAATTATATGAGTGTCATGCTTCGTCATTCGTAATAGCATCGAATCAAAGTCCCGGCCGATCATAAAGGTCTGATACTTATTTCTAATGTGTTTTCATTCTTCTAGCTTTAATTCCATGTGTTTTTCTAGGGCATAATGTTTTCACACTGGAATTATGTATGCTGAATTCTATTTTTAAGCGTAAGGATGCTGAATTGCTTAGGATTCATTTTCTTTTTGATACTTTTGCCTTAAGCTTAGGGTTTAAGGATGAAAGCTTGATATTAATTAATTTAAGAGTTGTGCTTTATATCTGCACTTAATGTCATTTTCTTTTGCTTTGCCTTTACAATGGAGTTTGTGTTTTGGGCGTGTATTGGTATTGTGAGTCTTTAGGTTTTACGGTCTATTTCCTGTTCTAGGACGAGTTAATTACTTAGTGATAAACTAAATGGTTACGCATATTTAATTGTAGAAGATAGGATGACGGCCATCCAGTCCTCAAGGATTACTGAACTTAATAAGAACGTGTCATTCATGCCTGGATCGGTGGTCATTATTGATGGAATTGAGGCATCTGAAATCCCCCAGACCAGCAGCCGCGATTTGGATGTTTCTTCAGGTGAAAAACTGGGGTTGTCTGAGCGGGCTTTTTCTGCAGCTGGTGCAGCATTTCTATCAGCCATTTTGGTCAACCCTCTGGATGTGGCTAAGGTGCGTTGAAATCTCTATTGTCTTTCTTAGTGTAGTTTTTGACTCAGTAAGAGATAAATGTTCATATTATTTACCATTTTCTTCCCTGAATTTTCTTATTGGGCTCATGTGGCTTGGTTGGATATATATGTAATTGAGGTTTTTTTTTCAGTAACTGGGTAATTAGTTTCCACGCGCGCAATCCTTTATTGAGACTAGTTAACTGTAAAACTCTGAATAGACTTTAAGAATACAACACCCCTCCCTCTCCTGTGAAAAATGCAAAGACCTCTCTATTAGTAGCACAAATTTATTTCAGTTGCCTATATTTGCCCTTCTTTCAATCTTTTTGGTGCTCGAGGGGGGCTGTATTCACAGTTCTAGGAGTATCGCTTTTCACTTATTCACCTCCTGATTATTTGTACTATTTTGTGCGACTTTTCAGACAAGATTGCAGGCACAAGCTGCTGGAGTCCCATACTCTCATCCATTAAGCAACCTTACCACTCGTATGGCATTTTTTGGACCGCACATGGTATGCATGATTGCTTCTGTTATCCTTTTCAACCTTTTTCATTTCATTTCATCCCTGTTAATTATCCTAAAAATCTTTGCCTACAAGAATAATTAGAATTAGAGGCTCAGGTACTGGGTCAACAGATTTCCATTGAACTAGCTTTTGTATTTCTCATTTAACATGACCTATTCTTTTGTTATTCTTATCGTTTGACATTGGTTGTCTGTCTCTACTTCTGTGGCTGAGTTGTTAAACTTAATTGAATCCCAATAGTATTCTACAACACCAAGGTTGAACTCTTTGAAAACTATGTAGCATGTTACTGAAGTGACCCTACAACTGTGTTACATAGAATAGGAGATGAATATACTATAAAGACTTAAAATCTCAGTTATTATGTGCAGCAGCATTAGTGTATATGTCATGGCCACTCTGTATACAGATTTGGTGTGTAATATAGTAACAGCAGGTTGAAAGTTTCTTACCTTATGTTTAGTTATAATGTTTTGACTTGCCTATCCAATTTTTTGCTAGATGTTTGCTGATCTAAGGTGCTCTCCTTCATGTGCACACGCTGGAACTCATGGCACTGTAGCAATTTGTCCACCTGATTGTTTCCGTTATAAGGGAACACGGGATGTCTTTTACAAAATTGTTAGACAGGTTAGTTGTTGACGATAAAACAGTATTAACTAAAAGTGCTCAGATGGCATGTAACATTTTGTTTCTGGGCCTATCAATCATATAATCTTGGGGCACCATTATACTTGTATGCTTACATATGTTCACTAACTTTTACACTTGCTTATGATATTTTCTATGGTTAATAATTTGATTGGACATTTATTCTTATGTCCTAAGCAGGAAGGGTTTTCTGCACTCTGGAGAGGGACTAATGCTAGCTTAGCACTTGCTATTCCAACCGTAAGTTTTAAGTGGTCATGTTGCTAACATGCTACTGTGGGTTTTGGTAATTAACTTCTAAAGCACTGCTTGAGTAATGGATAATTCATTTTCAAACAGGTTGGTATTTACTTGCCATGCTATGATATTTTCCGCATCCGTTTAGAGGAGTTTACTGCACGGAATGCTCCTGGATTAACTCCTTATGCACCTTTAGTTGCTGGCACGCTGGCACGCTCCTTAGCTTGCACTAGTTGCTACCCTATTGAGCTTGCAAGAACACGAATGCAGGTGATTGATAGCTGCCTTTTTATTTATTATTATGCAGCACCTTTCCTTTCAGCTATCTCATTATAATCACCTGGCATTCAGGCGTTTAAGCATCTTAATGGTGATAAAAGACCTCCAGGAGTGGTGAAGACTTTAATTGATGCAATCTCCCATGTCAAAAGTACAACCAGCTTCAATAACAGCTGTAAGTTGATTTTCTCAATCTACCGGTTACAAAACTTTTCTTTTGGTAAAAAGCTAATCTTTTCTTGTCTTTAGACACAACACAAATAAGAGCTGTTTTTGGTTCTTCCAACGCCTTCAATGTTAAAAACACAACCTTACTTGTGGTCTGTTTTTCCCTTGTCCTTGGAATTCTCAAATCATGATACACTAAAAGCTGTTTTTATGGTTCTTCTAATGCCTTTCTAATGTCAAATACAACCTTACTTGTAGTCGGGTTTTTCCCTTTTCGTGGGATATTCGAATCACGATAAATCTTAGTCGATAAGTGGATGTTTGACCCTTTCTTAATTTTGTTAGGTTAGATTTGATAATTTTTTGTCTATTGTATGTAAATTCAATGTATGTATTATTCTCAATGATCTTAGGAAACATAAATATTTTGAGCTTTGAGTTTTCGTACAGAGGTTCTCCCCTTTTCAAATGCATGGACAGCCTTATGCAGTTTCTAGCATTTTCTTATTTTTTGTTGCTTTTTTCTGGTGCAGTGCAAAATTGTCGTGTATTGTGGACGGGCCTGGGGGCTCAGCTTGCTCGTGATGTGCCTTTTTCTGCAATCTGTTGGTCAACCCTTGAACCGGTGTGCTCCATCATCCATGCTTTCTATAGCTTGAAATATCAAATCTTATGCAGTTATTTTTTTAGTAATTCTTACAGGATTGTAATGAGCTTTTACGTCAACATAATGAGCTTTTACGTCAATATGTTATTATAGGCAAGAAGGCAGCTTCTTGGTGTGATTGGAGGTGAAGCTAATGTGGTCAGTGTCCTTGGGGCTAATTTCTCTGCTGGCTTTGTTGCTGGGAGCCTTGCTGCCGCTGCTACATGTCCACTTGATGTTGCAAAGACCCGTCGGCAGATTGAGGTATGCATATCTAAATGGAATACATTGTTATAGAAATATTCTTAGATGGGTTGCAGCAGTATATATATTATTTTCATTGTTTTGGGAATAGTTAGTCTTGAGCTCAAGTAGTGTTATTATGAGTAAGGTGGAGATCTACATTCTGTGGAATGTCATATTCCTGTTAACTCAATGCTGAATAATTTGAGTGTGATTTGGAGCAGTTGACTGAAAAGCTCTTTATTGTGAGTTCTGAAATCCCAGTCTAGCTGATGCTCAAGCATCTTTTGTACTTTCCTAGTTCAGTTCTAGGGTGATTGTGATCATGTAAAGGACTCAAAAGCTTGTTCTTCTGAGTATGACATTTTAATTATGACTGTAAATCCAGTGTAGCTAGATTTAGGTTTAATTACTTCAAATTCACTTTTGCTCTTTTAATTGGAGTGATGGTATTCTAACTTTAGTTTACTTGTTTTCTTTCTCATTTTGCAGAAAGATCCTGTCAAGGCTTTTAGAATGACTACAAGGCACACGCTCCTAGAAGTTTGGAGGTACTTATGAGTAATGCCCATTTATAATTATACTACTTGACAACTAAAAAACACATGAGGTGCTGAATGTCTCAATTTTTCATAATGTTTGGTTTTTGAACTTCTTGTCAATAGATCCATAATACTGCATTCAGTTGCATCAGTAAGTAGTGAAATCCTCTATTTCCTTCGTCAGACTATAAGCAATAGTGGCGTTGTGGTTCATATATTTCTCATTCTGTCTCAACAATTCTAAGTAAACTGTTTGTAGCTTTCTATATCTTCCTCTAGATGATCTAAATTATATTTTCTTCCCCTCGAAATGAGATTTTGATGTAGTTGTGATATTAACAGGGATGGAGGGATGAAGGGCTTGTTTGCCGGTGTTGTTCCCCGTGTTGGCCGTGCTGGCCCTTCTGTTGGGATTGTGGTTTCCTTTTATGAAGTTGTAAAATATGTTCTAAATCGTCAGTATGCTACCTCTTAATCAACCAGAGGCCTTTCCACTGCCTTGTCTCTTCGCCATAAACTATGGCTGCTGACTAAAGCTGACTAAGATTCCCGCAGTTCCACCGAGGCACATAGCGGCGTCGAAAAACAGGAATAAGATTGCAGTCCTGAGGTTTACTATCTAGTAACTTCTGTACATGTGAGGAAATAAATAATATCAATTTTTTCAAGTGTCAAGCAATGCGTTTTCTTACAATTTTGTTTTTTGATTCAAGTGTTTAAGTTAGATTGTTGTCACTTGAGTCTAGACGAGAAGTAGATATTTTGTAGGGAATTTTGTTGAGTCATAACCTGTGTTTTATGAGTACAGTTCAGTTCTAATTGAACCAGTTAGTCAATTTTATTCATTGGTTTTTAAATATTCTACATTTTAATTCATCGCTATCTTAGTAATATATGTAAAAAAATTGATCACAAGGTTATAAGTTTGAGAATTATGATCCCAAAATATATTATTATTGATGGAATTGGTTCTCAACCTATTTAAAATTGATTTATTTGGACGTTAAAAAAAATCAAAATGATTATTATTATTTATTTTTTGACAAATTAAAATTTTTTACGAAAAAAAAATTAAAGTTGATCCTTCAATCTTTTCAGTATTGGATGTTTTGGTCCTTGTTAAAATTATACCGAAAATACCCTTTAAAATCGTTGATTAACAAAAAAAATTAACAGAATAACCAATTCATCCAAAATTCTATAATTTAGGGGACCAATTAACTAAAAAAAATAAATAAGGGATCAAATTGGTCAAACAATTACAATTTGGGGACTAAAAGGTCCAATTTGCCTTTTTATTTTTTTAAAGGTCAAATTCACTTATCATCGCAAATAGTTTAAGGATCAATTCCACAAATTAACAAATATTATGAATCCCGAAATGTTATTTTAGACTTATTAGATTTGGTTTTCTTCCAAAACTCGACACCTTCTTAATATGATCCATAATATTTGTTAAGTTGTGGAATTGATCCTTAAACTATTTGCGATTAGTGAATTTAACATTAAAAAGCAAAAAGTCTAAAATAACCAATCATTTTATGAATTAATTTTTTTTTTTGAAATTAGTCGTCAAACTTAAAGTTTGGCCGAATTAGTCCTCGAAAATATCTGTTCTAAGAATGCCATTCGAATATTTTATTAATTATTTTAAAATATCGTTGACTAATCGTTGGTCGATGAAAAAGTTAACGGAATGACCAATTCCGCCTAATTTCATAGTTTGGGGACAAAAAAACTAAAAAACATACTTAGGAACCAAAATGGCCAAAGATGCAAAAATTGGGGACTATTTAGGCCAATTTGCCAAAGTTAAAACCTAATTTTTTATTCGACACTCGGCTTTTAAAATCCACCAACTTTTAATATTTTTTATTTCAACCATAAACATATAAAATCAACTTTTAGTATGGGTCCCACTAATATATAGAGCTGGCAAAATGGGTGGGTCGGGCCGACTCGACCATGCCCAGCAGGCCAAATTGATTTTTATTGGTGGATCGAGCTGGCTCATTACTTTATCGGGCTGCTATTTATGAAGCCCAATCCGGCCAATTATCGGGTTTTCGAGTGGCCGGACTTTACAGTGCAAGTTTTTTAGTTTTTTATGCCTTATAAAAATATATTTTCTATTGTAAAATAAAATAAAATGTAATTATTAATTGCTTGACCTTTTATTAAAAATTATAATAAAAATATGATATACTAATTGATACAACTATAGTAGATTAAAATAAAAGGTTACGTGCACACACGCAAAAGCATAAGCAAAATTAAAAGTCTCATCGTGCATGGAGAGGTTAATCCACTAATTAGCTGTGTTCTTAAAACCGGCCCGCTGATTGACCCGAAAAAATAATTTTTACCGGTTGAATCGGTCGAACCGGTTCAACCGGTGGGTCGACCAGGTGTGACATCATAATTATATGATTAAATGATATAAATACATAGGTATTTTAATAATATTAATAATAAATATTAAAAATGACTTACAAATATATAAAACAAATATAAGCATATTTACAACTCCTAACCGATGTGGGATGAGTGTAAGTAGTTAGATGAAAAAAAAGTTGATGAAAAAGAAGGAGAAACCATCCCACATCAAATAGAGAAGAAAACCAAACAGAAAAATAACCTATAAATCTATCTCTCCCTGTTTTAATTACCTTCCAACAGTTGGTAATAATCGGTCTTGTTGGTCCCGAGAGTGAGTTCGGGTGTAGAGGGGGGGGGGGTGAATACACCTGAATCCAAATTTCTCAACTTCGAACACGAACAGTCCTATTCGGGGAAGATGCCGTCGAAATGATTTAGCGTACTGCACAACCGTTACGAATCGTGTTAAAGGCTAAAAGTCGACTCGGCCGAGATCTCGCTAACCGACTAGGTCGAATTCGGTATCGATCGGCAAGAGTTCGGTGCGCGGAATAGTGTAGGCCCAAATCGGTTTTTTATGAGAAAACGTTTTAAGTCTCGGTTCGGTAGATAAGAAGTTCGATATGCGAGACGGTTAATTGATTTTAAATAAGATGTTCGGTATGCACGGTAAAATCAATGTAACAAGAAAAGAACGTAAGTAAACGACACAGAGATTTTTAAAGTGGTTCGGATATCAACAATCCTACGTCCACTGTCCCGATAGATCAGGAGGCTATTTATTATACTGAGTTAGTCTCAGTCAGCTTGTGCACAGGACAAAGCCGTGGCTTGGGGATTATACTGAGCAAGTCCCGGTTACACTTCTATCAAACTTAAAGTGTTTGACAAACTTCTCCAACAGTGAAGGAGTCCTTATACAATAAGGATTGGGTTCAAAAGTGAACTCCTTCGTCTAAGCTATGGATATATCGGTTGTGCTTAGGGTTAGAGGGATGGGAACAAGAATGTAGCTTCTAGAGCGACGAACAGCTGAGGTTTAGCTATAAGTTCGTGTCACGTCGCTTGGATACTAGATGCTTTATTGTCGGTTCAGCTTGGTTCCCTTATGAGCTTAAAGGTAGTCTTTCGCCGGAGATAACTCTTTCGATTCTTGCGGAAGACTTAGGCTTTTCTGGTTCTAGCTCGTTTGAATGCTTGTGTATGTTTTGGTCGTTTAAGCTTATGCGCATTCTCTCGTGTCTCAAATCTTGAATGATCCCTCTATTTATAGAGCAGAGATTGGAAAAGATCCGTTGGAGACGATCTTCTTCTCTCTCTTTCTTTTTGGTAGCAAACGGCTCTTTTGGCGTAGGTAACAATGCCTTTTCCTCCTTTTTCCGGAAAGTGTTGACTTGCAGCTTTAGTAGGTAGGATGACACGTGTATGTTTGTCATTTGTCGAGGCGGATAGAGTGGTTGAGACAGCACAGACTTCGAGACAAGCTGAAGCTGACTTCTCTCATCCTCGTATATGACAATGCTGATTGTCTTTCAAAAGATTTCGACGATCCCCGAAGACTATCCGCCGATCTTGAGTCGACCTTGTATTCGGTAGATAGACAGTGAGATAAGTCTAATGAAGATCGGCTACGAGTCCAGTGAACTACTCCTGCTGAGTTCAGTTCGACTGACTCTCTCGCATATCTTGCTCCCGCCGAGTCCAAGTATCACTGAGTCTTCTACACTGGTGCTGAGGCAAATAAGCTACTGAGCGCCTTGACCAAAGCAGAGTGTCTACTGAGTCTGACAACATATACAACGGAATGGTTCACCAATTAGATAGGGTTTTGGGATCTTCAAATCTTCTCAACAGTTCAGAGTACATAGGCTACTGAGCTTGGTTCAGTATAGAAGATAGAATCATTTCCCACTGAGTGAAACAGTGCTGAGGATAGAATCATCACCCAACAATTTCCCCCTATTTGATGATGCCAAAACCTATCATCTATGCTAACACTAAACAGACGAGAAACAAATCTCCTTACAATTTTACAAGTAAGATCGGAGGAGATGTTCCATCGATTCTAGACATCGAAAAACGGGGCAAAAATAATTTCCCCCATTACATAGAAGCAATACTAGCGAGAATCTAACAAAGCAATAAACCGACAAGTAATAAAGAAAGTGAGTGTGTGTCAGTAATCACTTTAGTGATTCTGAGTGTTAAAGCATAAGACAAACACGGCTATTTAGACAACAAGTTGTTGTCAGAGCCAAAAGAAGATTTGTATATATAAGAGTGATTCGGTTTTGTACATTACAAATCTTGCTAGACTATGAAGAGAGAATACTAAGACTATGGGCGCCTAAAGCTGCCGAATCCGGTCCATGAATCCTTGCGATTGTGTCTCGTGCAGTGGCACACCATACATTCGGTACGTGGTCTTTCTCGGCTTCAAGTATTCCGCGAAGTCATTGGGTTATCATCTTGTAAGAATCTTTGATCGCCAGCGTCCTTCACTTCAGCTTCAATAGTCGCAACATGAATTGAGTCATCCATTCTTCTTGGAGGTGGAATGATTCTTGGTCCGGGAATCTGAATCTCTTTCCCTTCTGAAATGGCATTATACAAGTGGATGTAGAGATCCACTTCAGGAAGCATCATCCATTCGGCATAAGCTTCACTCTGAGACTTGTTCGGCCGAATCTCCGGGAAATAATAGCGTTTGATGAACTCAATCTTCGAATTTTCCCATCTCCGAGTGAATTGAGCCGGCATCCACTCGTCTGTTCTCGGCCATCTGTGAGATTTCCGATCAGTGGCCTTCTTTCTGAACTTCCTGTAACGATAGGGAATGTCAGCTTTAGCGGGGGTTACGTGCCCGGCTTCTTCCTCGCATGCGCTTCCTTAGAGCTTCCGGATCGGCTAAGTGGATTCCGTTTCTCGTAGCCTCGATCCGTCTCTCGTTGGTCCCGAGAGTGAGTTCGGGTGTAGAGGGGGGGGGTGAATACACCGAATCCAAATTTCTCAACTTCGAACACGAACAAGTCCTATTCGGAGAAGATACCGTCATGAAATGATTCGGAGCACCCTGCATAACCGTTACGAATCGTGTTAAAGGCTAAAAGTCGACTCGGGCCGAGATCTCGCTAACCGACTAGGTCGAATTCGGTATCGATCAGCAAGAGTTCGGTGCGCGGAATAGTGTAGGCCCAAATCGGTTTTTATGAGAAAACGTTTTAAGTCTCGGTTCGGTAGATAAGAAGTTCGATATGCGAGACAGGTTAATTGATTTTAAATAAGATGTTCGGTATGCACAGTAAAATCAATGTAACATGTAAGTAAACGACACGGAGATTTTTAAAGTGGTTCGGATATCAACAATCCTACGTCCACTTGTCCCGATAGATCGGGAGGCTATTTATTATCTCGAGTTAGTCTCGGTCGGCTTGTGCACGGGACAAAGCCATGGCTTGGGGATTATACTCGAGCAAGTCCCGGTTTACACTTCTATCAAACTTAAAGTGTTTGACAAACTTCTCCAACAGTGAAGGAGTCCTTATACAATAAGGATTGGGTTCAAAGGTGAACTCCTTCGTCTAAGCTATGGATATATCGGTTGAGCTTAGGGTTAGAGGGATGGGAACAAGAATGTAGCTTCTAGAGCGACGAACAGCTGAGGTTTAGCTATAAGTTCGTGTCACGTCGCTTGGATACTAGATGCTTTATTGTCGGTTCAGCTTGGTTCCCTTATGAGCTTAGAGGTAGTCTTTCGCCGGAGATAACTCTTTCGATTCTTGCGGAAGACTTAGGCTTTTCTGGTTCTAGCTCGTTTGAATGCTTGTGTATGTTTTCGTCGTTTAAGCTTATGCGCATTCGTGTTGTTAATCTTGAATGATCCCTCTATTTATAGAGAAGAGATTGAGAAAGATCCGTTGGAGACGATCTTCTTCTCTCTCTCTCTTTTTGGTAGCAAACGACTCTTTTGGCGTAGGTAACAGTGCCTTTTCCTCCTTTTCCGGAAAGTGTTGACTTGCAGCTTTAGTAGGTAGGATGACACGTGTATGCTTGTCATTTGTCGAGGTGGATGAGTGGTTGAGACAGCACAGACTTCGAGACAAACTGAAGCTGACATCTCTCATCCTCGTATATGACAATGCTGATTGTCTTTCAAAAGATTCGACGATCCCGAAGACTATCCGCCGATGCTTGAGTCCGACCTTGTATTCGGTAGATAGACACTGAGATAAGTCTATCGAAGATCAGCTACGAGTCCAGTGAACTACTCCCGCCGAGTTCGGTTCGATCGACTCTCTCGATATCTTGCTCCCGCCGAGTCCAAGTATCACTGAGTCTTCTACACTGGTGCTGAGGCAAATAAGCTACTGAGCGCCTTGACCAGAGCAGAGTGTCTACTGAGTCTGAAACCTCAGAGACAAACAACATATACAACGGAATGGTTCACCAATCTGATAGGGTTTTGGGATCTTCAAATCTTCTCAACAGTTCAGAGCACATAGGCTACTGAGCTTGGTTCAGTATAGAAGACATAATCATTTCCCACTGAGTGAAACAGTGCTGAGGATAGAATCATCACCCAACAGTCTCGCCTCTTCGCCTCTATATAAGTACCGGTCCATCTGGGCGAATATGGCTTCAGTCTCATCATCTAGCTCTTTAGGTTTCTGGGAGGCATCTTCTGAGTCAGCAGGGGTACTCGATTTTTCTTTCGATGTACCACGCTTCTCGCACTCTGCCGCTTCTCGCTCCTTCTCCTTTTCCCTGTCATCATCGTCTTCGATCCTGAGCTTCCTTGGAGGTAGCCTGGCAGGCTTTCTTCCTCCTCTGCTTGGAGCTTTAGATTTTCTTTTCACAAGCTTAGGCTTAGGCTTGTTTGCAGCTTGTGCTTCAGCAATCTCCCTTGCCAGCTTTTCATCAGCGGCAATCTGAGCCTCCTCTTCAGCTGAGATGTATCGTTTCGTTTTCTTTGCTGGAGGGGTCGGGAGTTTCAGTATCTTTTTGCCTTTGCCGTGAACAGGTGGAGGGAGAGGTGTTTCCTCTTCATCTGAATCTTCAGCAGCCTCCTCAGCATACTCTGCGACTTCCTTAATGATATCACTGGGAGTCTGAGTCGCATGAGCAGCTTGGGTTCCCGAGCCACTTGGGCCGGTCTCGGTGTGCTCGCACTGGGACACCCCGGGCCTCACCCATTTCGCCCGAGTCTTCTTCGAGTTCTTTGTACCCTTAGATTTTTCGGTTTTGGTGGGGGTCGGCTTCTCGGTACTCTTCTTTCTTCGCTTCAAGTATCCTTTATCTTTCCTTCCCCCTTTTTGGCATCATCAATAACAGTCGGGGTAGGGATTAGTACTGACCTTTCCAGACTTTTGTAAGAGGTTGACAGATCATCAAGACGATCATTGATCTTAGTCAGAGCCTCATGCAGCTCGTTCCTCTCAGTGGCAAGATCTACCTTGTACTTCTGGTGTGAGAGGTCAGCCGCTTCCTTGAACTCTTTCAGCTTTTTAGAGATCTTATCTTCCACGACCAACTGAATGTTTTCAAGTTTGATCTCAGTGGCCTGGGCTTGTTCAGCGAAGGACTCAGAATGAGTAGACAAACATGCCTTGAACTCGCAAGAAGCTTAGCTTGTCCTTCCCGGAAGATCCCGAGCCGATCATCAAATTTCGTCTGGCCGAGCCGGTGCTTGAGTGACAATAGCGAGAGACATCGGGGCGGCCGATTGGGACATAGAGGATTTCGGCCCACGAAGCTCGGTAAGCGGTGGCTTCGGCAGTCTTCTTCCACACGTTGTGGATCGCCTTGGCGAGGGCACGGTTCGAGTGCCTTGGCTTTTGATAGCCCTCGCCACATACTTGGAACGTCGACGATGCGGGCCGGGCGCTACCTCGAATGCGGACTCCAACAAGGGCTGAGCGGGCTCTGTGGATGCTGAGGTACTAGCCGTCGACTTCGCGAGTCCAAGGATACCGAGCGGACGCCGAGCTTCTTCGGTATGTTTATCCTTGTCCTGGGGATTTCCCTCATCGAGGCTTTCCGGGGGCTCGAATCACGGGTGGGTCGTCATGGTCGACCCATCCGAGGGTGCTTGGGCCCGAGGCAAGTTGTCGATCATGTACCATTGCCGGCATTGCAGCCCTCAAATTTTCCATTGAGCTGAGGTCTTCGTGCTCGGAATAGCCTATTTGTTCCCTCAATCTCAGTTCTTCTTCATGAAGCCGGCCGACGGGGAAAAGTGGAGAACTAAGCGTTGTAGACGAGGCCACTCCTGATGTCGCAGCAACATGTGGAGTCTTGCTGATTTGGCAATAAGCATCAGATCGGAGTAGTCAGCAAGCTCCGGAAGCAGTTGAAGAATTTCTCGGGATGCTCTGGATAGAATCACTGACGCTTCCATCCTGATTGTTTCTTCTTCAGACGCCGTCTCAGATTCCAAGTCGATTGGAGACGTCTGATGTTTAGCAGGTGGCATACTGCTGAGTGGAGGAACTGTGAGGGGGCTGTCTAGGCGTTGAATTTCTTCACTGTGAGCTTCAGTAGCCTCCCCTTGTTCCATCTCTATTGTTTCGTCAGTGGAGACTCCCTTCTCCACTGATTGAGTCTTCTCAGAAGACTCTGGCTCATCTATTAGCCGCAGAGGCTGAATAGGTTGCTGAGTAGCCCGTTCAGCAGGAGTTTCAGGAGATACCTCAGATTCAGTAGGCACGTCTGGGATGGCTTTCTTCAGTTTCTTAACCAGTGCCTTGGATATTTTTGCTGGAGGTGTTCTCTTCTTTGAAGGTGCAGCCTGCTGAGGCTTAGTCAGTTGAGCTTGGGGACCTGACCCTATCTGCTGAAGGGTAGCAGACTGGTTATGGAAGCGCACCTTTTTCACATTGAAGTACTCTTTATCATCAAAGGTGACTTGATCTGAACCACAGTGGTCTTCAATCATTACTGAGAGCTTCAGCCCATACAGTAATTTCCCCTTCGCGCTCAGGATGCGTGTTGACTTGTCAAACTTGGCTGCTTGGATCATGAATTCTCGGATGAAGAAATCTGTCCAGTTGATCTTAGCGCCATCGTATATCGCCATCATTAATTGGATCTTAGGTCGGGAGACCCGATCAAATGAGCCGGCTTGGCTTGTTAGCGGTGAGTGACAATGTAAGCCAAGGCTCGTATTGTGGTAGCATGGCGTTCTTGGGAAAAGCGGCTACGAAGGTTGTTAGCTTTCCACGAGAATATGGATAGGTACTCGTCTACCGAGTCGTCATTGTAGCCTACGGTGCCGATTCCTTCGGATGGCAAGTCAAAGTTGTTCTTCGATGCTTCCTTGATAGATATATGTTTCGGCGATTGGGAAGCATTGTTGATGGAGTAAGTTACGAACCTCCCAATGATGTCTCCGGAGATGGAGTCCGAATTGAGGTATATTTCAGCCACTGTCGAGGAAGGAAGAACGTTGGCTTCCTCGATAGAAACTTCTCCAGGCCGGACTCCCGTAGAGATGCGAAGATCTCATCCATGTAGTCTAGGTCGCACGCATCGAATTCCATGACCGGTTCGCACCTGCACACGACCTTTTGCAAGAATGTCCTCCATGTTATGAGGGGCATCTATAGTTATGTTCGCCATAGTACTGTTACATAAGAATCTTATTAGTATCGGTTTTAGATACAACGGTTTATATATATTGATACGAAGAAACGAGAGAATACAAGAATGAGTTCTAATAAGCATACCAATAAAATCGAGATAAGATATGAAGATGAAGTTGTAAGTAAGGATTGCTTTTGCAAATCTCGGATTTTTCGGACTTGAAAGATTTGAAGTATGCTAATGGCGGTTTGAGAAGATATGATCAAATATATATATCAAACATGAAGATGAACAGTTATTTGATCAAAGGTTGAGTTTAAACTGCTTTATAGAATGGACGGTCAAGATTAGAAGATATATTATAGGTAATGATCGCATATGCCGCCTAAGTCAAAGCCAGTTGTAAAAATAGCCTAAGTAGTAACTGTGAAAAGACATGCATTAAATGCGCGCAGAGTTCAGCAAGCTTATGTATGGAATGTCGTGCATTAAATGAAATCCGTTAATAATAAAGACAAACCAAGAGATATTTATATCAAGCTGAATCTTTGTCATAAATGCAAGGTACTGTTATATAAATTACTACTGAGTAGAGATACGCAAACCTGTCAGCTGAACATAGTAGTCAGCTGATACCTCGTGTAGATGGTTTCTGAATCTCTACATACTGAATACATTCGATCGAGAGTGAGCATTCCCCCCTACTCGAAATGGTCCTCTCCTCGAAACCTTTTACTCGCCCGGGGTCAAGTAGGGTCCAAGCAGACCTAGCTCTACCGAAAGTTCTCTGAATATGGATTCAGCTAGAGGCTTGGTCAGTATGTCAGCCCGTTGCTTGTTAGTATGGATCTTTTCCATCCTGATATCCTTCTTTTCGACATGGTCACGAATGAAGTGATGTCTGATGTCCACGTGCTTGCATCTCGTGTGTAGTACGAGATTTCCGAGTGATTACAATGGCACCGGTATCGCGAGAAGATCGGCACTTCATTCTAAATGACGTCATAGTCTCTCACGCTCGTCTCGGCCCAAAGGATTTGGGCGCAACAACTTCCCGGCAGCCATGTATTCGGCTTCGGTAGTCGACGTAGCTGCGAGTGCTGTTTCTTTGAAAACCATGAGATCGACTTGCCGCCAAGGAACCGACATGTTCCCGAAGTTGATTTTCGGTCAATTCTACATCCCGCATAGTCGGCATCGGAATAGCCGGTTAGTTCAATATTATCATCAGCTGGATACCATAAACCCATGTCAGGTGTTCCTCGGAGATAGCGGAGAATCTTCTTTGCTGAGTCCATATGGCTCTGCTTGGGATTCGCCTAAAATCGAGCACAGACACCTACAGCATAAGTTATGTCAGGACGAGTAGCTGTTAAATATAATAATGAACCAATTATAGCACGATATTCGGTTTGGTCTACTAATACTCCCTCTTTATCAAGATCTATCTTCATATTCGTATTCATCGGGATCTTGATAGATTTGCCGGATGTGCAGCCGAATCTTTTGATGAGGTCTCGAGTGTATTTGCCTTGATTGATGAACGTTCCCTTTTTAGATTGCTTGACTTGAAAACCAAGGAAGTAGTTCATTTCTCCCATCATTGACATCTCAAACTTATCCTTCATCATCTTTTCAAATTGTTGACACATGATGACATTCTTTGATCCGAATATGATGTCATCCACGTAGATCTGCACAAGTAATAAGTCTTCTTCCAGTCGAATGCTGAATAGAGTGCGGTCTACTGTGCCTTTCTGAAAACCTTTCTGAAGAAGAAACTCATACAGGGTATCGTACCAAGCCCTGGGTGCTTGTTTTAACCCATACAGAGCCTTTATGAGTCTATATACTTGATGTCCCTGCTGAAAGCCGGGCGGTTGTTCCACATAGACTTCTTCTTTCAGCACGCCATTCAGGAACGCAGACTTCACATCCATTTGATAAACTCTGAATCTTTGATGTGTTGCGTAGGCTAGGAATAGTCTAATCGCCTCCAATCTTGCAACCTGGAGCGAAGGTTTCATCGAAATCTATTCCTTGACTTGACAAGTAGCCTTTAGCCACGAGCCTTGCTTTGTTCCTTACTATAACGTTGTTTTCATCTCGCTTGTTTTTGAAGGCCCATTTGGTTCCAATGACATGTTGATGACGGGTTCCGTCTACAAGCTCCCACACTTCGTTTCTCGTAACCGATTCGGCTCCTCCCGCATAGCTATGATCCGGTCAAGCATCCTTTAATGCATCCTCAATGGTCTCGAGGCTCTTCAGGAGACAAGAAGCGGGGAAAATAATGCGCTTTCTCCTTGACAGAATCTGGATCTTGTCTTGACATTAGCCGAGGGATCTCCAATGATTAGATCGGCAGTGTGAGCATCGAGCCACGATCTACGAAGTTTCGGCTCTTCATCCGAAATTTGTTCAACACGAGATAGTAGGTGAGTTAGGCATTTCAATTGTACTATTCGAGATTGAAGAATTTCGATGAGTTACCCGGGATTGATTCTGTTCGGGAGAATCAATCGCGCTTAGCTACTTGCTCTTTGGTTGAGATTCGATAGATTTGTCTTCGGTTTCTTCGTCTAAATCATCATCCCAACATAGGCTGGATCTTTTCGGGTTTGTCCTTTAAGCTTAGATCCCGTAGCTGCTCTACCGATGTCCTCGGATTCGGAATTTGAGTTATTGCTCCTGTCTTCGATAGCAAACTCGTTAAAAACAACATGAGGGCTTTCCTCCACGCAAAGAGTCCGATAGTTGAATACTCACGAAAGCTTTCTTGACCCGAGAGTATCCTAAGAATACTCCCTGATCTGACTTGCTATCAAAAGTCTTCAGCTGATCTTTCCCATTATTGTGGATAAAGCATGAACAACCAAAGATATGGAAATAAGATAGAGAAGGCTTCCTGCCGTTCCATAGTTCATATGGTGTCCTCTTATGCTGCTTTGTCAGTAGAGATCTATTCTGAGTGTAACACGCAGTATCCGTTGCTTACGCCTGAGAATTTGGATGGGAGTCCCGAATCTGCGAGTAGAGTTCTAGCCGCTTCTTTGAGAGTTCTGTTCTTTCGTTCGGCAACTCCATTTCTCCGAGGTATGCGGGCGACCAATGTCTCATGCTCTATTCCTTCTGTTTCGCATAACTCCTCTACCATGGAATTAAGGAACTCAGTTCCTCTGTCTGAACGTATTTTTCTGATCTTGGTGTTCTTCTCGACACCGAGCCTTTTCAGAAGCGTTGGTAACTGTGTTTTGACGTCGGACTTGTTTGCAATGAATATGACCCATGTGTAGCGCGAGTAGTCATCTATGACCACTAATGCATATTTCCACGCCTCGATCGTCATTGGGGAGACTCGGACCGAACAAATCCATATGTAGCATTGAAGGATTCCATCGGTGGAAGGAGATGGAACTGTTGGATTTTGATTCTTTGTTTGCTTTCCCTTCGGACATGCTTCACACCGAGTGTCTTTGCTTGAATATTTCATTCGGCGGTCCCCTTGCTAGAGTGTCTCTTGCTAGTTTGTTGAGCGTCTTGAAGTTGAGATGGCTGAGTCTTCTATGCCATAGCCACCCCGTTCGATTATCATTCTTTGCCAACGGACAAGCTTCGGGTTCAGCTGAGTTCCGATCAAGAACATATATGTTCTTTCTGCGCGAACCCGATAACACTTGTTTTCCCCTGTAGATTTATCAATAACATCACGAAACCGGCGTCAAATACCACTCTATTTGAGTTATCACAAAATTGACTAACGAGAGAGAAGGTTATCTTGAAGTCCTTCAACATATGATACTCTTGGAACTTTGGCGGTCCAATGCTTTGAGTGTTCCATATCCTCTAGTATAGCCTTTTGCATTGTCTCCGAACTCACTCGGGTCCTTCTTCGGTGATATAATTCTTGGTAGACTCCTTTGGTATGTCATATGTCTTGAGCATCCGCCGTCCACATACCATGGGTCTCTGCGCACCCGCAAAACGGAATTATATTCGGGTACCCTTTATTTTTGATTTTGGGTCCTTAGGTGTTAGTTTTAATAACCCAAATCTGTCTAACAACCCCGGTGGTTTCGGACATCTTCTTTCCACTAGAGTCAACATATCGACCACTTTGGATGGTCACGGGTGACTTCGAGGCTTCGAGGTTCGGGAGTCCTAATCTTCCGAGTGGTGGACTCCCGACCTTTGCCTTACGTGCGACTTTCGTTTCCTTTTCGACTTTTGGATCCTCTTCGACTATAGGTTCATAATAATATGACCCATACCGAGCTGGATGTGTCGGCTTTGGAGGTCCATATCGATCGGCCAATTTTGATTTCTTTGGTTCCCCCCTTGACTGACCCGGGGTACTTTGGCTTTGATCTTGTTGTCGGAATCTTTCTTGAGTAGGATGAAGTGCTTTCATCTTTTGTTTGTTCTTTGCGAGGGGGTTCAAGTATATCAGCATTGATGGTCTTTCCTCGAACAAACCTATCAGCAAGCCGTCCTTCCGAGTGTCTTGGGGCGACGAGGAAGCTCCCTCGGCTGAATCCAAGTCTTTCCTTGCAGTGCTTTGGCTTGTTGCTTGCTAGCATAGCCTCCAATTTCTTTTCGGCGCCCATGTACCTCTCGGCCATCGGGTTCCTCCGGACATCATCACTTTTCTTCGATGCATCATGTTCGGTCCGAAGTCCCGACGTTTTGCTTCGACAGACTCGGTCCAAGATCTTTTCGAGTCAAGTCATTGGTCAAAACTGAAATCCGATCTTCTTGATGCTGAGACTTGGCCATCAGAGAGTTTATCTCCTCCCTGAGTCTCAACACAAGTCCTTCGGCCTCAGTAGCAACCTCACTCTCCTGAGAAAGTCTCTGATTCTCCACTTTCAGGGTATCCAACTCCTAAAGAGTCTTGCTGAGCTGCAGACTCATTAGAATTTATTCATCTAGTAGATCTTCATATGCGGTTGTGATGTCCAAATTCCCATCTGCACTTGACATATCAGCCATGAAGAATAATGATATGAATGTAGAGTGATATGCAGTGAAAAACGTTTTCCTCCGGATCCGTTCGAATAGACCAGTCTCAAAGTGACAAGAGCCTTAAGGAACTCCTGCTCTGATACCAATTGTTGGTCCCGAGAGTGAGTTTAGGTGTAGAGGGGGGGGGTGAATACACCTGAATCCAAATTTCTCAACTTCGAACACGAACAGTCCTATTCGGGGAAGATGCCGCTGAAATGATTCAGGGCTGACCGCACAACCGCTTCGAATCGTGTTAAAGGCTAAAAGTCTGGCTCGGCTGAGATCTGCTAACTGACTAGGTCAGAATTCAGTATCGATCAGCAAGAGTTCAGTGCGCGGAATAGTGTAGGCCCAAATCAGTTTTTATGAGAAAACGTTTTAAGTCTCGGTTCGGTAGATAAGAAGTTCGGTATATCGAGACGATTAATTGATTTTAAATAAGATGTTCGGTATGCACGGTAAAATCAATGTAACAAGAAAAGAACATAAGTAAACGACACGAGAGATTTTTAAAGTGGTTCGGATATCAACAATCCTACGTCCATTTGTCCCGATAGATCGGGAGGCTATTTATTATACCGAGTTAGTCTCGGTCGGCTTGTGCACGGGACAAAGCCGTGGCTTGGGGATTATACTGAGCAAGTCCCAGTTTACACTTCTATCAAACTTAAAGTGTTTGACAAACTTCTCCAACAGTGAAGGAGTCCTTATACAATAAGGATTGGGTTCAAAAGTGAACTCCTTCGTCTAAGCTATGGATATATCGGTTGAGCTTAGGGTTAGAGGGATGGGAACAAGAATGTAGCTTCTAGAGTGACGAACAGCTGAGGTTTAGCTATAAGTTCGTGTCACGTCGCTTGGATACTAGATGCTTTATTGTCGGTTCAGCTTGGTTCCCTTATGAGCTTAAAGGTAGTCTTTCGCCGGAGATAACTCTTTCGATTCTTGCGGAAGACTTAGGCTTTTCTGGTTCTAGCTCGTTTGAATGCTTGTGTATGTTTTGGTCGTTTAAGCTTATGCGCATTCTCTCGTGTCTCAAATATTGAATGATCCCTCTATTTATAGAGCAGAGATTGGAAAAGATCCGTTGGAGATGATCTTCTTCTCTCTCTCTCTTTTTGGTAGCAAACGGCTCTTTTGGCGTAGGTAACAGTGCCTTTTCCTCCTTTTCCGGAAAGTGTTGACTTGCAGCTTTAGTAGGTAGGATGACACGTGTATGTTTGTCATTTGTCGAGGCGGATAGAGTGGTTGAGACAGCACAGACTTCGAGACAAGCTGAAGCTGACTTCTCTCATCCTCGTATATGACAATGCTGATTGTCTTTCAAAAGATTCTCGACGATCCCGAAGACTATCCGCCGATGCCGAGTCCGACCTTGTATTCGGTAGATAGACAATGAGATAAGTCTATCGAAGATCGGCTACGAGTCCAGTGAACTACTCCTAAAGAGTTCGGTTCCGATCGACTCTCTCGATATCTTGCTCCAACGAGTTCGTAGTACATAAGGCTACGAGCTTGGTTCAGTATAGAAGATAGAATCATTTCCCACTGAGTGAAACAGTGCTGAGGATAGAATCATCACCCAACAGTCTACCAACATTATCATAAATGCAGTTTAAATTTATTAAGTATTTCTCATTTTTTGAGAAATTTCAGTAATATAGTTTAAAATATTTATGAAAATAGGGTTTGGCTTTCGGTTACCATACTAATCGAAATCGAACATGGATTGGTTATCGGCCAACCGAAAAATCGATTTACAGCCCTATTTTTTTCAATTTTTTTTACATTCAAACCGAGTTGACCCGGTTCACGGGTACCGGTTCAACCGGTTGAGCTGGCTGGGTCGCACCGGGTCTATAGTCAAAATGGGCCAATACGTAACCCGGCCCAGATTTTTGACCGGGTCCGGGCTAAACCGGTTGAACCGGCCAGTCCGGGCCGGGTTTCAAAACACAGCTAATTAGTAAAAGAAATTACAAATATAAGAAAATTAAAAGCTCAAAGTATACTCAAATGAAAATTAATTAAAAGAGACTTGATTCGGATTAGGAAGTGGTAACAATTATAACTGATAGTATGATAATACATAATTATTATATTAACGTGAAAAAAATAAATATAGAGATGCATTAAGCGGTGAGCTTTTTGGCCCCGAAACCTCGATCTTTTTTAGCCTAAAGCTTGGTGGGATTTTGCTAGACTCTACTAATATATACACACAACTATATTATATATATACATTTTTTTATTTATAATATTATTAATATATAATAATTTTAAATTAATATACAAATTTAATTTATATATTTCATAACTTAATTATTAACTTGTTTCCAGCCATATAAGATTTAACTATTAATTGTTAATTTATATCAAGAAATGATAATTACATAATCAAAATTAGAAAATTAGAAAGTACATGGTTAAGTTTGAAATTATATAAACGAAACTAAAAAACCAAAATTAAATATGCATAATACATAAGAAACGACATCAATGTATATCGCTGTCAAATATGCTCCATCAAGTCAGCTTGAAGATGAAAATGAGTTGCCTTATTAGGCAAATTATCAAAGATAGTGTGAGAGTAAATGAAAGTGTATTTATTATTAATCAAATTGGATATTTATATAAGTAGCAATGGGAAAGAGGGGCTCTTTCTTAATCGCCTAACAACCTTTCTTAACAACTTTAATAACTAATTTAATTAACTCAGTATGCCCCAAACTTTCCTCCGGCGAAAAAACAACTGGAAGTTGTTGAAGTAGCTCATCGACACGAGAAATAGTCACCGGCTTGGTGAGAATGTCGACTAGCTGATTTTGGGCAGGGACATAGCGAACATCCAACTCCTTTTGCAAGACCTTATTGCGCACAAAGTGAGAGTCGATCTCAATGTGTTTAGTATGAGCGTGGTTGACAGGATTAGAGGCTATAACAGTAGCACTCTGGTTATCACACCATAAAATAGGCCGACTCTTAAACTCTATTCCCAGCTCACTCTGATCCAAACCAACTCTACTGCAGCATCAACTAAAGCTCTGTATTCAGACTCAGAGCTGCTGTGAGATACCACGCGTTGTTTGCGGGAGCTCCATGACACCAGATTAGGGCGGCCTAAAAAGATGCAAAAACCTCCAATGGACCGTCCATCATCATGACAACTTGCCCAATCTGCATCCGGAAAACCCGTAAGAGTTATGTGTGAAGCAACACATAATTGAAGCCCTCTATGTAGTGTGCCTTTGAGGTATCTGAGAACTGTCTTGCAGGCTCTCCAATGTGCATCAGTAGGTGCCTTTAAGAAATGGTTGAGCTTGTTAACAATGAATGCAATATATGGGCGAGTTAGTGTTAAGTATCGAAGGCCACCGACTACACTCCTGTATATTGTTGGATCACTGAATAAGGAAGCATCATTAAGTGATAGATTCTGTCCAGAGTCATAGGGAGGTTGCTGACAAGAGAGGTTGCTGTCCGGTCCACCTGAAGTCCCATAAAATAACTAACATTCCCGAGTGCTTTTAAGGCAAACTCAGTAGACAAACTAACAATGAAGGAGGATATAAGAGTGGGATCTTCCCCAGTAATGAGAATGTCATCAACATATATCAATAGAAGAATGAGTTTGCCCTTGAATCCACCAAAGAAGAAAGAATGGTCTGAGCTACAAAACCTGAACCCAGACTGTAACAGAAAGCTTTTGAGTCGTTCATACCAGGCCCTAGGGGCCTGCCATAGGCCATATAGAGACCTCTTGAGTTTACATACATGATGTGGTCTAGAAGTGTCAATAAACCCCACAGGTTGATTCATGTAGACATGCTCCTCTAGCACACCATTCAAGAATGCATTATTTATGTCTATGCGCTGAATTTCCCAGTTGAAAGTAACTGCCAAGGAGAAGATGATACGGATAGAGACCAGCTTAACAACGGGGCTGAATGTCTCATGAAAATCTACACCATACAATTGTTGAAACCCCTTGGCAACCAACCGAGCCTTGAGTCTCTCAACTGTACCATCCGCACAGGTTTTGATTTTGTAAATCCACTTACACATGCACAAGATTCCTATCTGGCTGATGAGGGACCAATTCCCAAGTTTGATTTTTGAGTAAAGCCTCATACTCTGCAGCCATAGCCTTAACCCAAAGAGGATTAGAGAGGGCCTCTTGATCAGAGGATGGCTCAGTGAGAGTAGGCTGACTTTTTATGTCAGCAGCATACACCTTGGATTTATGAATCCCTTTCTTTCCCCTAATCTGGATAGGATGAGTATTGGTGGGAGGAACTGAAGTAGAGGAAGAGGAGATTGAAGTGGTAGTAAGAGCAGGACTGGACTGAGTAGGTTCAGAGGAGATAGAAGGAGGTTGCAAGGGAATAGACTGAGAACCAACTAGCATCAAGGAGAGAGACTGAGATGAAGTGGAGATAGCTGCTGAAGAAAAAGAGCAGAAAAGGGAAACTCTTCCTCGTTGAAGAGCACTGACCTAGATATGTATAATCTGCCAGAGGGATGTAGACAACGGTAGCCCTTATGAGTGGAACTATACCCAAGGAAGAGACACTTTGAAGATCGAAACTGGAGTTTGGAGTTATTGTAGAGACGCAGGAGGAGAAAACAGCTGCAGCCGAAGGTTTTAAGGAATCCACAATCTGGTGCAACATGACATAGGAGCTGGTAGGGAGACAGGTAGTTTAAGGAGCTAAATGTTAATCTATTTATTAAGTATGTAGCAGTAGCAAAGGAATCCCACCAATATTCATACGGTAGGTTGGCTTGTGCAAGAAGAGTGACACCAAGCCAAGCTATATGCTGATGTCTTGTTAGAGACAAAGTCTATCGAAGGAGATCGAAGAGAGGAGAGGATCGGCACAGTCGGATGTGCCGTAGATCGCATGGTGGCCGTCGTGCATGGCGTGGCTACGTATGCATGGTGGGAAGGTGCATGGCGGGCAATTTTATTATCATTAGTATTTTTATTATTATTATCATTAGCATAAGTTATTATATTAGCATAAGTTATTAAGCCCATGTAATGGGCCGGCCGTGTGAGGCCTAGTTACATGGTATTAGTATTTAATCTAGTTCTAGTAGGAGAAGACTCATCTAGGTTTTATTCTTGGATCTTGAACGGCGCATAGTTGCGCTTGGCCGGAAGATTTATATTCCGTGGGACTCGGCTTCGAGTTTGCTTTTGAGTTCGTAATTCAATTTCGTTTTGTTTATTACAATTGCTTCTACAATCTCTTTACTCTAACAATTTGGTCCGACCTGCCGGATGGCCAATACGAGACAACAACAAATGGATTCGAGGATGGATGAGTTGGAGAAGGGATTGAAAGCTATGGACGTGCGTTTATCTGGGGAGTTGTCGACTATGAAGGATTCGATGGCCTCAATTCATGATTTGCTGGCGGAGAAGCACAAGTCGGGCGAGGAAAATTTTTGGATTTCTCTCAAACACACACACATGAACAACATTATTCACGAAAGAGACGAAATCTTACTAATCTGCGCTCTGTCGTCATTGTGAGCCATTAGAGATGAGAAGATTGTGTGAAGATGACAATGTTTTGTAATGGTTGTGTAGAGATTGTGTGTAGGTTGTGGAACTTTACGCAAAAGATGAGGATAGTGTAACCGCTCCTCCACCATTATATTTTCTAGTTGTGGGCGGTTTTCAATTCAATGAATTCCATCGATGTACTTTTTTTTACTTTCAAAACCGATGGACATGACAAGAGAGTGGTTTCAATCCTAAAAAATACATTCTCTACTTTAGGCTATAGAGATAAGACCTAGATTTTATGAAATGAATCCCTATTTTAAGGGATTCAAATAATAGATTTACTATGCCATTTATTTTAATTATATTATTTTATTATCCAATTACATTATAGTTATATTACGATGCCATCTTTAGAGATCTAACAATATTATATTATAATCCAATTATAATCCATATACGATGTCATTTTAAAGATCTAATTCAATTATATTAGAATTAATGATAATTCAGCCGGTGGTGGAGTTAAAAAGGCAGTGGTTAATTATGTTAGATTATTCATTTATTTCTTTGGTCCCATCAGTTCTATGGCCTAAAAGGAGAGAAAGTCATAAGAGGGAGAGAGACTTGTCTCATCAATTTTTTTTGCAACAAAAGCAAATCACAATTTTTGTCCTCTTTGTACTTATTGCAGTCAAGACTTCTGCTTGTTCTGCTGAGCAGTACATAGAAAATATTATTAGTATTCAAGTTATGTCAAATGTTGAAATAAAGGTAAAATATATAAATTTTTTGATCCGATATCTAAGTATTGTATTTTTAAATTAAAAAATATCTATTTTTTGATTTATAGTTTTGGAGATGTCTAATTTTGACATTCTACTCTATTTAGAATATGAAAATTCCAAGCATTGCGTGCTGTCTCCCTGATTTCCTACTCCGACGAAAGAATTTATTTTTTGTTAAATCCAAAAATTTGCTGCACGCTTCATGCCGACCACTTTGTACTGCGTCATCAGAGATTCCGGAAATGGATGCGTTCATGGAAAAACTCAAGAACTACGAAAAAACCGGTGTTCCTAAGGATGTCGGAAACGACTGGTCCGACGGTTTCGATTTAGGTAGGATGCAGCGGCTGTTACACAATCTTGGCAATCCTCAGTCCAAGTTCAAGGTTAGATTTTTTTGTATTCTATTAGTACTTATGTTGCACTTGTCGTCAATGATGCATTAGTTTGAGCTTTCTATTTTTATTTAAAAGAATTGACATTGGTTTAGGCTGTTCATATTGCTGGTACAAAAGGAAAAGAATCAACTGCTGCTTTTCTCTCCAGCATTTTACGTTCCGCAGGTTATTCTGTTTGTTGCTATACTAGGTATTGCCTGCTAGAACTACGATTTTTTTATCTATGTCTAGAAAAATATTATCTGATTATTCTGCACATATAAGTGACTGAATGAATTATGTCCTTTAGTCCGCATATACGCACTATTAGGGAGCGAATAACACTGGGAACGGGAGGAGAAGCAGTGTCGGGAAAGACATTGAGTTTGCACTTCCACAAAATAAAGGAAGAGCTTGAAATGGCTGTTAAGCGTGAAAAAGGGCATCTCATTCAGTTTGAGGTATGCTTTTGGGATGTGGATGGATATATTATGCTATTAACTTACTTGGTGATTGTATACCGTCTTGTTTACATGTCTGTTGTTTAACTGTTCTTGTTGAATCTGTCCGTGATACTAATCTTTACTGACATTCTATCTATTTGACTGTTGAAATCAAGGTCTTCACTGCTATTGCATTCAGCTTATTTGCCGAAGAGAAAGTTCAGTTTGCCGTAGTTGAGGTAGACTCATCTTGTCCGACCACTTTTTTTTTGTGAAGCGATCCTGTTTTTCATTTTCTAATATCATAAATGGAAATTTAATATAACATGAGTTTTTTCTTAAATTTATCTGACTTTCATTACATTCTACTCTCATCTCAAGAATTTTTAGACTGCACTATTTAGTCAATAGAATCCGTTCGTCTTTCCTCTTCTCGACTCCTCGATGGATGTAATCTGTTCTTCAGTGTTTATATCTAGCTTTGACAGAAAACATTTTGATTTTTTATGCCAACCTTTAGGCTGGATTAGGTGGTGCTCGGGATGCAACCAATGTATTTACGAGTTCAGATCTGGCAGCAGCAATCATTACAAATATAGGTGAAGAGCATCTTGCTGCACTCGGGGGCTCTCTGGAGAGTATTGCTGTGGCTAAATCAGGAATAATTAAAGAACAGTGTCCAGTTAGGTTATTCTTTACATTCCTTGTTAAAGTTATATTTTCCTTTCTTCCCTTGGTAGGCATACAGAACAAAAACACCACAGACAATTAATTAATTGAGCTAAAAGTTCAAGAGTATATACTGAAGGAGAAGTTTTGCGTGGTTCTGCTTTGGACAAGTGAGATAAACTAAATAATACTATTATACTTCAATGGCATGGTTTGGGCATCATTTACTTGCTGTGTGGGTGTACAGACTTTCATATCAAGTAAAGTTATCTATACATGAGATATAATGCAGAATCTGCAATTCTGATTTGTTTGTAAATCTTTTAGCTGGTTTTGGGTGGGCCATTCCTTCCGCATATCGAGAGTATTATTCGTGATAAGGCACTGTCTTAGTGTTCACCGGTTATATCAGCATCAGATCCTGGAAATAGAAGTGTTCTGAAAGGCTTTTCTAGAGCCTGTCAGGTGCCTCGCCAATTATGTGATATTCTGCTCCGGATTGAAGGTCATGTGGTATGCATTTGCATTGAATTAACAGATGCTTTTCTTTGTTACAGAAAACTTACTTCTCTTTCTTAATTGTGGCACAACTTTTCTCTGGATGTGTCATATACCAGTTCATCGAGTTGTTTGATCTACAACTATGCATGCTTGGATTTCACCAACTTCGAAATGCCGTGACTGCTACTTGTGCAGCACTTTGTCTTCGTGAACAAGGTGTGAAAAGGGAACTTGTTATCGCTCCTATCTTAGTATATCTTGTCATGGATTACATTTGTGTGCTGAAAATGAGGTTTTATTTTCTGATTAGAAGTTTTTCTACTCTTTAAGCAGGTGATTGTACCATACCCCAGTCTCTTTTTTGGAAAGTTAAAGGACTAGTGTAATAGTGGTAAATGAGGGAAATTGCCTTATCACTGACTGTTTCTTATCAGTTAATTAAGGATAGTAGGATACTTAAAGTGGACTGATAATGCACCTGAGCATGCCATTGTCATGGGATATGGGTTAATTTCAGGGTTTAGCTGGTTGTCCATTTCATGATATGCTCCAAACTCACTTGGCCGAAGATTCGCAAGACATTTTACACCTGAGTTTATATGCACATCCAGTTCACTTCTAGCTGCTCTTCAATTTTTTAAGAGATTAGTTATTAAAAGTAATACTGACTTCCTTTATAAAAATAACATTCTTTGGTGTTCCTGTATAATCAAATTAACTCTTATCCAACATATTGGCTTTATTGGCTAGAATACTTAAAGAAACACGAAGCATCTTTTATATTCATCCTGGAAAATTGTCTAAGTAGAAACTTACAAAACAAGCACATTTCATATCAACAGGAATAATATTTCTTTCAGCTTTAGTATTTTACTTGATGATAGTATTGTACATAATATCTACTATTATGATTTGTCTAACTTTATTGCGCATTATTAATTTTATCTCTTTACTGATTTGAGTTCATGCTTTTCGCTGGGTGATTACATTTCTTTACACCGATAATTATTGTAGGATGGAAGGTATTGGATGCGTCCATTCATGCTGGTCTACAGTCTGCATATATGGTTGGTAGAAGCCAAGTTTTGACATCTAAGGAAGCTCATGTGCTAGGACTACTGTTTCGATACTAAAATATAAGCTCACAAAAAAAAAACGAGGAATATATGATAATTTTATATCACACTAAAACTCGGAAATATTACAACACACGTGCTACGGCACGATAAAAACTTCTTTCTTACAAAAACAAGAGCTTCGGCTCTTTTTATCTCTCAAACTCTCTATTTTTCTTTCTAACTTGATTCTAATTTTTTTTATTCATTCATACATTAGAATGACCAATAACTACTCTTATTTATAGATGTGTAGGTCGGCAAAGTAACTTGGAAAATTCTATACCATGGCCACGTGTCTCTCTCTTGATCACTCTTGCTATTTTCCTTAATTAAGAAGGATGATATTCCAACCATCCATTCCACCACCTTTGTTGTTGATGATGTGGAAGCATTGTATGCATTCCTTAGCCACAAAGTTGCACCGCCAATGTTAAGTAGGTGATGCAGGTGCTTGCCATCTAATAAATCCTTCTAGAATTAATTAATTGAGTTTAAATAATCAACATCCTCCCTTAAACTCAATTCTTCAAAGATTTCATTCCGAGTATGAACTTCAATCTTCTAAAATCATCATGCTTCAGCGGCTTCGTAAAAATATCTGCAACTTGGTCTTGAATCGTCCACTAGCTTACACCTGCATATACACCCCCAACTGAATGGCGTTGTAGAAAGAAAGAATCGGACGATTCTTGACATGGCGAGAAGTATGATCAAAGGGAAAGATTTACCTCGAGAATTTTGGGCTGAAGCTGTAGCAACAGCTGTGTACCTGTTGAATCGGTGTCCCACTAAAAGTGTTCGAAACATGACACCAGAAGAAGCATGGAGCTCATTTAAGCCAAGTGTTGCGCATCTGAATGTTTTTGGTTGCATTGCATATGTAAAAATTCCTGAAGCTAGAAGAATTAAGCTTGATGATAAAGGTGTAAAGTGCATCTTTGTGGGATATGGTAATCAAACAATGGGTTATAAATTATATAATCCACTCACGAAGAAGGTAATTATAAGTCGTGATGTTGTGTTCGAAGAAGATCAAGCATGGAGCTGGGAAGATAAGGAAGCTGATAGAAGGTTAGAAACCGAACCAGATCAGCCAGAAGTTGCACGTGATGTTGAAGAACCATAATCACCTACATCATCGTCGGGTCTAGGAGGAAGGCCAAGAAGAATTCGCAATTTGAGCGATATCTATCAAGCTACTGAAGTAGTTGATGAAGCTGAGGAAGAAAATGTGAATCTTATTTGTTTCTACATGCATGTTGATCCTGTAGCTTATGCAGATGTTGCGCAAGAAGAGAAATGGAAGATTGCAATGGACGAAGAGATTAATGCAATCGAGAAAAATGATACCTGGTCGTTGACAAAGTTGCCAGAAGACAGAAAAGCAATTGGTGTTAAATGGGTTTATAAAACCAAGAGAAATGCCAATGGAGAGGTGCAAATGTACAAGGCAAGGTTGGTGGCGAAAGGATACAGACAGAAGACTGGAATTGATTACAGTGAAGTATTTGCTCCTGTTGCTCGTCTTGAGACGATAAGATTGTTTATCTCACTAGCCGCCCAACACAAATGGAAGATTTATCAGCTTGACGTAAAGTCAGCTTTTTTAAATGGTTTTCTTGAAGAAGAAGTTTATGTGGAGCAGCCTGAAGGTTATGTGAAACGAGGAGCTGAAGATAAAGTTTACAGATTGAAGAAAGCTTTGTACGGATTGAAGCAAGCACCACGTGCTTGGAATTCCCGAATCAATGAATATTTCCTGAAGGATGGTTTCGTGAAGTGCCCTTATGAACATGCATTGTACCTGAAGAAAGATGCTTCAGGTAACATGTTATTTGTTTGTCTCTATGTTGATGATCTGATATTTACTGGAAATTGTGAAGCAATGTTTGATAAATTCAAGAAGAGTATGATCAAGGAGTTTGAGATGACTGATATTGGCTTGATGGTACATTTCCTCGGAATTGAGGTAGTGCAAAGTGAAGATGGGATATTCATTTCGCAAAGCTCTTTTGCGAAACAAATTCTGGAGAAATTTAAAATGGAGTCTTGTAATCCTGTTAATAATCCTGTAGAGATTGGACAGGAATTGAGAAAGCACGATGGCGAAGCTCAAGTGGATCTAACATATTTCAAAAGCCTAGTTGGGAGTCTAAGGTATCTAACGTGTACTAGGCCTGATATTCTTTATGGAGTTGGATTAATTAGCAGATATATGGAAACTCCTACACAATCCCATTTGAATGCTGCGAAAAGGATTCTACAGTATTAAAGGCACTCTAAATGATGGAGTGTTTTATCCTTCCAATCAAGAAGTTAAGCTCATTGGTTACTCAGATAGTGATTGGGAAAGAGACTTGGATAAAAGAAAAAGCACTACCGGCTACTGCTTTTATATTGGAGATGCCGTTTTGTTGGTCCGGAGACGATAGTCAGGTGTAGAGGGGGGGGTGAATACACCTTATCACAGTTTCTTTTCTCAGAACGTGAAGGACAGCTGAGCTGTTGGTTGCGACTGATGAACAGTGCCAGATAGTAACCTTCGATCACGGGTCAGAGTGTGTCAGCTACTAAGCTCTCCTACTGACTTTTGTCAGTTCTTGAAACTCAGTCAAAGACGTTGTGCGGATAAGAGTGTAGGGCCCGGAGATTCGTCTCAGTTTGAAAACGCGTTTCGCAAATTAAAGTCTTTTGGCTGGTGAAATTTTTGAAAATACGTTTTATGCAAAGATATGATTTTTAATCAGTTGTATGCAATGCAATAAAACAGTAAGTAACACAAGCAATTTAACGTGGTTCGGATACGCAAGATCCTACGTCCACGGTCCTGATGAGACAAGCCTCAGCAAGGAATCTGTGCACTGGACAGACCCTTCTAAGTTATAGTCCTTAGCGACTTTACAATTCAAACCTAAGTTCGAAAGGGAGGGGATGATCTCCAACTAAGAAGGAGTTCTTACAATAAGAACAATTCACAGAAAGTGAACTCCTTCGAAATTTCTAAGCTATAAATTTGGCAATGAGCTTAGGTAGAGAAGAAGGGATCTAAAGAACTCTAGAGAGAAGAACTATAGAGAGAAGAACTAGAAATATTCTATGAAGGCAAGTTCTTCGCTTGAATGATCTTTAAGTTTACTAGAGTTTGTTCTTGAGCTTGAGCGTTTTTCCCTTGTTTATCCCATGCGTGGAGCTCGGTAATCTTCTCTATTTATAGTTGTGAGCAGGCATATGTCCGTTGGAGAAGACAATGCCACGTGTCACAAGCTTCCAAAGAAAACGGCCATATTTTTCGAATTGTTGCAGCAGGGCGGTTGACACTGTACATGAGAGCAGCTTTAGTTGGTCAGAGCAGGTAAAACGTTGTCGGCTTCTCATTGGTCGAGGTTTGTGGTTGGTGAGAATGTGTCAGTGTTCAGAGTTGACTATTCCACATCCTCGTATGATCTTCTGCTGAACTTCGAAATGACTTTTACGACTGGGTCATTTTCTGTCGGATACAGTAGATTCAAGACAATCTCTGTCTTCTTCAACTTAGTCGGCTGACAAGCTGATAAGGCTTTGGTGGGTCAGCTGATGACTGCGAAGGTACTGAGCTTTGCATTATGTTCTTCGTAACTATCTCGGGTTGTCTTCTTTCGAAGGTAAAGATCGTCCTTTGGTGAAGAACGCAAGCTCTTACACTGATGACGTGGGGTTCTGTAAAGTAACTTCGACAGAAGATCAATCCAACATCTTACCCCGTACAGGACTTAGACAAAAAGATAATCAATCATAAAAGGTCTAACCTATACATCATCTAATCCTATCGAGACACTACACTACTGATATCAGCTGGGTTTTAGGATTTTCAATTCCACAGTACTACTATGATTTCCCCCAATATTATTTTAACCGCTAATCAGCTGAATACCATCTACTGACTCATAACCCAATACGTTTTTACTTGGTCATCAAAGAAACAAGCCATAGTTACACTCTCGACATGCGAGGCTGAATATGTTGCAGTAAGTTCTACAGTGTGTCATTCTATTTGGTTGAGAAATTTACTGAATTTTGTGGGATTTGCTCAAGAAGGCCCGACGAAGATATATGTTGATAATAAGTCATATCACTCGCAAAGAATTCGGTGTTTCACGAAAGAAGCAAGCATATTGATACTCGTTATAATTTCATTCGGGAGCATGTGAGCAAGAATGATGTGGAGTTGGTCTACTGCAAGTCACAAGACCAAGTTGCAGATATTTTTACGAAGCCGTTGAAGCATGATGATTTTAGAAGATTGAAGTTCATACTCGGAATGAAGTCTTTGAAGAATTGAGTTTAAGGGCGGATGTTGATTATTTAAACTCAATTAATTAATTCTAGAAGGATTTATTAGATGGCAAGCACCTGCATCACCTACTTAACATTGGCGGTGCAACTTTGTGGCTAAGGAATGCATACAATGCTTCCACATCATCAACAAAGGTGGTGGAATGGATGGTTGGAATATCATCCTTCTTAATTAAGGAAAATAGCAAGAGTGATCAAGAGAGAGACACGTGGCCATGGTATAGAATTTTCCAAGTTACTTTGCCGACCTACACATATATAAATAGGAGTAGTTATTGGTCATTCTAATGTATGAATGAATAAATAAAAAACGAGGAATATATGATACTTTTATATCACACTAAAACTCGGAAATATTACAACACACGTGCTACGGCACGACAAAAACTTCTTTCTTACAAAAACAAGAGCTTCGGTTATTGTAAATCAAATGAAAAGACACGGGGAGGAGATCGAAGATGTTCGTGTGATTGAGAAAATTCTTCGATCTTTGTCGTCTAAATTTGAACATGTTCCTTGCAGAAGTTCTCGAATAAATCCGATGTGAACTCACCACCTTGGTCGGATCTTTGAACTTTAATGTGGTGCCCGCTTTGTCTTTCAACAAGAGTTTTGAACTCTTTGAACACTTCTGATTTCCTTTTCAAGAAATACACCCAAGTCTTTCTAGAACAATCATCAATCAATGTGAGAAAGTATTGATTACCTCCAGTAGAAACATGATTCAAAGGGCCACAAACATCTGTGTGAACAATCTCTAACGGGCGTGATGCTCTCCATTTCCTTTCATTAGAAAAACTTGGCCTATGATGTTTGCCAAGTATACAGCCTTCACAAACTTCATTAAGATGATCAACACGTGGCAGTCCTTTCACCATATTCTTGGTGGATAGAAGCTTTAAACCACCAAAATTCAAATGTCCAAGGCGCAAATGCCATAGCCATGATTCATCTTTAACAATAGCTTTCAAGCACTTCAACATATCATGTTTCATATTCAACGCAAATAGTCTATTTTTGGACATCTTTACACGTGCAACCAAATTACGACGAGCATCAAAGATAGTAAGATAGGAATCCTTTATAGTAACATCAAATTCTTTTTCCAGCAATTGACCGAGACTCAAAATATTGCTTTTCATAGCAGGCACATAATAGACATCATATATGAAACCATGATTTCCATTCTTCAACTTAATCAAGATGTTACCTTTCCCTTTTACTTCAACTTTTGAGGAATCTCCAAAAGTAACATCCCCATAAGATGTCTCGTTCAGCTCCACGAAGAGTTCCTTGTTTCCACACATATGATTACTAGCTCCAGTATCCAAGTACCACATACTGCATTGATCACCTTCCAGGCCTTTATGAATAAATAGAGAAGTTAATGTTACCTGTTCATTATTGCCTCCACCTTCGGCATAATTGACTTGCTGGTTTGTCTGGGTATTTCTTGTTCCAGGACATTCATAGCTATAATGCCCGAATTCGTGACACTTATAGCACTCAATATTTCTTTTATCAACCCTTGCTGATTGTAGGGTTGAGAATAACTGCCTCTTTGTAGTCCTCTTCCTCGTCCTCGCTGACCATAAGTGTTTCGACCTCTACTTCGGTAGGTAAAATTTTGTCGTCCTCCCTCACTTTGATAATTCTTGTTCTGGCCACGTCCTCCTCTGCCACGATAACCTCGGCCTCGATTATATCCGCCACGGGATGTCGATGGCTCAAACTTCTTGTCGTCTTTCACTGACATCTTCGCTTCTAGTGCGTGCTCAAGCGAAACAGTGGGCTTCTTCTTCATGCGCTGCTCGTGAACCTCCAAACTGCTCTGCAACTGATCGATGGACATGGTATTAAGATCTTTGGATTCTTCAATAGCTACAACTACATGCTCAAATTTAGACGACAAGGATCGAAGAATTTTCTCAATCTCACGAACATCTTCGATCTCCTCCCCGTGTCTTTTCATTTGATTTACAATAACCGAATCTCTTGTTTGTGTAAGAAAGAAGTTTTTGTCGTGCCGTAGCACGTGTGTAGTAATATTTCCGAGTTTTAGTGTGATATAAAATTATCATATATTCCTGGTTTTTTTTTTTTTTTTTGTGAGCTTATAGTTTAGTATCGAAACACCCAACAACTACCAGGAGCAACTATACTTCTTGATGGAGGTTAGTTCAATATTTTCATGATTTCCGTTTTCACACTTCAGTATGACCTCTTAGATATCAGGATCATAGCTACTTTGGTGGTTAATCTATTTTTGTTCCTTCTTTTCTTCAACATACAATGCCATGCAAGCTCATTGCAAAAAAAGTTATACATGTTTGTCGGTACTCTTATTTAATATTGCCGACTTCTGAGTTATTTTGATCTTGTTAATGGCATGCTTTTGCACTAATGTTTTTCTCTACATGGAAATCTCAGCCCATACCAAGGAATCTGCCCAAGCGTTGGTGGACATGATTAAGATGACCTTTTCTGATGCAAGATTGGTTCTTGTTGTTGCTATGGCTAATGACAAAGATCATACTGGTTTCGCTAGAGCCTACTGGTTTCGCTAGAGCCCTTCTTTCTCGTTAAGTATCCATTTGAGCTTATTGCTTCATAATTTGTCAGATTATGAACTGGGATGGTGCATTAGGCTAGGGTGGTTTGTGTGCTTTGATTCTCCTGTTTTTACGTAAGTCTAGTGATTAATTTTTATGAAAATTAAGGAACTATTTACTTATTTACTCTTGTAGCTGGAGTACTAAAAACCTATTTGTATTCCTTCATTTAGACATGAGTGCTTGTAAAAGTAGTAGTATGAACCATGGCTAATGGGTTTGTAAGATAAGCGAAATATATATAAATATATATATATATATATATATATATATGTATATAAATCTATATACATAGGTAATCTTTGCAAGTTATTTCATATGCTATTTTTGTGGGGCACAATTTTAACTCAGATTAACTTGGCAGATGGCTCCCTTCTTTTTCTTTCTTTGTGGTGGGGTGAAGGGAAGAGGGCTGTTACATGATGCATGTGATTGCTATTGTATGTAAATGAATTGTTTCCCTCCCTGCAGTTGGATGTTTGGAAGCTGTATGTTTCACTGAAGTTGATATTGCTGGAGATAGATCTCGTACAACTTCATCATCCTCGTTAAAATGTTCTTGGATCAAAGCTTGCAGAGAGATGGGTGGCAGATTTCTTGACTGCAGGACTGCTAACTACAAATTGATTAAAGATCAGTATCCTGAATTTTCCCAGGAGATGGGATGTGAATCCATCTTGTTTGTTGATGGGTCATTAATAGATTTAATTAGATTTGGAAATGAGTTCCTTGGCGCAAAATCTGCAATAAAAAATGGGATAATTGTAGTCACTGGATCTTTGCATATTGTTTCCGCAGTTTTAGGTCATCTTGAAGCATGAGTCACATCGGGCTGTTGCTTAATATATTTCTTTTAAGACTTTAAATTTGGCTATCGAAGTCATGCTTTTGGTTATTATTCTGCAGAACAGTCGGTATCACAACCATGCGAAATAGTTCCCAAAGAAATGGTCAAGTAGATTCGTGTCGCTCTCTTAAATAGGCGCTTAACTGATAATTGAAGCAATTCCATGCATATAGCTTGCTTATATATTTGGCACTCTTGTATCCCTATTCGGAAGGCATTGGATCCTGAGCTTAGCAAAGATACCATGGCAGTTGTCTTTTCAAGTGACTGGCTGTTCAGTTTACAGGTTATAGTTTGGAGGGCCAATTTTTAAGATGCTTTAACAGGTAGGGCTACTTTTGTACTGCAGCATATTTACTTTCTTTTGCAAGTTGCTCAATTTATCTTGTATGTTTCGGTCCTTCACCGACCTCGACCTAATTCTTTCTTTTCTTTTTGGATTGATTATTTGTCTTTTCCTTAGTGTTGCATCTTACTTCCTGTTTGAGTTCCCTTCTCCCTTATTACAGCTAGATTCCTTAATGCTGGTAGTTGAGTAGGTTCTATTTTTGTTTTCAAGAACCTGTTTGTGGTGATTGTTACTTTGCTTATATCTCCTGAGCCAAGTTGTGAAATTAGACATTATTTTACCTTTCGAGTTATATGACATGATTTCTCCTGGTAGTTGAGTAGGTTCTTTAATGTTTGGCTCGATTTATTAACATGTGCAATTATAATGGACAATTATTTATACATTTGATAAATTGTAGCTTTCGGGTATTAGAAAGTATGGTGCACACATCATAGATTCATATCTGAGTAACATCTAGAACTGAGCTTAACATAGTCATTTCATCAAATTAGATATTATCTTGAATGAATATCCTTTTTTTTTCTATATTGCACAGAACTACAGAAGTGGTTAGTTGTTATAGCCAAACTGAAAGGTATTAATTATTCTTAGCACGGTTTTTACTTTTTAGCAATACAAGTTATGGAACTCATAAAATGTAAAATTGGCAATCAGAACTCATGAGGACTTTTCATATAAACAAACACATTTACCCAAAGATTATGTGTGTTTAAGTGCCTGATGTCAAGTTTTATTGGACATGCATGCACCATGCACCAGAGTCCCTGCACATTTAGCAAAGGGAAAACTTTGAAATGCTCAAGCGCTAGGTATGCTTTTATGCAATGATTTTGATTGCAGATTTGCAGTGCCTATTATCTTTGTTTTTAGGTGTAAAACACAAGTTCCACAACGTTTAAAGTGCTTGCTTTGCACCATATATGCGAAAAATATGTCTATATTTTTGTTTATATATTCTTGAGGACTGCATACGCAAGTGCTATAATATGGGAAACAGACATAACACAAAAACTGGCCATGCAAAATCTAAGCAATCAAGGACGCGGAGAGCCATCACTGCCTTCGTCCGCGCATGAGGTTGCCCGGAAATCCTGTCCCAGCATGGATTTACTTTCTGGGTTGCAAAACTAAACAGACTTCAAAATGAGGTAAATAAATAGTGGTAAATTTTATTCTGGACTAATGCAGTGCACCATACATTTCGTGGGTCTGGTTTTAATGGTGTTCTCAGACTGCGTAATGAATGGAGTTCAGGAAGACAAGGGAAGGCCCCGCCTTATGTTTAAGAATTTTGTCCGACGCAGCTAACATAAAATTAAAAAGAATAGCATATTTATGTATCATACTTGTATGGGGCTGGTTTTTGCAGGTAGGTCGGATTTATTGCCATCTATATTTCCTGACAAAATCTGGGGGAGATTTAGCATACGATGGTAGGTTATTCTGTAACTGTGGTATTTATCTGTTGTAAATATTCTCTGCAGCTCAGAGTTCATACTTCTTTTGTTGATTGTATTTCCACAACAAATCATTAATTTAATGACGGAAGTAGTGACGGATTTTAATACGAATCACTAATTTGTGACGGATCTGTGACGGATTTTTTAATTAAGACATAGTGACGGATTAGTTACGGAAATATTAGTCACTAATGTTAATGACGGACATATTCCGTCACCAAAATAATTTTATTTTATTTTTTTCCTCGTGACGGAATTTATGTCACCAATTTATTGAAGCAGACTACGCTTGAATAGTGTCGGATATATCCGTCACTATCTAGAATATCAATTTTTTTTTTAAAAAAAATTCATAGTGACGGAGTCATGCGTCACAAATTAATACATGTCAAAATAATAATTCTACTATGAGTGAGTAGTGACGGCTATATCCGTCACTAACTAAAATATTGATTTGTTAATTTCATTAAAGAGTATTTTAGTGACAGATATATTCGTCACTATTTCAATAGCACCATGATATAGTCTTATTTATCTTTAGAAAGTATAAAATTATTTTCTCATTGTTGGATTTTTCTAGGTAGCGAATAAGAAAACAAAAAATAAAAATTTACAAAATTCAAGATTACGTCAGACTTTGTGTGTATGTGTGTGTACTGTCTCTAGATTAATTATTATTTTCTTGTAGAAATAATACTACACGATGACAATTTCCTAGTGTTTTTAGTGCATATTCACCTATATATATATTAATTATAATAAATAATATTTTTCCACAATGTTTCTTTTTCACTCATTAATTAAAAATTGTAGTAGGTAGTTAAATAGTAAAGCGTGAAGGATTTTATAATTGTTCAGAGGCAAATTGGACAATATTGTCTCCAAATTATATAGCTTTGTTTGAATCCATAATTTTATTTTTTTTAGTTTTTAAATCCCTCAATTATTAAATTTAACTAAATTGATATTTTGATAACTTTTAATTCAGTTAATGATTAGTCAATGATATTTAAATAATAAAAAAATAATAAAATCGTATTTTCGAAATAAATTTTATAGGATCAATTAGATCGGTCAAATTGTTTAAAAATAAATACTCTTCATTGTATTTCAATTAATACTATTATGAATAATGTTTCCAAAATAAATTTTGTATGCATTAATTATTTTTTCTAACATTTAACATTTAACATACAAATTACCAATTATATATGTTTCATATATATATATATATATATATATATATATATATATATATATATATATAGATATAGTATGTAAAATGATTAAATCTTGTTTCTCCCCATTTTGACTTGCCAATATAAACCTCCGATACGAATTACCTACTAAAGTTTGCCTAAGATAAGTAATAATTATAAAATTAAAAATAAGGAAAATATAATTATAAAAAACCAGGATAAAATCTAGAATCTTCTGCCAAGTTGCGTGCATGAGTTTTTTGTCGGGTGAGGCGCCGTCGTCGAATCCGTTGGAGATGGTTTGGAGGGAGATGGCGTGTGATGAGAAATCCTTGGTTTTGGCCAAGTATTTTGTTAGGACTAATATTGTGATCAAAACCCTAGATCTGATGAATTTGGACGAAGAACATATTCTAGATCTACAGAAGCTTCTAGAGATCGAAAGCTAAAATTTTATTATGCTTAGCAAACTTGCTTAGAAAGAGTTTACAATAGACTGAAGATAGTTCAGTATTTATAGTTTTGAATTAGGCTAGGGATGTAAATCTAACAACTAAAACAGAACAAGAAAGAAACGTTTTCTCTTCAAACACGGCTCTATTAGTATTTTGTTTCAGCAGAGCCTTACGATCCTCCAGCTCAGCACTTGATCCAGCGTTCCATATTACTCCTTTTAATAGCTCAGCACATTAACCAACTGAGTCTTCTTCCTCTAACCGTCTCCTTCCCCTTTTATTTCTGAAGCATCTTCCATAATACCTCCATAGCTCAACACCCCCCCGCAAGATGGAGGCAGTGGAGATCCACAAGCCCCATCTTGGCGAGGAGAAAATGAAAGCGCGGGCCAGCCAAAATCTTGGTAAAGACATCAGCAATTTGCTGAGTGGTATGAACAGCACGAGGCAGAATAAGACCATCCTTATAGCGGTCACGAACGATGTGACAATCAAGCTCTAGATGTTTAGTCCTCTCATGAAAAACCTGGTTTCATGTAATATGAAGTGCATCAGAGTTATCACAAAACAAAGAAATGGGAGTAGAGACCTTAATGCGCATTTCTTGTAGAAGATAAGTGAGCCAAAGAATCTCCCTCACAGTCGAGCCCATGGCCCTGTACTCAGCTTCAGCTGTAGAAGCAGACACGGTGTCTTGCTTCTTGCACCTCCAAGACACCAAGGATGAGCCTAGAAAAATACAGAAACCGGTTAAAGACCTCCTAGTATTGGGGCAAGATCCCCAATCAGAATCAGAATAAGCTCGAACTTCCATAACAGGGCTGTCAGCAGAAAAGAACAGCCCCATAGAAGGACACCCTTTCAAATACTTAAGAACATGGAGAGCCGCGGTCCAATGATTTTCTCTAGGTGAAGAAACAAATTGACTTAACTGCTGAGTAACATAAGTGAGGCCAGGCATTGTTAAGTTCAAATACAGTAACTGTCCTACAAGTCTTCTATATTTGTCTGGCTCAGTAAGATAAGGTGCATAATCAGATAGATCAACCCCTTGAGGAAAGGGAGTAGACACTGGATGACAACCAAGAAGCCCTGCACTATCAATGACATCCAAGACATATTTTCTTTGATTCAAATACAAGCCCTGCTCTCCTCTGGCTAACTCCATACCCAAAAAATATCTCGCTATTCCCAAATCCTTAATGGAAAATAGCTCATGCAAATACAGTTTCAATCCATCAATCAATTCTAATTCTGGGCTAACAATGAGAATATCATCAACGTATACCAACAAGGCAAGAAAAGAATCCTCAATTCCCATAGTAAATAAGCAATGGTCATGTGGGCATTGAATGAAACCATATGAAATAAGAGCCTTACATAATTCAGCGTTCCACTCTCGAGATGCCTGCTTAAGGCCATAAAGGCTTTTAATCAGCTTGCACACCTTACCATTAGAACTCTTGGAGTACCCTTCTGGAGGGAGCATGTAAATTTCATCAGTAAGAGTCTCATGCAAAAAGGTATTGTTAATATCTACTTGATACAGATGCCATTTATGAGATGAAGCTAATGCAAGAAGAAGTCTTATAGTGACATGCTTTGCAACAGGAGAGAAAATCTCCTCATATTCTATCCCATACTCCTGTTTGTACCCTTTGGCTACCAACCGAGCCTTAAACCGTTCAACTGACCCATCTGCCTTCAGTTTTACTCTATAAACCCATCTACACCCAATAACATTTTTACCTGATGGCAAATCAACCAGTTCCCAAGTGTTATTCTGCTCCAATGCAGCCAATTCAGCCTGCATTGCATCATTCCATTCCTCATACTTACTGGCCTCTTTATAGTTGTGAGGCTCCTGAAAGTTACTGACTTTAGTTAGAAAAGCAGTATATTCTGAACTAAACACAGAAGGATGCATGAAAGGAAATGTAGGAGGAGTTAATGTGGTAGAAGGCTGATTAGGAAGAACCATCTGAACATGACTTACAAAGTCATTAAGCCATGTAGGTGCTCTCTTCGACCGAGTAGGTCTTCCCACCTCTGCCACAGATAAATCATTTTCTGGAACTGCCTCTGGTGCAACAGAGGTTGTATTATCTGAAGCTGTAGATGAATCATTAAGACAAGCTTCTGGTGTGCACGGGTTGTCAACAGGAACAATATCTGTAGGGGAATGTCCAACTTCCACTTCTTTCTCAGCAGATGATTCAGCTGAAGCAAATGGAAAGATATGAGAAAAAACTTTGACATCCCTAGAAATAATGATTTCTCTACTCTCCAGGTTGAAAAGAGTGTAACCTTTATGTTCTGCTGCTATCCCCAGCATTATACATTTAGCACGGCTTTCATCAAATTTCCTCTTATGTGGACTAGTATTGGCTGCATACACCAAACAACCAAATGGCTTTAATATGGATAGATCCACCAACGTTTTCGTTAGAGCAAAGTATGGAGAATTCCAGCCAAGAACTCTACTTGGCAGTCTGTTTAAGATCCATGTTGCTGACAAGATAGAAAACGGCCATAAATATTCTGGAAGTCGACTCTGAAACATTAAAGCCCTCGCAATCTCCAATAGTGATCTATGCTTGCGCTCCACAGTTCCATTTTGCTGTGGTGTGTAAGCACATGACCTAAGATGAATAATTCCAAGAGACTGGAACAGCTCCTTGATTTGAGAATTGACAAACTCTGAACCATTGTCAGTTTTAACCTTCTTCACCCTTTTATCAAACTGATTCTGAACCATTTTCAAATATACCTCTAGAACTCAGTGAACTTGTCCTTTTGAGTTCAGTAGATAAGTCCATGTGCTCCTACTACTATCTTCAACAATGGTTAGAATATAGGAAGCATTAGCCAAATTCTCAACATGATACGGTCCCCATACATCCACATGTATAAGTTCAAACAATGATGCGCTTCTCTGTTCCAGTGTAGGGAAAGGATTCCTACACTGTTTGGCCTTGTGACAAATCTCACAAGCGCTCTGCATGCATCGAGTCTCCTTCTCGCATAGGTTTCCCACTCCTGGAATATGCTGCATGGTCGTGTATGAGGCATGCCCAAGAAGTACATGCCAGTCCATGAATGATTCAGATTTAGTAATCTGATTGATCCTCTCCAATCTATTTTCTGGATCAATAATGTACAATCTTTCCCTAGCTTGCCCTATCATCACTACATGATCATTTGATAGATTCTGAACAACACAATATGTGGGGTAAAAAGCACACTTCAACTGTAAATCATTATTCAGTTGGTGAGTAGAAACTAAGTTATGTGTAAACTCTGGAACCAGTAACACATTTTCAAGTGTCAACTCTTCTGTCAATTGTACCTTTCCTGCTTCATATATGCTCTGCATTGCCCCATTGGGCAGAAACACTCCTTGGGGACGAGACAACCTTCGAACCTCCAACATAAGGTCCTTATTGCAGCATATATGGCTGCTAGCACCCGAGTCCATGATCCATATCCTATCTCTCTTCAGTGAATCAAGCAGGCTGAACGAGTAATGCTTTTCAATCACGTCTAGGGGGGTGTAGGTTTCTACATTATTCACTCTCCCTGTACTCCCTAATCCCTTCAGTTGGCTTAGGGCATTTTCTACATTGGATATCAGATCCTCAACATTTTGACCTTTGTTCAAGTCACCAGAAGAATTTTGACAAACATCTTGTTGTACAGCACAGTTTACTTGCCCTCTAGTCTTTTGATCCCTTAATTTCTGGAACCATTTAGGAACACCATTCAATTTGAAACACTCACTCCTATCATGCCCCATCTTTTCACAGTGGCTACATTTCAGTCTTCTCCTTTCCTCCTTGCTTAATCTTGGCTTGAAATTATTCCCTCTTTCCTTGTAAGTGTTTCCAGATCCTTTATATCCCACATTCATCACAGCTATGTTTGAGTTATCCTGCTCCTTATTGTTTCCCCCCACATTCATTATCATCTGACTCTGAGCCTGTCCATTCAGAGATGTAACTTTTCTCTGTTCCTCATCTTGCAATAACATAGAATAAGCTCTACTCACTGTAGGTAATGGCTCAACTAACAGAATCTGACTTCTCACTGCGTCATAGGTATCATTAAGTCCAAGTAAAAACTGCATTAGTTTATCAGTTTCATTACACTTCCTGGAGTTGCTTGCTGCTCCACAGATGCAAGCTGCCGCAGCAGCACAAGAGCATACTATATTAGGTTGTAGCAGCCTAAGTTCATCCCACATCACATTCAAACTATTATAATACTTCATAATCGATTGATTTCCTTGAACAAACACAGACAATTCCTTCCTTAGTTTGAAAATCTTTGCTCCATTACTTTGGTCAAATCTCATCTTCAATTCACTCCACAACTGATGAGACGTTTCCATTAATAAGAAGGATTCAGAATATTCAGAAGCTATGCAGTTCATTATCCACGAGGTTACCATGAAATCAACTTGAATCCATAAGTTATAATTGGCATTAGTTTCAAGAGGTTTAGGTATATTACCTTCAATGAAACCTAGCTTGTTTCTTCCTGCGAGTGCTCGCTTCATAGCGCGGCTCCATGCATAGTAGTTGCTGCCATTAAAAACCGCATTTACTACCTTGAGTCCAGGATGATCATGTGGACTCAGGTAGTACACATCCTTAATTCTAGTATTCTGCTCATTTCTCTCCATCTCCTTCGTTGTGTTATCTCTATTCAGAAATGAAGAGGTATTACTTGATTCTTTATCATCTCCGTGTTCAGATCTCCCTTCACGTATGTTGTTTCTTCGTCCTCGCCGATTCCTAGTTTCACCTTCCGTACTGGTTTCTCCAAGTTCCTCATCCACCAACACTCTCCAATCCGTGTGACGAGATCGCACCATCGAGCTCTGATACCATATTGTGATCAAAACCCTAGATCTGATGAATTTGGACGAAGAACAGATTCTAGATCTACAGAAGCTTCTAGAGATCGAAAGCTAAAATTTTATTATGCTTAGCAAACTTGCTTAGAAAGAGATTACAATAGACTGAAGATAGTTCAGTATTTATAGTTTTGAATTAGGCTAGGCGCGTAAATCTAACAACTAAAACAGAACAAGAAAGAAACGTTTTCTCTTCAAACACGACTCTATTAGTATTTTGTTTCAGCAGAGCCTTACGATCCTCCGGCTCAAGCACTTGATCCAGCGTTCCGTATTACTCCTTTTAACAGCTCAGCACATTAACCAACTGACCAGCTAACTGTCTTCTTCCTCTAACCGTCTCCTTCCCCTTTTATTTCTGAAGCATCTTCCATAATACCTCCATAGCTCAACAACTAATGTGATGGTGGTGCGTTTGTGGAGTAGGCATTTGGCGAATTGAAGCATGGGGTTTATGTGACCTTGAATTGGCATGGGAAGATGAAGCAGTGAGCTTCTCTTTCTCTCTCCTTTTCTTCTCCTTTCTCCATTTTTTTCGTCTACTCTCCTTGCTTTTATATTTTGCTACTGTATGTGATATATATAGATTTACTTGCCAACACTAGCGCTACGAACAATAAATTACACCTCGTGTTATAGTTTTGGGGGCTGCTCATCGGTCAAATTTGTATTCATCAATAAAATGGTGATATGTGTACGGATTTAACAAAAATATATCCTAGCTAGTATTGATTTTATGAGGATCCAAGTTCAAATGAAGAATTACGATTCTGTCTTGAGTAATCACTGCGAATGCTGAAAAAAGATCTCCTCTGATCTCAGTTGTGGTTTTAACCCTTTTTCATTGTGTTTGAAATTTTTAAAAAATACTTGTTTCTTGGTCATTGGTTACCTGATTCTGCACTATAAACAAACACAGAATGAATTTGTGATTCTTTTATGTACTTGTGATTTCTCTCCTGCTCTTCTCTAATTATATGTTGTGTTTTGATTTTTCAATGAAGTTACATGAATCTGCTATTAGTAATCACCATGTTCTTGTATGTGTAATTTCAAATTCTTATTATCTGTATTTGTTTATTATGAGTTAATTGATTTTTCCCCAATTCAATGCAACTTTATTGCTCTTTTCTAACTGTACTCTGCTTGGTTCTTACGAGTTCAATAAGTTCATTGACAAAATCTCACATCCCTAACACTCTTGGAGTAAAGGTTCGTCATTTCTGTGTGCCATTGAATTCCTAGTTGTATTATTATAGTAAGTAGTATGAGACTCTTACAAATTCTTTTCTTACATACATTTGAGTGATTTAGACTTGAATTTTAGACATGTATTTGGAAGCTTATGGGAGTAGTTGATTTTAATCCTATCATTTTGTAATAGTGGGTTCTTTTTCTTTTTTGCTCTATTTGATTGCAGAACCTTGTTTGCTCCAAGAATTTGGTGATAGACAAAAGCATTCAAACAACATATATTCAGGCAATAAGATCTGCTCGGCATTTTATCTACATTGAAAATCAATACTTTCTCGGCTCTTCCTATGCTTGGCCTTCATACAAAGATGCAGGTTAAAATCGATTTCCTCATTTTCCTTCCATTAGTTTTCTCTTTAGTTTATACTTACTTTTTGGTTGAATTTCCACTTCATAAATTTTTGTTAATGTATAACATTCTCTCTTACTTCACATATGAGCAATTTAGAGCCCACTCTAGATTGTTGACTCTTGTGTAAGATTTAATTGATTGAGAGATGTTGTGTATGGTATTACATAGATGCTATCTACTAATTCTGGTAATAATATGATGGATAATATTTTCCTCCTCTTTCTCATCACCTGTCACTCTACGTGTCAGCATACCAGCATGCTAATGATATTTTCTCTCTTGTGGCAAAATGGTAGGGGCCGATCATCTAATACCTATGGAGTTGGCAATGGAAATTTCTAGTAAAATTAGAGCTAACGAGAGATTTGCTGTTTACATTGTGTTGGTCCAGAGACGAGAGTCAGGTGTAGAGGGGGGGGGGGGGGGTGAATACACCTGAGTACTGCTCTTTTTCTCAAACCGAAGGACAGCTGAGCTGTTTGGTGCGACTGATGAACAGTGCCAAGTAAGAACCTTCGATCTCAGGTCAGAATGAGTTAACTACTAAGCTCTCCTACTGACTTTGTCAGTCGTTGAGACTCAGTCGAAAACCTTAGTGCGGAATAGTGTGGGGCCCGGAGATTCATCTCAGTTTGAAAACGTGATTTTCACAAGTAGTTTTGGCTAGTGCGTTTTTAAGAATACGTTTTATGCAAGGATATGATTTTGTAATCAGTTTGTATGCGATGCAATAAAACAGTAAACAACACAAGCAATTTTTAACGTGGTTCGGATACGCAAGATCCTACGTCCACGGTCCTGCTGAACAGGAGCTCTTGTTGATTTATCTGAGCAAGCCTCAGCAAGGAATCTGTGCACTGGACAGACCCTTCTAAGTTATAGTCCTTAGCGACTTTACAAATCAAACCGAGGTTTGAAGGGGAGGGGATAATCTTCAACTAGGAAGGAGTTCTTACAATAAGAACAATCACTAAATGTGAACTCCTTCGAATTTCTAAGCTATAGATTTGGCAATGAGCTTAGCTAGAGAAGAGGGATCTAAAGAACTCTAGAGAAAAGAACTAATGATATTCTATTAAGCAAGTTCTTCGCTGGATTGATCTTGAATGCGCTAGAGTTGTTTGAAAGCTTGAGCGTTTTCCCTTGATATCCCGTGCGTGGAGCTCGGATTTTCTTCTCTATTTATAGTCGTGAAACAGGCATATGTCCGTTTGAGACGACGATGCCACGTGTCACAACCTTCCAAAGAAAACGGCCATAAATTCGAATTGTTCCAGCAGAGTTGTTGATACTGTACATGAGAGCAGCTTTAGTTGGTTAGAGCAAATATCGCGTTGACGGCTTCTCATTGGTCGAGGTTTGTGGTAGGTGAGATTGTGTCAGACATCGGAGTGGACTCTCCCTAATCCTCGTATGGTCTTCTGTTGACTTTCGAAAAGACTTTAACAGCTGGGTCGTTTCCTGTCGGATACAGTAGACTTGAAACAGTCTATGTCTTCTTCGTCTGAGTCGGCTGACAAGAGATATTCTCTTGAGTGTGGTTAGCTAATGACTGCGAAGGTACTGAGCTTGCATAGAGTTCTTCTGCTGATGTCTGTCAGTTGATGAGATGTCTTCTACTGAGGCGAAGATCAGCTGATGACTCAAGAATGCAGACTCTTACACTAATGACGTAGGGTTCTGGAAAGTAACTTCGACAGAAGATCAATCCAACATTTTTACCCCGTACAGGACATAGACACAAGGATAAACAAAACAAAAACAGTCTAGCCTATACATCAGTTAATCCTATCAAGACACTACACTACTGATATCAGCTGGGTTTTGAGATCTTCAATTCCATAGTGCTACTACGATTTCCCCCAATATTATTTTAACCCACTAACTGCTGAGTATCATCTACTGACTCATAACCCAATACATTGTTATACCGATGTGGCCAGAGGGTAATCCAGAGACAATGTTATGCAATAAATTTTATATTGGCAGGTAACTTGCAGTTTATTTATTGTTGACAAATTCCACCTCGATGAAATTATACTCTGTGAATATATATGCTTTACTTTGTTACACATGGCAAACTTTTGTCTTGTTAAATTCTAGTATCTAATAGAGCATGTATGCAATTAGAAAAAATGGAAAGCTTTGGGAAAAAAAGGAACAATGTTAGATTTAAAACTGTGCTCCATAATTTTTTAGAGACCTAGGTGATTGATTATTGTTGGAAATGAAAATATGTGTGCATCTTTTAACCTAATCCGTAGGCTGCGAAATTTAGTTATATTGACTATATTATATCTGGTATAGTCTTTAAGTAGAATCTAGAAGATGTATTATGTTGTAATCGATCGAGTCTTTGAAATTATCTGATCATAAGATTGTGTATCTAGGCATGTTTTGATCTAGTAATTGGTAAGCTGCGAAATTCAGTTCTGTTGCTTTTATATCTGTTTTATTCTTATAAGTAGCATATAGATGATGTAATCAAGTGAGTCTTAGAAATTTTCAGATCATAAGATTGTGTTCCTTACATGCCTATTCATGCAACAGTGCAGACTATGTATCAATTTATTGCAAAAGAGATCAAATCAATGAGTCTCCAGGATGCACATCCACTAGACTACTTAAATTTCTACTGTCTTGGTAACCGAGAACATATTACAGGTCCTGGTGCACAGGTATCTGGAAATGCAGCCAAGGTCAGAACTAGACTCATCCTCTCTTCTGCGTTAAATAATGTGACACATTAATCTCAATCTTCATGATATAATATTGATTTACCCAAATAGGGAGCAAAATGGAAAGAAACAATTGCTATTTTAAGTTAATTTAGTTAATAACCTTGGTTTTCGTGGATCTCCTGTTTTTTAAGAGGAGGGGCTTTTTAGTTAAATATGAGGCAGTTCAAAATGCCTTAAGAGAAACAACAAAAAATCGCCTGGCTAACTTGTTAGGTGCTGTACATTTTACGACATTAGCAAGCTTTTGTGGCATATATTTTCCTGCTAACTATAATAGGTTAACTTTCAACCTGATGAATGGTGTAATAAGGTCCAAGTGAGTCGATCACCATGCTACAGCTAGCTTGTATCAGCCTTGGCCCTGGGACCATAATTATCGATACACAATTGATCTTTGATTGTGCTACTGAGTATGCGAGTAGATTAAGCCTTTAACGAGTAACAATTAATTGTTTTGTCAACTTGACACAGGAAAATATTGTATACTTGCTTTGTGCTTGTAATATCTAATATAATAGTTAATTTGCTTTTCACACAGATTTCAGACTCGCAAAAGTTTAAGCGGTTCATGATTTAAGTGCATGCTAAAGGAATGGTAGTGGATGATGAGTATGTAATCATAGGATCAGCCAATATAAACCAAAGATCAATGGCCGGCACAAAAGATACAGAGATAGCAATGGATGAGCTCAGTGCACAAATAGACAATGATAAGATTGAGCAACGTGCAAAGGGATGAGGCGTTTGAAAAGAAATTAGAGGCACTCCAACAGCTGATTGCGAACCAGCATAGACAAGAGGATTGCACCTCCTCTTCCCATGGTTGATTATTATGTATTTCTTGATACATTAGCATTATAAAACATGCATTTGTATTTTTAGCTTTGTTGTTTAGAAAACTTCTACTATTATCTTCAAACCTACTAAAAATTGGTGTTATTGGTATGTAAATTGCTTTCAGGTGTGTATTGTCTCATTGGTTTCGTTGAATATTGTGTTTTATTCTTTTTAGGAATTGGGGAATTAGAAAACAAAATATATTATACTAATAATTCTAAAAAATAGTGACGGAAAAAAGTAAAAACAATAGTGAATTGGTAACAGAATGGTGACGGAAACTATCCGTAACAAAATGGTGACGGATATTCCGTTACAAAATAATCAGTTTTTCTCCGATACGACTGAGCAAATAGTGACGGACAAATCCGTCACTATTTAGTGACGGAATGTCCGTCACCATATCGTCACCCATAGATGTGGGACGCGATGGACGACGTGATCTCGGTGACGAATTTTCCGTCGTTAAGTCCGTCACCAACCGGTGACGAAAGCTATATTCCGTCACCAAATATTTAGTGACGAAATTATTTTGAGGGACACAGTCCGTCACTGAAGAGAAATAGTAACGGAATATTTGTGGATAATGACAGAAAAATCCGTCAATAACAAGCAAATTTCTGATAGTGTTAAGATAGGCTCAAGTTGTAAGTCTGATTATTTGAACTTGAATCTTTTTCTCCATATTGCAGTTATAATGATTTTGTATGGCTTTTACAGGGGAAGAACAAATGAAAAAGAAGAGACAAGGTAGAAGAGGAGTTGAATTAACAGTGTAGAAGTTAATGCGGTTAATGAAATACTAGCCAATTGCTGACGTTCATTTGGAACGCACTCCCATGCAGTGTAACCGTACTCTCTCTCTCTCTCTCTGAGACAAGAGTGTGAAGGAGTTAATGTTGGTTATTAATATCATTTGAAGATGTCTGGAGAATTGATGATAGGAGGAGATGACACGGAGATACCGTGTCTGTGGCTGCGCATTAACTCCCATCTTCTTGAAGCTTCCTTCTCAACGGAAAATTCTATCCTAGACCCGGTCCACAACTTAAGTTGTGGACCCGGTGGTTATAAAACATGCCACATAAGATGTTAGTAAAATAAAAAAATCTGAAAAACACACAACTCTAATCTTACACCACAGGTCTACAAGACCGGGTCTAGGATAGAATTTTCCCTTCTCAACAGACAACTTGCAGCACTGCCCAGTCCTTATTTACCTCATTTACTACATCCATCCATCAATCTCCACGGTAAATATCCATCTATACACACATGCATCTCTCTCTCTCTCTCTTCTTGTTTTATGCTTATTTTAGGAAGAATGTTTCTCATAATGAATCCCTCTTCTTTCCTTGCGAAATGCTACTTGTCTCATTTATATACATGATTATAGATTTGTTTGTGTTTAATGTTCTAACATAGCGGTGTCTTTTAAGTTACACATTTAGGGCCTAAGACATAAATATGTGCAGTGCAGCTTGCAGGCACTCTTGTAATAATTTTTACTACTACTGCCAATAGTGGTGGGAGGTATCATTAAGAAAGCACAATTTTAAGGTTCTTCATTTTTGTTTGTGGAATTTAATATGGTTTTTTATGCAATGTAATGCTTCAAATTTTGTCAAATTAACTAACCACAGCTGTAGCTTGGAATTCGATTTACTGCTTTATGATCTGTCTCCTTCTTGAACATAAATTTGAATATCTTTTTTTTTTGCTTGTAGTGATAATATCTGTTTTGAAAACTTGAAGTTTGATCGGTCACGTTCATTTATGTTAGGGGATCCACTCTGTTTGTTATCTTTTTTTGTTAGATATTGACCTAAACTGTTCCATCACATTTGTTGGCACAAACATTCCTAAATGTTGCGATATGTTACCAACTATTCCAAAAGCTGAAACAATTCTATCTTATTATCAACAAAATTAATTCCATAGGATCGCCAATGTCTTAATTTATTAAGGCCTACATCTCCATAGGTATCATGTACTCCTTCCGTCTAATTAATGATGTTGATCCACTTGACTTTTAATGTAATTTTCTTTTAATTTTAGAAAATGAGATGTTCTCCTTCCGTCTAATTAATGATGCTGGTCCACTTGACTTTTAATGTAATTTTCTTTTAATTTTAGAAAATGGGATGTTCTTAATGAGATGATTAACCCAATTAAGAATATATGATGTTACTAGAATGGAAGGAGCATTAATTTAACCCAATTAAAATTAATAATCCTAACGATTTACTATATTGCAAAGGTAAAACTGTGTATAATAAACTCAACCTCCTAGAATAGTGAATGTCAATCCTACTAACATATTTTTAATGTGCAATAGGTTAGTAATATTGTAGATAGGTACCGTGGTATATAGATACATATATTCTGCGGCATAACGAAACCTAAATATCGCTGCCCTTCCAGAAACGGCTCCATCATTCTTCTTCTTCTTCTTTCTCATTCACTGTCACTCTCTCCTCACATTCCCATGTGAATACTAGATTGTGATTGTTTGATCCCTTGATTTCGACTGGTTTCATTCACAATACAATATTGATTTTCTTTGATAATCCATAAATTCTTACCTTGCCTCTTGAGCATATTAATTTTAGATGGATGGCTCGGAATTCTTTGAGGAGCCGGCAAGTTTCTCGAGCTCGGCCGTTTGGGCGGACGACATCTTCTGGGAAAACTCTACATCTCTTGAGAACTCATCAGCAGCGAGCTTTGAGTTTCAAAATCAAAAGCGTGCTTTGCCCACGTGCAAGAAACGGAAAGTCGAAGAAGGGCAGCAGAAAATCTCCCACATCACCGTTGAGAGAAACCGCAGGAAGCAAATGAACGACCATCTCTCCGTGCTCCGTTCTTTGATGCCCAGCTTGTACGTCAAAAGAGTAAGCACTGTTTTCTCTTCTTCCTATAATAAGACCACACATGAGATGAGATGAGAAGTTATTTTGGATGCATATGCAGTGTGATCAAGCATCGATAATAGGTGGAGCGGTGGATTACATCAATGAAGTGCAGCAGCTTCTACAATCCCTAGAAGCCAAGAAGCAACGCTACGCAGCTGCTTATAATGATGTCGTATTATTAAGCCCGAGGACCCCTCTACCAAGCAGCCCCTACAAGCCAAGGATGGTTGCCTTCCTCAACTCACCGCTCCACCCTTCTCAATGCAATTCTTCAACTTCCTCCATCAACAATGAGCTCGTTGCCACCTCCAAATCAGCCTCGGCTCAAGTCGAGGTCAAGTTTTCTGGCCCCAATCTGCTGTTAAAAACTGTGTCGCCTCGTATTCCGGGCCAAGTGGTCAAAATTATTTCTGCTCTTGAGGAACTTGCACTCGAGATACTCCATGTTAGTATCAGCACCATTGATGAAACAATGCTCAATTCTTTCACCATTAAGGTCAAACTATTTTTATTTTTCTTTGAAATTATTATTGTTGAATTGTATGAGGAACTATAAAAAAAAGAGACGAGGCTTACTGCTTTCTCCTACAGAGCTGCATAGGTATCTCTAATCATTAAAAGTAAAAGTGACAGAATATATACAACTTGAGCTTCTGCTTGTACTGATGAATGCACTGAAAACAAGAAGAACTTTTGTCGTAAATCAGTTACTTTTCACCTACTAGTTATTGTCTAATTTATTACAGATGCATTCATGTAGTTTTGTTGGAGACTGCATGCATGTGGGATTACAATTTAATCATGTATGGTGTGTCTTGTTTGTTTGTAGATTGGGATTCAATGCCAACTCAGTGCAGAAGAGTTGGCGGAGCAGATTCAGCGGACATTCTGCTACTCTTCTGTATACTAGAAAAAGAGCATCTGCACTTGCAAATGTGTGGTAGCACTAAACTAATCACTTTTTCTGTGTTTTAGTTGTTGACGAGTGCAATTGTGTAGTTTAGGTTAGTTTTAAGAAACTTTAGTATTTTTTATCAACTTTTATAATTACTTCGGTTCATTAGAAATTCTGATGGATCATGTCAGTGTATGCTGAATATTTCGATTTAAATGAAATTGAAATGCACAGCATTCATTGATTAGTATATATATTGTCCAGTGACGTATATCTATTACAATATACTGCTGCTTGCTTCACAGTGTTCAGTTGAAAGAAATTAAGGATTGGATACAAACACAGTGTGTATGCTTATTATCGTATGACTCATGTCTAATGAAGCATAAGTGCATTAGAAGTGAACTTCAAACCCTACTCTCAGAGGGAAAAAAAATAATATAAAAAAAAAAACACAAAAGTCTTTTTTTTTTAATTCATTTATCCAAGCAAAATATTTTTTTTAATGAAAAAATTTTAAAATTTTTTTTAATTTTTTTTTTTTTTTAAAAAAAAAAAAAAAAAAAAAAAAAAAAAAAAAAAAATAAAATTTAAAAATTTTTAAAAAAAAAAAGAAAGGGGATTTTATAAATATCCATCGTATTTGCTAAAGGGATTTATTATTATTATTATTATTTTTGGCAATGAGAGAAATCTGCACATTAGATAGATCTCAAGATATTTGTGGCTCACTTTTCCAATTAAAACATTTCAATAAGTGGCCCCAACCCAAAATAGAAAATAATTAACAATAATCAAGTTTTTAATTACCCCACTCCTAATACTCTAAACACACCTAGCCACCCCTCGATCATTCTCTCTTAAACACTTCCTCTCGAATTCACTCCAAAGCGCCGCATATAAATCCTAGATCTATCCCCCGTCCGCCATGATGAAGATTAATGCCGAGTTCGGCCTTACGCCTTCTGTTCCACTAGATCCGCTCCATTCCACTTGAAATACTATCGATTCTAAGGAAACTATAGTGGAAGACGGCATCTTCTAAGCCATCATTACTGGAAAATATGTCATTAATAAGGAAAAACTTCGCGACAACAAGCATGTTATTGCTAAATGAACATATTTAGAGAGAAATTCATTTTCAATTACAATTAGTGAGGAATCAGACATTTTTGTGCCATGTTTTTCTCATTATAAAAAAAAATTCAAATTTTCAAATATTCTTTATTGAGGAATATGCCGCTCCCTCGCTATATTTCCTTTACTATATTAGAAAACAAAAAAAAAATTGAAATATTTTTTAGCAAGGAATCAAATGAAAAAAAAATTAAGAATTCGGAATACTTTTTAGCTAGAAATCAGGACCTGTCTTGCCATGAAATCCTCGCTATTAATAAGTGAAAAAAATCAAAATTTGTAATATTTTTTAAGCAAGAATTAGGTATTTCCTCACCCCTGAGCTCCTCAATATTTTTGGAGGGATGTTCAAAATTTCAAATTTAAATTTAGCATTTTGGAGGGATGTTCAAAATTGGCAAATTGACACAAATGGTCCCTGATGTTTGCTAGTTTGGATGTGGTCCCTAATTTTCTTTTGTTTATTGGTCCCCAATGTTTGCTAGTTTGGATAAATTGGTTCTTCTTTTAAATTTTAAGTTAGTCAACTGTTAGTCATATGGGTATTTACGGAATAAAAGTTTCAAGGACCAATTCATCCAAGTTTTAAATTATATTTGAACTTTTTTTTAAAAAAATATTTTTAAAATTACAATCTTTTTCGAAAAAAAATATTTTTTTTTCGAAAAAGATAAATTTTTTTCCAACGAATTTATTTTTTTTCAAACAATTTTTTTGGTAACGAAAAAATTTAAATAAAAATAAAAACTTAACTAATAATAATTTTAGAGACCAATCCATCCAATTTTTAAGTTAATTTTTAACTATTTTTTCAAATAATTTTTTGAATTAACTTTTTTTCAAGTTTTTTTTTTATTTAAATAAAAGATTAACTAAATCTAGATTAACTAATAATTTTGCGTCTCTCGGCGGAGGAGGGCAGCGGGTTGACACAACGGTTGGGGAAGTTGTTATGTTCTTTAAGGTCGAAGATGTCGTCGGAGATGAGCACCTGGACGACTTGGACGTGGGAGGCTCCTCTCCAACGACATCTTCGACCTCAAAGAACATAACACCTTTCCCAACTCCTGTGTCGACCCGCTCCCCTCCTTTGCCGTGAGATGCAAAATTATTAGTTTATTTATTTTTTTATTTAAATCAATTTTTTTTAAATATATATATATTTTTAAAAGTTTATTCAAAAAATTATTTGAAAAAATAGTTAAGAATTGGATGAATTGGTCCCCCTAAAACTAGTATTAATTAATTTTTTATTTTTAATTTAGGTTTTTTAATAATTTTTTTCTTTACCAAAAAATTTTAAATAATAAGAAAATCTTATTTCGAAAAAAAAAATATTTTAAAAAATTTATCTTTCTTCGAAAAAATTTATTTTAAAATAATTAAAATATATTTAAAAATTGGATGAGTTGGTTTATAAAACTTTTATTCCGTAAATACTCATATCACTAACAGTTAACTAACTTAAAATTTAACAAAAGGACCAATTTATCCAAACTAGTAAACATTGAGGACCAATAAACTAAAAAAAAATATTATAAACCAATTCATCCAAACTAACAAACATTGGAGACCATTTGTGCCAATTTGCCTTCAAAATTTTCAAAAATCAACAATTATATTGACAACCACTACTATATATATATAGATATATGGAAGACTACTTTTTCCTCATTTTCACTCTTCCTCCAATCACATTCATCCTCTCTCAATTTCTCACTTTTTAGTTCATCTCTTCTCCCATCTTCTCATTTTCAGAAGCTTGAATCAACTCAGTTCTTACCATCAAGAAGGTTGTATTATATGTTGTTATCTTCCATTTCTTATCACATTTGCTTAATTTTTTATATTAAATCTTAGAGATAACCTGAACCTACTCTATCGCGATTCTATTTCCTTGGGGCGAAAAAATCGCAGCTGTTAAGCTAGCCATGAAGATTTGTTCCTTTTAAGGAAAGATTTTGGAATTGCAAGAGGTTCGAGGGGAGATGTTAATTTATTTACCTTTTTCTGCATATTTATCTAGAAAACATATTTTCTTTAAAAGGATTTAATTGGAGCACTTCGTTCATTTTTTTTTCTCCTCCCACCCAGAACTTGTCATTTTTATCCACCACTAGTTCAATTGATTTGTTTTTATTGTTGTTATGCACGTTTCTTAGCTGTGTGATTGTTGCAGGCTCAAGTTACAAGAAATGCAATGATGGAGATTGCAAATGAAGATGGAGATGTTGCCTGAAGCTCACATTAACGAGGCAAGGATGGAGATTGCAAATGAAGATTTATGCATGCTGTCTTCTTTAATTTTTTTCATTGTCATTTTTTCTTATTGATTATACAAATTATATAAATGTCATTTGTACAGTAATTGTAGTTGTATAGTATTTTCCTTTTTATTATTTCTTAGGCAACTGTATAGATACATGTAACGGGTTCAAAGCAATTTGTTCACGGCTTTTAGTTAGTGCAATTCATGAAGCAATTTGTTCATGGCAATTTATTCAAAGCTAAAAACATCACGTTGAAACTAAAGAATTAGCAAGAAAAAATCCTCGTTAATGTAATTAGTTATTCTTCAAAAATAAGATATTTTACATATTATGGTCTTACTTTCAGCGAGGAAAACTACTCATTGGCGAGGAGGGGTATATCAGACTTTTCACCTTATGAGATCTAATTGGAGAAGGGTATTTTAGTATTTTCGCAACATACATTGGCGAGGAAATTATTCCTTGCTATTAAATTTAAGTATTAGCGGGAAGTGATCAATGTCGTCAGGGCACTAGCTAGAAACGGTCCTTCCACGCATAAAGTTACTTTGTCGCAGAAGGTAAATCTTTCGCGACAAAACATGCTCGCTAAAGGGGGTGTTTTTTAGGAGTGCATAAATGGGTGGGCAGCGACGCTGATATTATGGTATACTGCGGTATCTAAAAAATGATATTGTTACCGTACTGTGGTATTTAAAAATTGATACCACAATATATATGTAGTATTACGGTATACCGTGATATCTAATAATTGATATCGTACCGTACCGTTAAACTTCGTTAGGTATGATACCGTATCAAAATATACGGTATACCAGAAACTCGATATTTTTGGTAATTTTTTGGTACAGTATGAGGGTTATATCGAAATTTCGGTATTTTTTTTCACCCCTAGCCACCACCGGCCATGGCAGCACAATTGACATCGCTTTCCATCTTGCCGCCAATTGTTGTTGGGTTTAGTGTGGACATGGATAAGGGTTCCTGTCACAGTTAATAGAAGTGATTGAGCTGATGATGGAGATTTATGTCCTTGCTTACTTCTCTTTGGTGAGATCTGCGCCTTATTGCTTTAATTTGCAATTGTTAGTTTCGGTTGTGATGAGATTTAACTAGTGTGGTTGGTGTTTAGTAAGGGTTTGAAATGATAATAATTTTGATAAGCCTGGATTTGTAGCTCTAATTTACTGTATAATGCGTGTGCTTTGGCTATGAGATTACAATTCTTAGGCTCAGTTTGAGAGAAATTATGCAAGAAATTGCACAAAATGAGAAGGAAAGATAAAATCTGGGTCAATGCAATTTATCTGCACAATGTTGAAAAACTGGGCCGCATAAGTACTGATTGGGCAAAAGGAGTCTTGGGCCAGAGTGGAGGAAACAAGAATTGAAGCCAAAGCCCAAATTCTAGCCCACCTCGTCTCTTGTTGAAAACTGGAGGGAAAATGAAAATGTTGAAGCAGCAGCAACAAGTACAACCAACTCAACAATACCCCACAGTCCTTGCACTTACCCAAGGTGTAGGTCAGTTGTTCTGCAGAGGCCCAGCTACCAAGGTTGCTGAAGGAAAAAATGTGGGAATTAAATGGGATATTTTACACCATACATTCACCTCCTTCCTCATCACCTTTAGTTTAGTTTAGTATTTCTCTCTAGAATTTCCTCTGTGAACAAGAACTCCAAGAACACATTTTTATATTCTACCTAGCATAGCTTATTTTCACATTTTGCCTAGTCTAGTCTGAAGCTCTCATGTGGAGAAGACTGCTCTTTACCTTCTTCTTGTTAGTTCAACTATATTGGAATCAACTTTTATGCTTGTATACAATGTTGTTCCTATCTGTTGTTTGTTTTCCTATCTGATTATTTATATTTGCACTTGTTGAGTCCTATTATCTTGTACAAAAGTTAGATTATTTAGTGTTTTGTAGATCACAGAAGACTACACATCTTAGCTGGTCTTAAGCAAGACTTCAGTTGAGTGCATTTGACTAACTATCACTTTGACCTACTATTGTGAACGTCATCGCAACCGAATCTATGTATCTTGGGTGTTAGTAGTCATTTGTGACTTAGGCTGGTTGTCTGTATCTTGCAACCGTATCCATGATAGTTGGGTTGATAATATCCATTGAAGAGCTCGAAAGGATTAGCACACTAAACCCTATATGTTGATTAAGTTCATGTGTGTTAATAAGGTCGAGTGATACTATTCATGAATATAATAAGATGTTAATTAATTTAAGTTGTCAGTAGACTTAATTAATTAACGAATATTTCTATCTTAAATACGGGGATCAATTAAGTTTAAAATACAAGCATCACGTATTCTCAAGTGGAATGAATCTGTGTTTATTAATTAATTTTGCTCTGAGGTGAGCATAGAGAATTAATTAATTGATACCCTGTTTTATTTCTTGTATTGGATCCCTAGTCTGACCGCATAAATATCAAGTATTTATTTCACGCACTCTCGGGATTATTAAGGGATTAATGCATTTTATGCATTACTTAATAATGTAGGTATTATTTATCTGAAATTATTTGGCTGACACAATTAATTGATAAATAAAAAATAATTATTTAATTAATTAATAGGCTTGGTGTTCGAAGTCCATTAGGGATTAATTAATTAATAGAGTTGGTGTATATAATAAGGTATTACGTTATTATTAGAATACACAGTTTTCAATAACCCACAAAAAACCACACACGCATACACGCACACAAATGTGTGTGCGTGTGTGTGAGTGAGTGAGAGAGAGAGAGAGAGAGAGAGGCAAACATGATCTTATTGCTTCTCTAGTTCTTCGTCCATTAGAAAGGAAAGTAGGCATCGGGACACAGATTAGAAGATCATGTATGTGAGAAAATCAAAGCACGACTTAATGACATGTATTGACTCATAACTACTTCGCTAAGGAGTATTATGGTCAAGGGAACTGAGATAAGTATTTAATCGATGTTCAAGTAGAATCCTAGTTAATCTACGTCTACACATAAAGCAGCTACCCACCCAAAGTGATCAACTCTAAGCAGTTCACTAACCAACCAAAGTAGAGTTCAACTAAATCCCTAGCTTAACCAATTTTAAGCACAATAACAAATCTCACAGTATTTAGAAGTGGTGTCTCATTACCTCAGCCAGATCTAGTACATAGTTACTCATATTAACTAAGGAGACTGAAATAAACTTGTTAAGAAACAACATGGTACAAATCTTGAAGTAAAGGTGTATTTTCCTAAAATAGTAAGAATCGGTCATGAACAAACTTCTCAAAGAGGAGATAAATCTTGAAGTACAAGCTCAAAGTATAACTTATTATTCTTCTTCACATATTCGGAGAAGAAACAAAGGCAGACTTGAGCTTCACATGCAAAATTTAAAAATAGTACGAAAGCAAGGCATTAAAAAGGCAGATATCAAAATGCATTAAAGTCTAAACTTACTACAACCAATTGTGTAGTCTTCTTGTTAGTTCAACCAATTGTGTAGTCTTCTGTGATCTACAACACACTACACAATCAAACTTTTGTACAAGATAATAGGACCTAACACATGCAAATATAAATAATTAGATAGGAAAACAAATAGCGGATAGAAACAATATTGTATACAAGCATAAAAGTTGCTTCCACTATAAAAAATTCCAACAGTTCTCTCATTTATACTGAAGAAAATTTTTAGTATACAATTTGTCTATTCAAGTACAAACTAGTACAATAGACAACTCAACTAACTAACTATCTATATCTCCCTCACTTATACAAAAGTTTATGTAGTTCTAAGTGGGGCTTTTGACACAATCGAAGGACATGAACATGCTTCTCGTAGACTTGTTGTGACAAACTCTTAGTTAAAAGTCGGCTAGGTTTTTCAGTTTCGATCTTCTCCACCACCACGTCTCGTCGTTTTATGAATTCTCGTATAATGTGGTACTTTCTATCTATGTGTTTGTATGCCTTGTGTGATCTAGGTTCTTTTGAATTTGCCACTGCACGCGAATTATCAGAATTAACTGTGATACTCTTAGGCAAATCAAGAACGATATCAAGATCATAGAGGAAATTCTTGAGTCAAACTGCCTCTCTTGAGGCTTCTGAAGTAGCTACATACTCTACTTCAATGGTGGAGTCCACAATGTATTTATACTTTGCACTCCTCCATGGGATGGCTCCACCTTCCAAGGTACACATAACCCGAGTCTGTCTCGGTCAGCCTGGAAATCCGAGTCTGTATAATTCAAAGGTACTAGACTGCTTGATTGGTAAACAAGCTTATTATCTCTAATCCTTTTCAAGTATTTGAGAATATGCTTGACCGCAGTTTAGTGCTCTTTTCCAGGGTTAGACTGATATCTTGAGACCATATCTACGATACATGAGATATCTGATCTCGTAGATAGCATTGCACATATGAGGCTACCTACAATGGAAGCATATGGAACAAGCCTCATAATCTCTATCTCTTCAGGTGTTTTAGGGCACTGACTCTTGGATAGAGAAACACAATGCTTGAAAGGTAACTATCTTCTCTTGGCGTCTTGCATGTGAAAACGAGCAATGCCAATATCAAAGTAGGATGTCAGGGATAAGCTCATGTTGGTCCAGAGACGAGCTTAAGGTGTAGGGAGGGGGGGTGAATACACCTGAAGACAAATTCTTACTCAAAACGCAAAAGTCAGCTTATCCGAATGTTGCTACTAAACTAGTCGACTGAACTAGTCAGTTGGCCAATTAAACTTTTTAGATCGCGTGGGCAGAGAGTTCCTCTACTGAGTACATTCGACTGACTTATGTTAGTGAACAATAGTTCAGTATCAGAAATTGTGTGTAGAAGTGTAGCCAAAATTTATTCATCTCAGTTGAAAACCCGTTTTTATCTGTTTGATTTAAAGTCAGTTTTATGCAATGTGAACAGTTATCAATGCAAAAGTAAATCAACACAAGCAATTTTTAAAGTAGTTTGATACACAAGATCCTACGTCCACTGTCCTGAACAAAGCAGGAGTTCTTGATTAGCTTATATTGAGCAAGTCTTAGTTGATCCATTCACTTAACATATATGTTCTTGTTTGCTTGTACTGAGCAAGTCTCAGTTAATCTGTACGCTGGACAGATATCTACATATAGTCGTAGTGACTTTACAATCTCAACCGTGAAGGTTTGAGTTTCTCCAACTATAAAGGAGTTCTTACAATAAGAACAGTTCACAAAGATGAACTCCTTCAAGGTTTCTAAGCTAATAATATTACAATAAGCACGCTTAGGTTAGATAAGGGGAACTGAAGGATATCTAAAGAGAAGAATTAAGATTATCTTTCAAATGAGCAAGTTCTTTGATGTGTTTGGCTTTGAGTTCGCTAGAGAATGTTTGCTTGAATGCTTGGTTCCCTTGTTGATGTCTTTCAGCATGAAGACTCTTCTCTGTTTGTAGTCTTCGATTCATGAATAGATCCGTTGGAGAGAGTCTAGACACTTGTCGAATAAGACAAGGAAAACAACCATATTGATTTTGAATATCATTGTAGATATTTCCTCTTTTTCAGTCTAGGAGCAGTTTTATGGCAGAGCAGGTAGAGTGTTGGCAGCTCCTCATTGGTTGAGGTTATGAGAGTAGGTGAGGCTTGTTCAAACTCCAAGTGTGCGATGAGTTGACTTCCTCTGAATCCTCGAACTTTAACTGAATTGTCTCATACTTCCATTCTCATGGTTCTGAGAATTCTTGACTCGAATTCCGTTGCAGATTCAGTTGGTTATAGCTTACCCAACTGACTTCTTAGATACTGAGTTCGTTCGACTGAGTGGCGGGTCTTCTACTGAATGTACCAGCTATTGAACTCTAGCCTACTGAGTTCCTAACATGCTGACTCAACTAAGCTATTACATTATCGAAGGCTCATCAATCAGCTAGGGGCTTTGAGATCTTCAAATCTTATCATACTGAATCTCATCCCAATAGCTCAAGATCCTTTTTCCGGCGATCTCGGATAACCTTGATTCCAAGGATGTAAGCAAGTTCTCCCAAATCCTTCATTTGAAACTGCTCGGATAACTATATCTTTATGTCTGATAACTCTTCAACATTGTTTCCAATGAGAAGGGTGTCATTTACGTAGTGCAAGAAATACCACAGATCCGTTAACACAATAACGGTATACGCAAACCTTGTTAAGACAAGAGTCAATACCGTAGTACTTGCCAGCCTCGTCAAAATAATGGTTCCATAATCGGGAAGCTTGTTTAAGTCCATATATGGACTTCTTAGCTTCCAAACTAGATGCTCTTCGCCCTCTTTCACATAACCTTCTAGTTTTTTCATGCAGATGTCCTTACCTTCCCAAGGTGACTGCTTAGGAATTCGGTCTTGGCTTCTATTTGCCAGATTTATAGATTCATGTGAAGTGCTATGACAAGGAGTATTCTAATGGGCTTGATCATTGCTACAAGCGAGGTGTCCTCATAATCGATATCCTCTTTCTGAGTAAACCCCTTCGCCACCGGTCTAGCCTTAAACGCCATGATCTCTTCATTAGGACCTCTCTTTCTCTTGTATACCCACCTACTACCAATGGCCTAGCAGCCCTTAAGTAGTTTTATGACCTCGTATACAACAATATTAGTTACAAACTCATATTCCGAGTCCATAGTGATTCATCATGAATCTGCATCTATATCTCTCACTGCTTCATTGTAGGTTCAGGGATCCATGGTATCTTGTTCATCAGCCGGGAGATGATCAAACATCTCCCCACTAAGCATAAACCGAATAGACTTATATAACCCTCCCACTACGTCGAACAGTGTCAGATGTTGTGTTAACAGATTGTGCAGTAGCTTGTGGTGCCTTATCTTGCACAACTGGCTTTCTGAGTAGATCTCGACTACCTTGTAATTCCTTAAGGATATGTCGACTCGAGACTTGTGGCTACTGATCATAAATGTTGGTGCTAACAATGATCTTCTGCTATTTAGGATCACAAATGTATCCACTCTTCATTTCCTTTGGATACCCTGTGAATAACATTACTTCTGAACGTGATTTCATCTTGTCGGATTGCTTATTTAGCACATAAGTTGGACAACTCCAAATCCTTTGTGGTGCAAACTGGGCTTGTGCCCTCTCCACAACTCTAAAGGGGTTTTATTTATCGACTTGGAAGACACATAATTTAGGAAGTATGTTGTAGTCTCTAGAGTATATCCCCAAAAAGAAACTGGCAACGTTGCATAACTCATCACGAACGAACCATCTCTAGTAGAGTTCTATTTCTTCTCTCTCAGACACCATTCTGCTCAGGCTTGCCCGGTGTTGTCAGTTGGGACGTAATTCCACATTCTGTCAAGTAATCTTTAAACTTGTTGGTAAGGTATTCATCACCAAAATCAGATCGTATCATTTTGATTTGTTTACCTATCTCCTTATCCACTTCCGCTTTGAATTCCTCGAAAAACTCGAAGCAATCAGACTTGTGGCGAAGAAGCTAAACATATCCATAGCTCGAGTAATCGTTAGTAAATGTAACAAAGTACCCATACCCTCTACGAGCTTGTGTAGACATAGGCTCACACAAGTCAGAATGGATCAAACCTAGCATTTCTGTGGCTCTATAACCCTTTGCCTTAAAGGCCTAGTCACAATCTTTCCCTCCAAACAGGATTTGCACGTCGAAAATGATTCAACTTGAAGAGACTCCAATGATCCATCGTTCACCAACTTTTGGATCTCATTCAGATTGATTTGATGTGACCTTGTCTTAGATGCCACAATTAGGTTTGATTCTCTTTAGAAGATTATTTCCTCTTCTTGGAGTTTGATGATGAGGAAGTAACATGAATAGAATTACACAGTTTGCAAGTACATAAAGATCCATTTAGTGGCCTACCATAGTTAAATCACCGTTTTCATGATAGAAATATCACTATCAAAACTTGATTTATAACCATCCATGGTGTAGAGTTTTGAAACAACATTGATGTTTCGCCTAAACTCAGGCACATATACCACATCTTAAAGTACTAAAACAAAACTATCAAAAGATAGATGTAAATCTCCAATATCAATTGCAGGAACTTTCATCTATTCCACATGGAGACTATGGCCTCTCCGTCACTCAGTTGCCTTTTCTGCAAGAAACCTTGCAAGGTGTAACAAACATGGTTACTTGCCCCCAAATCCACTACCCACTCATGGGTAGAAGAGGAAACTAGAACTGTCTTAGTTACAACAGCGACTCGCGTAAATTTCTATTTTACCATGACATCTAGACAATAAATCTTCTAGTGTCGTTTCTTACCATACTTGATGAACTTTTCCTTCCCCGTTGGCCTTTCAAAGCCATCGGTAGGACTCGTCTTCCTACTCGCACTGCTCCTTTTAACCTTACCACCCTTTTGCTCTTTTTCTGGTTGTCACCATTTGGAGGATTCCTTGAGCTACTGGTGGTGTTAAAAGTTTGAGCACCTTTGGCCTATCCTATAACCCCCTCAGCCGCTACCAAAGTATCGAGGAACTCGTAAAGAACATACTCTCTGTTAGTCATAGCGGCGTTATAACAGGAGTTCTTATAGGACTTTGACAAAGTGTCCTTTGGGAGGGTAAGATTTCTCTTCCACTCTTTATGTTTTCGAGAATTCGTTAGCGGGTTCTCAGATTAGTGAGATCGAATTGATTGAAGATAATTAAATAAATAGACATATCTGAATATTAAATAAATAGTAGCATGTAAAAACTTATATTTGCACATAATTCTGAATTAATGTCATTGTAACCTTTTGAAAAATCAATGACATCAAAAACCTCAAACACCTCTAGGAATTCCATTCGTAAGCCACACAGGTGGACGTTTACTAGTGTAATCCTAGACCAAGCTATTTAACTAGCTCTTTAATTTTAATCAACACCTAAATTCTTAAGACGAATGAAATTAATTGTTCTATCTTTTGGACCATGTCACTATTCAGATTAAAACGCGGGAAATGAATTCTAGGGAAGTGAATTATAAGCATTGACCATTAATTTGACCAAATTAAAAATAAATTCTCGAAATTGACATACTTACGAGAACCATGCCGCATTCAATTTGATTTAATTAGCTATCCTATTTAATTATTATCTTCTATAGAACTCGTGTTTACTAGGCACGTAAGCCACGTATGTGGACATTTACGACTTCGCTCCCACTACTCAATAATAATTAAATATTATTTTAGAAAACTCATCTCACGAAACTGGTAGTTCAAAAAATATAAGTAAGCTACGAAGGTGGACGTTTACTTATATAATTGAACTGCTTTCTTGTAGAGTCTAATTAATGGAGGTCCGTTAAAATTTTTAATATCCAATTTAATGGAATCAAATTAAACATTTAAATTTAAAAACTTGCTTAGTATTTTTATTGAAAAAGTTCCAGAAACATGCTTAACAAACTCATAATTTCCTAAAACATGATATTCTAAGTGCACATAATAAATCATGCTCGCAAGAAAATAAGCATCCTTTTAAAAACTGGATTTAAATCCTATTATTATGTTATTCTAAGCGTAATTAAACAGATATTGCATGCTTTAGCATAATAATAAATAAATTCATCCACGACATATTAAAAATCATCATCGGGCTTAAACACAGACAGGTCATATCGATTACAAATCCCGAACCAATTACAGATCTTCAATCTTTGAAACTTGTCGATGAAGAAATATGCAACTTGTCGTCATCATCACCGCGTGGACACCATGTGAGCTCGCCATGTCATCATCGTTCCACATCAGCCCTAGGGGTGATGTCAGCCCTAATCTTCCAATGCAACGGCATTTCTGCCGCGCTTTGCCCCCAACCGTCGGATATCGCCGGTTGTTCTACCTCTTCCGTCCGTTCTTTCATTCCGTTCACATGATTTCAGACCGTAGACTTGGAAATGTACTGATTTCGGCCACCTTGAACGGAGTTTGGCTGGAAATCAATAACTTTTTCCTTTTCGCCAACGAGTCAATCGTCAGAAAAACTTGAAATAGGATAGTCAACTTCCAATGTCAACTCCCGTCTCCACATAGCTCGGATACCCCGTGTGAAATATCGACGCATACCTCTGAAAGAGATAAACCGAATGGTAAAAACCATTTGGCGAGAACTTGTCACACGCACCCGCACGCGCCATCGGTAACCACTCTGCGGGGAATTTTTTGGTTTTTCCGGCAGCCAACCACTTCTTCATTCCGCAAAGATTTCGGACAATCCGGACACCCAAACGGCTCATACGATATGTCCAATCGTAGCTAAGGAGAAAACGAATCAAAATATCAGATAGCTTTGCCGAGACACGTTCTCACATGCCTTCACGCGCTGCCCCAAGCAGTGGCAGAACCCAAAAAATTCTAGGTTTTCCGGATAACACGACCACCTCTCATTTCCGACGCTATTCCGAACAAACCAGAAATGGGAATGGGTCGTGCGATCTATCTAAACAAAGCTTAAGAAATGGCTAACCAAAATATCCAAATGGATCGACAAAATAATGCCTCACGTGCCGCTACACGCCTACCAAGCCGACGGTGTAACCTTGGTAAAAACTAGGGTTTCGCTCTTTCTGCGCTGTGGCGCCTCCGTCTTGATTTTCGTACCATACCAGACCAAAATACAGTACAAAAATACAATACAAATTGCTCCTATACTACTCATGGATTTATCTCATGAGAAAAATGATACAACGGTAACAAAATAGTGGCTCGCATGTCGCCCCAAACACGAAAAATAGTTTGATAACGACAGAAAAATGCATAATCAGATTCTAATCATGCTCCTAATAGGCGCATCAAAGCCAGAAATCTGGCTCTGATACCAATTGAAGGAGTTAGAATCAATAATTGCATCCTTAAGCCTCGCTTTGATTTGCTCGAGTATAGGATCTTCTAATTTGTGTCCCGATGCCTACCTTCCCTTCGGATGGACGAAGAACTAGAGAAGCAATAAGATCACGTCTGGCTCTCTCTCTTGCTCACATTCATGTGTGTGTATGCGTGTGTGTTTGTTTTTGTGGGTCACGAAATATTGTGTATTCTAATAATAACATAATACTCCCTCCGTCCCGCTAATTCTGTCCCAGTTGACTTCGGCACGGAGATTAAGAAATTTTAGTTTAGTGTGTATTTTATGAGTTTTAATAATATAAAGAAAATGACACAGTTTTCGAGGAGTGGTTGGTGGAAAGAAATGAGAATTATCCAAATTTTTGCAAGGCTTGTAAAAGGTAATCGATTTTTATTTTTTATATTTTTTTATATTGTATTTGAAAAAATAATCTAAAGTTTTCAAAAAGATAAAAATCATAATTTTCTGAGTTCGGAGCGAAACATAATCGAGTGGGGATAGATTTTTGAAGAGAGAGGGTATAAGAATGTGGGGGTTGAATAGTGAGTAAGGGGGACCCACTTCATTTTATGTTTAAAAGTAATTTTTACTATTTTAAGAAAGAGGACAGTAATAGCGAGACAACCCAATTAGGCAAGTAGGACAGTAATAGCGGGACGGAGGGAGTACCTTATTATATACACTAAGCCCATTAATTAATTAAACCCTAATGGACTTCAAACAACAAGCTCATTAATTAATTAAATAATATCTGGGCTACTTATTATTTATCAATTATTTTGGCCAACCAAATAATTCCAGATAAATAATACCCACATTATTAAATAATGCATAAAATGCATTAATCCCTTAATAATCTCGAGAGAGCGTGAAATAGATATTTGACATTTATGTGGCCAGACCAGGGATCCAATACAAGAAATAAAGTAGTGCCTCAAATTAATTAATTTTCTATGCTCAGTCCAGAGCAAAATTAATTAATAAACACTTATTTATTCCACTAAAAAATATGTGCTGACTTACCCCTTTATCCCAATTTGAGCATGAACTTATATTTTAGACTTAATTGATCCCGTATTTAAGATAGAAATATCCCTTAATTAATTAAATCCACTGATAGCTTAAATTAATTAACGTCTTATTATTTTCCTAGTAGTACCTCTCGACCTTATTAACACACCTGGACTTAATCAACCTGCAGGGTTTAGTGTGGTAATCCTTTCGAGCTCCTTAGGGATATTATCAGACAACCAGCCTAAATCACAAATAACTACTAACACCCGAGATACGTAGATCTGGTTGCGATGGCGTTCACCATAGTAAGTCAAAGTGATAGTTAGTCAAATGCACTCAGCTGAAGTCTTATCAAGCTTAAGCCCAGCTAAGTCACCGAGATCTTTGGTTCTCCACTCAGATCAGTTAGAAGAACACATCTCACTGTGATCATTCAATACACCACCTTAAGTGTACCAGAATAGCCAAGTAGACAAGACAAACTATTTCTTATCTAAACTGCAGCTTAAACCAACAACTCGTCGTAAAGTTGTCTTAACTGTGATATCTATTTATATCTTGTTAGTTCAACCAATTGTGTAGTCTTATGTGATCTACATCACACTACACAATCTAACTATTGTACAAGATAATAGGACTTAACATGTGCAAATATAAAAAATCAGATAGGAAAACAAACAACGGATATGAATAACATTGTATACAAGCATAGAAGTTGCTTCCAGTATACAAAATTCCTTCACTTAATAACAACGTGGTCATTGTTGAACAATGTAGGTTGTCTGGGATTGTTGTATGCTGAATATGGCAGTCACAGTGTCCTGCCTGGAAACCCTTAGTCAAATCAATTAATGTAGTATCTAGAATCAGATAGAGAGTTGTGTGGAATTACGTTAGCCGGGATGCCTTTATTATCTGTCTTAATTAGCTGTTATTATTTGCATGATTTTCTTCTGCCCAGTTTATGTATTTTCCTAGTTGTAGTAAACCCAAATTTATGGTGGCTGCTAGCCAAATCCGAGTCCCTAGAGACTTTGAGAATTAATCTGCTCATTCCCTGTGGATCGATCCATGCTTGTCGCTGTGCTAATCCTAGTTCAAACTATCTGTGTAGGTGTTACAAATGTATTTGGTAAGCCGTTCAGACGACGGAAAGGCTCCATAAAATTCCCTCACACAATTTTTGAATGACCATATCTATGAGCAAATTTGATATGAGATATGTGACCCCAATTCCCTTATGTGAATATTCGTGCTTAGTTGATTGGTTTAGGCTTGATATTGATTTGTTTAGGCTTCTGACTATTGGATATTGATTAATTTAATTTGCGATTATACTTGGTGGATATATTGATTGGCTTACGATGTTTATTGGTTGTTGGTTGTTTATTGCTTTAAACTGTTTTTATTTATGGATGCTAAATATTGATTGTTTTATGCCTTGATATCCATTTGTGTTGATTAAGTAAATAAATTGGGTACAAATTGTGTTGATGATTAAGCAAACAAATTGTCTTAAATAGTGAAGACAAATTGAAAACACATTTCCTTACAAAATTGGTTACATATAGTTTGACATATTTACTGAAAAATCATTTAACAATCTTTCTTCATTCATTCTTACTAATTATCTTACTCACTTCCAATATCAGTAATAAAATATCATTCTTACTCAATGTCTTGTGGGGTTCCAACAAAATCTCTTGATTACTCAATATATCTTATCATTTGTTTTCAATCCGCAAAAGCTAAAGGCAACTATCTTGATTCAAGACTTTCCCATAATTCCACAGCTTGCATTTAATAGTCAGACAACTTACACAATAAACTGAATTGCAAAAAAGTCTACAACATGACTTCATTCAATAAACTACTTACAAAAGGCACTGCATTACAAAAATGTCTACAACCTAAAATTAGTGAGCAAAACTTAAAATCTTATAACTTTAATCAACAACCTTCTTCAAGCAGTTGTGTCCCATCATCAACAATCAACCCCAACATATTTTATAATCCTTCTATCTCTGCTATGTTGTCATTCTCAATCATATAGGTTATGCATTCTCTCACTAAAGATATAGACATTTTCAAATCTATTAGAAGTGCAATTCTATAGAAATTCTGCCCCAGACTTTCATTAATATCTCCATCATACACCCCTACAAACTTAAAGGACTTTATGTAGGGCAGGGGATAGTTCTTCATAAGATGTCAAACTGCATTGACAAATTGGTCAAGATTGTATGATACCGACTGTATTTCAATGCTCTGAATAGCTCTAAATCATCATAAGTCGTTCTCATTTATGTCTGGGGAGTTTGGTGGTTAATGGAATAGTCTAATATCATATCCTTCTAGTGTGGTTATTCCCCTAAATTCCTCATCATTTTCCTTGATGTATGGTTGTGCATTATCTTGTTGTCCTTATACCTGTAGAATTTGAATTAACAGTTGATTTAGTTAATGACACGTGATAGAATAATCTGCTTCCAAATCTGATTTAGTTCATTAAACATAATACTCACATGTTTTAAATAATGTAAAAACAATCTGAATTAACTATATACACGTCAATTGTAACTAGAACCATCATAACAGAAATTTGAATTAAACATATACATAATAGTTGTAACTAAGAAAAATCGAATGACAATAATTAAAATCCAATAACATTGTTTTTGCATTGCATACAAATTTAATTAGATTTCCATACATGATTGATCAAGCATGATTAAATAACTTCTTTAGTGATTGATTGAATCAATTTGGTCTCCATTAGGCTGGCAGGCCTATTCCCGCTGCTCCTTTATGTTAGGACTTGTTGTATAAATGAGAATATGCCTAATTTCCCATCAAATATCAAAGACCCATCATCAGCAAACATAGACCTATAAAGTGCACACATTACATGGCTTTATTAATAAATTTCTTGCTCTTGCAAGTTTTGTGAGGTCCAGCCTCTCTATGGTTAGGTAGAATTTATGTGATGATTTTTTATGTAGAACCATTTCTCTTCTACATATAGTGTTATGAATGCTTTTGAGTTTTAATATGTTAAGGAATCTAACGAACTCTAATGCCTCTATAGATAATCTTAGCATCAAAACCCTAGTAGGAAGTTAGGTCATGTCTTAAAGTGTCACACCCCAAAATTTTCAACGTAAAATGCACTGCATATTTGTTCATGCATGTTATCAAGTGTTTTAGTTCTGTAAGTCGTGCCTTAGAAATTTAAATGAAAATTAAAGCATTTATCTTATTTGTTATTAAATCATTTTTGTTATGTAAATATATTTTGAACTTTGAATATGTTTATTTATATCATATTATGATTATATTATTTTATTGAGATAGAAATAATATTAGAATTATTAGGCAAGAGTAATATTTATTTTGTATTTCCTAAACCAACTAGGATTCATAAAAGGATATAATATTTATTATTGTATTAAGTTATTAGGAGATAATTTTATATTATATTTTATGATTAAAATAGATATTTTATGTGTGATATAAATATTTTAGGATAAAATCTAGTTTTGGTTATCCATATCCTAATTTATCTAAGATTGAATCTCTTATATGGTAAGTGATAGAATAAGTTCTATATAAAATATATATGGACGAAAATAATTATGGATAAAATATATTTGATATCTTTTATTATTAGGGATGTTTAGATAATTTATTCTAAGCCTATAAATACACCTTAGTCGTCCATAAAATAGTTTCACATAAACTTTTCAAAAATCTGTCAGCATATCTGCGAACTGTTTCAAGAATTATTTACGTACCTTTCCGGCATCATTTAGTTGTGAGATTTTAGGAGAAGCTTCCTAGGTATGTCTAGTATACTCTACTATTTTTGTAGAATTTTAAAAGCATGATAAGTATTTATTATAAATTGTTATTCGTAACCTGACAGTTTTTGACAGCATGTCCATGAGCTTGATATAAAAATTGTTTTTCATGTTTTATTTATGTTGTATTAGACCATGATGAATTTTTATGGGATATAATATATGTTGGGTCATTCATGTTAAAAATTTGGAATTTTTAGGATACGTTTTCTATTTACTTGTTAATTTGTTCCATGATGTGTCAAATCTTTTGTCAACATGCATGTAGATTGAAAAACAAAAGTTTTCATGTTAGATTATATGAATTATTGATCATGATAAGTTTTACTATGATGGTATATATGACATGTTGTTCATGTTAGAGATCTATTATTGATCATGTGTTTAATGTACTTAAGTTTGTTACTATATGAAACCATTAAAATTGCATGTTAATAAGTGTATTATGTATGATATATGTTTGTTTGATTATTTTGATCTATGTCTATTATGAATTATTGAAATTGTTGATGCATGCATGAAATTCCATGTGCAAATTATTAAGATTTAATTCCATGTTTAGGACCGGCGCGCAAGACTTAAAACATCTGATATCCATAATTTTTCATCAAGTCAAGGTTAAGATGGGGAATGTTACCGTTTATCTTTATTATATGTTGTGCTCGATATTTCATGTCATTATGACAGGCATGAAAGGATGGGATCGAAATCGAATCCTAAATAAAAGGCAAGGGTCGAAATCGAACCCTAGGTTCGAAATCGGATCCTCAATGAAAGTCAACAGTCGAAATCGGGACCTAGGTTCGAAATCGGATCCTCAATGAAAGTCAAGGGTTGAAATCGGACCCTAGGTTCGAAATCAGATCATCTATGAAAAAGTTCATGTGGTCAGTGTGGCCAAAGTAAAAGTTCATGTGGTATGTGTGTCCAAATTACAAGTGCAAGTGGTCTGTGTGGCCGAGTATTTATTTCTATGATCTAATTTTCCATGTCTTACCGGTGTGATATATAATTTTGGTAAATGTGTACATCTCCCACTGAGTAGTCGTACTCATCCATATCATTATAACATTTTTCAGGAAAAGGATCGGCCGATGCGTAGAGGTGTTGGTGGTGATGGTCACACAAGGAAGGATTTATGAAATTGATTATTGCATTAACTAGTTTTATCATGAACTGTGTATTTTTTGAGAACTTTTTTTATTTAAGACTTCCGCTGACTATGAAAAAAAAAACCTAAGTTTCGAAATGATTCTTTTCCATGGAAATATTTTGAAAGAATTGAAATATGCACATTAAGCATTAGTAACGCCCCTAGTTATGTTTTGAAAAATTGGGGCGTTACATAAAGCACTTGTGAGTAGGGCTGGGCGCGGGACGGGTACCCGCTCTACGGGTACCCGCACGCGGGTACCCGCGCCTGCGGGAAATGAATATTACTACCCGTTACCCGACCCGCATAGAGCGAGTACCCGCACACGGGTACCCGCGCGGGTACGGGAGCGGGAATACCCGCACATCTTACAGCCAGCAGCCATTCTCTCGGCAGTCGGCACACCGACTATGGCGGGTACGAAAATTGGCCGAGAGGAAAGACATAATAGAGGATACAACTGCCAAGTATACTATAAAAAGATGTGGTTATTAAGGATATTAGAGTACAGACCTTGGCATCCGCTAAGGTAAGGATTGCCTTGGTATCCTTTAGAGCAGTTGCAGAGGTAGCCTCCAACCGTAGCATCAAAATCGATACAAATCACTATTAGACCTGCAGGCATAAGTAGTAGGATTGAGCTTTGCTTCTTTGCAGTGCATTGACCCAATCCGCCAGTCCAGTGCCAAGATAGGAGGGTCAATTACTTCTATGAATGGATAATCTAGAGAAATCTCCGTTGAGTTATTCAAGATAGGATGGTCATAATAATCAAGTGGATAACTTCATAATCAAACTCTTCATTTTTAGTCCTCAAATGAAGCTGATAGTTTCTCTGTTTCTTATTGTAATTCCACATAGGAGGCGCCAACTGCATTTCCATGAACAAATATTTTCTGCAGATGTCATTGTCACTCCAACTGTGGGGTATAAAATCCCTTCTCTCTCTAAGCTTCTTACTCTTATGCCAAACTACTACTAAATCTTACCTCTATTTTCTTGACAGTGTCACTACCTACACGATAAAGGACGACGCTGCGAAGACGGGCGAGCTAGACTACGTAAATGGAGGTACTACTACTAGTATATAGGACAAAAAAATAATTATTTGCGGCGGGTACCCGTTCGGGAACGGGTTTGGCCGGCTACTACCCGTTCCCGTTCCCGACCCGCATATTTTTTTGCGGGTACCCGCCAAACGGGTACCCGTACCCGTTTTTCCCGACCCGAACGGGAAATACCCGAACGGTACGGGTACGGGTGCGGGAACCCCTTTTTTTTGCACACCCCTACTTGTGAGAACTTTCATCAAACCCTTGCTCACCTAATGCCCGACGGTGCTCTTTTTGCAATTGATTATGATTACAAGTTTTCTTATTGGTGCTCGCTTTTGTAGTTTCAGACTCTGGATGAAATCCATATCATTGTGTGCTCTCTTTTGTCCTTGGTGCATTTGACTTTCTGCTTCTTAAATGCATAACTTCACCCTTTGCTTTTTTTTTTTAATTTTTTTTGCTAGCCTAAATACATGTAATAGTCCTCCTTGACATGTTGAATTTCACCACAATTTCCTTCATTTTGCCTCTCAATGGCCGACCATAATTCCTTGGATTTTAGAAGCAACCATGCACTGAATAATTTGGTTTCTTTTCTCAGCTATTAGTTTTTTTTGTTGGCCATTATTGTGTGTAGTGGTTTTAGTGTTTGGTTGTTTTGGAAAGAAAGTACGTAATTAGTAGACAACTTGTTTAAATTTTGGAGACTCATTTCAATAAGTTTGGTAATTTGAATTTTTGAAATTGGAGGTTTCAACTGAACCAGTTTGAATTTCTTTGGTTTTTTAGATTGTGTTTACAAAATTGGTGGTAGGACACAAAAGTCTGAATTGAACAGTTTTAAGTGTCCTTTAATTTCAGAAGATTTAATTTGGGCTCTAATTTAAAAATACATAGGTAGATCATTCAAAAATTTCCCCAAATTTCGAATTTAATTCGTAGAAGCCTGATGTTTAATAGGTTGGCGACAATTGTTGAATTCAGAAAGTGATTGATCGTCGGAACCAAATCAAATACATTTTATAACTATCTCCTACATAGAGCACTAAATCAATTAATTAGTAATAGCATAAGCAGAGTCAATCCTTAGGGAACAAATGATTAAATGAAGCAACTTCTATTGCTCTAGGGTTTAGTTAGCAACCACAAAAAAAATGAGTATTCTAAACCTAAGCATAATTTTAAAATAAGGCAAAACAATAACATATAGTAAATAAACAGGGAATAAGACAAGTAATAAAGGGGATCCGGCTAAAGTAATTTCACACCACCTCTCTTCCGATCCATGATACAAGATGAATTGGTTTGACTAGAGCTACCCGGTCAGGACGTTATGTTGATCACAAGGGAGTCCAATCATTTTACATGACGTGTGATTGGCAGGTTCGTGATAGCAACAATCGCCTACCACAGCGGATAACCTATTTTGTTTAGCAATCACTAGGTTATCACTAAAGTGCATACTAGGTTATCACTAAAGTGCATTAGGGATAAGGGGACTGAGACAATCCGCCCACCAATGTTCAAGATACAAGTAGCTTCCTAGTTAATCTATGTCTGCCAGAGAGAAACCAACTACATAGAGTGATCAAGTCCAAGTAGTTCACAAACTAACCTTCACATGTTTTAATTAAAATCCTAGTTCTGCCAATTTTAGGCAGGGAATGGATCTCAAGAATTTTAGGAGTGTTGTTTCATCACCTTCATCATGGTACTTAGCTACCCATAATACTTAAAGAAATCGAGACAAACATGTTAATCGACAACATAGTGCAGATCTGGGATTTAAAGGGAAATAGTAAACTTTCCAAATATGGCACAAAAATGAACATAAACAACTTGGTTAAAAAGAGATGGAATATTGAAGTACAAGCTGACACGGTTGTAGATCTAAAAAGTAATAAACTTTCAAACTGCACTTCATTCACGGACAAGAACTAATAGGCCGAATGTTAAACAGGTTCAGGAGAGTCAACACATGTTTATGACCAACACAAATTTCTTAAAGATAGGCATTAAAAGCTAAACATTAACACTAACCAAATGGTTGAAATGTTAAATTATTCTCCTCCTAGGGGAGCTTCGAACACTAATTACTTAACTAGGCAGATGAAAACTTCTAGAGAGAGAGAAGCTAAACTCAAGATTGTTGTTGAAGATGATGATCCCTTACCTTATGAATGAGCTTATCTCCTCCTTTCTTCATGATAGACTTCTCCCCGATAATTGGGCCACTGCAGAATTGTTAGCTTGCTCCCTAGATAATGGCATGAATTGCTAGACAATACTGTGCTTGTTGTACTTGCTGTCTTCAAACACTTTCCAGTTTCCTGCCAGTTCACAGTAATTGGAGAGATGGTCTTGAATTGGACTTTGAGCTTCATTTCTTTTTGTCTTTAGTTTCCGACCCAAGGCTTCTCCGGTCCAGTCAGTATTCATGGAGCCTAGTTCTTCAGCCTTTAGTGGATAAACTGTTCCAGCCCAAATTTAATCATTTCTTTTCATTTCATCAATTCTCAGCATAATTCCTTCTAATATTAGCCTAAAACCTGCAATGACATAGCCAAAATACACGCATTAAAAGATAAAACGGAGCTACAAATCCAAGTTTATTAGAAAGTCAAGATCAACTAATCTTAAGTCATTAGAGCATCCACAATAGGGGATTTAAAAGTCATTCATATTTATGGATGAATGAAGCATGGCATTGTGGGATCCTATGAATGGAGAGAGAAGAAGAATGTGTTTAAAGTCTAAAACTGGTAGAGAAGGCAATGGTGGTGGGCCTAGAGAAAAAAATGAGACGGGAGATGGGTGGAGAGAGAAATGATTTTTGGGTTTGAAATTTGTGTGACGCCCAAAGAATTTAGCAGTGAGTTAGGTACCTCCAATGGGAGGTTTGAAACTAATAAAATTGGGTTTGAATTTTATGAACAATGGAGTGGGTTTGAGTAGGCTGACATGATAAAGCCAACTCTTTATTTAAAGCGTTGGCTTTTTCGTTTTTTGAGTTCCGTGGCGCGTGGCGCGTGCACGCACGCTGCTTCGTAATTGGCGCGTGAGTTGCACGCGCCCATGAGTGAGTTGCGGCATTAATTGCACTATGAAGCAAGCAGACAACGATCATTAATTCTTCTCGATACGAGTATCCACAATTTTCAGACAACGAACATTAATTGCTCAACATTAACGTTGAGCAAGCAGACAACAATAGGAGCTCAAGAATTAACGCTAGTTAATGGCATTAATTGCATCATTTATTCAAATTTTGTGATAGCATCTCACAACCAGCATTAATTCTTCACATTAACGTTATAAATTGTAACGTTATAAATTATAACGGTAAAAAAAAAAATCTATATATACTTAGTTGAATGTAAAAATTCATATCACACATTTCCAATTTTTACATTCCAAAAAATTTAAGAGCTCAATATTCTCTCTCCAGAAATGGCCGAAAATCCAGTTCTCAAAATTCGAATTTTCAAAAATCTCACTCGTCCCATAGTCCCAACCCACAATACTATCAACAATTTTCTCAATATCCACAATTTTCAAAATTTCCACCACTTACACCACATTCTCAATTTCCACCACAATATCATCAATTTCCGCAATATGGAATGCCACTGAATTCCGAAAGCTCTTTTTTTGGGTTCTTAATTTCCACAACATTCTTCACAACATTTCAATATCTGGGTTCTTATCTGGGTTCTTAATTTCCACAACATTTCAATATCTGGGTTCTTAATTTCCACAACATTCTTCACAAGCGGGGGTAGAACATACTAACCTTGTCGATGAAGATGAAGATGATCATGTCCAGGAAATTACTCCACGCCCTAAAAAGGATAGGACGTTTTGGTCACATGATGAGGAGACATGTGTAGCTAAATCTTTGTGCACCGTGAGCACCGATGCAAGAGTTGGAAATCAACAAAAAACGAAGGTATTTTGGGAAAAAGTGGCGGCATATTACAACGATCATAGGCCGATCGGTACTACTAACCAGCTACCCGAAGCTGTAAAATCCGCTTATTGTCGTGTCATCCTTGATGTAAATTTGTTTTCGCAATGGTATAATAATTTCTTTAATCATCGGGCAAGTGGGCAAAGCGACGAAGACGTCTTAGAGGTTGTGCAAGCTAAGTGGCGCAGCCAGCACTCGAACATAGAGTTCAAGTACTTCCATGTATGGAAGGTAATGGCATTGGCAGAAAAATGGAACCATGAAGCAATGGGTAGTAGTGCTCGTAAGAAGTCAAAAACATCCGACTCGGGTAGTCACACCTCTAGCGATGCACAGTCAACTCGAACATGTTCTATGGGACAGCAGAAGGCTAAAGCCAAAGCCAAAGCCAAAGCACATGCAGGTCAGGTTGATCCAGTCAGATGAGATCAATTACAAGAAATACACAACGAGAAGATGAAACAAAAAAATGTGGAAATTGAGCAAAAAAACAAGGAAATGCAGCAAAAAAAATATGGAGCTTCAACTACGAGAATGAGATTATTGCAAATAGGATACGAGTAACTTCAATGATGCAAAGCTTTTCAACTTTGCCAAAATGTCGAATGAGATCAAACATAGACGCGGGTGGTTGTAATCTAGACATGGATGACTGTCTACTCTTTAATTTATTTTCCTTGGTCATGTTATGTTTTTTAATGAAGGCTCTATGCGATGCCATCTCGTTGTAATAGCTTAGGGAACAATTATTGTTATTTACTTTTATCTATGAAAACTTTTTATTTGCAATTCGAATTGTTTATACCGCCTTGATATTATTTTTTAAAGAACAATAAATTCTGGTCAAACAAAATGAAAGTAATGTTGCAGTAGCATTATTGACAACAATTTGTCATCTCATTGCAGTAGCATTATTGCAACACCAGACTGACATATGGGCAAGTGGTTGTAGCATTATTGTTCCAAGTTGGGCAAGTAGACTGCCATTATTATTCATGGAGCATTGATACCATTATTGACAAGTTGATCATAAATGTATCAACAGTGATAGCAGGCTCCATTATTGGCACCACCATGTTGTCTTAAATGGAGGAAAGATAAGCTATATATTTGAAGGTAATTTCTGCGGAAAAAGATATCACAAACACTTTAGCAAAAATGTCTAATCTTCCGAGTGAGGATGAATATAGACAAATGTGGAGAGATTTGATTATAGAATCGACAGAATATGATTTTGACAGAGAGATGATTCTCCTTGCTGATGCAGAAGAGGACATTGTATCCTCCCGTAGAAGAAGAGGTTCACGCCGAAGATATGTGAATCGAGAGCGTGAAAGCGGTCATGATCATCTCTTTCGTGATTATTTCGTTGATGTTCCAATATTTGGCGAACATTTATTTCGTCGTCGTTTTCGGATGCATCGACAGTTATTCCTACACATTGTCGATGCACTGAGCAACCACTCAACCTATTTCCAACAGAGACAAGACGCATGTGGTCGCTATGGGCTATCACCCCTTCAGAAATGTACCGCAGCTATACGTCAACTGGCGTATGCGGCTCCTGGTGATTCGCTCGATGAATACATGCGAATCGGTGAGAGTACTGCCTTTGAATGTCTCCATAAATTTTGTCAGGGCGTTGTCGAAGTCTTTGGTCCTCAATATACGAGGATGCCAACCAATGAATAAAGAAAGAAAGACATGGCTTCCCTGGAATGTTGGGGAGCCTCGACTGTATGCATTGGACATGGAGAAATTGTCCTGTTGCTTGGAAATGCATGTTTACAAGAAGCGATCACGGTGTTCCCACAATAGTTTTAGAAGCAGTGACATCTCAAGACTTGTGGATATGGCATACTTTTTTCGGTGCTGCGGGATCTAGTAATGATATCAATGTTCTTCATGGATCACCATTATTTAATTCTGTTCTATATGGATTTGCACCAGAAGTTCGTTTCACCGTGAACGGAACAACGTATGACAAAGGGTATTATTTGACAGATGTAATCTATCCAGAATGGGCTACATTCGTGAAGAGTTTTTCAGTACCACTAGTTGATAAAAGAAAGAAATTCAAGGAGAGTCAAGAATCTGCAAGAAAAGATGTAGAACGAGCGTTCGGGGTCCTTCGATCTCGATGGGAAATAATTAGAGGTCCTGCAAGATCTTATTTCAAAGAAGATATGATAGCAATAATTTATGCATGCATTATTATGCACAACATGATCATCGAGAATGAAGGGGCGGAAGCAGGAGTCATTTGGTCTGATGAAGATATGCCTCCTCCGCCCGATATAACCATGGTATGCGGAATGACAAAGGGTATTATTTGACAGATGAAATCTATCCGGAATGGGCTACATTCATGAAGAGTTTTCAAGTACCACAAGATGATAAAAGAAAGAAATTCAAGGAGAGTCAAGAATCTGCAAGAAAAGATGTAGAATGAGCGTTCGGGGTCCTTCAATCTCGATGGGAAATAATTAGAGGTCCTGCGAGATCTTATTTCAAAGAAGATCTGACCGCAATAATTTATGCATGTATTATTATGCACAACATGATCATCGAGAATGAAGGGGCGGAAGCAGCAGTCATTTGGTCTGATGAAGATACGCCTCCTCCGCCCGATATAACCATGGTATGCGGATTACATTCGAAATTATGATAATTTGACTGATAAGACAACTCATTTTCGCCTTCAAGCAGACTTGACGGAGAATATTTGGCATCAATACTCATCAACGTAGTTTCTTTATGTATTTTGTCATATTTAATTGTGGTTTTTAGTTTCCTTTATGTAATTTAGAGCTTAACCATGTGTTTTCGAATTTTAATTATGTAATTTTGTTTTTAAAAATAAATCAAAATAAATCTTATATGAATTAAAAAAAAATATTTAACCATGTTTAATCTGAAGTAATTTTTAGTTTCATTTATGTAATTTTGAGTTAACATGTTTTTCTAATTTTATTTATATAATTTCTATTTTTAAAATAAATTATAATTAAATTTTATATGAATTAAAAATTATTATTATTATTATTATTATTATTATTATTATTATTATGAATATAAAATAGTAAGTATATATATATATATATAACTATTTATCTATATATATATATATATAGATAAATAGTTGTGTGTATTTATTAGTGGGACCCATAAAAAAGTTGGGTTTATAGGTTTATGATTGGAATGAAAAATGTTAAAAAGTTGGTGGGTTTGAAAAGCTGACGTGACGAATAAAAAGTTGGGGATATGAGTTTAGGGTTGGAGTCACCATGCCTGCATTGTCCTATTTCATACAATTATAATTTACGCTCATCTCAATTTTCTTTTATTTTCAAACCATATTGTTTTCTAACTTTTATCCGAAATGAATAAAAACAATAATTTCAATTGACCGAATTATTAAAATTTGAACAAAAATGAAGTCAGTGCAAATTCTTAAGTTCGTTAAATTTTTGTACCATCAGTTTATCTAATTATGAAAATATACCGAATTATCCATATTTCACATCTAACCTGAATAAGTCAACAAATATGTCGTCTAAATCTTCTAGGAGGAAAGAACTAGGGGTGGACAAACAATTCGGGTTCCCGCGCCCGTACTCGTCCCGTTCGGGTCGGGAAAAACGGGTACGAGTACCCGTTACGCGGGTACCCGCAAAAAATCAAGCGGGTCGGGAACGGGAACGGGTTTTATTTTTAGATACCCGTTCCCGAACGGGTACCCACATTAATATATAATTTTTTTTACATGAGGTCCTCTTACGTAGAGGTGGACGCGGGACGGCGCGGGTACCCGTTTGCATGTTTGTGCTAGCACTAGAGTGTGACTAAACAGTTTTCCACGGTAATTTTAATTATAAGAATCTATGGTTTCATAGTTGATAATCATATGGTCGGTTTTATAATTATAATTTATGGTGAGACACCATTGGAATATAGTTTATAAAACAAATTATCTACTCCTATAGTCCTATTTAGTGGTTTAAATATATTGGTATTTTTTAATTTTAATTTATGTTTTTAAAATTTCATTTATTGGTATTTTTTAATTTTTATTTATGAATTTAAATATATTATAAATAGGTGGTAATATTTACGGGTAAACCCGTACCCATACCGTATTCGCGCGGGTACCCGCTCTATGCGGAAACGAGAATGGATATTAAAATTAATTACCCGCAGCGCGGGTATCCGCAAATGGGTACCCGCAGCGCGGGTACCCGTCCCGCGCCCACCCCTAGAAAGAACTAGTCGTCAAAGTTTTTTGGAATAAACTAGAAATAAATAAACAAATACTATAAAACTAATTAGAAAAAAAAAAGAGAGAAAATTAAAATGGGCTGAAGAAGGAGGCCCATTAGTATAAACTAGTAGTGTTTGGTCCGAAGACTAAAATATGCCAGCCAGTAGCCACGCAAATATCTATCCTTTCTGCTAACTTCCACAGGGCGCTGCGTGCTGAGCATACCGTAAAATTCGAATAATTACTCTTATTTTCTGCCTTTTCGATCTGCTATTCTGCCCGCTCCGCAACCTAATTTGTACAATTGTTCTCTCAGGTACTCGTGCCAGCTTCTCTCAGTTACCTGTTTGCCTCGTTCTCAACATATTTTCTGTGTTTAGGGTTCTTTAGTTTTGGAGGATTTGCTTTTCCTGGCTGATTCCGCTTTTTGTTTCAGTAATAAATGGTTGATCCACATAAGATGTTTTAATTCTCGCTTTTGTCATATGAAAGAGTTACTTTGATTAATTTTCGTATCATTTGGGAGGTTATGCTCTTTAACTGAATCAATGGTTCAATGAATTGGACTAAGATGAATGCGAGGACGTGAATCTGAGCTTGGCTTTGAGGATATTACGTGTTTCTATGATTGTGTGTTGCCTTTGTGATTCAGATGTCGTTTATGAACTTTTGAAGCCGTTGTAATGTGGTCGACTTGTAAATGACAGCTGCGATTTTGCAGCTTTGAATCGCTATTTGTGATTGTGTGTTGCCTTTGTGATTCAGATGTCGTTTATGAACTTTTGAAGCCGTTGTAATGTGGTCGACTTGTAAATGACAGCATTGAGTTTGCGATTTTGCAGCTTTGAATCGCTATTTGGAATGTCATCCGTTTCCAGCCAGCCGCAGTTTCGGTACACCCAGCCTCCATCCAAGGTTCTCCACTTAAGGAACTTACCATGGGAATGTATTGAAGAGGAACTGATCGAACTGGGGAGGCCATTTGGGAAGGTTGTAAACACAAAGTGTAATGTTGGCGCAAATCGGAACCAAGCTTTTATTGAGTTTGTAAGTTTAAACTGCAGCTTGATCCTTTTGAATTTCCTGAATTCTTGACGTGTTCTATGAGCTGTCATTCTTGTTCTTATTTTTCATGATTTACAGGCAGAACTAAATCAAGCTATCGCTATGATATCATATTATGCATCATCATCTGAGCCTGCTCAGGTACGAGGGAAAACTGTCTACCTACAATATTCCAACAGGCAAGAGATAGTGAACAACAAAACTACTGCAGATGTTGCCGGGAATGTACTCTTGGTAACTATTGAAGGAGATGATGCACGTCTTGTTAGTATAGATGTCCTACACTTGGTAAGAAACTGAGCATCCCCTCATGATCTCAAAGCATGTCAAAATTTGTGGCAATTTAAGGATGTGTTGTATGATATTTTTGTGTCTAGATTATGGTATGTCCCTCTTAACAAGAGTCTAAATGAATCAGCAGGAACATGCCAAGGAAATATCTTCGATGGCAGCTTATTGCTTTGGGAGAAAAAGCACATGTGTGTTTGTCTTCTTTCTCCTTCCTTAACACTCGCTCTTTCTTCCCTTCTTCCAATTCATGATTCTACCCTTAGCTTCTTAAGAGGCCAAATTATTCTTTTTATCATCTTTTCTTGGGGGGTTAGTACCTCACTGTTTTACTTTCATTTTCTATGATTTGCTCTTTTGTCATACAGAAGACTAAACTCAGCATTTATGTTAAGTTTCGTTATTCATGTTTGTTTCACTTGATAGAGTTATTCCTATTTTCTTATTTAAAAGTTGATCTCTTAACCAATGTTGCTGATTTTACTTCAGATAGAATTTGTGGAACTGCCATAATGCTGAAATTTAGGCGCTGCATAAGCATGTGATATTGAGAACTTTTTCTACTCTTTGCCTCTTTGGAAAGTTATCTTGTAACTCCCAGCTGGATTAGTCGACCCTTTTAAAACTTGGCACAAATTTTGGCTCTCTCGTTGTGTATTTTATTTGTAATATGATGACCTTTCCACTGTGCTAGGAAGTTTTTTCATAGAGTCTATAATCTGTTGCCTGATAACTTTGTCAACTCCATAGATTTTACTTTATGTGAGAGCTTATAATTTCTGCTTCTTTCACTTGTATAATGCTGTGGCTTTTTTTGCCAGAATTCAGTTCTTTTTTACTTTAGCTGGGATTTATTTAGTTAATCATTAAATTTCTATTACTTCTCGAAGTCTTTCATTTCTGGGCCTTTTTACCCCTGGGGTAAAAGAATTTCGGCGTGAATGTTAATACTGTATTTTTTTTGGTTAGCTGATGTATGTTTCATAACATTTCAAAGTGCTATTATTATAAGTGATGTGTACCTTTTCTGGTGCAGTTATTTAATCTTGTTTGATTTGCAGGTATTTTCAGCTTTTGGGTTCGTACATAAAATTACTACTTTTGAGAAGACCGCTGGCTTTCAGGTATAGAATTGATCTTTATTCAAATGTCAACTGCTCTTAATGGTTGGAAATTGTCAATGTATAACATCCAGTTTTTTTCTGACACCAGGCTCTGGTGCAATTTTCGGATTCAGAGACTGCTTCTGCTGCCAAGGATGCTCTTGATGGGAGAAGTATTCCTAGGTGATTTGATTTTTATATTTGGCTTTGGTTTTCCAACTATTAGTGATACAATTGGGGCTGGATATTTTCAGAAGTTTTATTAAGAATGTGCTAAAAAGGGTGCTTTCATGTTTGTTACCCCACTTTACCTCTCAAACATGTTCGCTTCTAATGATAGTTGACCTTAAATAACCTACCAAAATTACCTATTTCACGTGTATCATGCGCGAACACGACAATGCTGTACTGCAATAAGCTATCCACCTTCCTCAATTTTAGGTTGTTTAAGCTATTATACTCCCTACTTGTGATGTGTGTGTGTGTGTGTTCAATAAGCAAATATAAGTATACCAGACTCATGCTAATATCCTGCCTCCGTCCTGGGTCTGCACCAGTTATTTGATTCCAGAGCTGGGGCCGTGTTCCCTTAGGATAACATATTCTGCGCATACAGACCTGAGCGTAAAATTCCAGAGCCATCGTAGTAGGTAAGTTAAGTGCTTTTTCTATTTGAACTTCTGTTGGGTATTCTCCGCTTCTCTAAGCTATTGTGTTATCTCTTGATTTAGGGACTATACCAATCCTATGCTTCCTGTTGCTCCTTCAGCTATAGATGCAAGTGGACAGGTAAATTATTAGTTTAGTTGTCTCTTTTTTTTTGTTTCTAATTTGTTTGCTCCTTACTTTGCACCACTGGAGCTACTTTAGTGATACTGGTTTATTTATCTAGTTTTTTCAGTAGCTTTCATGATAATTCTTTAACATGTTTATGGAATGTAAATAAAACCATTGACTTTGCTCAGTATACATTGCTCACAATGTGCTTCTGCTTTAGTGCAGTTTAATCTAGGAGTTGATGGGAGAAAAATGGAGCCCGAGAGCAATGTTCTGCTTGCTTCAATTGAAAACATGCAGTATGCAGTTACTTTGGATGTTTTACAAACGGTACCCTCCTTGAAACTTGAGAAAGCCTCTAGACATTAGTTATCGACTTATTCCTCATTAACTTACTGTAATTTTATTTGTGATTTAGGTCTTTTCAGCTTTTGGGCCTGTCCTAAAAATTGCCATGTTCGATAAGAATGGCGGTCTTCAAGCATTGATCCAGTATCCTGGTAAGATAACATTGATTACTTGCTATTTAATTTGATACTTTAACAAATACTCCAGTTTCTTGAAACAGCTACAACTTGAACTAAAAATACTGAAGTGCATGCACCATTTGACAGATGCAAAATACACTTACGTGATATGTAGAGATTTAATCCATCCATAGTTAAGATGGAACTAGTAGGAGATTAGTCTTGGTAGCTTTTGAGTGTTCTGACAATCTCACTGCAATAATGGTTTATAAATGTTTCTGAATGTTGCAGATGTCCAGACTGCTGTTGTTGCGAAGGAAGCCTTAGAAGGGCATTGCATATACGATGGAGGATACTGCAAGCTTCATCTCTCATATTCTCGGCACACTGATCTCAGCATAAAGGTGAGCCTCATCGAATCAAATTTATCAAACATGGTCGGTCAACATGTACTTACCTATTATTTATGTTTTCAGATCAATAATGACAGAAGCAGAGACTACACCATCCCAAATACTCCAGTTGTGAACTCTCAACCCTCAATTTTAGGACAGCAGTCATACCCTGTGGGCGGCCCAGGTGGTCCTGCTTACAATGGAACGCAATATGCTTCAGGTCCGGATCATCATGCACCAGGCTGGAACCCAGGTGCAATACCCCACTCTACGCCAATGCAAATGCATAATTACCCTTATGGGACTCCTGCAGGTCCCCACTCATCTCCAATGCGTCCTTATCATCATCAGTAGAACAGTTATCTGGTTATATAGAATCATTCTGCAAGATCACATGAGCTAAGAACAACTTTCCCTGGACATGTGCAGTCTGCGGATCTTATTGTTAATTGTTTTAGTTTTCGCAATGTCAAATTTTAGTGCTACGGCAGGACCCTAAATCATCGATGCCTAAGGTTGATGGTGGATGTTTTATGTGATGATCATGTTGATTATTAAAAATACTCGTTTTAGCTTGGTTAGTTCATTTTAAAAGCCCTAAAGCCAAAAAAAAAAAAAAAAATTCCAGATCTATGAAATTGAAGGCTTGTATGCTGCTTTGATGTCACTTGAACTTGATTATGTGCCATGTGCCTAGGGGTGTAACGGTTCGGTTCGGTTTTTAGTATAATTTAGGAACCGAACCGAACATATGAAAGTGGTTCGGTTCGGTTCGGTTTAAGGTGTACTTTACTTTTGGAACCGAACCGAACCGCTTAGAAATGGTTCGGTTCGGTTCGGTTCATCGGTTCTACCTTTTTTAAATCGTAAATAGATTTTCTTGAACCATAATATTTCATACATGCTTAACGTGAATGAAATCCAAGCACGACAATTCCAAAATTTTAATAAAATATAAATATATTAAATATATCTACAAAAGTTAATCTTCAATTAGGGCTCCAAAATATTAACAAAATATAAATATACTTAACATAACTACAATAGTTAATCTTCAATTAGGGGGAAACAAATTCATGACTCCACAATCCACATAGGCAGTAGCAAAATGAAACAACTTCATGACTTCATGTAAACGGATGAACTAAGAACTCCCAAAAAAAATTCCTACGGATGGCGGACTTGCTGTTCAACTTTTACGTTTTGGTAGAAAAAGTGAAAATAGTATTGAGAATGAATTGAGAAATGAGAAAGAAGATGGAAATGAGAATTGAGAAGACAGAAGAGTGGTGTGGTCAGGACTCAGTTGTGCGGCGTGCCCTACTGCCCTAGTGTAATAGTAGTATTAGCATCTCTTTTTTAATTTTTTTAATTATATATTTACATTTGTATCAATTAGCTAATATACCTCTAGTAATCACATATTAGTATACTACCTAGTAAGTAAGTAGTAGGTAGTATTAACAAAAATCTTTATATTTCATTCGGTTCCATTGGTTCGATTTGATTTGAGCGGTTTCTAAACCTTTGTAACTGTGAACCGAACCGATTGTAAACAGTTTCGAAAAATATAAACCAAACCGAACCATGAAACCGAACCGAACCGCATTTTTTGATTTGATTCGGTTCGGTTCCTTCGGTTTCGCAGTTCAGACCGGAACCACTTACACCCCTACATGTGCCAGACTGGGACAAAGTAAATCTATGTTTAAGTGGGAATAATTTTACTATATGCATTAGCTTGGCTAAGTCATTTGGACTTGGAAACAAAAATTACTTTGGTCATAAGATAATTACCTTAATTATTATGTCCATCTCAATGAGAGCAGAACTTAGAGCATCTACATTCTTCACAAATTTAAACACTCATCATTCACATTCTCTCATTCACATCAGTTTTTTCTTAAACACTCAGATTTTAAACACTCAACCAAATTCTTTCATCCATCCATACAAACAAATTTTACTTTATTGGGTTTTACTACTTTAATTTTTTAAATATTATATTTTAATAAGACAACAAGTATATAATAATAATATTATTTCTCAATAAATAAATTAATAATTATAAAATAAAAATATTACTAATTAATTTAGATAAATTCAATAGACAATAAATAGTAAGAAAGTAAGAAAAACAATTTAGAAACTTGCAACAACATGGAAAATTTAATAATACAACACTTAAAATAAAAAAATACGATTTAGTACATGAAAATGTTAATCGATCAATTGTTGTTGTAGCGAGTCCATATATGCTCAATCAAGTCGTGTTGAAGTTGGTAATGCACATCGTTGTTACGTAACTCGGAGTTGATTCGAGTCACATTTCAAAATTCTGGATTTAGACCTTGAATGAATTGTGCAGGTTTATCATCTTCATCATTGGGAAACAATGAAACCATATCCCCCTCATCCTCAACAATCATGTTGTTTAAACGCAAGTTAACATATTGAATTCTTTTCTTGTATCAAGATCGAGCTGACCCTCTAACAACTGTCCATCGAGCTTGGAGCACCCCAAACGCTCGTTCAACATCTTTCCTGACAGTCTCTTGCCTTTCTTTAAAAAGGCTACTCTTTGGATCGTCTGGTCAAGGAAAATACTTCACGAAAGTAGCCCATGTTGGATAAATTTCATTTGTCAGATAGTGTTAGTCCCGAGATAAACGTTCAGGTGTAGGGGGGTGAATACACCTAAAAACTTTCTCAACTTAAAACGCAAACAGTCCTATTCAGGAGAGTGTTTTACTGAACAAGTTCAGTAGACCAGATAAGCTGTTCTGAATCGCGTGGACAAAGTGATTGACTATACTGAGGCCTGCTAGCTAACTGATGTCAAGATTTAGTACCGTTTAGTAAAAGTTCAGTAGAGTGCGGAAATGTGTAGGCCCAATTCAGTTGAGTTAGAAAACATTTTTATTAAAACTGTTTCAGTATATTAGTGCAATATTTTAAGCTTTGCTGAAACACAGTTGAATGATTTTGAAAGATAGTTTTCAGTATGAACAGAAATCAATGCAAAAGTAAAAACAGAACATAGAACACAACAATTTTAAAGTGGTTCGGATATCAACAATCTTACGTCCATTGTCCCGAAAAGATCAGGAGGCTATTTTATTATACTGAGTTAGTCTCAGTCGGTTTGTGCAATGGACAAACACTGGTCTTGAGGATTATACTGAGCAAGTCTCAGCTTACAAGTATCAAACTGAAGTGTTTGACAAACTCTCCAACTATGAAGGAGTTCTTTACAAGTAAGAACAGTTCAAGGGTGAACTCCTTCGATCTAAGCTATAGATATGTTCAGCTGAGCTTAGGTTAGAGGGAAGGGAACAAGAAAGTGTCTTCTAGAGTGACGAACAATTAGGAATAAGGTTCTCTGGGTTCGTGTTCAATCACTTGGATACTAGAGGCTTTGAATCTAATTCAGCTTGGTTCCCTTTGAGCAAGAATGTCGCCTTTCGCTTTAAGTATTTCTCTGAAGATCTTGCGGAAAGCTTGAGTCGGTAAGTTTTTGCTCGTAATCGCTCTCGTGTGTGTCGTTGATGTTCTAGGTGAGCTTCGATTTGAATTCTTCCCTCTATTTATAGAGGTGAGCCATGGAAAGATCCGTTGGAGACGACGATCTATGTGTCACTCTCTTTTGGGTAGCTAACGCTCTTTCAAAGAAATCTGGCAGAGTCTCTTCCCTCCATTTCTGGAAATAAGTTGACTTGCAGCTTTAATCAGAACTTGGATAGCTGGCTGCTCGTCATTGGTCGAGGTGTAGAAAGTAGTTGAGACACACAGACTTAAAGGCAGATCTGAAGTTGACTTCTCTGTACCTCGTATGACTCTATTGATTTAACAAGTAAGATCACTGACAGTCAAAGAGACTGTCTGGCCGTTGTTGAGTCTGACCTTGGTTCAGTAGTATACTCCTGCTGAGTGCAACTTTACTGAAGGTCAACTCTGAGTTCAATGAACTGCTCCTGCTGAGTCCAGTTCCACTGACTCATTTCGATATCTTTGCTCCCGCTCGAGTCCGAAGATTGCGAGTATGAATACCTCTCGATATCTTTGCTCCCGCCGAGTCCAACACTACTGAGTCTTCACTCCCTTGGTCCGAGGCTGATAGTCTACTGAAGGGTCAGCAGACAGAACTGAGTGCCTGAACCATGCTGAAAGAATGTCTACTGAGTCTAAAACTCTCAGAGACAAAGGCAAAACTATTACAACTCAATGGTTTACCAATCAAATTAGGGTTTGGGATCATTCAAATCTTCTAACACTATGTTACTGAATCATCTCCCAACAATTTCCCCATATTTGATGATGCCAAAACCTAACACTACAAACTGTGAGAAACAAGCTCCTTACAAATATTACAAGTGTTGGTCCCGAGTGTACGGTCAGGTGTAGAGGGGGGGGGGGGTGAATACACCTGATTCGATTTCTCAATTTCGAACTTGAACAGTCCTATTCGGGATGGTGTGCATGCAAAGCTAGATTCGGCGGACCTGCACAACTGTTCTGAATCGAGTAAAAGGCTAAAAGAGTACTGACTCAGCTGAGATCTGCTAACTGACTAGGTCAGAATTCAGTATCGTTCAGTGAGAGTTCAGTGTGCGGAATTGTGTAGGCCCAAATCAATTTTTGTGAGAAAACGTTTTAAGTCTCAGTTCAGTAGATATAGAGTTCAGTATGCTGAGACAGTTGATTGATTTAAATATGATGTTCAGTATGAATAGTAAAATCAATGCAACGCTTAAGAAAGCAATAAGAGACACAGGATTTTTAAAGTGGTTCGGATATCGCTCAAATCCTACGTCCATCTGTCCCGAATGATCGGGAGGCTATTTATTATCCCGAGTTAGTCTCGGTCGGCTTACTGCACACCGGGCAAAGCCGCGTCTTGGTTTTTATATGCGATCCAAGTCTCGGTTTACAACACTATCAAACTTAAAGTGTTTGACAAACTTCTCCAACGGTGAAGGAGTCCTTATACAATAAGGATTGGGTTCAAATGTGAACTCCTTCGTCTAAGCTATGGATATAACAAGTGAGCTTAGGGTTAGAGGGATAAGGAACGAGAATGTAGCTATCTAGAGCGACGAACAGTGAGGATTTAGCTATAGGTTCGTGTCAATCGCTTGGATGCTAGAAGCTTATGTCGGTTCGGCTTGGTTCCTTTTGAAGCTGGATGTAGTCTTTCGCCGGAGATAACTCGGTTGTTTCTTGCGGAGGACTTAGTCGTTAATTTCGCTCGTTTGAATGCTTTCTCGTGTTCTAGGCACGCATTCTCATCTAAATCTTGAATGATCCCTCTATTTATAGAGCAGAGATTGAAATAGATCCGTTGGAGACGATCTTCTTCTCTCTCTCTCTTTTTGGTAGCAAACGGCTCTTTTGGTGTAGGTAACAGTGTACTTTCCCACCTTTTTAGGTAAAAGGTTGACTGCAGCTTTAGCAGGTGAGAAGACACGTGTATGCTTGTCATTCGTTGAGGTGGATGTAGTGGTTGAGACAAAGACAAACTTCGAGATAGGCGAAGCCGACTTCTCTCTTCCTCGTACATGACAATGCCGATTCTCTTTCAAAAGATTCGACGATCCCCGAAGACTATCTGCCGTTCTTGAGTCGACCTTGTATTGAGTAGATAGACCGCCGAGATAAATCTACCGAGGATCGGCTACGAGTTCGATGAACTACGCCGCCGAGTTCGGTTCAACCGACTCTCTCGATATCTTTGCTCCCGCTGAGTCCAATATCATCGAGTCTTTCGATATCTTGCTCCTGCCGAGTCCAAGTATCACCGAGTCTTCATGTACCGGTGCCGAGGCAAATAAGCTGCGAGCGCCTTGACCGAGAGCAGAGTGTCTACTGAGTCTGAAACCTCAGAGACATACAAATACAAATGAATGGTTCACCAATCAGATAGGGTTTTGGGATCTTCAAATCTTCTCAACAGTTCAGAGCACGAGGCTACTGAGCATGATTTAGTATGGAAGATGAGTCATTTCCCACAAGTATGGTCATGCTGAGGATTGAATCATCACCCAACAATTTCCCCCTATTTGATGATGCCAAAACCTATCATCTATGTCCTATCAACTATGCTAAACACTAACTTACTCGAGGAACGAGCTCCTTACAAATATTACAAGTAGAATCAGTGGAGTTGTCTGGTAAGTGCTAGACTACTGAGGGAGACAGGGCAGAACAATTTTCCCTTTTACAATAATTCCCCCATGCAACAATTTCCCTTAAGAGAAATAATAACTCTCCGAAAGTCTAGTCTATCAGAGATCTAACCGAGCAAAAACTGACAAGTAAATAATCAACGTGTGTGTCAGTAATCACTTCGGTGATTACGAGTGTTAAAACATAAAGCAAACACGGCTATTTAGACAACAAGTAGTTGTCGAGCCAAAAGAAGATTTGTATATATATAATACACGAGTTCAAGTACATTACAAATCTTGCTAAGCTAAAAGAAGAACTAAGAGGGAGAACCCTTAAACCGCCTGAATCCTATTCATGAAACCTTGGGATTGATCTTCGGGCGGTGGAACTCCATACATTCCGAACGTGTTCTTCCTCGGCCCGATATTCGGCGAAGTCTGCCGGATCATCTTGTTCTAGTCCTCTGTTCAACGCAAAGATTCTTCACTTCTTGTTCAATCATTCCGAGATGTCTTGAGTCGTCTTGTCTTCCGGGTGGAGGAATGATCCTTGCTTCGAGAACTCGACTACTACCCCTTCGCATTCTTGCTCGTGCATATATGGGTAAAGATCGGGTTCAGTAATGGTCATCCACTCGACATAGGCATCGGCCTTAGGCATTTCGAGCCGAATCGCCGGAAATAATTTCTCTTGATAAACTCTATCTTGGCCGATTCCCATCTCTCGATTGAACCGAATAGGCATCCATTCATCGATCTTGGCCATCTATGTGTTTCGGATCGTTTGGCTTCTTGAACCTTCGTATCGATAAGGAATGTCGGCTTTCGAAGGAATTCTCGGCTGGCCTCTTGTTCGGCACGTTTCCCGAGTGCCTCAAGGTCCGCCAAATGTATCCTCCGTCCGGCGGCCTCTATCCGTCCGGCTTCCTCTCTTCGTAGAGATATCTATCCATCTCGAGCAAAGATGTCTTCAATTTCGCATCCCGCTCTTGAGGCTTCGAGGAGCTTGTTCGATTCGGCCAGGGGTACTAGATCTAGATTTGGATGTACCGCCGTTCGGCATTCTTCTCGCCTTTGCTCCTTTTCTTTTTCTCTGTCCTCTTCATCTCGTTATGATGAGCTTTCTCGGAGGCGATCTAGCGGTTCTCTTTCCTCCTCCGGGTGGGGCTTTAGTCTTTCCTTTGGCGAGGCTTAGACTTTGGCTTGTTAGGCCCGGCCTCTGCAATCTCTCGGCCGCCTTATCATCCGCAGCTATTTGGGCTTCCTCCTCGGCAGATATGTATCTTAATCTCTTTCTTTGGAGGGGTTGGAATGTTAAGCTTTTGTTTGCCCTTGCCTTCTTGAACCGGTGGTGGAAGAGGAGCCTCTTCTTCTTCTCGAGTCCTCCACCGCTTCGTTCGGCGTACTCGGCAACCTCCTTAATGATATCTTTGGGAGTTTGGGTTGCTCGAGTAGTCTCGCTGGGGTCCTGAGCCACTTGGGCCGGTTTCGGTGTGCTCGCAGCTGAAACACCCCGGGCCTCACCCTTCGAGACCGAGTCCGGGATGACTTCGAGTGTAGCTTCCCCCTTAGACTTTGGACTTTTGGTGAGGGTCGCCTTCCCAGTACTCTTCTTTCCTTCCCTTTTTCCTTCACTTTCCCCCTTTTTGGCATCATCACCGATCACCGGGGTAGGGACTAGGGACCGACTTCTTCGGACTTTTGTAGGAGGTTGACGGCTCATCGAGACGATCGTGGAGCTTAGTCGAGCCTCATGCAACTCGTTCCTCTCCATGGTAAGGTGTTCCTTGTCTTGCTTGTGAGAGAGGTCATTGCTTCCTTGAAGTCTTTCGGCTTCTCGGTGATCTTGTCTTCCAAGGCCGGTTGGATGTTCTCAAGTCTGCGTTCGGTGGCCTCGGATTGTTCGGTGATAGCGTCGGTATGAGCCGGTTTAGAGGCCAAAAATTCATCCAAGTAGCTTGGCTTGGCTCTCCCGAAAGATCTTTAGCCGAGCTTCGAATTTGACTTCTTCTTGAGCCAACGCTTCGAAATAAGCGCGGAAACATCAGGGGCGGCTGATGAAGAGACAGAAGACTTCAGCCCCTGAAGTTCTTTAGACGTGGCTTGAGCAGTCTGCTTCCATGTCCTATGGATAGCCTTCGCAAGATCTCGATTCTTGATCCCTTGGGCGATTAAGGCTTTTGCCAGCGATCGAGATCTCTTTGCGGTCCGGGCCGGGCGCCGCTCGAAGGTCGACTGCAGCAAGAGCTGAGCGGGCTCTGCTGAGGACGAAGCACCAGCCTTGGACTTCTCAGGACCAAGGATACTGAGTGGTGGAGCAGTTTCAGTATGGGTATCCTTGTCCTGTGGATGTCCCTCATCGGGCTTTCGGGGCCTAAATCCTTTGGGTGGGTCGTCATGGTTCGACCCATCCGAGGGTCTTCGGGCCGGAGGTGTGTCTTGTCGATCATGAATCATGGCCGGCATTGCAGCCCTCAGGGTTGTCCATTGAGCTGAGGTCTTCGTGCTCGAATAGCCTATCTCCTCTCTCGGTTTCAATTCCTCTTCATGCACTGGCGACGGGAGTAGTGTAGGACAAGGCGCGTAGACGAGGCCACTCCCGATGTCGCAAGCAACATGTGGAGCCTTGCTGTTTTGGCGATGAGCAACAAGTCTGAGTAGTCAGCAAGCTCCGGAACTAGTTGTAGAATTTCTCGGGATGCTCTGGATATAATCACTGAAGCTTCTATCCCGATTGATTCACCTTCGGATGCGATCTCGGACTCCAAGTCTATGTGTGAAGTCTCGCTCTTCGATTGGAGGGACTGAGCCGAGTGGAGGGACGAGAAAAGGGGGCCGTCTAGGCGCTGAATATCTGCGCTCTGAGCTGCGGAAGCATCCCCTTGGTCCCTTTCAGTGGAAACAATCTTTTCCACTGACTGAGTCTTCTCAGAAGACTCGGACTCATCAACCAGCTGCATGGGCTGAGTAGTCTTCCCAAGGAGCCGGTTCGGCAGGCACTTGTGAACCCTCCTCGCAGCCGGCACCTCAACGGCTTTCTTCGGTTTCTTTGCCGGTGCCTTAGGAGTTTTAGCGGGAGGAGTTCTTTTCTTTGTAGGCGTAGCTCTTTGAGACTTTGATTTTGGAGAGGCCGCCGAGGGTCCCGACCCTATCTCGCCGAAGCGCCGCTCGTCTTGTTGTGAAATCTGACCTTCTTCACATTGAAGTACTCCTTGTCACTGTAGGTGATAGGCTCAGATCCACATAAATCTTCGATCATGATGGACAGTTTGAGTCCATACAGCAATTTGCCCTTTGTGCTCAGCATGTTCGATGCTTTGTCGAACTTAGCAGCCTGAGCCATGAATTCTCGGAGGAAGAACTCCGTCCAATTTATCTGGGCTCGGTCGTATATGGCCATCATCATCGAATCTTAGGCCTCGACACCTGGTCAAACGACCACCTTGGCTTGTCGCAGGCTGCGTCACTATATAGGCAAGTGCCCCGAACCGAGGCAACATCTTTGTTCTTCGGAAAGGCAGCTCTGAATGTAGTGGGCTTTCCACAGAAGACGGTAAGGTATTCATCAACTTGGTCGTCTCTGTACCCGACTGTACTTATCCCTTCGGAGGGTAGATCAAAACTCCGCTTCAAGGCATCCTTGATGGACATTTGCTTCAGCTCCGTAGTGGCGTGTTGGATAGAATGTGCAACGAATCTCGCCATTATGTCTCCAGACACAGTGTCTGAATTCAAGTACAGCTCTGCAACCTGTCTCGGGAGGAAGAACGAAGGCCTCCTAGACAGAAATTTCTCCAGCCCTGACTCGCGCAGAGCTGAGAATACATCGTCCATATACTCCAGATCGCATGAATAGAAATCCATGGTGGGTTCAAACCACACGCGATCCTTCTCCAAAATGTTCTGCATATCTGCTGGAGATATCATAGAGATATTGGTTTCCGCCATTGTACCTGTGACAAGAAATGAGTCAGTACTATTTTTGGATAGAACAGTGCTGTGCAATGCGATACTGAAACATATAACAAATATATTAGCAGATATAAGCATACCAATGGATAAAATTCGAGATAAGATTGGGAGTGAAATTGCAAGTAAGGATTGCGAATGCAGATCTCGGATTTTTCGGAATTTGAAAGTTATGAAGTATGCTAATGGCGGTTCTAGGATATGATCGAATATATATATCAAACTATGAAGGTGAACGGTTTTCGATCGAAGGCTGAATGTAAACTTGCTTTATGATATGGACGGTTAAGATTAGAAGTTAAAAATAGGCAATGATCACAAAAGACGCCTAAGTCAAAGCCAGTTGTAAAATAGCCTAAGTAGTAACTGTGAAAAGACATGCATTAAATGCGTGCAGAGTTCAGCAAGCTTATGTATGGAATGTCGTGCAATAAATGTGAGTCGTTAATAATAAAGACAAACCAAAAGATATTAATGTCATGCTGAATCTTTGCCATAAATGCAAAGTACTGTAGTATTAAATTACTACTGAGTAGAGATACGCAAACCGGTCAGCTGAACATAGTAGTCAGCTGATACCTCGTGTAGATGGTTTTCTGAATCTCTATGTCTTCGAACTTACTCGATCGAGAGTGATCATTCCCCCTCACTGGAATGTTCCTCTCCTGAAACCTTATTACTGACTAGGGTCAGTAGGGTCCAGCAGACCTAGCTCTACTGAAAGTTCTCTGAATCTGGATTCAGCTAGAGGCTTAGTCAGTATATCAGCCCTTTGCTTGTCAGTATGGATCTTTTCCATTCTGATATCCTTCTTTTCGACATGGTCACGAATGAAGTGATGTCTGATGTCCACGTGCTTGCATCTTGTGTGAAGAACAGGATTCTGAGTGATTGCAATAGCACCTGCATCGTCGCGAGAAAATCGGCACTTCATTCGAATGATGTCATAGTCTCTCACCGCTTGTCTCGGCCCAAAGGATCGGGCGCAACAACTTCCAAGCAGCCATGTATTCAGCTTCAGTAGTCGACGTGGCCACTGAGTGCTGTTTCTTTGAAAACCATGAGATCAGCTTGCTGCCAAGGAACTGACATGTTCCTGAAGTTGATTTTCGGTCGATTCTACATCCTGCATAGTCAGCATCAGAATAACCAGTTAGTTCAATATTATCATCAGCTGGATACCATAAACCCATGTCAGGTGTTCCTCGTAGATAGCGGAGAATCTTCTTTGCTGAGTCCATATGACTCGCTTGGGATTCGCCTGAAATCGAGCACAGACACCTACAGCATAAGTTATGTCGGGACGAGTAGTCGTTAGATATAATGAAGAACCAATTATAGCACGGTATTCGGTTTGGTCTCTCGATACTCCCTCTTTATCAAGATCTATCTTCATATTCGTGTTCATCGGGATCTTGATAGGTTTGCCGGATGTGCAGCCGAATCTTTTGATGAGGTCTCGAGTGTATTTGCCTTGGTTGATGAATGTTCCCTTCTCAGATTGCTTGACTTGAAAACCAAGGAAGTAGTTCATTTCACCCATCATCGACATCTCGAACTTATCCTTCATCATCTTTTCAAATTGCTGACACATGATGACATTCTTCGAACCGAAGATAATGTCATCCACGTAGATCTGCACAAGTAATAAGTCTTCTTCCAGTCGAATCTTTGAATAGAGTGCGGCTCATCGTGCCTTTCGAAAACCTTTCGAAGAAGAAACTCGGAACGTGGTATCGTACCAAGCCCACGGGTGCTTGTTTTAACCTCGTACGAGCCTTTTCGAGTCTATATACTTGATGTCCCCGCCTGAAAGCCGGGCGGTTGTTCCACATAGACTTCTTCTTTCAAAGACGCCATTCGAGAACGCAGACTTCACATCCATTTGATAAACTCTGAATCTTTGATGTGTTGCGTAGGCTAGGAATAGTCTAATTGCCTCCAATCTTGCAACTGGAGCGAATGTCTCATCGAAATCTATCCCTTCGGCTTGACAGTAGCCTTTAGCCACGAGTCTTGCTTTGTTCCTTACTATAACGTTGTTTTCATCTCGCTTGTTTTTGAAGACCCATTTGGTTCCTATGACATGTTGATGCTGGGGTCTGTCTACAAGCTCCCATACTTCGTTTCTCGTGAACTGATTTAGCTCTTCCTGCATAGCAATGATCCAGTCAGCATCTTTAAGTGCATCCTCAATATTCTGAGGCTCTTCAGTAGACAAGAAGCAGGAAAATAATGCGCTTTCTCCTTGACAGAATCTGGATCTTGTCTTGACATGTCTTTGAAGGATCTCCAATTATAAGATCAGCAGTGTGAGCATCTAGCCACGATCTACGATGTTTTAACTCTTCATCTGAAATTTGTTCAACACAGATAGTAGGTGAGTTAGGCATTTCAGTTGTACTATTCTGAGATTGAAATAATTCAGTAACAAGAGTATGATCTACTGAGTCACCAGGTTCAGGGGCATTCAGCTCAGGAACATTACTAGACGTTCCCCCTGAGTTGTTATTCTCAGTAGTGTTGGTCTCAATTACCTCTACGGTTTCCTCATCGACCTGAGTTACCTGGGATTGATTCTGTTCGGGAGAATCAATCTGCTCGCCTACTTGCTCACGTGGTTGAGATTCGATAGATTTGTCTTGGTTTCTTCGTCCGAATCATCATCCCAACATAGGCTGGATCTTTTCGCATTTGTCTTTTAAGCTTAGATCCTGTAGTGCGCTTCGATGTCCTCGGATTCGGAATTTGAGTTATTGCTCCCGTCTTCGATAGCAAACTCGTTAAAGACAACATGAGGGCTTTCCTCTACGCAAAGAGTCCGATAGTTGAATACTCGAAAGCTTTGCCGACCCGAGAGTATCCTAAGAATACTCCCCGATCGACTTGCTATGAAAAGTCTTCGCTGATCTTTCCCATTATTGTGGATAAAGCATGAACAACCAAAAATATGGAAATAAGATAGAGAAGGCTTCCTGTCGTTCCATAGTTCATATGGTGTTCTCTTATGCTGCTTTGTCAGTAGAGATCTATTCTGAGTATAACATGCAGTATCAGTAGCTTCTGCCCAGAATTTGGTTGGGAGTCCTGAGTCTGCGAGTAGAGTTCTTGCTCGCCTCTTTTAGAGTTACGTTCTTTCGTTCAGCAACTCCATTCTCGCCGAGGTGTGCGTGCAGTGAAGTCTCATGCTCTATTCCTTCGCGCTGCGAGAACTCCTTTACCATGGAATTAAGGAACTCGGTTCCTGCTGCTCGAACGTATTTTTCTGGACTTTGGGTTCCTTTTCGACACGGAGCTTTTTCGAAGCGTTGGTAACTCTGTTTTGACGTCAGACTTGTTGGCAATGAATATGACCCATGTGTAGCGCGAGTAGTCATCTATGACCACTAATGCATATTTTACGCCTCCGATCGTCATCGGGGAGACTGGACCAAACAAATCCATATGTAGTGACCGAAGAATTCCATCCGTGGAAGGCGATGGAACCGGAGGATTTTGATTCCTTGTTTGCTTTCCCTTCAGACATGCTTTACACTGAGTGTCTTTGCTGAATACTTCGTTCGGCAGTCCCCTTGCTAGAGTGTTTCTTGCAAGCTTGTTGAGCGTCTTAAAGTTGAGATGGCTAAGTCTTCTGTGCCATAGCCACCCCGTGCGGTTGTCATTCTTCGCCAATAAGCAAGCTTCAGGTTCAGCTGAGTTCCAGTCAGCCACATATATGTTTTTTTTCTGCGCGAACCGATAACACTGTTTTCCCTGTGGATTTATCAATAACATCACGAAACCAGCGTCAAATATCACTCTATTTGAGTTATCAACAAAATTACTAACAGAGAGAAGATTATGCTGAAGTCCTTCAACATATGATACTCTTGGAACTTTGGCAGTTCCTATACTGAGTGTCCCATATCCTCTCGTGTAGCCTTTGACATTATCTCCAAACTCAATTCTAGGTCCTTCTTCAGTGATATAATTCTTCAGCAGACTCCTTTGGTATGTCATGTGTCTTGAGCATCCGCCGTCCACATACCATGGGTCTTTACGCACCCGCAAAAACGTAATTATATTCGGGTACCCTTTATTTTTGATTTTGGGTCCTTAGATGTTAGTTTTCATAACCCAAATCTGTCTAACAACCCCGGTGGTTTCGGACATTTTCTTTCCACTAGAGTCAACATATCGACCACTCGGATGGTCAAAGGTGACTTCGAGGCTTCGAGGTTCGGGAGTCCCGATCTTCCGAGTTGGTGGATCTGCCGACCTTAGCCTTCGTGTGGCTTTCCTTTTCTTCGACATTTGGAGCCTCTTCGACTATAGGTTCATAATAGTATGACCCATACCGATTTGGATGTGTCGGCTTTGGAGGTCCATACTTGATCCGCCAATTTTAATTTCTCTTGGTTCCCCCTTGACCGTGTCTTTGGGGTTTCTTGGCACCGATCTTCTTGTCGGAATGCCGACGTGTGGGATGAGGTGCTTTCATCTTCTGTTTGGTCTTTGCTAGGGGGTTCAGTATATTTGCGTTCATAGTCTCCCCTCGAACAAATCTATTAGCAAGCCGTACTTCTGAGTGTACTGGGGCAGATGTGGAAGCTCCCTGGCTGAATCCAAGTCCTTCCTTGCAGTGCTTTGGCTTATTGCTTGCTAGCATAGCCTCTAATTTCTTTTCAGCACCCATGTACCTCTCAGTCATCAAGCTCCTCCAGACATCATCACTCTTCTTCAGTGTGTCGTGCTCGGTCCGAAGTCCCGACATTTCTTGCTTCAAGCAGACTCGGTTCGAGATCTTTCGAGTCAAGTCATTGGTCAAAACTGAAATCCGATCTTCTTGATGCTGAGACTTGGCCATCAGAGAGTTTATTTCCTCCCTGAGTCTCAACACAAGTCCTTCGGCCTCAGTAGCAACCTGACTCTCCTGAGAAAGTCTTTGATTCTCTACTTTCGGGGTATCCAACTCCTGAAGCGTCTTCTTGAGCCGCGAGACTTATCTGAATTTGTTCGTCGAGCAGTTCTTTGTATGCGGTTGCGACGCCCATATTCTCATCTGCACCTAAATAGTGTCGTGTGTGCAGTGTGAAGAGGAGTTAAGTGGTTCATGAGAATTTACCTCATCCTCTTCGCCTGCCATCATGCACTTTTCGGTGATTCATCCGCTTCATGCTCTAAGGCCATGAAAGCCGCTTCATCGTCGAGATGAATCCATAAAGGAGTCGATCTCTTCGAGTCGTCCGAGATTTCGCCGGCTATGTATGATTGTCTCTTCGGGCGAATTTCTCTCTCCTTGCTTTGCGTCTTGCGCGTTCAAAGCACTATCGAGCTCGGGACAATCATACCGATAATGTCCCGGCTTCTTGCGGTTGTAACAAGCAATGACTCTTTCTTCTTTGCTTTCGCTATTCTTTGATGGTTACGAGTCATCTTTCTTTCGCATTCGGAAGATTGTGAGTCGGGAGTGTGTTTCGACATATAATTTGACTTACCTTTCATTTGCCGATAAGCTTTAGTCACTTTTTCTGCGTCGCTCCTTCTCCTTCGATACTTTACGAGCGAGCGTGCATACTTCGAGCGAGGCTTCCTTCTTGTAGATCATTGAGTGAAGGTTCGGCCTTACTCGTCGTTTTGCTCGTTGCTTTGGAGATCTTTGGCTTGTCGATGCTTTGAAAGCATGGTCGATTTTTGTGTCGGCTTCGACTCTCTGCTTTCTTTGAGGTCCGTCGAACTCAAACTCCTCTCGCTGTAATTCGAAAAGATATGGTCGGGAGACACAACATCTAAGTCGAATGTCGCAATAGAGTGGCAAAAGGTGTCCAGGTGTCCGTCCGGCAGTGCCCTCGGAATCTTCGATTCATCTCTCGATTCTTCGAATGTCTTTCCCGACCCATTGATAGAGTTCATCGATTGGTAAATCGACGTTAAGATCTTCGATTTTGTCACCGGGCATGAGAGACAAGCTTTCCGGCTTTTGGAGTTCCGGCGCTAATTTGTTGGCTTTAATCTTCGAGTCCCTCGACTCGCAGCGCAAGAGCGTCCCGCAGTACTTTAGCGAGTCTTGCATTCCCGAACCCCGCCAAGATAAGAATCACTAAGGGTGGTTAGTATAGCATTTACGGCGACTCGATCTAGATTGTGAAGCTTCTTCTCTTCGGGAGTGAAGAGACTTCGTCTTTGGGGGATCTTCTTCCCGGTCACCATTCCTCCTCCTTGAGCTTGGTCCCGAGTCACGACACTATCAATCATAGGAACGATAGGTCCATCTTCAAGCACTTCGATCATCTTGTCATGGAGGGATGTCGGATGTGCTTCCATTCTCGACTCGCCATACTCCATAATTCTCCACCGAGAACATGGGTACCATCCTTATACCCGACATATCAGCCATGAAGAATATAGATATGAATGTAGAGTGATATGCGGTGAAAACGTTTTCCCTCGGATCCGTTCGAATAGACCGAGTCTCAAAGATAACAAGAGTCAAAGAACTCCCTGCTTCCGATACCAATTGTTGGTCCCGAGTGTACGGTCAGGTGTAGAGGGTGGGGGGGTGAATACACCTGATTCGATTTCTCAATTTCGAACTTGAACAGTCCTATTCAGGATGGGTGTGCATCCGAAAGCTTGATTCTGCCGGCCCACAACCGTTTCGAATCGAGTAAAAGGCTAAAAGAGTATCGACTCGCTGAGATCTCGCTAACCGACTAGGTCGAATTCAGTATCGTTCAGTGAGAGTTCAGTGTGCGGAATTGTGTAGGCCCAAATCAATTTTTGTGAGAAAACGTTTTAAGTCTCAGTTCAGTAGATATAGAGTTCAGTATGCTGAGACAGTTGATTGATTTAAATATGATGTTCAGTATGAATAGTAAAATCAATGCAACAGTTAAGAAAGCAAGAAGAGACACGAGGATTTTTAAAGTGGTTCGGATATCGCTCAAATCCTACGTCCACCTGTCCCGAATGATCGGGAGGCTATTTATTATCCCGAGTTAGTCTCGGTCGGCTTGCACACCTGGGCAAAGCCGCGTCTTGGTTTTTATACTGATCCAAGTCTCAGTTTACAACACTATCAAACTTAAAGTGTTTGACAAACTTCTCCAACAGTGAAGGAGTCCTTATACAATAAGGATTGGGTTCAAATGTGAACTCCTTCGTCTAAGCTATGGATATAACAAGTGAGCTTAGGGTTAGAGGGATAAGGAACGAGAATGTAGCTATCTAGAGCGACGAACAGCTGAGGATTTAGCTATAGGTTCGTGTCAATCGCTTGGATGCTAGAAGCTTATGTCGGTTCAGCTTGGTTCCTTTTGAGCTGGATGTAGTCTTTCGCCGGAGATAACTCGGTTGTTTCTTGCAGAGGACTTAGTCGTTAATTTCGCTCGTTTGAATGCTTTCTCGTGTTCTAGGCACGCATTCTCATCTAAATCTTGAATGATCCCTCTATTTATAGAGCAGAGATTGAAATAGATCCGTTGGAGACGATCTTCTTCTCTCTCTCTCTTTTTGGTAGCAAACGGCTCTTTTGGTGTAGGTAACAGTGTACTTTCCCACCTTTTTAGGTAAAAGGTTGACTGCAGCTTTAGCAGGTGAGAAGACACGTGTATGCTTGTCATTCGTTGAGGTGGATGTAGTGGTTGAGACAACACAAACTTCGAGATAGACTGAAGCTGACTTCTCTCTTCCTCGTACATGACAATGCTGATTCTCTTTCAAAAGATTCTCGACGATCCCCGAAGACTATCCGCCGTTCTTTGAGTCGACCTTGTATTCGGTAGATAGACTCGCCGAGATAAATCTACCGAGGATCAGCCTCGAGTTCGATGAACTACTCCCGCCGAGTTCGGTTCAACCGACTCTCTCGCATATCTTGCTCCCGCCGAGTCCAATATCATCGAGTCTTTCGCATATCTTGCTCCCGCTGAGTCCAAGTATCACCGAGTCTTCGATCGGTGCTGAGGCAAATAAGCTACTGAGCGCCTTGACCAGAGCAGAGTGTCTACTGAGTCTGAAACCTCAGAGACATATAAATACAAATGAATGGTTCACCAATCAGATAGGGTTTTGGGATCTTCAAATCTTCTCAACAGTTCAGAGCACGAGGCTACTGAGCATGATTTAGTATGGAAGATGAGTCATTTCCCACAAGTATGGTCATGCTGAGGATTGAATCATCACCCAACAACAAGTAAAATCAGTGGAGTTGTTCATCAAGTTCTAATCTACTGAGGGATACAGGAAAGAAATATCAGAACCTATACAGAATTCTAACAACAATTTCCCCTTAAGATCCCTAAACAATAATATCTCAATCAACAATTTCCCCCTATGCAAGAGAGATCTATCAGTCTAAGTAAAACATACAAACACAGATATCAGCAGTGAGTGTGTGAGACAGTAATCACTCAGGTGATTCTGAGTGTTAAGCTTAAAATAAACACAGGCCATGAAGACAATAAGGTATTGTCGGGCCAAACAACAAAGATGTTTTATATATGAAAGAAGTTCAGTACAGTACATCTCTTGCTATTCTAAGAAACAAAAACAAGATACAGAGAAGCTATCTATCTCCTGAATCTCTATAATCCTTGCCTTAAAATCTTTAGACTTCTCTTCTGGCAAAGGCTATCCATACTTCTGGAAAGTGTCCTTCCAGAGCTTCTTCATCTTCAGCATATCAGCAGGGTTAGAATCATCAAGTTCTAAGGCTTGGATAGCACTTCTGACTTCTCCTTCTATCACTCCAGTATATGAAGATCCATCAAGCTTCTGTGGAGGAGGCAGAGGTCTAGGAACAGGAACTCAGACGTCTTCTTTGTCAGCTAAGGCCTTCTGGACTCGGGCATATATCTCAGGATCACCCACCAGAAGCCATTCAGCAAAGGCATTGCTCTTATGTATATGGCCAGTACCTCCAGACGAAGTCCTCTTAATGAATTCAGCTTTAAGAGTTTCCCATTTCTGAGTCCGTTCCCATGGCATCCACTTGTCAACTCTTGGCCACCTGTGAATTTTCTGGTCAGTAGGCTTCCTGCCTCGCCTATACTTGTAGGGAATTTCTGTGTCCTTCATAGGCACCCTCTCTCGAGCCTCTTTCTCTGTGCGCTGCCTGAGGGCTTCTAAGTCAGCAAGCCTGAGCCTCTCACGGGCTTCAGTGATCTGCCTTGCCTCAGTTGTTCTGTCCAAGGCTCTCTCCATTACGTCCCAGATTTCTTTCATTTCAAGCTCTTGTTCTCTGGAAGGGACGTAGGAAGGAACATGGGGTTGTTCTTCTGAAGTTCCACCCTGCTGGCTAGTCTTTGGACTTATCCTGCTGCTGTTGCTGTTCAATTTCTTTCTCCTTGTCGGCTTCATCACCGATTCTCAGCTTCCTTGGGGGAGGCCTAGTCCCTGGCTTCCTTCCCCCTGAGACTTTGGTCTTTCCCTTTGCTGGAGCTTTCTTCGGTTTATTGGTTGCTTCAGCTTCAGCAAGCTCCCTGGCAAGCTTCTCATCAGCTTCAACCTGAGCTTGCTCCTCAGGGCTGATGTATCTTTTTGTTCCTTTTTGTGGTGGGGTTGGGAGTTTGAGCTTTTTCTTCCCCTTCCCGCCACTGGAGGAGGCACAGGAGTCTCCTCCTCATTTGAGTCCTCTAGGAAGTCAGCAACCTCCTGAATATGTTCAATAGGAGTTTGGGTTGCTAAGTCCTTTGGTCCTCAGCCACTTGGGCCAGTCTCAGCGCGCCCTACATTGCCTGCGCCTGAGACACCCTGGGCCTGACCTGGAGTTCCTTACGGTCAGCGGGAGTTGATCGACTTCCAGCTGCTCCACGTACAAACCTTGTCCCCCTTGGTGTCCTTTCCCCCTTTTTGGCATCATCAGCTGAGCCAGGGGTAGGGACCTGAACAACCTTCTTGTTCAAACTATCAAATGCAGATGCAAGCCTGTCCAAGGCCTTCTGCATCGTCTCAAACTGTTGGTGGATGTCGTTCCTCTCAATGATTAGATCCTCACTATATTTCCTGTGTAAGGTATCCACCAATGTCTGAATATCTTGCAACTTAGCATCAATCTTCTCTTCCAGAGTCTTCTGAAGTGATTGGATTCTGAGCTCTGAAGCTTGACTCAGTGAAGAAATAGATTCTGAGTGTGCTGAGTGGGTTGCCTTATAATCTTCCAGTAATTTCTGTTTGGCAGCCTCCAGCGATGTTTGTTGCTTCTCAAACTCTGCTCTCTAAGTGGCTAGAGCATTAGTGAGAATGGTTGAGAAGTCAGGAGCTGCTAAATTTTGAATAGAGGTCCTCAGATCCTTCATCTCCTCACTCTGAGCAAGAGTTGATTGTTTCCATGTCCTGTGGACAGTCTTGGCCAGTAGTCGGTTCTAAGCTCCTTGACTCTTTAAGGCCTTAGCGACTGTCTTGGACCGTCGGCTCTTCGAGCTGGGCGTAACCTCGAAAGCAGACCCCAGCAACAGCTGTTCTGGGTCTGCGGCCTGAGAGGTTCCAGCTACCGACTTTCCTGGAGGGAGGATGCTGAGAGGTAATTCAGCAGTTGAGGGTTGGGCACCCTCCTCCAGTTGAGTTCCCTCAGCAGGCTTCTCAAGGCCTGCATCACTAGGCGGGTCCTGATCATCGGGATCAGAACCCTCAGAAGGCGCGACTATTGTAGGAATGTGGTCGTTCAGAATGGCCAGCATTGCCGCCCTTAGGTCTTCCATGGAGCTGATGTCCGCAGGCTCAGAATAGCCTATCTGCTTGCGGAGGATCAACTCCTCTTCATTAAGTTGTTCGCATGTATTGTGAAGGATGAGCTTGTTCAGAGTGAACCAGTCCTGGAACCGAATGAGCAGGTGAAGTCTGGCCTGTCGAGCAAGAGAAACCAAGTCAGAGTCACTTGAGATCCGGGTATGGCCTCTGAGACTTCTCGGGAGGCTCTATTCTGAAGAGCTTCAGCCTCTAATCCGATCGTCCCAACTTCTGAGCTAGTCTCCGAGTCATCTACTTTAATGGGAGAAAAAACTTTCTCAGTAGAAGGGATGCTGCTGATAGGTGGAATGTCCAGTGGGGTCTGAGAAATTGGAGTTGTCGGTTCAGCATCAAACCCCTGTTCCACTGTCACTTCCCTTTCAGTGGAGACTGCCTTCTCCACTGAGACTGTTTTCTCATAAGAGTCTGAGTCGTCTCGCAGTCGGAAAGGAGGAATAATAACTGCTTTTTCATAAGTCGTCTTCTGCTTCTTAGACGGAGTCTTCTGAGCAGCTTTCGGTGGTGACCTCTTCTTGGTAAGAGTAGACTTCTTCTTCCCTTTCTCAGCAGGCCCTGCCCTTATCTGCTGTAGGGCTGCTGCTTTGCTATGAAATCTTATCTTTTTAGGGTTGAAATACGCCTTATTTGCGTATGTGATGTGGTTAGCACCACAGAAGTCCTCTATCATGACAGTCAGCTTCATCCCATAGAGAAGCTTTCCCTTGACTGTTAGGTTGTTTGTGATCCTGTCGAACTTTGCAGCCTGAGTCTGGAACTCTTTCAAAAAGAATTTCGTCCAGTTAACCTGAGCTCTGTCATAAATAGCCATCATCATCTGGAGCTTAGGCCTGGACACTTGGTCAAAAGAGCCATCTTGGCTAGTCAGTATCTGAGTGACTATGTAGGCCAAGACTCTGTATCTCGGCAGCATGCATTTTTTTGGGAATACCGCCCTGAATGTCATCGGCTCGCCGCAGAAAATTTTCAAGTACTCATCGATCATGTCGTCTTTGTAGCCTGCTACACTGATCCCTGAGTCAGGTAGGTGAAAGCTCCTCTGGAGAGCTTGCTTAATAGACATATGTTTGATCAAGCGGGGTCGATGACGTGATGGATAATGAAGCGTCCCAATATGTCGCCGTCTACTGAGTCGGAGTTCAAATAAAGCTCTGATATCTGGCGAGGAAGGAAGAAAGCAGGCTTCCTTGATAAGAATCCTCTAAGCCTGACGCTCTTAGCACCTCGAATACATCTGTCATAATATCGAGTCCGCATGCGTCGAACTCCATAATCGGCTCGCACCAAACTCTGTCCTTCTCGAGGATTTCAACTATGTTGACCGGAGTAGAAACTACAACATTCTTCGCTGCCATATCTAGAATCTGCAAAACTTAATATCAGTAAAAAATATTTATAGAACATAAATGTAATCTACTGAATATGAAATGAAATCTATCGTAATAATCGCTGAGAAAATGGTGAATGCAGTGTGCAAGTAAAGGATTTAATTCTCAGAAATTTTAGGGTTAAGTTGCAGAGAGTGAAAATGGCGGTTTTTCCAACTTTGAACGTGATATATATGATCAAGAAGATGAACAATTCAAAATCGACGGTTCAGTTTAAATCTACTTTATGAGATGGACGGTCAGGATTCAATGTTATAAAATAGGCAATGATCATTTTAGCCGCCTAAGTCAACTTACAGTTGTAACTAGCCAAAGAAGTAACTTGATAAGTCAAGCATTTAATGCGCGGCAGAATTCAACAAACTTAGCATATAATGTAGTACATTTAATGAAACCGTTATATTAAATGACATTCTCTTAAGGCATTGAATACGATGGTGAATCAGAATCATAATTACATTAAATACAATGTTGGCTATTGAAAGGAGATACGCAAACCTGTCAACTGAACATCGTAGTTAGCTGATACCTCGTGTAGATGGTTTCTGAATCTCCATGTACTGAATGAGTCCAGTACTGAGAGTGAACACTCCCCCTTGCTGAATGCTCCTCTCCTGAATCCACTTACTGACTGGAGTCAGTAGGGTCCAGCAGACCTAGCTCTACTGAAAGTTCTCTGAATCTGGCTTCAGCTAGAGGCTTGGTCAGAATATCGGCCCTTTGATGGTCAATATGGATCTTCTCCATTCTGATATCCTTCTTTTCAACATGGTCACGAATGAAGTGGTGTCTGATGTCCACGTGCTTGTATCTAGTATGAAGTACAGGATTCTGAGTGATTGCAATTGCACTGGAGCTGTCGCAGAAGATCGGCACTTCATTCTGAATGACATTATAGTCGCGTAGCTGCTGTCTCAGCCAAATGATTTGGGCGCAGCAACTTCCGGCAGCCATGTATTCAGTTTCAGTAGTTGACGTCGCTACTGAATGCTATTTCTTTGAAAACCATGAGATCAGCTTACTGCTAAGGAACTGACAAGTTCCCGAAGTTGATTTTCGGTCAATCCTACATCCTGCATAGTCAGCATCAGAATAACAAGTTAGTTCAATATTATCATTTGCTGGATACCATAAACCCATGTCAGGTGTTCCTCTGAGATAGCGAAGAATCTTCTTTGCTGAGTCCATATTGCTCGGCTTAGGATTCACCTGAAATCGAGCGCAGACACCTACAACATAAGTTATGTCAAGTCTAGTAGCAGTTAGATATAATAAAGAACCAATAATAGCGTGAAATTCAGTATGGTCTACTGATACTCCCTCTTTGTCAAGATCGATTTTCAAATTCGTGTTCATCAGGATCTTGATTGGTTTGCCGGATGTGCAACCGAATTTCTTGATGAGGTCTCGAGTGTATTTGCCTTGATTGATGAACGTTCCCTTCTCTGATTGTCTGACCTGAAATCCGAGGAAATAATTCATCTCTCCCATTATTGACATCTTGAATTTCTCCTTCATCATCTTCTCAAATTGTTGACACATAATGACATTCTTTGATCCAAATATAATGTCATCTACGTAGATTTGCACAAGTAATATGTCGTCGTCCAGACAAATGCTGAATAATGTGCGGTCTATTGTGCCCTTCTGAAAACTTTTCTGAAGAAGAAACTCAGACAGGGTATCGTACCAAGCCCTGGGTGCTTGATTTAACCCGTACAGAGCCTTTCTGAGTCTATAAACTTGATGTCCCTGCTGAAAGCCGGGAGGCTGTTCTACATAGACTTCTTCTTTCAGCACGCCATTCACGAATGCAGACTTCACATCCATTTGATAAACTCTGAAGCATTGATGTGTTGCGTAGGCTATGAATAGTCTGATTGCCTCCAATCTTGCAACTGGAGCGAAAATTTCATCGAAATCTATCCCTTCGGCTTGACAGTAGCCTTTTGCCACGAGTCTTGCTTTATTCCTTAATATGACGTTGTTTTCATCTCGCTTGTTCTTGAAGACCCATTTAGTTCCAATCACATGTTGATGTCGAGGTCTATCAACAAGCTCTCATACTTCGTTTCTCGTGAACTGATTCAGCTCCTCCTGCATGGCGATGATCCAACCAGCATCCTTAAGTGCATCCTCAACTGACCGAGGTTCTTCAGTAGACAAGAAGCAGGAATATAGTGCGCTTTCTCCCTGGTAGAATCTGGATCTTGTCTTTACACTAGCTCCAATAATTAAATCAGAAGTGTGAGCATCCAACCACGATCGACGATGTGAGTTAGGCATTTTAGTTGTACTATTCTGAGATTGAAGTAATTCAGTTACTAGAGTCAGGCCTACTGAGTCACCAGGTTCAGGGGCATTCAGCTCAAGAACTTCATTTGTTCCCCCTGAATTATTATTCTCAGTAGAGGTCTCAGTTATCACTTGGGTTTCTTCATCGACCTGAGTTACCTGGGATTGACTATGTTCAGTAGAGTCAATCTGTTCAGCTACGTCTGCTGCTGGCTGAGATTCAGTAGTCTTATCTTCAATTTCCTCTTCTGAATCATCATCCCAACACAACTGGATCTTCTCAACATTGTCTTTTAAGCTCAGATCCTGTAGTTGTTTACTGATGTCCTCAGATTCTGAATTTGAGTTTCTGCTCTTGTCTTCAGTAGCAAACTCATTAAAAACAACATGAGGGTTTTCCTCCACGCAAAGGGTCTGATAGTTAAAAACTTTGAAGGCTTTGCTGACCCGGGAGTATCCTAAGAAGACTCCCTGGTCTGACTTGCTATCAAAAGTCTTAAACTGGTCCTTTCCATTATTGTGGATAAAGCACGAGCACCCAAAAATATGGAAATAAGATTAAAAAAAGGCTTCCTGCCGTTCCATAATTCATATGGTGTCTTCTGATGTTGCTTCGTCAGTAGAGATTTATTCTGAGTATAACACGCAGTGTCAGTTGCTTCTGCCCAGAATTTAGATGGGAGTCCTGAGTCTCCGAGCAGGGTTCTTGCTACTTCTTTGAGTGTTCTGTTCTTCCTCTCAACAATCCTATTTTGTTGAGGCGTGCGTGCAGCCGACGTCTCATGCTCTATGCCTTCAGCTTTGCAGAACTCTTCCACCATCGAATTCAGGAACTCAGTTCCTCTGTCTGGACATATCTTTCTGATTTCGGTGTTCTTCTCGACACTGAGCCTTTTCAAAAGCGCAGGCGACTCTGTTTTGACATCAAACTTGTTGGCAATAAATATGACCCATGTGTAGCGCGAGTAGTCATCAATGACCACTAAAGCATACTTCTTGCCTCTGATCGTCACTGGAGAGTCTGGACCAAACAAATCCATATGTAGCAGCTGAAGGATTCCATCAGTGGAAGGTGATGGAACAGGCGGATTTTGCTTCTTTGTTTGCTTTCCCTTCAGACATGCTTCGCACTAAGTGTCTTTGTTGAACACTTCATTCGACAGTCCTCTTACTAGAGCGTTTCTAGCTAGCTTGTTGAGCGTCTTGAAGTTGAGATGGTTGAGTGTTCTGTGCCAGAGCCACCCCGTTCTATTTTCGTTCTTCACCAGCTAGCATGCTTCCGGTTCAGCTGAGTTCCAGTCAGCTACGTATATATTCTTTTTGCGCGAACCTGATAACACTGTTTTCCCTGTAGATTTGTTAATGACATCACAGAAACCAGTGTCAAAAATCACTATATTCGAGTTATCACAAAATTGACTAACAGAGAGAAGATTATGTTAAAGTCCTTCAACATATGATACTCTTGGAACTGTGGCGGTTCCAATGCTGAGTGTTCCATAACCTCTGGTATAGCCTTTTGCATTATCTCCAAACTCGATTCTGGGTCCTTCTTCAGCAGTATAGTTCTTCAGTAAGTTCCTCTGGTACGTCGTATGTCTTGAGCATCTGATGTCCACGTACCAAGGGTCCTTGTGCACCTGCAAAACAGAATTATATTCCGGTACCCTTTATTTTGGATTTTGGGTCCTTAGATGTTAGCTTTGGAAACCCAAATCTGTCTCACGACCCTGGTGGTCTCAGACAGTTTCTTCCCACTTTGATCAACATACTTGATTACTGGACTGGTCGATGCTGACTTCTGAGGCTTTGCTGGTTCAGGATTCCTAATTTTCTGAGTTGGTGGACTGCTGACCTTAGCCTTCTGAACGACTTTCTTCTTCTTCTGACTCTTGGATCCTCTACTGACTATAGAATAATAATACGACCCATGCTGAGCTGGATGTGTCAGCTGCGGAGGTCCATACTGATCAGCCCACTTGACTCTGTTGGTTCCCCCTTGACTGAACTGGGTTGATTTTGAGCTAATCTTCTTGTCAGAATTCTGATAGTTGGGATGAGGTGTCTTCATCTTCTGTTTGTTCTTTGCTAAGGGGTTCAGGATCTCAGCATTGATAGTCTCCCCTTGAACAAACCTATCAGTCAGCCGATTCTCTGAGCGTACGGGGGAAGATGAGGAGGCTCAGTGGCTGAACCCGAGTCCCTCCTTGCAATGTTTTGGCTTGTTGTTGGCTAGCATCGCCTCAAGCTTTTTCTCAGCTCCCATGTACCGCCCTGTCATCAGGTTCCTCCAGACATCATCACTCTTTTTAAGCATTTCATGCTCGGCTCGAAGTCCCGAGAACTTCGCTTCGATGAGACTCAGTTCAGTATCCTTCTGAGTCAAGTCATTGGTCAGTACTGAGATCTGATCTTCTTGATGCTGAGACTTGGCCATCAGAGAGTTAATCTCCTCCCTGAGTCTCAACACAAGTCCTTCTGACTCAGTAGCAACCTGACTCTCCTGAGAAAGTCTCTGATTCTCCACTTTCAGGGTATCCAACTCCTGAAGAGTCTTACTGAGCTGCAGGCTCATCTGAATCTGCTCATCTAATAATTCTTCGTAGGCGATCGAGATGTCCAGATTCTCTTCTGCACCTGAAATAGTGTCGTGTGTGCAATGTGAAGAGGAGTTAAATGGAGCATGAGATTTTACCTCATCCTCTTCTCCTGCCATTAGACACTTTTCAGCATCTTCTTCAAGCTCTAAGGCCTTGAATGCCTGTTCATCATCTGATGAATCCATAAGGAGTCAACTTCATCTGAGAGTTCACCGGCAATATACGCTTGTCGTTTCTTGATGAACTTCTCCCTTCGAGCTTTTCGTGCTGCTCTCTCAGCTGTACTGAGCTCAGGACAGTCATATTGGTAGTGTCCTGGCTTCTTGTAGTTGTAGCAGGAGGTGATTCTACCTTCTTTGCTTTCACTGTCTTTCGACTGTGCTAAATCTTCATGTTTCCTGCAATCAGAAGTATGGGGTTCAGGAGTGTATACTTAGACTTACTCTTTGAGTCACTGACGACTCTAGAGAGCTTTCTGCGCCTCTCCTTCTCCTTCTGATACTTCACGACAAGCAGTGTATATTTCTTAGCTAGGTTTCCTTCTTGTAGATCGCTGATTGAAGGCTCAGCCTTGCTAGATGCGGGAGCTGCTGTGCTGACTGATGCTTTGAAGGCATGGTCGATTAGTGTGTCAGCTTCAGCTCACTGCTTCCTTTGGGGTAGGCCGAACTCGAACTCCTCAGCTTTTAATTTTGAAAATATATGGTCAGGAGAAATAATATCAAGATTAGAATATCTAAGCAAAGTAGCAAATGGAGTCCAATGTCCGTCCGACAATGCTCTCAAGATTTTGAGATTCATCTCTCGATTGGAGAACGTATTTTCCAGCGCGTTGATAGTGTTCATCAGATCTGTAAATCTGACGTTGAGATCTTCAATCGTGTTGCCAGGCATGAGAGACAGTCTCTCCAGCTTCTGAAGTTCCAGCGCTAGTTTGTTAGCTTTGATCTTCAAAGTCCCCCGACTCAGTAGTGCCAGAGCATCCCAGAGTTCCATGGCGGACTTGCAGTACTGAACTCTTCTGAGATAGGAGTCACTCAGGGTGGTCAGTATGGCATTTCTGGCAACCCGGTCTAGATTGTGAAGCTTCTTTTCCTCAGGAGTGAAGAGGCTTCTGTCTTTGGGGATCTTCTTCCCGATCACCATGCCTCCTCCTTGTGCTGGATCTTGGGTTTCGACACTATCAATCATAGGAACGATAGGTCCGTCTTCCAAGACCTCCGTCATGCTGTTGTGGAGGGAAGTCAGATGAGCTTCCATTCTGACTCGCCATACCCCGTAGTTCTCTACTGAGAACATGGGTACCATCCTGATTCCTGACATATCAGACATTTTAAATAGTGATATGAATGAAGAATGATATGCAGTGAAAACGTTTTCAGGATCCGTTCAAGTAGACCAGTTTCAGATAACAAGAGTCTTAGAGAACTCCTGCTCTGATACCAATTGTTGGTCCCGAGATAAACTTTCATGTGTAGAGGGGGGGTGAATACACCTGAAAATTTTCTCAACTTAAAACGCGAACAGTCCTATTCAGGAGAGTGCCTTGCTGAACAAGTTCAGTAGACCAGATAAGTTGTTCTGAATCGTGTGGACAGAGTGACTGACTATACTGAGGCCTGCTAGCTGACTGATATCAGAATTCAGTACCGTTAAGTAAAAGTTCAGTAAAGTGCGGAAATGTGTAAGCCCAATTCAGTGGAGTTAGAAAACGTTTTTATTAAAACTGTTTCAGTATATTAGTGCAATATTTTAAGCTTTGCTGAAACACGGTTGAATGATTTTGAAAGATAGTTTTCAGTATGAACAGAAATCAATGCAAAAGTAAAAACAGAACACAGAACACAACAATTTTAAAGTAGTTCAGATATCAACAATCTTACGTCCACTGTCCCGAAAAGATCATGAGGCTATTTTATTATACTGAGTTAGTCTCAGTCGGTTTGTGCACTGGACAAACACTGATCTTGAGGATTATACTAAGCAAGTTTCAGTTTACAAGTATCAAACTAAAGTGTTTGACAAACTCTCCAACTATGAAGGAGTTCTTTACAAGTAAGAACAGTTCAATGATGAACTCCTTCGATCTAAGCTATGGATATGTTCAGCTGAGCTTAGGTTAGAGGGAAGGGAACAAGAAAGTGGCTTCTAGAGTGACGAACAATGAGGAATAAGGTTCTCTGGATTCGTGTTCAATCACTTGGATACTAGAGGCTTTGAATCTAATTCAGCTTGGTTCCCTTTGAGCATGAATGTCGCCTTTCGCTTGAAGTATTTCTCTGAAGATCTTGCTGAAAGCTTGAGTCGGTAAGTTTTTACTCGTAATCGCTCGTGTGTGTCGTTGATGTTCTAGGTGAGCTTCGATTTGAATTCTTCCCTCTATTTATAAAGGTGAGCCATGGAAAGATCCGTTGGAGACGATGATCCATGTGTCACTCTCTTTTGGGTAGCTAACGGCTCTTTCAAAGAAATCTGGCAGAGTCTCTTCCCTCCATTTCTGGAAATAAGTTGACTTGCAGCTTTAATCAGAACTTGGACAGTTGGCTGCTCATCATTGGTCGAGGTGTAGAAAGTAGTTGAGACACACAGACTTCAAAGCAGATCTGAAGTTGACTTCTCTGTACCTCGTATGACTCTATTGATTTAACAAGTAAGATCACTGACAGTCAAAGAGACTGTCTGGCCGTTGCTAAGTCTAACCTTGGTTCAGTAGTATACTCCTACTGAGTGCAACTCTACTGAAGGTCAACTCTGAGTCTAGTGAACTGCTCCTGCTGAGTCCAGTTCCACTGACTCCTTTCAGTATGCTGATCCTGCTGAGTCCAGCACTACTGAGTATGAATACCTCTCATTATGCTGCTCCTGCTAAGTCCAGCACTACTGAGTCTTCACTCTATGGTACTGAGGCTGATAGTCTACTGAAGGGTCAGCACATAGAACTGAGTGCATGAACCATGCTGAAAGAATGTCTACCGAGTCTTAAACTCATAAAGACAAAGGCAAAACTATTACAATTCAATGGTTCACCAATCAAATTAGGGTTTGAGATCATTCAAATCTTCTAACACCATATTACCGAATCATCTCCCAACGGATAGTACCCCTGATTATAATATGTGTCATTCACCGTGAAATTAATCTCAGGCTCATATCCTGAGAGGACATAGTTGAATAACGAACATTCATTTAACAAATTGATATTATTCTGTCAACCAGCTACACCGAAAAAGGCATGTCATATCTATAAATCTTGAGACGCAACAGCTTCTAGCACGATCGTAGGAGAACCATGTCCCCGCGTAAATTGACATTTCCACGCTATTGGAAATTCTTCCATTCCCAATGCGTACAATCAAGACTTCCCAGCATTCCTGGGAATCCGTGTCTATCATTGTGCATCTGAGTAAGACGTTGAACGTCATCTGCATTGGGCTTTCTCAAGTTTTGATTGCCCTAGATCTCTACCACATTTTTACAGAATGTAGAAAGAAATTTATTGGTCCGAAGATGAGTATCGGATGTAGATTGGGGGGGGGGGCGTGAATACACATGATTGCAAGTTTTTCCTCAAACGCGAAGGTCAGCTAAATGCTGAGATTTGCTACTTAACGAATTCTGTGCCAGATAAACCTTCTTATCGCAGGGCAGAGTGATTCAGTAGCTAAGTCCCTTCTATTGGCTGAGGTCAGTATGAGAAGTTCAGTCGCAGAATATTGTGCAGATAAATGTGGGGTCCGTTTGACTTCGTCTCTTTGAAAATGTTTTTATGTAAACCAAAACCGTTTTGGCTGGTGCACTTTTCAAGTCAGTTTTATGCAAAGGATGATTTTTTAAACAGTTTGAACACAATGCAATAAAACAATAGACGACACAAGCAATTTTTAACGTGGTTTGGATACGCAAGATCCTACATCCACGGTCCTGCTGAACATGAGGTCTTATTGATTAATATGAGCATGCCCCAGCAAGGAATCTGTGCACTGGACAGACCCTTCTAAGTTATAGTCCTTAGCGACTTTACAAATTCAAACCAAAGCTTGAACGACGGTCTCCAAGAATGAAGGAGTTCTTACAGTAAGAACAATTCACTAAAAGTGAACTCCTTCGAAGGTTCTAAGCTAAAGATTTTACAATGAGTGCTTAGACAGAGAAGGGGAACTAAGGATTCTCTAGAGAGAAGAACTAAACAAAATGATATTCAAGGAGAAAGTTCTTCACTATATGTGGCTTTGAGTTCGCCAAAGAGTGTTTGCGTGAAAGCTTGTGTTCCCTTGTTGTCCATTGCATTTGCTTGGAAGCTCTTTTCTATTTATAGTTGTGACCCAGGCATGTATCCCTTGGAGAGGACGATGCCACGTGTCACAAAACTCCAAGAAAAACGACTATATATTTTCAAAATATCGCCGCTGATTGGTTGGCGTTTTGTACATGAGAGCAGCTTTTGTGTTAGAAAGGTAAGCTCGGCTTGCTTCTCATTGGTTGAGGTTTGCAATAGGTGAGACTTGTCAGACATCAATCTTCTACCTGAGTTGAGTCTCTGAACCTCGTATACTGAATGTTCTCTGCTGACATTTGACTGATAAAGGTTGGGCAGTCGATTTTCCTCGTACGGCCTGCAACTGAGTGCAGCCTATCAATTGATCAATGTTGATTGTGTCGAGTCTTCATCTGAGTCAGCTGATAAATGATCTTCTACTGAATGAAGTCAGCTTCTGACTCGAAAACAATCAACGGAGCTCTTCACTCAATCAGTAGATCAAGGATCATACTGTGTCTTCTTAAAACGTCTTCTGAAGAGAATTTTCTACTAAGTGTTGTCAGCTTCTGACTCTGAAGACTACTGAGCTCTACTACCCTTTACAGGACTTAGACTAAAATAATTCTATCAAGACAAATCTAGCATATTACATCAAAACGGTTCAAACACACACAGCGGATCAGGACGGGGTTTTCGGATCTTCAATTCTATAGCAATAAAATTCAGTACCACTACAGTTTCCCCCATAACAAATATTACAAAGGCATCCCTAAAGATTACATAAACTACTGACTCATATCAATACACGTCTACTGAGTCAAGTTCTATGTACCCCCTTAGCAATGATCTACTAGACCACTGACTCATATCCCTACAATTTCCCCCTAATTAATGATGCAAAACCACTAAGGACTAAACTACTAACCCAAAAACAACTCAGTTAATAACAACTGAACGATGAAAGCACAAGTTAACAACTTACTAAAGATATGCACATCAGAAGAAATCAGGACAGTGAGTGTGTGTTGATCACTTCAGTGACCAGTCAGTGTTAAAAAAAATAACACAGCCATAAGACAATGAGTGGTTGTCTGGCCAAAGTGAAATACTGATTTTATAAAAGTAAGGAGATTACAGTACAATCAGTAAAATCACTAAGAGAGAAAGGAGGAAGAGAGGCAAAAACACAAAGAAAGGCTAAGTCTGCTTCTTCTGAGATCTGAACTTCTGAATCTTGGATTTGAAGTCAGCAGATTTGGCCTCGGGAGGATCAAGCCTATAAGATCTGTAGATAGCTTCCCTTAGTCGCTTGATATCTGGAAGATCTTCTTGCGAGTCGGAGGAAAGATCAAGTCGTCGCATGGCTATCTCCACCTCGTCTTCTATCTCCTTGGTGCAGATGGCTCCTTGAATAGTCTTGGGAGGGGTCAGTTGACGATATGCAAGCGTAGTAAAAGACAGATTCTCCTTATAAAGGAGCAATTTGATCTGAGCTCTGAAGTTGGGGTCATGGTTGTATAGGAATTGATCGAACAATTTGACCGCCGGAACTTTGCTTGAGTAGCATTACCATACATAGTACGCCTTGATGAAATCTTCTTTCAGACCTTCTCATTCCTTATTCAGGTTCCATGGGATCCACTTGTCTACGCGGCGGAACGGAGTTTTTTTGAGATGTGGCTTCTGCCTACTGCGTTTGTAGAACTTTGAAGTCCTTGGGATCTCAATGCTCTTGACGGGAACTGCTTCCCTTGCTGTTTTTTCAGTACGTGCAATATGCTCTGCCAGTTCAGCTTTTCTCAGTCTCTCTCTGGCTTCAGCTGTTAGCCTTTCTCTAGCTCTGAAGTCGAAGCCTATCTCCACTATGTCCCACAAGGCTTTCTCCTCCGCAATTTGTTCTGCTGTAAGCTCGGGAGTCTTCTTCTTTAGACTTTCAGAGAGTGGTAGGTTGTCAGTGTCGGAGTCTTCAATAGACTCAGAAGCTGATTTTTCAGTTGGTTTCTGCTTCTGCTGAGTCTTTTTAGGAGGTGCTAGCTTCTGCTTCTGACTTCTCAGTCGCAGAGACTGACTCCTTGACGACCTATACACTGGGGACTTTTGGCTTTCGCTTCAACTTGGCCTTTTCTGCAAGTTGGGCTTCATGATCAAGTTGAGCCTGCAGCTGCTGACCTACTCGTTCGTCATGCGCCTCTTGTTCCTTCTTGGACTTGAACTTAGGCGATGGAGGGGGAGTGCTTTCAGTAGAAATCTCCTTGCCTGGTCTCTTCAGGGGCGGAGGCTCGATGTCCTCTGTTCCCTCGACGAAGTTGGCTACTTCATAATGTGTGCCTGGGCTGAGGATCCTTCTCCTGATCCAACAGCCTGCACTATCAACTGCTCTGTTATCTGCTGAGGCTCTGCAGGGCTTTCACCTGAGGCTTTTTCCTTAGCCTTTTCTTGGACAGAGGTGAGGGGGAGAGCAATGAACTCCTCTATCTCTGTCGTTCCTTCCCCCTTAGATTGTTCCCCTTTCTTGTCTGTTGACTTCTGTTTCTCCTGGACTTCCTTCTCTTTACTTTCTCCCTTTTTGGCAAAATCTGTCGAGGTCAGTTGGGTCTTAAGGGCTGCTACTTATCCTTTTTTGCTTGATCTGTGATTCGATTTGAGTTCTTTGCTGCAAAAGAGATGCTTCGAGTGACTCCTTCATTTCAGATTGGATGAGTTTCAGAGCTGCAGCTTGAGTTTCAATAGCTTTATTCACGTTAGAGCTAGCAACTCTGTTCATTTCATTCATGGTTTTCCGGACCTCAGCCATTGTCGAAGCCAGTTGCTCTGAGAATATCTTTGATTGAGCTTCTAGCAACTACAGGCACTGTTTGGCCAAGTCCAGCTTCCGAGCTGCCAGAGCAGTCTCAATGATCTCCTAAAAGTTAGGCGTTGGAGTTCCAGAGATCTTCTTGACTTCTTCGGTGAGGACATCAACGCGCTCAGTCTGAGCTTTTGTATATTGTGACCATTTCAGGTGCACATCCTTAGCTAGGAGACGGTTTTTGTCTCCTTGCTTTATGATAGCTCGGTTGACTGTTCTCGATGATACGGTACCAATAGGTTTGATTTGATATGAGGATGTACTGATCCTATGCTCTGAGGCGGCGAGTTGTTGTTGTCTTGAGGAAGACGCAACAGGGGCAGCACCAGGTGCAGGAGGTGGTGGTGGTGAGTCACCCTTCCCGCTGGGAGTCTTGTCCTCAACAGAGTCTCCCTGCTCTGCATCCTTGGGAGTTAAATCATCACCTTCAGCTGGGTGATCAGTTGGCGAAGGATCTCTAGCAGGAGAAGAGGAAGACTTCAGCTCCAGAAGATATAGCATTGTTGGCCTCAAGTCTTCGAAAGATGCAATGTCTGGGGGTTCTCCAAACCCTATCTCAGCCTGTAGTTGTTGCTCCTCTGCCAGTAGTGTGGATACAGAATACTGTTGAATCATGTCAGCGAGAATATCCCAGTTTAGGAATCTCATCAGCATCTGAGTCCTTGCCCTGATAGCTATATCCACCATATCCTGATAGTTGGCAATTTCAGGGATCTGTTCAGCGACTTCAGATTCAGCCCTATATCTGGTCAGCTGAACTGTGCTTGGTAGCTTTGAAGAAACCTCAGTAGTTGGTTCAGCTTCGTACTCCAGCTGAGTTTCTTCAGTACTTACTCGTTGGACTTTATCTTTGAGATTGGCACCGTTAATGCCCGTGTCCAAATCAAGTAAGTTTTCCATCTGTGGGGGAGGCGGAGAAACAGCCTTGGAGGCTCCAGGCTTTATCAGCCTCTTCCACTTCGGCTGTTCGGTACGTGGAGGTTGTTCAGTCAAAGGCCTCTTCAGTACAGCTCCACGACCGGTGGACTTTTCATGAGCGATTTTCGACCTGAACTTGATTAGTTTCTTGTCGAATTATTTCATGCCGTCAAATGACACATGCGAGGATACTGGTGATTCTATCAGCGCCGAAACCTTAGTCCGTACAGAAGTTTGCCCACACTAATTAGTCTTCTCTCTCATGTGTCTCCGGCAACAAACTTCTGCGCCTAGGCCTTCGGTTCAGATAGAAAGAACTGATCCCGGTTAACCTTAGCTCCGTCCATGATTGCCAACATCATCTGGAGTCTAGGTTTGGATAACTGGTCAAATGAACCAACCGCGCTAGTGAGGATATGGATAACAATGTACGTCAGACATTTGAATTATGGCAGGAGCTGACTCTTCGAAAAAGCAGCTTTGAAGGAAATATCGTCCCTCCCGCGGAATCGCCTGATAGAAGCGTTGAGCTCAACTTCCTTGTATCCAATGGGAGACACGCAGTGGTTAGGAAGGTTGAAAACTTTCTTCAGCCCTTCAAGGATGTTGATGTCGGCGTGGCTCTCCTTCCATGACAGAGGTGAAACCTCCTTCATGTACCTCACTACAGTAACCTCTGCGTCCGTTCCCTCCACCTGACGCATGTTGAAGAAAAATTCAACAACTTGTCTCGAAAGACAAGCGTGAGGTTGCTTCATCAGAAGCAACTTCAGGCCAGATGCCTGAAGAGCAGAGAAAATCTTCTCCATATATGTCAGTTCCAAGAGATGGAACTCCATGGTTGGCTCGAAAAAGATCCTACTCTGAATGATGTCATCAATGTCTGCAGGCGTCTGAACGATTCTTGAAAAGGCGGTCATTTCACTGTAATCTGCAAAAAAAAAAGGTTAGCACTTGAAAGTAGAGTAAGTTAGTTTGCAGACTAATAGATGAAGAATTTACCGAAAGTATGAGAGCTTGAGAGAGATGGAGATCAAGATGCAGTCGAAGATGCAAGTTATGCAAAGCTCTCTTAAGGTTCAGTAATGGCGAAGATAAAGGTTAAGAGATTAGCGAGCGATTATATATAGATTTGAATACCAAGAGTTTTTCAGATCTAGGGGTTGAGATTCATCCTCTCTTTTTCTCAGACGGTTAGGATTTAATATTATAAAAGGGATGATTACTAAGTGTCGATAATCTCGACCTACGTCACATTCGCATAGTTGGAGTAATGTGAGATGACATGCATTAAATGCGCTACAGTCAGTTCTTAGGATATCACACTTTAAATGAAAACGGTTTCACTGAACGTATCCTTAAGAATTTATGGCGGGAAATAAATGCGCTTCATGCCACTGAATGTATGCTACTGATCTAATAAATGCAAGCATGCCACTAAGTAAAATACTGCATATAATACTCAAACCTTTTCAACTGAGCCTTGTTCAGTTGTTTACCAATTGCAAATCAGGAGGATTTACGCTACACTAATGATTCAGTATTTGTCTGATGTTCCCCCTTACTGAGTACTATATGATTCACCCTACTGAATCAAGTACTGAGTTTGACTTACTGACTTGTCATACTGAATATGTTTATTGACTCGGGTCAATAGGATCCAGTAGACCTAGCTCAACTGAGAGTTCTCTGAACCTGTTCTCAGCCAGCGGCTTGGTCAGTATGTCTGCCCTTTGTCTATCAGTATGGATTTTCTCCATCCTGGTATCCTTCTTTTCGACATGGTCTCGGATGAAGTGGTGTCAGATGTCCACGTGCTTGCACCTCGTATGAAGAACTGGGTTTTGAGTTTACCGCAATGGCACTGGTGGAGTCGCAGTAGATGGGCACTTCATCTTGACTGATACCATAATCATGCAAATGTTGTTGAAGCCAAAGGATTTGGGCATAGCAACTTCCGGCATCCATATACTCAGCTTCTGTAGTGGACGTCGCTACTGAATGTTGTTTCTTAGAGAACCAGGATATGAGCTTACTGCCTAGGAACTGACAAGTTTCTGAAGTTGACTTTCGATCTACCCTGCATCCTGATCAGCGTCAAAATATCCAGTTAAAATAAGATTATCATCAGTAGGATACCATAACCCAGCATCAGGTCTTCCTTCAAGTATCGCAGAATCTTCTTCGTTGAGTCTAGATGACTTCGCTTGGGATTCGCCTGAAATTTTGCACATACACCTATAGCATAAGTTATGTCAGGTTTGCTTGCTGTTAAATATAATAAAGAACCAATAATAGCTCTATAGTCAGTTGAGTTAACAGAAGCTCCCTCTTTATCTAGATCGATTTTAAAGTTTGTATTCATGGGGATCTTGACTGGCTTGTTTGATTCGCAACCAAATCTCTTCAGGAGGTCTCGAGTGTACTTGGCTTGGTTGATGAATATTCCCTTATATGATTGTTTTACTTGAAAACCAAGGAAGTAGTTCATCTACCCCATCATTGACATCTCGAACTTCTCCTTCATCATCTTCTCGAATTGTTGACATATAGTCACGTTTCTGCAACCGAAGATAATGTCGTCCACGTAGATCTGCACCAGTAGAATGTCATCTGCTGACTTAATGTTGAACAGAGTGCAATCTACTGTCCCCTTCTGAAAACCTTTATGAAGTAGAAAGTCTTATAAAGTATCGTACCAAGCCCTGGGTGTTTTTTTTAACCCATACAGAGTCTTTCTGAGTCTATAAACCTGATGTCCCTGCTGAAAGCCGGGCAGTTGTTCCATGTAGACTTCTTCCTTCAGTACGTCGTTCAGAAATGCTGACTTTACATTCATTTGATATACTTTAAATCCTTGATGCGTTGCGTAGGCTAGGAATAGACGAATGGCTTCCAATCTGGCGATTGGAGCGAATGTTTCATAAAAATATATCCCCTCTGCTTGACAGTATCCCTTGGCAACAACTCGAGCTTTGTTTCTTACTATGACGTTGTTTCATCACGCTTGTTCTTGAAGATCCACTTTGTACCTATCACGTGTTGATGTCTAGGTCTGTCAACAAGCTCCCAAACCTCGTTTCTAACGAACTGGTTTAGCTCCTCTTGCATTGCTATGATCCTATCAGCATCATTAAGTGTATCCTCTATCGACTGAGGTTTTTCAGTAGACAAGAAACAGGAATATAAAGCTCTTTCCCCTTGACAAAATCTGGATCTTGTCTTTACATTTGCTGATGGATCTCCAATAATGAGATCAGAAAAGTGAGCATCTAGCCATGATCGTCTGAGCTTGATTTCTTCTTCTGAAATTACTTCTGTACACTCAACAGGAGTGTTAGGCATTTTAGTAGTGTTATTCTACGACTGAAGCAATTCAGTAGGAAGGTTAGGATCTACTGAGTTTTCAAGTTCAGGGGCATTTTGCTCTGGAACATTATTCGTTCCCTCTGAATTGTTATTCTCAGTAGAGGTCTCAGTTACCACGAGGGCTTCCTCATCGACCATTGTTACCTGATATTGATTATGTTCGGTAGAATCAACCAGGTCAGCTACACTGCTTGCAGGATGGGTCTGGGTTTCTTCTTCATTTGACTCATCATCCCAACAATGCTGGATCTTCTCAGGTTTATCATTCAACTTGAGATCCTGTAGCTTGCTGCTGACATCTTCAGTATTTGTCTCATCAGTTTTCCTGTTCTCAATAACAAACTCATCAAAAATAGCATGAGGGCTTTCTTCCACGCAAAGGGTCCGGTAGTTAAAGACCCTGAAGGCTTTACTGACTCGGGAGTATCCTAAGAACACTCCTTGATCAGATTTGCTATCAAAGACCTTTAACTGATCATTTTCATTATTATGGATAAAGCAAGGACAGCCAAAGATATAGAAATGAGATATAGAAGGAATTCTCCTTTTCCATAGTTCATATGGTGTCTTCATGTGTAGCTTTGTCAGTAGGGAGTGATTTTGAGTGTAATAGGCGGTGTCAGTAGCATCTGCTCAGAACTTCGAGGGTAATCCGGAGTCTGCTAGGAGCGTTCTTGCTGCTTCTTTTAAAGTTCTGTTCTTTCGCTCAGCAAGACCGTTCTGTTAGGGTGTACGAGCTGTTGAAGTCTCGTGTTGACTCCCCTCTGTATCGCAGTACTCCTTAATGATTGAGTTGAGAAATTCAGTTCCTTGATACGAGCGCATTCTCTGAATCTTGATGTCTTTTTTCACACTGAGTTTCTTCAGCAGTATTGGCAACTCAGTCTTGACATCAGATTTGTTGGCTATGAAGATGACCCACGTATATCTTGAGTAATCGTCAATAACGACGAAGGCATACTTCTTGCCTCTTATATCACTGGAGTGACTGCCCAAAGAGATCCATGTGGAGCAGCTGAAGGATTCCATCAGTGGAAGGTGACGGAATTGGTGGATTGCTTTTCTTTGTCTGCTTTCCCTTCAAGAATGCTTCACAATTTATGTCCTTAATGAATGCTTCGTTGGGCAGTCCTCTGACTTTTGAGTCCCTTGTCAGCTTGTTCATTGCCTTGAAGTTCAGGTGACTGAGCCTTTTATGCCACAACCATCCTGTTTTATCACTTGATTTCGTCTGGGCAAGCAAGCAAGCTTCAGGTTCGGCGGTGTTCCAGTTTGCAACGTAGATATTCTTCCTTCGCGAACCTGATAACACTGTTTTACTTGTAGATTTATCAAGAACATCACAGAAACCAGCGTCAAAGGTAACTCTGTTAAGGTTATCACAGAATTGACTGACAAAAAGGAGATTATGTTGAAGTCCTTCAACATATGTTACTCTTGGAACTGAAGCAGTCCCAATGTTCAGCGTTCCATATCCCCTTGTGTAGCCTTTTGAGTTGTCACCGAACTCAATTCTGGGACCTTCTTGTACGTAGTTGGTCAGCAGGCTCTTTTGATAAGTCATGTGTCTCGAGCAGCCGTTGTCCACGATCCAAGGGTCCTTATGCTCCTGCAAAACAGAAACAGTTTTAGGAACCCTTTGATTCAGTTTGGGTCCTTAAGCATTAGTCGAAGGTTTAGCTACCCAGATCTGTCTGGCGACCTTGGGGGTCTCAGACTCTTTCTTCAGAAGCTTCTTGTCAGTGTTTTTCTCTACTGAACATGGAGGTACTGACTTCTTGGCAGTTTTGGGTTCAGGAGCTTTCTTCTTCTGATATTTCGTGTTCCTCCTGACCCTAGGGTCATAGTAGTAAGAACCATATTGTATTGGATGTTCATACACTGGTTCACCGTACTACTCTGCCCATCTAACCTTTTTGGTTCCCCTGAATTTGATCGTGGTGTTCTGGAGCTAGAACCTTTTGTCATTTTCTTGTTGCTGGGCTGAGGTGCTTAGATTTTCTGTTTTTTTTTTTTTTTTCGTCTGAGGTGTGACAGGTTCAGCAGTCTGAACTTTCCCTCGAACGAGCCTATCAACCAGCTTTTCTGAGCCTTTTGAGGTAGAGGTTGAAGCTTCATGTGTGTAGCCAAGTCCTTCCTTAACAGAGACTGACATTTGCGCTCTAAGCATACTCTCCAACTTTTCCTTGGCTCCGAGGTATTGCTCTGTCATCAGTCCTCGCCATACTTCATCACTCTTCCTGAGTGACTCATAATCTCTTTCAACTTCTGCGAGTTTCAAACTGAACCTAGCTATCTCAGTATCTTTCTCAAAATTGTCCTTGGTCAAGACTGATATCTGAGTTTCTTGATGTTGAGACTTAGTCATGAGATATTTAATCTCTTCCTTTTGTCTCACAACAAGATTCTCTGAATCAGTAAAGGCCTGACAATCAAAAGAAAGTCTCTGATTTTTAGCTTTTACCTATTCCAACTCCTGAACGGTTCTACTGAACTCCTGCTCAACTGAATTTGCTCCTCTAGCAAATCTTCGTAGGTTTGAATCACATCTAGTGATTCACCTGTAGCTGAGCAAGTATCGTGTGTGCTCTTTGAAGAGGAGGTTATATTTAGTTTAGAGTTTACCTTAGCCTTTTTTCCAGCCATTAAGCAGTGTTCAGTTGATGTGTCAGGAATTGATTCTCTGACCTCAATAGCTACGAATGCAGCTTCATCTTCAGAAGAATACATGAATGTATCTTCCTCTATTGAGTCGTCAGATAGCTCTCCGGCAATATAGGCTTGCCTCTTTCGGGAAAATTTATCTCTTCTGGCCTGCCGTTCAGCTCGTTGGGCAGTTGAGAGCTCCGGACAATCGTACTGATAATATCCATCTTTCTTGCAGTTGTAGCACACAGATATTCTGCCACCTTTTCTAGAGGTGACGTTGGATGGACTGGCAGCAGGCTTCGTGTTCCTGAATTCAGGAGAAGGTTTAGATTCTTCCCTTTTATGATTATCTTTCTTACCTGGGGGAGAATCTCTGTGGTATTTCTTTAGCTTTCTGACTATATCCTTCTCCCTTTGATATTTTAGAGCCAGGAGCACATGTCGTTCAGCAAGAGGAGTCTCAGTAGATTTTGCTACTGATGGTGCAACCGACTTGCTTGTTGAACCGGGGCTAGCTCCAAAGGTGATGACTATTGCTTTAAAAGCATGGTCAATTGGTGTGTCAGCTGGAGCGCAAGCGCACCGTTGGGGTAGACTACGCTTGAACTCCTCCGTCTTCAGTTCTAAAAATATAACATCAGGAGTTAAAAGCATTATGATCAGAGCGACGTAAATAAGTATTCTATACTGTCGATCATGGGAATGATTAGTCCTGTCTCGAGGACATCAGTCATGCTGTCATGCAGCGATGTGAGGTGCGCCTCCATTCTCATGCGACACACCGTATAGTTCTCGACAAAGAACATAGGTACCATCCGTATACCTGACATATCAGACTTTATAGGCAGAAAGTATAATGGTGAATGAAGAGATGCTTGTGCAGTGAAAACGTTTTCTAGATTTGTTCGAGTAGACCAATAGGTTTTCAAAAACGATGATCAAGAGAACACCGCTCTGATACCAATTGTTGGTCCGGAGACGAGTATCAAGTGTAGAGGGGGGGTGAATACACCTGATTGCAAGTTTTTCCTCAAATGCGAAGGTCAGCTAACTGCTGAGATTTTCTATTGAACGAATTCAGTGTCAGATAAACCTTCTGATCACGGGGGAACAGCTGGATATAATTGTATCCATCTAAACCTTATAATCTTTAGCAAAAAAATTACTAAAAAGTTATTGATATAATTGTATTTGCTATTATAAAAGTTTGATAAAATAGTCTTTATTATATTATCATATTAATTAGATCTATTAAAAGTTTGTGAAACATTTAATAAGACAAAAAAAATTGCTCGGCATATAAATTTTGGAAAACAAAGGACAATAGGCATATAGATTTAGGACAGACAAACAATAATAAATGTACAAAACAATAATAGGCCTTTTTATAGACTTTCTTTTAAGTCAATTAACAAAATGAATACGATATTGAAGGATTGCTTGTTACCATTGCCCTGCGCTTAGGGAAATTTTTGGATAAGATTTATACAAGAAATGAAGACTAGAAATCGCTTGTCTATGGAACCACTGTCTGCATATCAAAAAATTGGAAGAGCATGGAGGAAAACCAGTTTTGAGATTCTTCTTTGTTGCATAGAAAAGAAAGGTAGCAGGCACAAATAAATATCCCCAACAAGCTTGTTTTTCCCAACAATTGAAAGTTACCAAGAAAAACACCTTTACGAAAATCAAATTGCACACCATCACGTAAGTTATGAAACATAATACAGGAAACAAAAACAAATGAATGAACAAATCATCAAATGGAACACCACCTTATCAGCAAGCTTGCACCTCCAAATTATGCGAATGGATCAACTATTTTGGGTTTTCTCAGGCTCTTCTTTGGAAGTTTGTTGTTATTCTTCTGCCTTGCTCATTGTGGGGATTTCAACTTTTTCAATGTCTTGGTGTGTCTCACTTCCATCCAGTTTCTCATGGTGGAACTTGACCACAATGCAGGTTATATTGTCCGCGCTACCACGAGTGAAGGCAGTCTCTGTTAGCTTCCGTGCAGCTGCTACTGGCTCTTCTTCTGTTTGGGCTATCGAAACAGCATCCTGCAAATGATGAGTATTTCTTCAGTATTATCATCCATTCAGTTGTCATTTTGTTTTGCTTTACTTCTTACATTAATTTTCTTGTTATCCATGAATTAACATTTACAAAGTCCAAGAGCATCAAGCATTAACTTTAAACCAGACAAACACATTCAATTTCGACTAGCATGGGGTCATGATGGAGAAGTGGACAACTTAAAATCTTATGGACCCTCTCCTGCAATTATTTTGAATATCTGGTTCTTTATGGAATATCCAATATATGAAAATTACTGATAAAGATTACCTCATTGGGTACCACATCCCAAAGTCCATCAGTGGCAAGCACAAGCAATTCAAGATCTTGATCGACCTCCTGATCCTGTAGCATCAGAATGACCACATAATATGTTTTGGACAAAGTAACAAACTAAAGTGACCTGACCCCAATTAGTGGTACTCCATAACTTTATAACTCAGTGAACACATTTTACTTTAAATTAATATTGCAAAATAATGAGAGTTCAATTATTTTAAATCAATTTAAGTTCTATACTCTCAGGACAAATCAATTAGCAACAAAGTCCACTAATTACAAACCTCTATGACAGAATCATGAGTACCTGAATCTCAGGTTCTGCTACAACGAATTGTTTCAGCATGCGGTTTCCAAAAGCACGAGACATGGCCAAGACACCGCCAACCCTCCAAGTACCTGACACAAAAAAAATTATACCAGTTTCTGACTAAATCGCCCAAGCACACACAATGGAACCATAAACAGTCAAGTGAAATCGACTCCACAAAAGAATATGAGTAATTACCGCAAGGCATAGAGGGGGAGGTCATAAGCGTCTATAGCATAAAACGGAATGGAAAAGACATGTATGGTAGAATTGCAACCATAAAATACTACCCTAATCGAAATGCATACATTTCTCTCATACACTATGGGGACAGTGAGAAGAGATATATTATTTTTACATATCAACAACTGTCAAATGGAACAAGATAACATTCCATGGGCAAGGCAAGAAGTCTCAGGAAGATTGACTCAAAAACTTGTCTTTTCTTGCCCCCTCTTCTCTCTTGAGAATAATCAGCCTCTCAAATGGAAGAATATGGAAATAAAGGAATCACGCACAAGTATCCATTAGTCCATCAATCTAGGCCCCTCCAGTGAATCCACTGTTTGGAACTATAAGATAACTCCTTGTATCAGCATGGAAAGGATTACCATTCACAGAAGCTAAAGGATACCATTCTAGGAAAAATGACTCTTGCTACTGTTGCATGATACTGAACCAGCACAAGGATCTTAGATAATATAAAACTGCCAAACCTGCCCACATTACGACACCTCCAGCATTCTCAATTCTTTTCCTCTCATCACTTCTATTTGGTTTATGATCGTCTGAGAGTGGAATTGCTGTCAAACATGGAAAAGGGAAATTAGTTTAATACAATATTTTACTATTTAAATGAAGTATCATAAGCCCAAAAATATAATTGGCCCAAGGAAAGAAAATGACGGATCAAGTCATTGATGTATATTATTCATCTTTAAGAAAACATTCGTCCAACATCCCCATACACTTGTTACCATATTATCATAAGTTCTACAGTTATAAATATTCATATCCTCTAAGATAAAAAAAAATATTTTGTATATATATACCAGTTTAGAGGAGTAACTTATTCTACTAGAACTCCAATTTTCATTAGAAAGTAGAAAAAGGAAAATGAAAAGAAATTACTATTTGCTTCATAACAATAGACTGTGATGAAAAGCATATGGCTACATTAGCACCTTTTCCAGCCTTTGATATAATAGTTCGAGAATCTCCTACATTAGCAACATAAAGGTGATTGCCAACAAGCACTGCTGTTGAAGCTGTTGAGCCATCATCTCGGTAAGTCTCCTTTTCGGAATCCAAAAAGTCTTTGTCAGTCTTCTGATACGTTTCACCTGTGGTACTTGTATAAGTTATTAGGCTTCACTAATATTTGAAGGACACACTTGGATAAACCAGAACCACTACATCTAGTCTTTCATAAGCTATATGAGTTCCTCCAGTGCAACCAAGCTAATCTAGTGAAACAAGACAGCAGCATAAGTATAGAAGGCCTCAATGATCAGACTGAGTGAACAGAAGAATATACTATTGTTCGAAAAATCATAAATCTAGAGCAGAACTGTTATTATGGAAATCAGCAATTCAGTTTGGGATCAATCTGCAGCAACATTTTTTCATGGTTGCGAAATTCGAAGGCACTTGAAACAGATAATCACTATTTGTTCCAAACGTTGCCAGACCGAATATTTAATTATTCCGTCACAACCAAAAGTAGGAGGTTATATTGCACTTGACGCTGGAAAAATATCCTCATATAGAACCATCAGGTGTTACTTAAAATTCATTACACACCATTTAAGTATATGAAAACATTTTTCTCAGTAGCTTGAACACAAGAAATAAGATAATTGTACTTCATTACTTAATAAATGGCAAGACAAGTATCCAATATTACACTGTACAAGTAGCAATGGGACACAAGAAGAAAGTATCATATCCCCTATTACCACAAAAATTTGGTGTGTAACCAAAAAAATACGGAAAATTACTATAACAATAACAATTTAAAAAAAAAATGACATGCAATCACATATCATGATTCGGTTATACAAACATAATATTGTGGATGTCTTTTTGTGTTTGCAATAAATTGTGTTTGCAATCAACTTACATATAGCAACTTTTGTGTTTGCAATAAATTGTGGATGTCTTTTTAGATTCTCAAAGAGATGTCCCTTCAAATAATCAGCAGCACGAGAGCCACCATGACCTGCCATGATCCAAAGCAACAAGTGTGATATTCTTTCTATCTCCCCATAAAAGCAGAACAATTTTAGAATTATATTCAGAGGACAAAAGGGGAAAAAGAAAGCTAGCTCCAAAACATCTTAAATTCAACCTTTGTGCAATAAATGTGAGGTCACGCAGTCAGATCGAGAATTTCAATGTGAGATGAAATTCATATAAACTACTCCCTCGGTCTCACTCCATTAGTCCAGTTTCTTTTCATCACCGAGATTAAGAAAGTTGTTAGTTGTGTATAAAGTTGTATAGTCCACTATATTATACTACCTCCGTCCCATTATTTCCGACACGTTTCATTTCGGCGCGGAAATTAAGAAAGTAGATGATTAATATTGAGATATGGGTAAATGATAAAGTAGGAGAGAGAAGATGAATGAGAGTAGATGATAAAGTAAGAGAGAGAAGATGATAAAGTAAGAGAGAGAAAATGATAAAGTAAGAAAAAGTAGGAGAGATAAATGGTAAAGTAGGAGAGAGATGATAGGTAGTATTTCCAAAAAAGGAAACGTGTCAGTAATAGCGGGACGTCCATTTAAGGAAACTGTGTCAGTAATAGCGGGACGGAGGTAGTATTAGAGTATTATTTTAAGTTAAAAAGGAAAGTGGACTAATCGAGTGGGACCGCTCGAAAATGAAAGGTGGACTAATGGAGTGGGACAGAAGGAATAATAGATTTTTCATAACAAACTCAAGCAAAAAGGCTGTTAAGACCACTCAGTCTCATGAAATATATATTCACTTAACCAATGAATTTGAACAAGCTGGACAACAGACAAGATGCATGACCCGAAGTTTATCCAGGCTGCAACTCCACTTCATTTCTCTACAAGTATTAAAATAATATGCAAACCATTACATGATTAGATATCATTTATACACAAACTATAACAAACACTTTATATCTCCAGTTGTCTCTCTAAATGGGCCATTTAGATTAGGATTTTCTCCCTTCAGTAAGTATCCTATTCTTTTGGCTATTAATTCAAACTTCAAATAAAAGGTATATAATTATAGGTCAAGAGCTGACCATCAAATATCCCGAAGAGGCAGACTGACTGCCCATCAATCTTGGTAGCCTTAATATCATAGAAATCTTCCATGGTAGACCTCTTTCCTCTAAAACTGGCATATCCCCAGCTTAATCTTCCATCTTCGCTGTCAATAAGGAAATAAAGCGTGAATATGACTTTAATCACGTCATATCAAACTAATTTAGGCAATATCAAAATAGCAATAAATCAGCAGAATCAATTGCTTTTGCAGTCAAAGTGTCAAACTAATACACTAAGCATATTGCTCGTAATGCAACCTGACGTCAAAGATTTTTGTATATACATACTAGGTTATAAAGTCCAGCATGTGTCAATTATCTAACATATCCAACTAATTCAACACTCAATGATAAATAAATAGATACTGATTTTCTGGTTTGCCTATTTTACATCACTAAAGGTTCTCATGAATTTTGATTCCAACGCCTCAATTCTCATCTAGTACAAATAATGCCTGAAAGCATAATGGGAATAGAAGTTGCATAAAATGAAATAGTTACACGAGAGAATAACCATAAATACAGGACTACTTGTTTTGCATGGATGTTTCTGGAGCAAGTGAGGCACTTGCACGACCTCATAGATAGGTCTCTGATACAAACAAAGGTCACACAAATACAAATCATGGTAGCTAAAACAATCGTGAAGATGGTGAACTTTCCGTCCTCTGTTATATCAAGATTTTTGTGCTTGGAATGAGGAAAAGGGTGGGGGCTTGAAATTAGTTTTTATATAAAGTTAAGGGTTTGCTTGACTAGATTTCCGTTAAAAGGAGAGTAGAATTTTACTTTCATGACACCTAAAGTAAAAGCTGAAAATAAAATTTAGCTTACGAATATAGAAAGCTAAAGGAAAAGAAGAAACCAAGACTACTGGTTGTTTGATCCAGATGAAGGAACAAAAACAACACAGCAATTTATTACATCTTATTAGTTCATTAATTCTAGAATTGAGATCATACTGTTTAATGCTCAAGTTAATGACTATAGAAGGAACACTTTATATGTGGCTAAGGTGGACAGAGTCACTTACTACCAAACAATGCATATATCACTAAAAATAGAAGAGCATCTATTTCATGACAAAGAACAAACACAAGAATATGCAGGTTACATCATCACCAGTAGTCATCTTAGTGCTTTTACAGGTCAGTGAAACTAGAAATGTGAAGTACGAACTCAATCTTTTTTAAACCCTTTACAGAAAATGAAAATAAAGAATGCTAAAACACCAAAAATACTTGCAAAATAATCTAATATGCATAAAATGTTTCCTTTATAATTAATTATGAAAAAAATAGTGAAGCTCCAGGACGAAAAAAACTAATGAAATCCAAATTAATCACCTCTTACATCCTCCGCTAGCATAGCCACCATCATCATCCTTCTCAGATGAAACATCAATTGTGGGTCCTTTAGCAGTTGCTCCACAATCCAACATCTTTGATCTTATTCTTCCAAGCTTATAGTTCCACAAAGAAGCTAACTGCACAGTGTTATTTGAAACTCCGCAGATATATCTTAATCGTGTGACCTGAGTGTGTCTCCAGATATGGCCCGCCCAAAGATTTGCAGACCTCAAGAAACTGTTGCATAACATCTAAAGCAGATGCCTTGATCTCAAAGTTCAATCTAAGAAATAAAAACATATAAGTGAGGAACAGGGATCAACCTCAGCATATCTAAACATATACACAGAGATGTTTCTAAATTTCATGACTGCAACTCCTGAGTGAAGACGGACTGCACAAATTTAGGAAACCATCAACCTAAGTTGAAACAGATTAGCCACATCAAAAGCGTTCATCTCTTTCTTTTACTGTGTGCTAATAATTTATGTAATTTTCTTAAAACAAAAACACGCACCAAAGCTTCTATTCATTACAGTTTTTAATAGAGCATTTACTGTAGCACTAAACTCATTTTTTCTGCGATTCAACAATTAGGAAACCTAGGATGCTTTATTACAAGTACGTCTGTATCATTGCTCAGTTTCCACACCTAAGATAACAACTTGAGTATTGAGTGAATAAAGAGGGAAACCACACATAAAACAATTAAAAGAAATATACTAGTTCTTACGCTCAAAATAGTTGATTCGTCGACCGCAAAATCAAATGCCGAGACGCAGATCCACGCGCATATCACACAAACAATCCACGCTTTATTCGATTCTTTAAGAAAAATCTAAATTAATGAATATTACCAATCAGAAAACAGATCGATCGGTTTAAAATGGAACAGTGGATCGGATCAGATAGAAGATCCTAGTGGTATCATTCAATAATAGAGATTTTTCCAAATAAAAACTAACTCATGATGAAAACCAGTAGAACTTTTCCAGACTCCGAAAACCCCCAGACGGAGTGATTTGTTGGTGCCACTGCTATTAGTGGAGCGAATGAAAATGAATTTTGTTGCGGAGTGGCGGAGGGTGGAGAGATGGAGAGAGAAAGTGCGAGAATGCCGAATCGATTTGCCACCGAAGGAGGGAAGGCAACGTGGCAAAATCATTGAGCTTCGGCATTAAGGGAGATGTTCCCCTGTCTCTCATGCAATGAGCCAAACATTTTTCCACTTCTGTAGTAAAGCTGTCATTGTCTACCTATATAACTATACACTAGAACTTGGCCGCTCGCGCAATTACTATTGAAATGTTGTTAGTTTAGACATAAGATTATGGAACAAAAAATATGTAGGACTTGATAATATTCTATATTCGATTTATCTAAGGATGTCTCTATTATTATTATACTTTAATTAATTTTACTTTGAAGGAATAAATCAAGTTAAAGTGTAACTTAAATCTATTGAATAACATCAAATAATGTTGAATTCGCTTTGAAACTCATCACCCACTACCATTAAGAATTGTAATCTCTTATTCTCAAACTAAAAAAATTACGAAATGTAAGACTACACCACTAAATATCATCCCATATACCACCCTAAGGTGACAGACATTTAGGAGATTGTAGAAGATAATAAAAAAGGCTTATCACCTTAATTGATATACCATCTCATAAACTATCCTAAAGTGACAGACACAAATAACGTGTCCAGTAGGAATTGAACTCATGACCTTTCGGTCCCGGGCCACCCACCTTTATCACTACTCCAATCTCATTGGGACAATTTTATATGTTCCATTCGCTGTGTAGTGAATGCATAGTATGTGTCGAAACTTCATATGAACATCAATGAATCCCGGTAAATACATAGTGGCAGCTTCTCCTATATAAAAGATATAATTCTCTAATTTAGTCCTTATTGCTTCTCCTCTCAAAGTCAATACTGTTCAACCACTCATTATAAAATATTATTTTGGCGTACAATTACTGCAATAGTGTAACGTTAGTCGCGTTTGACTTCTTTATAAGAAAATAAAATAATAATTAGCTCATATTTACAAAGAATAATTTTAAAATAGAGCAAGAATACTTTTGAGAATTCACAATTGTAAGTTATTGTGCATTGGAACAGTACAACACCTCTATGATTTTATATGTATGGTTAATTTGTCAATACCACCTGCTACCCATCTTTCATTAAAACTATCCAAAATGCTCCTTGATGTCCAACTATTATCCATTCTGTCATTTTGTCTTATACGGCTGATATTCCTAAAATTCATCGCTTCAACAGAGAACTTGACAACTAAAATTCATCTCATCCTCAAGCGCTTCAACGGAGAAGTCGACAACAAAATCCTACCGCTTCACTTTCCTAGCCGCCACCGGAAATGAGTCGCTCCTCCACGAAAGACTATTTCGTTCTTTTAACAATGTCATCCCTCATGTGTTTTTCTGTCCCACCGTCTTGGTGTCAATTCTAGCTATATATGTGGAGTGGATGAAAATTCTTTCGGTCTTGCTTTGGATTGGTATTATAGGCTGAACTATTTAGCAATTGTAATTGGTGATGGGAGAGTTTATTCAGTATAACATTTTCGGCAACATGTTCGAAGTCACCACCAAGTACCGACCGCCGATCATGCCTATTGGCCGCGGAGCTTACGGTATTGTCTAGTAAGAAGAAGAGAAGAAAAAAACTCACACGAACACGTGTTAATTTAGGGTTTTGATTTGGGGATTTTTTTTGAATTCGTGAACTCATTAGCTATGTTCCTTGTTTTGAAGCTCTATTTTGAACTCCTAGACGAACGAGATGGTGGCGGAAGATAGCGAATGCTTTCGACAACTACATGGATGCGAAGAGGACGCTTAGAGAGATCAAGCTTCTCCGCCACTTGGATCATGAAGATGTTAGTGATTTCGATCCATTCGTGATGTTGAATTTCTTTGATTTTCTTGTTTGATTGAATTTGAGAGTTTGTGGTTTGATTGACAAGGCCTATTCATGATATTGAATTTCTTGGATTTTCTTGTTTGATTGTATTTGAAAGTATAGTTAAACCTCGATAAAGTAATCATCTCGTTAAATGAAGACAAATCAATAGCAAAAAATAGTTTGAAATGCATAATACTAGGTAGCTCATATTTCTGGTTGCAAGTGCTTGCTGTCCAACTCGAGAATCTCGGTCCTGAGGATTGTCTTAAAGCTCCATCTTAACTTCATTTAGAGTCTAAGCACCAACAGTAATAATCAAACCTTGAAAGTTCCAACATCTTTTTTGGAGCCATTCTCTCTAGATCGCTCTGTCTCCATGATGCTAAGTTGTTCCAATTTCGTGGATCTAAAGCCATAGGATAATCTTCCACCTTATGAGCTTGTGATCTCATTCTCTTGTATAGCCTCATTGTTGCAACACAACCTTCATAAGGATCTTGCTTATCATTTTAAATGTCATATCTGAACAAACAAAATACCAAATACTACAAACATTTGAATTTAAACTGACTATTAGAAGATAAATTTAAATTTAGGTAAGAAGTTATGTAAATTAGGTACTTGCCCGAGGTATGTCTTCATCAAATATCTTAGTGAGTTGCCCAGCTTTCTTGTTTTTATCAATGCATAATATAATTATTATTTTTACAATAAACGTTACTTCTAGAACACATGATATATTATTTAGGGGAGAATATCCCTTAGTAGATTCATGCAGCAAACAATCCCACAAAAAAAATTAGCGCCAAAACAGAGAAAATTAGTCCTATTTTTATCCCTTTTGGCAGCATGTATTAATAATCAGAAAAACCACCATTTTCTATAATTAATAGATAATTTTAGCCCTTCTGGCAACATGCATCAAGATATCATGCAATGAAAATTACATTGCGGACTCTTTAAAGTTACTATCTTTGTTCTGTTGTGGTTTAATGGAGATCCTATAAAATTACAGTTGTGTGTAAGGCTAACTGTAATTAGGTGTTTCTCCGTAAATTGCTTCGCTTAAAATTAGGCAGTTAGATTTTGTTCTAAAACATCTTCAATGCTAGGTTTAGATGAGATCATTTTCATGCTTTTGTAAGTGACTATTTGCTTGATTATGTTGATTCTAACTTTTTACTGACTTTTGTGGTTCTTAGTTTTGTTGTGGTTTATTGGAGATCCTACAAAAGTCCAATTGTGTGTAAGGCTATGAATAATTAGGTGTCTCTGTTAGGCTGTTATTCGTTGGAATAGAAGCTCTTGGAACTATCCTTCGTCCTAGTCAATTTGTGGTTCCCTATTCTTGGTATTATGAATCTCCATCTCTTTTTACTCTCTCTTACTTCTGAAGTCCGAAGGTAATTACATAAAAATGCACTAGACGTTGTCTACGTGTGATTAAGCCTTTGACATAGAAACGGTTATATGGCAGAATATCCTTTCACTAAGGTTGTCATTTGTGCCTCTATATTTACTCACTGGAGCAACTTGTCTCTAGATTCATATTTTTTACAACACTACTTTATTGTCAATACACATGTAGGAATATTCACAATTATTGTAGACTCTACAAAAAGACATGGAATACTATCCATCTATAATGGACATACCACCAAAAAAAAAAGGCTGGAAAGCCATCGTCAAAGTTATTGGCATGACCCCTGAGTTGCATGCAAGGAGTGGCAGTACCACATATCAGCACTACATTTTTTGAGGATGATCAGGTATGTTCTTAAATAATGACAACATTCATTTGTTATTCCCTTCTGCACGTAATTTGTTGAGTTAGGACTTTGTCTAAGTTTTAAATCCTAGCTGAATGTTTGTGATTTATTTGTATCTTTAAATGAACCCCTTATGCTATATGGTTAGAAATTGATAGTATTCTTTCAGCTATATGCTTCTTTCATGTAACAAGAGTTGATATTTATATAATTTGAACTTTACTGTACATCCGGCAATCAAAGAAAATGTGGCATTTGTGTAAATGTAATAAATGGGGAACCTCGGAAAGATGTTTTAAGCTGTCACTGTTATAGTAGATTACATTCTTATATTTATTAAGACAATGACGATATGAATAAATTGCAGTTGTTTATTAAATAGAAATTTGTGTGAACAACAATTGAGCATACTTAATAAACCATACCAATTGTTTGCAGAGTACATTAGATTAGGTTGTCCCAAAACCAACTACATTTGATTTGTTAAACTTCATTCTTGGAAATCTAGGTTGGTTTTCTTGCAAAGCTATATACAGTAAAATTTAGGACATTGTTTCATTAATTGTAGCCTATTGTAGTTCTATTTTTCCTTGTAGTTATATCACTGTGTTGTAGTCCGGTACCCAGAACAAAGGTTTATTTGAAGATGGGCCATGCATAATAACTGAGTTTCAACTGTTGAAACATCTATCCCAAATATGGCTCGGACTTTGTTACTTGTAGAAAGATTATTCGGATTTGAATTTTCAAATCTCGTCGTCCCCTTCTTGCAAAAGCAGAGCACAAGAGCACCTTTTCCTTGTGCATTATTGCGAGGGATCTTTCTATAGAGCCGTTTGTGATCATTGCTTGAGAATTGTGCAGTTCGATAGAAGAATATGATCGTGGTATATAGTTTATATTACGTGAAAAGCAGCTATAAACTAGTTCTTACTCTACAAATTTTCCTTCACGGGTGCAGTGGATGTTGGTTATACTAGTTTTTCCTTCTTGCTTGTGGTGTTACGGTATCTTGATGCGATTTGATATCTTTTGCTTGAGGAACCCTTGTAGTTGTGAAACATGAGGTTTTAGTCGTTCGATTTCAGTTATTGTTTCCTCGTATGTCGGTTGCTAATGATGTCGATTCTTTCTTAAATGAGGTTTCTTCTTCAGATGAAGTTACATCAATCTCCCTCCCCCGTTGCAAAAAAAATGTGAAGCAGAGATGCAACTACTTTTCTTAGTTGTACTGAGTCGCACTCTCTTTAATTGATCTAAACAGATTTCCATCTCAATCCACTTGACATTTTTACACTTCGTATAAGTCAATGAGGCCCCGTTTGGAAGATCTTATAAACAACTTATTTTAACTTATTCTAAATGATAAGTCATTTTACGCGCGTTTGGGGGAACTTATCGAAATAACTTATTATAAATAATAAGTTATTTTCAAATTATTATCATAAGTTAATATTATTAACTTATGTCAACTTATAAGTAATTTTTAAGGAGGTTCACATATCAAATCCCGTCAACTACATTTTTATTAATTTTAGTTTTTTGCCTATATAAGTTATTATTCTTGTATGTATCCAAACACAATTAACTTATTAATTTTAAATACTTATACCATAAGTCCTTATAGAATAAGTTATTTTGTCATAAGTCCTTAATTAAATTATTTCTCAAACGGGGCCTGAATCCTTACTATCGCATGCTAATGTCAAATAGAGCAAAATTACTGCTTCGTGCAGAGAACGTTAAAATAAAGATATGAATAGGCAATATATCGGATTAATATATACATATATGCAAAAGAAATCACCGCTTGATCTATAGAAATTATATACCGAGTTACGAAAAATTGTGCTTATGCCTAGATGCCCTTTCTTTAAAATGTTTTCACAGAATCTTTGTTAGTGATCATGATGCCCCAAATTGTTATTAATTCAGTTAAGTCTATCGAGATTTTTCCTCATGAGTGTCCGACTTCTTATTTCTTCCAATTGGTGGATCAAACATCATAATCAGACAACCCAATTGATTTTTTTTCTTTTGTTTGATTCTAAACACGGGCATCACAACGACACCGCGAGGAGTGCATTATAGGCTATGCTAGTAGACGAACAAGAGCAAAAGTTTAACAATTAACACCAGCTGTAAAAAAAAAAAAAAAAATATATATATATATATATAGGTATAGACTTGCATAGAAATTACGAATTTATCGATAAATTTTATATTTTTTTTCATAATTCATATTTTTTTTATATAAAAAATTCTATGATTCTACCGTCTTTATTATAAAATACTCCCTCCGTCCCACTAGAAATGACACGTTTTCCTTATTGGGGTGCCCCACTACAAATGACACGTTTCCAAAAATAGCAAAGATTGTGTGGACCACATTTAACTACTAAAAAGTCAAACAATCAACACCACATAAAACCACTTTCTTGGTTCTCGTGCCCAAAAGAAATGTGTCATTTCTAGTGAGACGGCAGGAATATGTAAATATTATGCATAACAAAAATTTCGAGAATATATTCGATCCAAGTAATCCAAGTTTAATGTTGGTCCAGATGAAGGAATAATAGGAGAGGAAGAGATTGTACCTTCCTCTGCGTATGTTGTTGCAGCTCTGATTGTTGCTCCTGTTCAGATTTTCTGATCTGTGTCCCTGCCTTTTTCTTCCTCCAAGTGGTCAAAGAACTGAAGAAAATAATTTTCTGTCTCTCTCTCTCAAACTCGCGTCTGTGCGTATAAGTGTATGAATGTCTGTGTTCTGATTTTGAACAGAATACTAATATATACAGCAAGAGCCAATATAATATTAATATTTGTAGCACGTTGATTTAATTATTTCCTAGTGGGCTTCTACATAATTAGCGCATAATATAATTAATTAATATATTAGGCTACTAATATTTATATATCAATTAATTGGTCCAGCCAATTAATTACAGATAAATAATATTATTAAATAATGTAAAATACATTAATCTATTAATAATAATTTCTGAGAGACAATAAATAACTAGGCAACTAATTGAGCCAGATCAAGGATTTAATACAAAAAATAAAGTTGGGCCTCAAATTAATTAATCATCCATGCTCAACACAGAACAAAATTAATTAATAAACACATATTCATTCCACTAGAGAATCCGTGTTGACTTACCTCTTTATCCCAAATTGAGCAAAGACTTGTATTTTAGACTTAACCGATCCCCGTATTTAAGATATAAATATCCATTAATTAATTAAGCTCACTGACAGCTTAAATTAATTAACATCTTATTATATTCCTGAGTAGTACCACTCGAACTCGTTAACACACCTGAACTTAATCATCCGGTCGGGTTTAGTGTGTTAATCCTTACAACTTCCTAAGGGGATATTATCAACCCATTTTACTCGGATAAGGTTGCAAGATACAGATAACCGGCCTAAGCCCCAAATAACTACTAACACCCAAGATACGTAGATTCGGTCGCGATGACGTTCACCATAGTAGGTTAAAGTGACAGATAGCCAAATGCACTCAGTTGAAGTCTTACCAAGCTTATGACCAGCTAAGTCACCAAGATCTTGGATCTCCACTAAGTTCAGTCAGGAGCACACATCTCACTGTGATCTATCAATACACCATCTGTTGGTCCCGAGAGTGAGTTCAGGTGTAGAGGGGGGGGGAGAATACACCTGAATCCAAATTTCTCAACTTCGAACACGAACAGTCCTATTCAGGAAGATGTCGTACTGAAATGATTCAGCAGACCAAACAACTGTTTTGAATCGAGTTAAAGGCTAAAATACTGACTCGGCTGAGATCTGCTAACTGACTAGGTCAGAATTCAGTATCGATCAGCAAGAGTTCAGTGCGCGGAATAGTGTAGGCCCAAATCAGTTTTTATGAGAAAATGTTTTAAGTCTCAGTTCAGTAGATAAGAAGTTCAGTATACTGAGACAGTTAATTAATTTTAAATACGATGTTCAGTATGCACAGTAAAATCAATGTAACAGTAAGTAAGCGACACAGAGATTTTTAAATCAACAATCCTACGTCCACTGTCCCGATAGATCAGGAGGCTATTTATTATACTGAGTTAGTCTCAGTCAGCTTGTGCACAGGACAAAGCCGTGGCTTGTGGATTGTACTGAGCAAGTCCCAGTTTACAATACTATCAAACTTAAAGTGTTTGACAAACTTCTCCAACAGTGAAGGAGTCCTTATACAATAAGGATTGGGTTCAAAGGTGAACTCCTTCGTCTAAGCTATGGATATATCGGTTGAGCTTAGGGTTAGAGGGATGGGAACAAGAATGTAGCTTCTAGAGCGACGAACAGCTGAGGTTTAGCTATAAGTTCGTGTCACGTCGCTTGGATACTAGATGCTTTGTTGACGGTTCAGCTTGGTTCCCTTATCAGCTTAAAGGTAGTCTTTCGCCGGATATAACTCTTTCGATTCTTGCGGAAGACTTAGGCTTTTGGAATTCGCTCGTTTGAAAGTTCGTGTGTGTGTTCGTTTCTTCGTTAGCTCGTGAACTCTCTCTCGTGTGTCTGTTTCAAATCTTGAATGATCCCTCTATTTATAGAGAAGAGATTGAGAAAGATCCGTTGGAGACGATCTTCTTCTCTCTCTCTCTTTTTGGTAGCAAACGGCTCTTTTGGCGTAGGTAACAGTGCCTTTTCCTCCTTTTTCGGGAAGTGTTGACTTGCAGCTTTAGTAGGAGGGATGACACGTGTATGTTTGTTATTTGTCGAGGCGGATAGAGCGGTTGAGACAGCACAGACTTTGAGACAAGCTGAAGCTGACTTCTCTCATCCTCGTATATGACAATGCTGATTGTCTTTCAAAAGATTCTAACAGTCCTGAAAACTATCTGCCGATGCTGAGTCTGACCTTGTATTCAGTAGATAGACAGCTGAGATAAGTCTACTGAAGATCAGCTCTAAGTCCAGTGAACTACTCCTGCTGAGTTCAGTTCGACTGACTCTCTCGATATCGCTTCTCTGCTCGAGTCCAGTATCACTCAGTCTTCTACACTGGTGCTGAGGCAAATAAGCTGCGAGCGCCTTGACCGGAGCAGAGTGTCTACCGAGTCCGAAACCTCGGAGACAAACAACATATACAACGGAATGGTTCACCAATCGAGATAGGGTTTTGGGATCTTCAAATCTTCTCAACGAGTTCGAGCACATAAGGCTAACGAGCTTGGTTCGATATAGAAGACGAGAATCATTTCCCATCGAGTGAAACAAGTCTTGAGGATAGAATCATCACCCAACAATTTCCCCCTATTTGATGATGCCAAAACCTATCATCTATGCTAACACTAAAGCAGACAGAAACAAATCTCCTTACAATTTTACAAGTAAGATCGGAGGAGATGTTCCATCGATTCTAGACTCTTGAAAAACAGGGCAAAAATAATTTCCCCCATTACATAGAAGCAATACTAGCGAGAATCTAACAAAGCAATAAACCGACAAGTAATAAAGAAGGTGAGTGTGTGTCGGTAATCACTTTAGTGATTCGAGTGTTAAAGCATAAGACAAACACGGCTATTTAGACAACAAGTTGTTGTCGAGCCAAAAGAAGATTTGTATATATAAGAGTGATTCGAGTTTAGTACATTACAAATCTTGCTAGACTATGAAGAAAGAATACTAAGACTATGGGCGCTTAAACTGCTGAATCCGGTCCATGAATCCTTGCGATTGTGTCTCGAGCGGTGGCACACCATACATTCGGTACGTGGTCTTTCTCGGCTTCAAGTATTCCGCGAAGTCACTGGGTTATCATCTTGTAAGAATCTTTGATCGGCGGCGTCCTTCACTTCGGCTTCAATAGTCGCAACATGAATTGAGTCATCCATTCTTCTTGGAGGTGGAATGATTACGGGTCAGGGAATCCGAATCTCTTTCCCTTCGAAATGGCATTATACAAGTGGATGTAGAGATCCGCTTCAGTAAGCATCATCCATTCAGCATAAGCTTCAGCTCTAGACTTGTTCGGCCAGAATCTCCAGAAATAATAGCGTTTGATGAACTCAATCTTTGAATTTTCCCATCTCTGAGTGAATTGAGCCGGCATCCACTCGTCTGTACTCGGCCATCTATGAGATTTCAGATCAGTGGCCTTCTTTCTGAACTTCCTGTAACGATAGGGAATGTCAGCTTTAGCAGGAGTTCTGTGCCTGGCTTCTTCCTCAGTACGCTTCCTTAGAGCTTCCAGATCAGCTAAGTGGATTCTATTTCTCATAGCCTCGATCTGTCTCGCCTCTTCGTCTCTATATAAATATCTGTCCATCTGGGCGAATATGGCTTCTGTCTCATCATCTAGCTCTTTAGGTTTCTGGGAGGCATCTTTTGAGTCACCAGGGGTACTTGATTTTTCTTTCGATGTACCCTGCTTTTCAGTACTCTGCTGCTTCTGCTCCTTCTCCTTTTCCCTGTCCTCATCGTCTTCGATCCTGAGCTTCCTTGGAGGTAGCCTGGCAGGCTTTCTTCCTCCTCTGCTTGGAGCTTTAGATTTTCTTTTCACAGGCTTAGGCTTAGGCTTGTTTGCAGCTTTTGCTTCAGCAATCTCCCTTGCCAGCTTTTCATCAGCGGCAATCTGAGCCTCCTCTTCAGCTGAGATGTATCGTTTCATTTTCTTTGCTGGAGGGGTCGGGAGTTTCAGTATCTTTTTGCCTTTGCCCTGAACAGGTGGAGGGAGAGGTGTTTCCTCTTCATCTGAATCTTCAGCAGCCTCCTCAACATACTCTGCGACTTCCTTAATGATATTAGTGGGAGTCTGAGTCGCATGAGCAGCTTGGGTTCCTGAGCCACTTGGGCCGGTCTCAGTTGTGCTCGCAGCTGGGACACCCTGGGCCTCACCCATTTCGATCGAGTCTTCTTCGAGTTCTTTGTACCCTTAGATTTTTCAGTTTGGGTGGGGGTCAGCTTCTCAGTACTCTTCTTTCCGGTACTCTCCTCTTTTCTTTCCTTCTCTTTTCCTTCCCCCTTTTTGGCATCATCAATTGCAGCCGGGGTTGGGATGAGTGCTGACCTTTCCAGACTTTTGTAAGAGGTTGACAGATCATCAAGACGATCATTGATCTTGGTCAGAGCCTCATGCAGCTCATTCCTCTCAGTGACAAGATCTTCCTTGTCTGCTCGGTGTGAGAGGTCGGCCGCTTCCTTGAACTCTTTCAGCTTTTCGGAGATCTTATCTTCCATGACCAACCGAATGTTGTCTAATCTCGATCTCGATGGCCCGGGCTTGTTCGGCGAAGGACTCGGAATGAGTAGACAAAGATGCCTTGAACTCTCGCAAGAAACTTAGCTTGTCCTTCCCTGGAAGATCCCGAGCCGATCATCAAATTTCGTCTCTTCGCCGAGCCGGGGCTTGAGTGACAATGGCGAGAGATATCGGGGGCGGTTGATTGGGACATAGAGGATTTCGGCCCCCGAAGCTCGGTAGCGGTGGCTTCAAGCAGTCTTCTTCCACACGTTGTGGACCTGCCTTGGCGAGGGCACGGTTACGAGTGCCTTGGCTTTTAATAGCCCTCGCCACATACTTGGAACGTCGACGATGCGGGCCGGGCGCTACCTCGAATGCGAGATTCCAACAAGGGCCGAGCGGGCTCGTGGATGCTCGAGGTACCCGGCCGTCGACTTCGCGAGTCCCAAGGATACCGAGCGGACGCCGAGCTTCTTCGGAAGTGAGTGTATCCTTGTCTGGGGATTTCCCTCATCGAGCTTTCCGGGGGCTCGAATCACTGGGTGGGTCGTCATGGTCTGACCCATCTGAGGGTGCTGGGCCTGAGGCAAGTTGTCGATCATATACCAATGCCAGCATTGCAGCCCTCAAATTTTCCATTGAGTTGAGGTCTTCAGGCTCTGAATAGCCTATTTGTTCCCTCAATCTCAGTTCTTCTTCATGAAGCTGCTGACAGGAAAAGTGGAGAACTAGGCGTTGTAGACGAGGCCACTCCCGATGTCGCAGCAACAAGTGGAGTCTTGCTGATTTGGCAATAAACATTAGATCGGAGTAGTCAGCAAGCTCCGGAATCAGTTGAAGAATTTCTCGGGATGCTCTGGATAGAATCACTGACGCTTCCATCCTGATTGTTTCTTCTTCAGACGCCGTCTCAGATTCCAAGTCGATTGGAGACGCTCGATGTTCGGCGGGTGGCATCTGCCGAGTGGAGGAACCTGTGAGGGGGGCTGTCTAGGCGTTGAATTTCTTCACTGTGAGCTTCAGTAGCCTCCCCTTGTTCCATCTCTATTGGTTCTTCAGTGGAGACTCCCTTCTCCACTGATTGAGTCTTCTCAGAAGACTCTGGCTCATCTATTAGCCGCAAAGGCTGAATAGGTTCCGAGTAGCCCGTTCGGCGAGAGTTTCGGGAGATACCTCAGATTCAGCAGGCACGTCTGGGATGGCTTTCTTCAGTTTCTTAGCCAGTGCCTTAGATATTTTTTCTTTTTTTTTTCTCTTCTTTGAAGGTGCAGCCTGCTGAGGCTTAGTCAGTTGAGCTTGGGGACCTGACCCTATCTGCTGAAGGGCAGCAGACTTGTTATGGAAGCGCACCTTTTTCACATTGAAGTACTCTTTATCATCAAAGGTGACTTGATCCGAACCACAGTGGTCTTCAATCATTACTGAGAGCTTCAGCCCATACAGTAATTTCCCCTTCGCGCTCAGGATGCGTGTTGACTTGTCAAACTTGGTCGCTTGGATCATGAATTCTCGGATGAAGAAATCTGTCCAGTTGATCTTAGCGCCATCGTATATCGCCATCATTAATTGGATCTTAGGTCGGGAGACCTGATCGAATGAGCCAGCTTGGCTTGTCAGCAGCTGAGTGACAATGTAAGCCAAGGCTCTATATTGTGGTAGCATGGCGTTCTTGGGAAAAGCGACTACGAAGGTTGTTGGCTTTCCGAGAATATGGATAGGTACTCGTCTACTGAGTCGTTATTGTAGCCTACGGTGCTGATTCCTTCAGATGGCAAGTCAAAGCTGTTCTTCAGTGCTTCCTTGAGAGATATACGTTTCAGCAATTGGGAAGCATTGTTGATGGAGTAAGTTCTGAACCTCCCAATGATGTCTCCAGAGATGGAGTCTGAATTGAGGTATATTTCAGCCACCTGTCGAGGAAGGAAGAACGTTGGCTTCCTCGATAGAAACTTCTCCAGACCGGACTCCCGTAGAGATGCGAAGATCTCATCCATGTAGTCTAGGTTGCACGCATCGAATTCCATGACTGGTTCGCACCAGACACGGCCTTTTGCAAGAATGTCCTCCATGTTATAAGGGGCATCTACAATTATGTTCGCCATAGTACCTGTTACATAAGAATCTTATTAGTATCAGTTTTAGATACAACAGTTTATATATATTGATACTGAAGAAACAGAGAATACAGTAACAGTTCTAATAAGCATACCAATAAAATCGAGATAAGATATGAAGATGAAGTTGTAAGTAAGGATTGCTTTTGCAAATCTCGGATTTTTCGGACTTGAAAGATTTGAAGTATGCTAATGGCGGTTTGAGAAGATATGATCAAATATATATATCAAACGGGAAGATGAACAGTTATTTGATCAAAGGTTGAGTTTAAACTGCTTTATAGAATGGACGGTCAAGATTAGAAGATATATTATAGGTAATGATCGCATATGCCGCCTAAGTCAAAGCCAGTTGTAAAAATAGCCTAAGTAGTAACCTGTGAAAAGACATGCATTAAATGCGCGCAGAGTTCAGCAAGCTTATGTATGGAATGTCGTGCATTAAATGAGATTCGTTAATAATAAAGACAAACCAAGAGATATTAATATCATGCTTGAATCTTTGTCATAAATGCAAGGTACCGTTATATAAATTACTACCGAGTAGAGATACGCAAACCACGTCGCTGAACATAGTAGTCGGTGATACCTCGTGTAGATGGTTTTTGAATCTCTACGCATCGAATACATTCGATGCGAGAGTGAACATTCCCCCCTTACTCGAAATGGTCCTCTCCCCGAAACCTTTACTTGACCGAGGGTCGGTAGGGTCCAGCAGACCTAGCTCTACCGAAAGTTCTCTCGAATACGGATTCGGCTAGAGGTTTGGTCGGTATGTCGGCCCGTTGCTTGTCGGTATGGATCTTTTCCATCCCGATATCCTTCTTTTCGACATGGTCACGAATGAAGTGATGTGTCGATGTCCACGTGCTTGCATCTCGTGTGTAGTACGGGATTATGAGTGATTGCAATGGCACCGGTACTATCGCGAGAAGATCGGCACTTCATTACGAATGACGTCATAGTCTCTCGTCTTGTCTCGGCCCAAAGGATTTGGGCGCAACAACTTCCGGTAGCCATGTATTCGGCTTCGGTAGTCGACGTAGCTACCGAGTGCTTGTTTCTTTGAAAACCATGAGATCGTCTTTGCCGCCAAGGAACCGACATGTTCCCGAAGTTGATTTTCGGTCAATTCTACATCCCTGCATAGTCGGCATCGGAATAGCCGAGTTAGTTCAATATTATCATCAGTTGGATACCATAAACCCATGTCAGGTGTTCCTCGGAGATAGCGGAGAATCTTCTTTGCTGAGTCTATATGGCTCTGCTTCGGATCGCCCGAAATCGAGCACCAACACCTACAACATAAGTTATGTCAGGACGTGTAAGCTGTTAAATATAATAAAGAACCAATTATAGCACGATATTCGGTTTGGTCTACTGATACTCCCTCTTTATCAAGATCTATCTTCATATTCGTATTCATCAGAATCTTGATAGATTTGCCGGATGTGCAGCCGAATCTTTTGATGAGGTCTCGAGTGTATTTGTCTTGGTTGATGAACGTTCCCTTTTCAGATTGCTTGACTTGAAAACCAAGGAAGTAGTTCATTTCTCCCATCATTGACATCTCGAACTTATCCTTCATCATCTTTTCAAATTGTTGACACATGATGACATTCTTTGATCCGAATATGATGTCATCCACGTAGATCGGCACAAGTAATAAGTCTTCTTCCAGTCGAATGCTGAATAGGGTGCGGTCTACTGTGCCTTTCTGAAAACATTTCTGAAGAAGAAACTCAGACAGGGTATCGTACCAAGCCTTGGGTGCTTGTTTTAACCCATACAGAGCCTTTCTGAGTCTATATACTTGATGTCCCTGCTGAAAGCCGGGCGGTTGTTCCACATAGACTTCTTCTTTCAGCACGCCATTCAGGAACGCAGACTTCACATCCATTTGATAAACTCTGAATCTTTGATGTGTTGCGTAGGCTAGAAATAGTCTAATTGCCTCCAATCTTGCAACTGGAGCGAAAGTTTCATCGAAATCTATTCCTTCAGCTTGACAGTAGCCTTTAGCCACGAGCCTTGCTTTGTTCCTTACTATAACGTTGTTTTCATCTCGCTTGTTTTTGAAGACCCATTTGGTTCCAATGACATGTTGATGTCGGGGTCTGTCTACAAGCTCCCACACTTCGTTTCTCGTAAACTGATTCAGCTCCTCCTGCATAGCTATGATCCAGTCAGCATCCTTTAATGCATCCTCAATGGTCTGAGGCTCTTCAGTAGACAAGAAGCAGGAAAATAATGCGCTTTCTCCTTGACAGAATCTGGATCTTGTCTTGACATTAGCTGAGGGATCTCCAATGATTAGATCAGCAGTGTGAGTATCGAGCCACGATCTACGAAGTTTCAGCTCTTCATCTGAAATTTGTTCAACATAGATAGTAGGTGAGTTAGGCATTTCAGTTGTACTATTCTGAGATTGAAGAATTTCAGGTGATAAGAGTATGGTCTCGAGTCACCGGGTTCGGGGGCATTCGCCTCGGGAACATTACTAGATGTTCCCCCCCGAGTTGTTATTCTCGGTAGTGGTCTCGGTTACCTCTTGGGTTTCTTCATCGACTGAGTTACCCGGGATTGATTCCGTTCGGGAGAATCAATCGCGCTCGCCTACCGCTTCCGCCGGTTGAGATTCGATAGATTTGTCTTCGGTTTCTTCGTTTGAATCATCATCCCAACATAGCTGGATCTTTTCGGGTTTGTCCTTTAAGCTTAGATCCCGTAGCCGTCTCTTCGATGTCCTCGGATTCGGAATTTGAGTTATTGCTCCTGTCTTCGTAGCAAACTCGTTAAAAACAACATGAGGGCTTTCCTCCACGCAAAGAGTCCGATAGTTGAATACTCGAAAGCTTTTTCGACCCGAGAGTATCCTAAGAATACTCCCCGATCGACTTGCTATCAAAAGTCTTCGCTGATCTTTCCCATTATTGTGGATAAAGCATGAACAACCAAAGATATGGAAATAAGATAGAGAAGGCTTCCCGCCGTTCCATAGTTCATATGGTGTCCTCTTATCTTTGCTTTGTCGGTAGAGATCTATTCCCGAGTGTAACACGCAGTATCCGTTGCTTACGCCTGCATTTGGATGGGAGTCCCGAATCTGCGAGTAGAGTTCTAGTTGCTTCTTTGAGAGTTCCGTTCTTTCGTTCAGCAACTCCATTTTGCCGAGGTGTGCGGGCGGCCGATGTCTCATGCTCTATTCCTTCGCGCCGCGTAACTCCTCTACCATGGAATTAAGGAACTCGGTTCCTGCGTCCGAACGTATTTTTTCGATCTTGGTGTTCTTCTCGACACCGAGCCTTTTCGAAGCGTTGGTAACTCGTTTTGACGTCGGACTTGTTGGCAATGAATATGACCCATGTGTAGCGCGAGTAGTCATCTATGACCACTAATGCATATTTCCCGCCTCTCGATCGTCATCTGGGGAGACTGGACCGAACAAATCCATATGTAGCGGTGAAGGATTCCATCGGTGGAAGGAGATGGAACTGTTGGATTTTGATTCTTTGTTTGCTTTCCCTTCGGACATGCTTCACACTGAGTGTCTTTGCTGAATATTTCATTCGGCAGTCCCCTTGCTAGAGTGTCTCTTGCTAGTTGGTTGAGCGTCTTGAAGTTGAGATGGTTGAGTCTTCTATGCCATAGCCACCCCGTTCGATTATCGTTCTTTGCCAACAGACAAGTTTCAGGTTCAGCTGAGTTCCAGTCAGCAACATAAATGTTCTTTCTGCGCGAACCTGATAACACTGTTTTCCCTGTAGATTTATCAATAACATCACAGAAACCAGCGTCAAATACCACTCTATTTGAGTTATCACAAAATTTACTAACAGAGAGAAGGTTATCTTTGAAGTCCTTCAACATATGATACTCTTGGAACTTTGGCGAGTCCAATCTTTGAGTGTTCCATATCCTCTAGTATAGCCTTTTGCATTGTCTCCGAACTCAGTCCGGGTCCTTCTTCGGTGATATAATTCTTCAGTAGACTCCTTTGGTATGTCATATGTCTTGAGCATCCGCTGTCCACATACCATGGGTCTCTGCGCACCTGCAAAACAGAATTATATTCAGGTACCCTTTATTTTTAATTTTGGGTCCTTAGGTGTTAGTTTTAATAACCCAAATTTGTCTAACAACCCTGGTGGTTTCAAACATTTTGTTTCCACTAGAGTCAACATATCTGACCACTGGACTGGTCATAGGTGACTTCTGAGGCTTCTGAGGTTCAGGAGTCCTAATCTTCTGAGCTGATGGACTGCTGACCTTTGCCTTCTGTGCGGCTTTCTGTTTCTTCTGACTTTTGGAACCTCTTCTGACTATAGGATCATAATAATATGACCCATACTGAGCTGGATGTGTCAGCTTTGAAGCTCCATACTGATCGGCCATTTTTGATTTGCTGGTTCCCCCTTGACTGAACTGGGGTACTTTGGCTTTGATCTTGTTGTCAGAATGCTGCTGAGTAGGATGAGGTGCTTTCATCTTTTGTTTGTTCTTTGCGAGGGGGTTCGGTATCTCAAGCATTGATGGTCTTTCCTCGAACAAACCTATCGGCAAGCCGTCCTTCCGAGTGTCTTGGGGGCGAGACGAGGAAGCTCCCCTGGCTGAATCCAAGTCCTTCCTTGCAGTGCTTTGGCTTGTTGCTTGCTAGCATAGCCTCCAATTTCTTTTCAGCGCCCATGTACCTCTCAGTCATCAGGTTCCTCCAGACATCATCACTTTTCTTCAAGGCATCATGTCCGGTCTGAAGTCCTGGCAGTTTTGCTTCGACGAGACTCGGTTCGATATCTTTCGAGTCAAGTCATTGGTCAAAACTGAAATCCGATCTTCTTGATGTTGAGACTTGGCCATCAGAGAGTTTATCTCCTCCCTGAGTCTCACCACAAGTCCTTCGGCCTCAGTAGTAACCTGACTCTCCTGAGAAAGTCTCTGATTCTCCACTTTCGGGGTATCCAACTCCCGAAGAGTCTTGCCGAGCCGAGACTCATTTGAATTTGTTCATCTAGTAGATCTTCATATGCGGTTGTGATGTCCAAATTCCCATCCGCACTCAAACTGATGTCGTGTGTGCGGTGTGAAGAGGAGTTGACCGGTTCATGAGAATTTACCTCATCCTCTTCGCCTGCCATCATGCACATTTCAGTCTATTCATCTGCTTCATGCTCTAAGGCCATGAAGGCTGCTTCATCGTCAGATGAATCCATAAAGGAGTCAACCTCTTCTGAGTCGTCCGAGATTTCGCCGGCTATGTAGGATTGTCTTTTCGGGCGAATTTCTCTCTCCTTGCCTTACGTCTTTGCGCGTTCGGCACTCCGAGCTCGGGACAATCATATTGATAATGTCCCGGCTTTTTGCGGTTGTAGCAAGTGATGACTTTTTCTTCTTTGGTTGCACTATCCCTTGAGGGTGCTGAGTCATCTTTCTTTCTGCATTCAGAAGATTGTGAGTCAGGAGAGCGTTTTGGTGTATATTCTGACTTACCTTTTGTGTCTCGGTATGCTTTAGTCAGTCTTCTACGCCTCTATTTCTCCTTCTGATACTTTACAGCGAGCAGCGCATACTTCTGAGCGAGACTTCCTTCTTGTAGATCATTGAGTGAAGGCTCAGTCTTACTCGTCGTCTTGCTCGTTACGGGAGATCTTTGTCTCGATCGTTGCTTTGAAAACATGGTCGATCTTTGTGTCAGCTTCAGCTCTCAGCTTTCTTTGAGGTCTGTCGAACTCAAACTCCTCTGCCTGTAATTCTGAAAAGATATGGTGAGGAGAGACAACATCTAAATCAGAATGTCGCAATAGAGTGGCAAAAGGTGTCCAGTGTCCGTCCGGCAGTGCCCTCAGTATCTTTAGATTCATTTCTCGGTTCTTGAATGTCTTTCCCGGCCGTTGATTGAGTTCATCGATTGGTAAATCGACGTTCGGATCTTCGATTTTGTCACCGGGCATGAGAGACAAGCTTTCCGGCTTTTGGAGTTCTAGCGCTAGTTTATTCGCTTTAATCTTCGAGTCCCTCGACTCGGTAGCGCTAGAGCATCCCGCAGTTCTTTAGCGGTTTTGCATTCCCGAACCCCCGCCAAGATAAGAATCGCTAAGAGTGGTTAGTATGGCATTCCTGGCGACTCGGTCTAGATTGTGAAGCTTCTTCTCTTCAGGAGTGAAGAATCTTCTGTCTTTAGGGATCTTCTTCCCAGTCACCATTCCTCCTCCTTCAGCTTGAGTTACAACACTATCGATCAAGGGAACGATAGGTCCATCTTCAAGCACTTCAGTCATACTGTCATGGAGGGATGTCAGATGTGCTTCCACTCTGACTCGCCATACTCCATAATTCTCCACCGAGAACATGGGTACCATTCTTATACCTGACATATCAGCCATGAAGAATAATGATATGAATGTAGAGTGATATGCAGTGAAAAACGTTTTCCTCCGGATCCGTTCGAATAGACCAGTCTCAAAGTGACAAGAGTCTTAAGGAACTCCCGATCTGATACCAATTGTTGGTCCCGAGAGTGAGTTCAGGTGTAGAGGGGGGGGTGAATACACCTGAATCCAAATTTCTCAACTTCGAACACGAACAGTCCTATTCAGGAAGATGTCGTACTGAAATGATTCAGCAGACCAAACAACTGTTCTGAATCGAGTTAAAGGCTAAAAGGCTGACTTGGCTGAGATCTGCTAACTGACTAGGTCAGAATTCAGTATCGATCAGCAAGAGTTCAGTGCGCGGAATAGTGTAGGCCCAAATTAGTTTTTATGAGAAAACGTTTTAAGTCTCAGTTCAGTAGATAAGAAGTTCAGTATACTGAGACAGTTAATTGATTTTAAATACGATGTTCAGTATGCACAGTAAAATCAATGTAACAGTAAGTAAGCGACACAGAGATTTTTAAAGTGGTTCGAATATCAACAATCCTACGTCCACTGTCCCGATAGATCAGGATGCTATTCATTATACTGAGTTAGTCTCAGTCAGCTTGTGCACAGGACAAAGTTGTGGCTTGTGGATTATACTGAGCAAGTCCCAGTTTACAATACTATCAAACTTAAAGTGTTTGACAAACATCTCCAACAGTGAAGGAGTCCTTATACAATAAGGATTGGGTTCAAAGGTGAACTCCTTCGTCTAAGCTATGGATATATCGGTTGAGCTTAGGGTTAGAGGGATGGGAACAAGAATGTGCTTCTAGAGCGACGAACAGCTGAGGTTTAGCTATAAGTTCGTGTCACGTCGCTTGGATACTAGATGCTTTGTTGACGGTTCAGCTTGGTTCCCTTATGAGCTTAAAGGTAGTTTTTCGCCGGATATAACTCTTTCGATTCTTGCGGAAGACTTAGGCTTTTGGAATTCGCTCGTTTGAAAGTTCGTGTGTGTGTTTGTTTCTTCGTTAGCTCGTGAACTCTCTCTCGTGTGTCTGTTTCAAATCTTGAATGATCCCTCTATTTATAGAGAAGAGATTGAGAAAGATCCGTTGGAGATGATCTTCTTCTCTCTCTCTCTTTTTGGTAGCAAACGGCTCTTTTGGTGTAGGTAACAGTGCCTTTTCCTCCTTTTTCGGGAAATGTTGACTTGCAGCTTTAGTAGGAGGGATGACACGTGTATGTTTGTCATTTGTCGAGGCGGATAGAGCGGTTGAGACAGCACAGACTTCGAGACAAGCTGAAGCTGACTTCTCTCATCCTCGTATATGACAATGTTGATTGTCTTTCAAAAGATTCTGACAGTCCTGAAGACTATCTGCCGATGCTGAGTCTGACCTTGTATTCAGTAGATAGACAGCTGAGATAAGTCTACTGAAGATCAGCTCTGAGTCCAGTGAACTACTCCTGCTGAGTTCAGTTCGACTGACTCTCTCGATATCTTGCTCCCGCCGAGTCCAAGTATCATTGAGTCTTCTACACTGGTGCTGAGGCAAATAAGCTACTGAGCGCCTTGACCAGAGCAGAGTGTCTACTGAGTCTGAAACCTCAGAGACAAACAACATATACAACGGAATGGTTCACCAATCAGATAGGGTTTTGGGATCTTCAAATCTTCTCAACAGTTCAGAGCACATAGGCTACTGAGCTTGGTTCAGTATAGAAGATAGAATCATTTCCCACTGAGTGAAACAGTGCTGAGGATAGAATCATCACCCAACACCATCTTAAGTGTATCAGTAAAGACAAGCAGCCAAGACAAGTCACTTCTTATCTAAAGTGCAGCTTTAAACAACTTATCATTAAGTTGTCTCAGCTGTGATAATTGTTTTTATCTTGTCAGTTCAACCAATATGTGTAGTCTTCTTTGATACCCGACACACTACACAAATCTAACTTTTATACAAGATAAATGATTACATGTGCAAATATATATATTTATCAGATAGGAGAATAAAATAGTGGTAAGGACAAAAACATATTGTATACAAGCATAAACCTTGATTCTAGTATACAAAATCCCAACAATTCTCCCACTTATACTAAAACAAACTTTTAGTCTACAATGTGTCAGTTCTAGGTACAAACTAGTACTCAACTATTTATCTTATCTATCACTGCTTCTGCTCAGACTTATACAAAAGTTTCTGCAGTCCTAAGTGGGGGGCATCTCTACCACTCCTAAGCTATGAACATGCTTCTCGTAAGCCGGAATTGGTAAGCTCTTCGTGAATGGATCAACTAGGTTGTCTTTAGTTCTTATCTTCTTAATGAGCACGTCTCCTCGATTTACAAATTCTCGTATAATGTGGTACTTCCTGTCTATGTGTTTAGACCCCTTGTGAGATCTAGGTTCCATAGAATTTGCCACTGCACCCGCATTATCACAATAAATCGTGATTGCCTTAGGCAAATTCTGAACAATATCAAGATCTAGGAGGAAATTCTTGAGTCAAACTGCCTCTTTCGAAGCTTCTGAAGCAGTCACATACTCTGCTTCCATGGTTGAGTCCGCAATGCATTTCTGCTTTGCACTCCTCCATGAAATGGCTCCACCTCCCAAGGTAAACACATAACCCGAGGTAGACTTTTTCTCGTTTCTATCAGCCTAGCAATCCGAGTCTGTATAACCCAAAGGCACTAGACTGTCTCACCGGTAAACAATTCTATAATCCCTAGTCTGTTTAAGGTACTTGAGAATATTTTTGACCGCAGTCCAGTGCGTTTGTCCAGGATTAGACTGATATCTTGAGACCATGCCTACAATGTTGGTCCCGAGTCAAAAGTTCAGGTGTAGGGGGGAGGGGGGTGAATACACATGAAAACTTTTTTCAAACTCAAACGCGAACAGTCCAATAGACGGAGGATGCCTACTGAATGACTTCTGCAGACCAAGCAAGCTGTTCTTGATCCCGTGGATAGAGTGACTGAAGATGCTGAGCTCTGCTAGCTGACTTACTGTCAGAATTCAGTAGCGTTCGGCAGGGTTCAGTAGCATGCGGAAAGTGTAGGCCCGATTCAGTTTGTTTCTTGAAAACATTTGTTTAACAAAAACAATTTTAGTAGATTAGTTCGATGTTTTAAGCTTTGTACTGAAAATGTTGTCGTATGATTTGTAAATATATTTTCATTATGAACAGTTAATCAATGCAACAGTTAATGACACATCAGTTTTTAAAGTGGTTCGGATACCCAAGATCCTACGTCAAGTGTCCTGAACAAGGCATGAAACTATTTTGTTATACTGAGTTAGTCTCAGTTAGTTTGTGTACTGGACAAACTTTAACTTGTGATTATACTGAGCAAGTCTCGGTTTACAGGGTCAAACAATGATAGTTTGAATGTATCTCCAACTATGAAGGAGTTCTTAACACTAAGACCGGTTCAATAAATGAACTCCTTCGATCTAAGCTATAGATTTTACAATGAGCTTAGGTTAGAGGGTGGGAACAAGAAATGCTTCTAGAGTGAAGAACAATGAGGAATAATCTCTCTGAGTTCGTGTTCTTCACTTGAATATTCGTTTAAGAATGCTAGAGCTTGAGTTCTTTGAAAGCTTGGGTTCCCTTGATAGATCGCTTGTATGTTCGTTTTGTGCAACGACTTTGAATTCGATCTTCCCTCTATTTATAGGCGTGAATTGTGAATAGATCCATTGGAGACGAACTGTCCACATGTCACTCTATGGGTAGCTAAAAACTCTTTTTTTTAATGCTGTAGAGTCCCCTTTCTTTGCAAGAAAGTGGTTGACTTGCAGCTTTTGTCGGATACTTTGCCAGCTGGATGCTTTTCATTGGTCGATGTATAGATAGTGGTTGAGACATTTTTAGACTTTAAGGTTGATACTGAAGCTGACTTTTCTCAGATGTACGACCTCAGACAGCTCTACTGAGATTGACTTTGAAGTCCACTGCCAGTTAAAGCAACTGACATGTCGTTGCTGAGTCTGACCGAAAGGATCAGTAGGCTACTCCTGCTGAGTCCAACATTACTAAGGGCCAAACTCTAAGTTCAGTAAATTGCTCATGTTGAGTCCAGTTCTTCTAAATCCTGAACACCTTTCAGTATACTGCTCCTGCTGAGTCCAGCCATACTGCATCTTCACTCCATGGCACTGTGGCAGATGGTCTATTGAGAGACAACAGACGAAACTTCTGAGCCGGAACCATGTGTAAGGCAAGTTTACTGAGTCTGAAACATTCAAAAGACAAGGGTGTTAACTTTTACAACATAATAGTTCATCAATCAGAATAGGGTTTTGAGATCAGCCAAATCAACTACTGAATCATCTCCCAACAACATATGAGATATCTGGTCTCGTACAAAGCATTGCATACATGATGCTACCGACAACGGAAGCATATGGTACTAGCCTCATACTTTCTATCTATTCAGGCGTTTTAGGGCACTGATTCTTGGATAGAAAAATGCCATATCTGAAAGGTACTGAACCTCTCTTGGCATTTTGCATGCTAAAACAAGCAATAACAGTGTCAATGTAGGACGCTTGTGACAAGCTTATCATCCCTTTCTGGCGATCTCGGATAACAATGATCCCAAAGATGTAAGCAGCTTCACCTAAGTCCTTCATTTGAAACTGCTCGGATAACCACGTCTTTACGTCTGATAACACTTCAACATTGTTGCCAATGAGAAGGATGTCGTCTACGTAAAGTGCAAGAAACACCACTGATCCGTTAACACAGATACGGTACACACACACCTCGTTAGGGCAGGATACAAATCCATTGGATTTGACTACCTCATCGAAATGCTGGTGCCATAACCGGGAAGCTTGCTTAAGTCTATAAATAAACTTCTTAAGCTTCCAAACTAGATGCTCTTCGCCCTCCTTCACATAACCTTCTGGCTGTTTCATGTAAATGTCTCTTCCTTTTTCAAGGTGACCGTTTACGAATGCGGTTTTGACATTAATTTGCCAGATTTCTAGGTTTATGTGAGCTGCTATGGCAAGGAGAATTCGAATAGACTTGATCATTGCTACAGGCGAGAATGTCTCTTCATAATCGATACCTTCTTTCTGGGTAAAACCCTTCGCCACTAGTCTGGCCTTAAATGTCATGATCTCTCCATTCGGTCCTCTCTTTCTCTTGTATACCTACTTACTACCAATAACCTTGTAGCCCTCAGGTAGTTCAGTGATCTCGTACACATCCATATCAGTTATGGACTTAAATTCCGAGTTCATAGCGATTCGCCATAAATCTGGATCTGTATTTCCCACTGGTTCGTTGTAAGTCCAGGTATCCACGGTAACTTGTTCATGTATCGGGAGATGATCAGGCGTCTCCTCAATGAAAATATACCGATCAAGTTTAAATATCACCCTCCCACTATGTCGAAGAGTGTCAGACACTGTGTTAACAGATTGTGCAGTTGCTCGTGGAGCTCTATCTTGCACAACTGGCTCTATGAGTGGATCTCGATCACCTTGTAACTCCTCAAGGATGATCTCAACTCGAGACTTGTGATTACTAATATAATCCTCCTCTAAGAACCGAACGTTGGTGCAGACAATGATCTTCTGTTCTTTAGGATCATAAAAATAACCACCCTTCGTTTCCTTCGGATACCCTATAAACAGCATAACCTCTGAACGTGGCTCCAACTTGTCGTCCTGTTTATTCAACACATAATCATGACACCTCTAAATCTTTATGTGGTGAATAGTGAGCTTGTGCCCACTCCACAACTCGACCGGGGTCGTGTTAACCAACTTGGATGGCACACGGTTCAGTAAATATGCTGCAGTTTGTAGGGTATATCCGCAAAAGGAAATTGGTAATGTTGCATAACTCGTCATCAACCGAACCATCTCTAAGAGTGTTCGGTTTCTTCTCTCTGACACACCATTCTGGTGAGGTGTGCCCGGTGCTGTCAACTGGGATGTAATCCCACATTCTGTCAAGTAGTCCTTGAACTCATTGGATAGGTATTCCCCACCACGATCAGATCGTAGTGTTTTGATTTCTTTACCTAACTTCTTCTTCACTTCTGCTTTAAATTCCTTAAATGTTTCGAAGCAATCCGACTTGTGGCGAAGAAAGTAAACATATTAATACCTTGAGTAATCGTCGGTAAATATGACGAAGTACTCATACCCTCCACGAGCTTGTGTAGACATGGGCCCACACAAGTCAGAATGAATCAAACTTAGTGCTTTTGTGGTTCTATAACCTTTAGCCTTAAAAGGGCTAGTCACCATCTTTCCCTCCAAGCAGGATTCACAAGTTGGAAATGGTTCAACTTGGAGAGACTCCAATGATCCATATTTCACCAACCTTTGGATCCTATTCAGATTGATGTGACCTAGTCGTAGAAGCCATAGATAAGTTTGATTTACCATAGAAGGTTCTTTTCTCTTCTTATTATTTGATGATGAGGAAGTAACATTAACAGATGTACATGGATTAGACGTAATAGTATATAGAGATCCTTTTAAAGGCCTATTGCAGATAAGATCTTTACCTTTAGAAATTGAAATTTGATCATCAAAAACAGATCTATAACCATCCACAATAAAAAGCTTTGAAACGGAAATAATGTTTCGCCTAAATTCAGGCACCAAGAAAACATCTCTTAATACTAAACTAGAGTCTAAAACAGATAAATGTAAATCTCCTATGGGAATAGCTGGAACTCGCGATCCGTTGCCCATGGAAATCACAACCTCGCCATCAGCCAGAACCCTTTTCTGTAGAAACCCCTGCAAGGTGTAAGAAACATGGTCAATTGCTCCGGAATATACTACCCATTCATGGGTAGATGCGGAAACAAGAACAGTTTCAGTTACTGAGGCGATGCGTGTACCTTTCTGTTTTGCCTTGAAGTTGGGACATTCAGTCTTCCAATGTCCAACCTTACCATACTTGAAAGACTTCCCCTTAGGTTTTTGAACCCGTCCGGTAGGTGCTAACTTTGGGATCCCACTACTCTTCTTGACGTTCGTAGCCTTCTTATCCTTTTTCTAGAATCCACCTTTCGGATGGTTCCTTGAGCTGCTAGTAGTGTTCAAGACTTCGGTCCCCTTACCTTTAGTCTGACCCATGATTCCTTCTGCAGTGATTAACTCACTCGAAAGTTAATTCAGAGTGTAGTTTTTCTTTGATATCACTACATTTAGGCGAAAGTTCTCGTATGACTTAGGTAGTGAATGCATATTGATATCTATCTTGATGCCAAGCTCCAAGATACCACCAACATTTGCAAGTCGATCTAGCAGCTCGATCATATGTAAAATATGATCCTGCACGGATGCATCTTTAGCCATAAGGCAGGTCGTAACCTGCCTCAAGAGATGGAATCTCTGAGATCTATCGGTCTTACCGAACTTTTCAGCCATGGAATCCCATATCACTCCCGCATGGGGCATGTTTTCATACTGTGAATCAAGAGAATCAATCATTGTAGATAGAATTACAAAACGGGTCTAGTAATTATCCTCTACCCACTTTTCTGATTCCCTTATCTGCTCCTCAGTCGCCCCTTCTTCGGGGAGTTCAGGCTCAGGGGTACTGAGAACATACATTATTTTTTCAGTTTGGAACAATAGCGTAAGGTTACTCTTCCACTCTTTATAGTTGTTTGGACCCTTTAAGGGTCGGCTCATAAGACCGTTAATGACAGCTTGAACAGACATATCTGAAAATTAAATTTAAAAATAAAGGCATGTAAGAAAATTATATTTTCACGTAATTCGTAATTAACCATCATTGTAACCTTTTAAAAAGATAATGATAGTTCAATACTCGAACAACTCTAGGAATTCCACTCGTAAGCCACGAAGGTGGACGTTTACTAGCGTAACCCTAAACCAAGCTATTTACCTAGCTCTTTAATTCCAATCCACGCATAGGTTCTTAAGACGAACGGAATTAGTAGTTCGATATTCTGGACCATGTCACAATTAAAATGCAAGAAGGGACTTCGAGGGAAGTGAATTGTACCTGCGGTGACATCTAAGCATTGACCATTAATTTGATCAAATTAGAATCAAATTCCTGAAATTGAACATACTTACGAGAATCATGCCGCATTCAATTTGATCTAATTAGCCATCCTATTTAATTATTATCTTCTAGAGTACTCATGTTTACTAGGCACGCAAGCCACGCAGGTGGACGTTTACGGCTTAGCTCCCACTACTCAATAATAATTAAATATTGTTTTAGAAAACTCATCTCACAAAACTGGTAGCTCAAAGATGCAAGCAAGCCACACAGGTGGATGTTTACTCACATAATCTTATTACTTTCGAGTAGAGTCCAATTAAAGGAGGTCCGATTAAGTGTTTAATATCCTAATTAATGGAATGTAATTAAATGCTTAATTTAAGATTGCTTAGTCTTTTTATTCAAAAGGTTTGTTCCGCTTCATGTTAAAAACACATAAATCCTAAAGCATGCAATTACTAAGCGCACGTAATAAAACGTGCTCGCGAAAAATAAAACATGCTTTAAAAGGACGTAAATCATATTTTCATGCTTTTCTAAGCGCAATTAATCACATAATCGCATGCTAAAGCATAATAATAACTAAATGCGCATATAGAAAATTTAAAACGTTGTTATCGGACATAAAAACATAGATAAAAATTAAATATATCTATTACAAAGCCCGATCAAAATACAAGTCTTCGAAATCTTCAAATCTGAAAACTGCATCAAAAAACTACTTCGAATCTGCAGCAGGGCGATTGCCACGTGTCATCCACGTGGCAGCTATGTCCAGTCAGCGCGGGCTGGCGTCAGCAATCAAGGGCTGACGTCAGCCCCTTCTTCTTCACGCAGCAGAACGTCGCCGCGCCTTCCCCTCCATCGCTGGCCGCTGTTGCCGTCTACATCTGTTCCTCCCGGCCACCAGGAGTCCGTCGACGAAAGGCAGTTGCCTGAGATGCGGTGCAGCGTCGCCGGTCGGGGCTTGAGGAAGCAGCGCGCAGCCGCGACTACACGCAGCAGACACGCGCCGCCGCGCCTTCTCCGGCCATCCCCTGCCCTTTATCGCCGTCCCTACTGCCACCAGACGTCATCCAAATGTCTAGGCCGTGAAGAACAACCGCCTGGAGCCGCTGCCGCGACCTGGTGCTACGAAATTTCACAGCCCGTCGTTGGCGAACTCCCCGCCCAAATTCAACCTTTCTGAGCCGCGATTTCGATCAATTGAAAGAGGGAAAACATAATTGGAACACTCACGACCACTGTATAACGGATTCCAGCCAAGATTAGTTCCTCAATTTCCCAAATTTCAAACAATTCGCCGGAAAGAATTCATTGTGAGCAGCAAACTTCAGACGTCAATTTCAGTCGCATCCGGGATCGGATGACCCCTTACGACCTATCAACGCGAAGCTCATGACAAGATGAACCAAACAGCGCAAGCCTCTTGGCCTAAAGGGATCGGACGCGCCACCACTCGCCGCCGTAAGTGGCGGCGGAACTCTAGAAAACTAGGTTTCAGCTGCGTTAGGGTTTCTTCGTTGTCTTGATCTTCGTGCCTCTCGAACCAAAATAACAGTACAAAATAGCAAATACAAGTATGCACATTGGTCCTATCAACTACTCGTGGATTTTCTCACGAGAAAAACGTTACAACGGGGTCAAAACAGTGGCTCGCGGGCCACCCCAAACACGAAAATAGCCCGATAATAACGGAAATAAACCCTAATCATGCTCCTAATAGCAACAATCAAATCCTAAAACCAGGCTATGATACCAGTTGAAGGAATAATAGGAGAGGAAGAGATTGTATCTTCCTCAGCTTATGTTGTTGCAGTTCTGATTGTTGCTCCTGTTCAGATCTTCTGGTCTGTCTCCCGGCCTTTTTCTTCCTCCGGGTGGTCAGAGAAGTGAAGAAAATAATTTTCTTTCTCTCTCAAACTCGCGTGTGTGCGTATGAGTGTATGAATGTGTGTGTTCTGATTATGAACAAAATACTAATATATATAGGCTTCAAGAGCCAATATAATATTAATATTTGTAGCTAATTAATTTAATTATATCTCTAATGAGCTTCTACATAATTAGCCCATAGTATAATTAATTAATCTATTGGGCTACTAATATTTATCAATTAATTGGATCATCCAATTAATTCTAGTTAAATAATATTATTAAACAATGTAAAATACATTAATCTATTAATAATAATTTCTGAGAGACAATAAATAACTAGGCAATTATTGTGCTAGATCAGGGATCTAATACAAGAAATAAAGTTGGGTCTCAAATTAATTAATCATCTATGCTCAGTCCAAAGCAAAATTAATTAATAAACACAAATTTATTCCACTAGAGAATCTGTGCTGACTTACCCCTTTATCCCAAATTGAGCAAGTAAGATAGAAATATTCGTTAATTAATTAAGCTCTCTGACAACTTAACTTAATTAACATCTTATTATATTCTTGAGTAGTACTACTCGACCTCATTAACACACCTGAACTTAATCAACCGGTCGGGTTTAGTGTGCTAATCCTTACGAGTTCCTTAGGGGATATTATCAACCCATTTTACTAGGATACGGTTGCAAGATACATACAACTAGTCTGAGCCACAAATAACTACTAACACCCAAGATACGTAGATCCGGTCACGATGACGTTCACCATAATAGGTCGAAGTGATAGATAGCCAAATGCACTCAGCTGAAGTCTTACCAAGCTTAAGACCAGTTAAGTCACCGAGATCTTGGTTCTCCACTAAGTTCAGTCAGGAGAATACATCTCACTGTGATCCATCAATGCACCACCTTAAGTGTACCAAGTAAAGACTAGCAGCCAAGACATGCCACTTCTTATCTAAACTGCAGCTTTAAACGGCAACTTATCCTTAAGTTGTCTCAGCTGTGATAATTGTTTATATCTTGTCAGTTCAACCAATTTGTGTAGTCTTCGGTGATACCCGACACACTACACAAATCTAACTTTTATATAAGATAAAGGATTACATGTGCAAATATATATATTTATCAAATAGGAGAATAAAATAGTGGTAAGGACAAAAACACATTGTATACAAATATAAAACTTGCTTCCAGTATATAAAATCCCAACACCAGAAACGTGGCGTTTAGGTGTATGCGAGAATACACTTGAGTTCAAATTTTTGCTTGAATGCAAAAGTCAGTGTTCACTGATTATGCTTATTGAGTTAGAGACTCAGCAGCAGCCTAATAGTTCTTATATAGTGTGATATCAAATATTGAATATCGTTTAATGACTCTTGTTGTGCGGAATGTGTAAGCCCCGTTTTATGTCATGTAAAAAAAATATGTTTATTGAAAAAATTCTCTTGAATGCTTATGCACGTTCTACTAAGAAGTAAGACTTGTATGATTTTGTAAAACCCTTTTGGGCAAACGGTCAGTAGCAAATCAAAGCGATAAACAAACGTGGAGTTTATAGTGGTTCGGATCAACAATATCATGCGTTCATTCCTCCCATTTCAAAAATGGTTCTAGTTATGGTACTGAAAAAGTTCATGTGGTCTATGCACATGATACAATGGATCTTAAGTTCTAAGCAACTTTACAATTCAAATTATAGGCTACTCTTCTCGGAAGGTAGGGGTTTGTTAAGGTTTTCCAACTAAATAAGTTCTTACAATAACAACAATTCAAGAAATGAAATCCTTCGATCTAAGTTATAAATATGACAATAAGCTTAGTGGAATAGAGAGGAACTAGTTAATACTCTAGTAGTGAAGAACATATGATAATATCTTTTACAATGATGTTCTCCGCTAAGTATGAGCTTAAAGATTGCTAGAGCTTTTGAATGCTTAAATGCTTAAGTTCTATAGCCATGGTTGAACAATTTCTTCTCTAATAGTCAGAACTAAAAATAGATCCGTTGGAAAGAAGACATATTCATATAGCTAGATGACTAGCATATGGTCGTCAAGTAATTCGGATCTTCACTGTTGAGATTCCTTAAATCCCAAAAGTCAACACTTTACTGCAACTTTATATCTGGACAAGTAAAGTATTGGTTGCTTCTGATTGGTCGATGTTGATATGGTAGTTGAGACTTGATCTAACTCTGGAGTTATCGACGGATGAAGAAATTATTTAATCAATTATGAACAGTAATGATAATGAAGAGAATGACTCTATACCAGATCATAGTACAATTGTTCCAATTATGTCATCAAAAGAGGCATTTTAAACAATATTCACCTTAAATAATTATTTGCTATAACAAGAGCAAAATATTTCAAAAGTTGTATATGCTCTACAAAAATTTAAGGATAAGATTAACTTTGGTAAGAAAAAAAAATCAACTATGGATGCATATTTTCATAAGAAATAATTATTGTACTATTGTAGTATTGTAATGGTATATTCCAGAATCATTAAATATTAGTTTATATATTGAGCCCTTAATTTTTTTTTTTATTAGTTATAATAACGTATTCAGAGAAATTATTACTTTAATACACCGACGGCTGACCCAAATAGTGATCGGAAGAAATTATTATTTAAGCAATATTATTACTTTATCGGACATTACTTCATTGAAGTTTAACCGTATTATTACTAATTGGAATAATCAGTTCATTAATGACCCAAATTCATATTTCCTTGACCACACATAAGAACAATCAAATGGCCCTACCCAATTAGCCTAAAATTTTCTTAGTTGAAATATTTTATACGTTGTCATAGTCATAGACTTTTGTAATATTACCAACTATAATATCGACAGCATGCAAGTTGAGTGTATTGAAAAATACAAAATTTTCATTTATAGAATACCTATTTGTTTGTCCAAACAAGGCCCCCTTCATAGCCTTTTTATTCTATAAATGTGTTGTTCATAGGGTGGAAGACATTTCTTATCACCTTGTGACTCATAGTCGTAGAATAAATAATGAAAAGTTGTCATAATGTTCCATTTGGGAAAGTTTATCACCAACTTATTTGAGCTTATTTTAAAATATAAGCACTTATAAACGTATTTAGCAAAATTTATAAAAATAACTTATTCTAAAAAATAATTTATAAGCTAAAAAATAAGTTATTTTTAGCCTATTTTCATAACCTTATAGGAATTGCTTATAAAAATAAGTTAAAAAGAGCTTATGAAAATAGATCCCCATTATAAATTAGCAAATAAAACACTTTCGAGCTATGAAACGAATCAATGGAGAAATTGGTTAAAAGAGCATTATCAGCCCCTAAATGATCGCTCAGTGATAAAGGAGGTAGGGGTGCAGATTTTGATATTTTACATCGTTGAATGAACCCATTTGAAAAGCCCATTAAAGCGGTACGTGAGCTGAGTTCATAACGTCGTGAGACAGTTCGGTCCATATTTGATCAGTTAATTCAATAACAAATGGGAGTTAGCACTCGATTTTGTTGGTGCCCTCCAATCGAAGAACCCATAAGCCGAGGAAATGGTGGATCCGTTCTCTCACAACAAAAAGATATTGATGAAAACTTAAATGAGATATGATAGCTTCCTTATGGTCTAACATCCTTGCCAATACATTATTTTCATTTTGCTCCGGAATGTAAGCCCTAATTCAAATTACTTTTCTATAAAGAAATATTCATCTGGCATAACATAGATAATAAATAAATAGGGGTTGATATAATTTCAATTGTCATTACAAAAGTACCAGTTCCTATAGAACCTATCACTAAAATCCCCTTAGAGGGGGATAAGGCTAAGCGGAACGGGCCTTTTCCACTGAAAAAGAGAATCTTGTGTTACAGTAGAAGCAGAAGTGATGATATAATTTTTTTTCAATTAAGTACTTATATATAAATATATTAAGTAACTTATTCAATTTAATACTTATAATATAGCAAGCATTTATTTAAATTATTTTTTCTAATAAATTTAAATTTAAATCTCATCAATTCTATAGGCCAAACATGTTATATAAATTAATAAATTTTCTCAAAGCATATCAGCAAATTATCGCCACATAGAAACATTGACATTTCTTCTTGAATATTTGCCGTTGTTTATTTCACATCACTTATATATCTATTTTACTATTTATTTCTCTTTGACTTGCTGCTTTGTCTTCATTCAAAATAAAATATCTAATTATTTCGAAAATTGATATCTAATACTTGTCGTATTATTTTTGTACCATATGTGATTCTTTTTTACATTATCTCCCTACGTTTTTGTTTTTATAGTAGATATCGAAATATTAATAATCTATAGATCAATTATTTTTAAATGGAACACAATAATACAACGCTGAATTAATTATTTCAACCGACAGTTATATCTCCGTGGACCAAGTAATCGCGCCATATCATCATCATTACCCAATCAGTGCACCTAACCATCTTGGGCCAATACAATGTATTTTCAAATAAATATTCATAATTTATACTTTTCATATTAGTAAGATTTTTTAATTTTAATTATTATTTGTTATTTTTTGTTTAGTTAATTACTGCAACATATTTGCTAGTTTATCAATGCTCCAACTCCCAATTTTGATTTTTACTGAGGTGAATTTTTATCAACCGAAGTGGATAGAAGTTCAATTTGTACATGGAATACTCATCTAAGATCTGAAATAATCAACGCAGAATGATAACACTGTAAAAGTGAAGTCGCGCGGAGTCGCGGTAATAATAAGTCAACTAAGTCAACCACCGCCGTTGATCATGCTTGTACTACAATTTGACCGAGTCAAAGTTTCATTTCCAGCAGGCAAGGACTGGAATGTCTTTTTCAACCTCTAATAAATTAGTACGATAATCAATTAATCATAGTGCGACAAAAGAAATAAATGGCTTATCTTGACTATTACAGGAATCTTTCAGATTAAACCAGAATAAAATACTGCATTTGTCTTTTCATTACTACTCATAACCTTTTGTGGAGGAAAAATTATTTTTAATGTAGTATGATCTCATATTAGATTTTGGGGCTACCACAAATTTTATTTTGGCAAATTATAAATACTTTCTTTGTGGAATCAATAATTTTATATATAACTAACAACTCTTCTTAATAATTATGCCAAAAAAGAAATTGAGACACATTCAACAAAATGAAGGGGTACATAATTATCAAAATTATAGGAATCTTATATTTTTGATTTTTGAATTATCAAAATACTCAAGGTCTTTTATTGATTTATGTCTTTTATTTCAAACGGTGCCTCTAACTCTAGTGGGTTGTCAGTTCAACAATGCCAGTCAAATCGAACTGAAATTTTGATTAACCATAAATTCGATTATCCATTTTGTAAAATCAAATACTCCATCCATCTCATTATTATTATTTTCATTGTTTTTAGTATGAAGATTAAAAAATATTATTTAAATATATATTTATGAGTTTTAATTATATTCAGAAATGAAAATTGATTAGTAGGAAGAAATGAAAATTCATCTAAACTTTTGCAAGATATAATTGAGATAATCGATTTTTTCTTCCTGTTTTGCCATGTTGTAATTGAAAAAATAGTCTAATATTTTCAAAAAGTTAAAAATTACAAAATTTTGATTTCGGAGCGGAACCGAATCGTTTGAGAGACATATTTTTGGAGAGAGAGAGAGAGAGAGAGTATCGGAATGTGTTGGTGAGTAGTAAGTTAGGAGGGGACCCACTTCATTCTAGGCTTAAAAGTTACAGTTAAATCTCGATAAAGTAATAATCTTTGTACTAAGAAAAAATATTCATTTAATGAGATTATTACTTTATCGAACATTATTTTAGTGCACTGACCCATATCGGGACCGAAAGAAATTATTATCTTAGCGATATTAAACTTTATCAAATATTATTTTATCGAAGTTTAACTGTAATTTTTGTCATTTTAGAAAATAGTACAGTAATAACTTGACAGTCCCAAAAGTTTCGATTAGAAAAATATGACAGTAATAGCGGGACGGAGGGAATACCAAATTAGAATAACTCAGTTAGATTCAATTTTTAACCCAAAAAATTTGATTTGGATCATTTCGGGTTTAACCAAAATTCTAAGGAGGAAAAAAAATTTGTAAAAAAAGGAAACATTAATATATAAAATGCATTTTTCTATTGTCATTGCAAAAATTAAAAAATAAAGATACTCAAAACTATAGAACACTACTATATATTTTGGCAAAGTTCCAACTAGAAGCTTTATCACTAAAACATGTATACATCGCTAACAAAAAACATTAGTAATTTAAAGAAGTGAACAAAAGGTTGACTCTTGCATATCTTGCATTATATTTGAGGCCATGAATATAATTATATGTATAATATCAAATGCTTGTAGTTCAAGTTATTCAAAATAAATGCAAAAGTGTTGTATATTAAAATTTATTTTTTTTAAAACTATAAATATTAATACAATACTAATTAAAATTTAAAACATTAAAATATTTTCGGTTTGGTTTGGTTCAATTAACCGATGGCAAAACCCAATCGAAAATTGAAGATAAAAAATCAAAATCGAGTACCTAATTTTTTTAGTTCAATTTAGATAGATTTTTTAAAAGTTCAGGTTTTTTTTTGGTCCGGCGGTTATAAGTCCGATTGACACTTCTAGACCGCATCGATTTTCAATTCCGCACACCAGATATTCAAAATATTAGTATTTCATTGCAAAACACAAAGTATCGTATAATTATGCATGTGTCCTTGATCCTGAGGAACCGGCTAAACCGCAAACGGTGGTTGTGGTTCAACCAGATTGCCTTGGTTATGTGTGTGTACAGTGGCGAAGCTAGAAATATATTCAGCCGAGTCAAAAGTTGAGGTTGGAAAAAAAATCAATGAAAAAGGGGACCAAGAAGATAAAAAGTTGAGGTTGAAAAAAAAATCAATGAAAAAGGGGACCAAGAAGATAAAATGAGCCAAGGAAGAATGAACCCATAGACTTTGAGATTGGATAAAAGGATAGTTGCCACTAGGATATAACGTATATACATTATTAATACTAGTGCAATATAGATATATCTATTTCTGAGCCGGGTCAACTGCCACTACTGGAATGACTGTGGTTTCGCCCTGTGTGTATGAGCTTAACTAAATAAGATCAGATAAATTTGGTCGGTTTTATACATAATGTGCGTTATTGCACATTTTTGCAACATGCATGGTTATAAATTGGAGAGCTTTGAGATGTTAAAATAATGGATAAAAAAACAAATGCGAATTCGATATGTTTATAAATATATATTTTTTACATAAAAATCAAATAAGAGCAAATTGACGGATTAAAAATGAATTGAATTCAAAACTTTATAAACGCATGGTACGACGTCATTTCGTGCTTAACGGATCCAAATCAAACGAACTTTGGGTATTAAAACATGCTGATTAAACACTTCTGCAATTAATAATGCAACCATTGACAAATGATATTTTTTCCCCATCTTTAACGAGGATTTTTTTTCCCAGTTATTTGAAGTACATTCGTTCCTTTATAATATCGTGCAAATTATATTAATATATGTTACTCTCTATGTCCCACTATTAGCGGCTCATTTCTTTTCCAAGTATGGTTATTAATAAAGTAGTTGATACAATAGGAGAGAGAAAATGAATGAGATAATGAGAGAATAAATTATAAAGTAGGAGATAAAAGATATGTGAGATAATAATAAAGTAAATAATAAAGTAGGAGAGAAGTTGATAAAGTAAGAGAGAAGATATTAAAATTTACTTAATTTGGAATGAGTCACTTTTAACGAGACGTCTCAATTAGAAAAATAAGCCGATAATAGGGGAAAGAAGGGAGTAATATTTAGTATAATATAATTTATTTGAAAGTCTACGGCAAGGGGATATTTTCAACTTAGAAATAAAAGAAGAGGCAAAGAATTTCAATTAAATAAAATTCAGAATTTTGAAAAATTGCAAGCACCGCCCGGCGAGTAAATAAAAAAAATAATAAAAGACGGAGGAGTTAAAGTCGCTCACACTCAATGGGAGGAGGGCCCACCAACGACTTCCCTCTTTCCCATTTCATACTTTGAAGTAGGGGTGGAAGTGGTTCCCCTCCGAACCGCGAAATCGATCAGATTGAACTGAATCAAATCAAAAAATATGGTTCGATTCGGTTTCGCGGTTTGATTTTGTTTATTTTTTTAGAAATCGTTTACGTTCGATTCGGTTCGCGATTTCAAGAATTTTTGAATGGTTCGAACCGAACCGAACCAATATCATTTTTTAATTTTTTTATTTAATATTTATCTTTTTTATATGAGAATATTATTGGATTTAGATATTAAATTTAAGTTAAAATCAATTCTAATCTATACAAAGGAAGAGAAATGAGTAACAACTCTATACTTATGAGTTCGGAACGAGTAACATCCTATAAACTATTATTCTTGTATTATTTAGGATTTAAGAAATAAATAAAAAAATAAAAAGGTGAATCGATGAACCGAACCGAATCAAACCATTTATAAGCGATTCGGTTCGGTTCGGTTCAGATATTTAAAAACTCATCGAATCGAACTGAACCGAACCATTTATATGTGTTTGATTCGGTTTCTAAAATAAATAAAAAATCGAACTGAACCGAATCGAACCGTTACACCACTACTAGTTTGAAGTATTAGATGGGTGGACGCTAATCCAATGCGGGAATCCTACTTGTTTGTTTCTCTCTCTAAAATCTATTTGCAAGAACAGCAGGATTTTAATATAAATCCAAACTGGAAACTGCACAATGCTTTTTAGCATCCCACCTCAAAGAAGAACTCCAGAATCGGAAATATCCACGAAACTTCTCCCCTGCACCACCTCCTCTTCTTCTCTCTCCTTCACAAGGAGCACGCAGCGGTGTACGAGGTCTTTATAACGACTCATGACTTTATATGTAGAATTGGTGGAGTGTTGCTTTCTTTGTCTGAGTGCTGTTGCTAGCTGTGGGTTTCTCAGCTTCTCGCTGAGAAGTTGAGTCCGTACTGACTCACGTGAGTGTTTCGTTGATGTGAAGAAATGGTGAGTTTTGGTTCTGTTTTAGTGTTTTTGTTTGATTATTTGCTTGTTTTTCTGCTTCTGGATGACGTTGTTACATTTGGCTGTGTTGATTGTTTCTTCTTTCTTTATGGCGTTGACGCTTATTTTGTCCAATCATAGTATATAAATTATGAGTATTTCTGTATTTGTTCTGAAATAGAACTGGTAGGCTAAAATGTGTTGCGTAGGTTCTGAATCTGGACTTGAATTTGGATATGATGATATTTATTTCCGTATTACTTTTAGGTTAGTTTTGGCACTTCATCAACTGTTTAGGAGAATGCAACTCTGCTAACAACCATCTTTTTGTTATCTGATGGAAGAAGACTGGTTTATTGTTTATAAGCTATGGGAAATTATTAGGATCATTTGTGCTTTAAAATGATTATTGTATTTGAATTTATGAAAAAGAAAATGTTGGTTTCTGAATCATCAGTTTCTGCATTCAAATTTAAATCTAGCAAATAGTCTAAGAGGGTGTTGTTGGGCATATTCTAATTGCAGGGTTTGATTTGGGAAAGCATCTGGTGCTAGCAAGAGGATATTTTTGTGGAATTTCTTGTTATTCTGTTTTTCTTTCATTTCTCATGCTAGCTGGGTAATGAGTTACCAACAAGAGAAGATTGCCAGGTTAGTTATTTGTCTATTGTCATATTCATTTCTATGGGATGGTTAGAGCTCACATGCATTTGTAGTCTCCAGCATGAAAGTAAGTAATAATTGGAAAAAGATTTTCTACAGAAGAAGTTTAAACTACTTTTAGAACTACTTCCATCTCCTCAAAGATAATATCTTAATCATGTTGAGCAGGGTTATTTGGCTTTTGTTGATTTCTGTATTGCAAGTTTTTGTTGATCAGGCAGTTGTTCGGTAGTCTTATAATTTCGCCTCTCAGGTTTCAAGATTGGAGATTGCAGAAAAGAATTGATGGACAATCATCAGGGAAACTGGGCAGACTTAGATCAGCAGACTACTGACAAATTTCAGAGAGGGTTTGAATATGGCTCTGAAAGAATTAAACGATTCACAAGATCACTAAGTCCGTTCTCTCTGGGAAAGCTGAGAACAGATGATGAGGGGTCTAGGAGGAAAATTCTTGATCCTCAAGGATCCTTTCTTCAAAAATGGAATAAGGTTTTTGTTCTATCATGTGTGGCTGCGGTCTCGTTGGATCCCCTGTTTTTCTACATACCTATCATAGATGGTGACAGAAAGTGCCTTCAATTGGACAAGAGATTGGAACTTATAGCTTGTGTTCTACGTTCTTTTACGGATATCTTTTACCTCATCCATATCATTTTTCAGTTCCATACTGGTTTTGTTGCCCCTTCTTCGCGTGTGTTTGGCAGAGGTGTTCTTGTTGAGAATTCTTGGGAGATCGCAAAAAGATATCTGTCTTCCTACTTCGTGATTGATATTCTTGCAGTTCTTCCCCTTCCACAGGTGAGTGAGAAAATCTATCTGGGTAAGCAGATTGTATATAGCTTTACTCTAAAAGCAGAATAACATATCACTGTTGTCCATGAGACTTAGTTTTTAAATTGACAATCAAATCATAAAGACTTATTTTCCATGACTTTGTGATCCATATCAATACATGCAAGGAAATTTAAACATTGAGAACTTTTGCTGATTCAAGCATATGGTGTCAGAGTCATAATCATTCTATGGCTCCTGCATGTACATGTAACTTGATAATCATTCTATGGCTTCTGCAGATTGTAATATTGATCATCATACCCACGTTGAAAGGTGCAGAGTCTCTTAACACGAAGAATTTGCTTAAAGTTGTGGTGATCCTTCAGTATATTCCAAGGGTTCTCCGAATCCATCCTCTGTACAAAGAAGTCACAAGAAGTTCTGGCATACTCACTGAAACAGCATGGGCTGGAGCTGCTTTCAATCTTTTTCTGTATATGCTTGCCAGTCATGTAAGTATGGTTAGGAAGTTGTATGTGTATTGCTTTAAGTTATGCTGATTTCCCGTTCTATCTTTAAGATCATTTGATCTTTACACTATAGGGCTCAAGAAGCTTAATTATATGATTTCTAAAATGATTTTTTGTTCAAGATTGTTTTATCATTGGTTTTTTGTTCCCCTATTAGGTTATTGGAGCCTCTTGGTATTTGCTTTCTATAGAACGTGAAACTACCTGCTGGCTAAGAGCTTGTGGGGATCAGTCTGATTGTAGGAAAGCTTCATTTGACTGCAGGGCTAATCATGATGGTTTCATTCAAACATTGAACCAATCTTGTCCTGTTCAGACACCTAATGCTACAATTTTTGATTTTGGGATATTCCTTAATGCCCTTCAATCTGGTGTTGTTGAATCAAATGATTTTCCTCAGAAGTTCTTCTATTGTTTCTGGTGGGGACTGCAGAACTTGAGGTAATTTTCACCGAAATTAACGTCTTGAACATTGAAGCATAAAATTCTAGCTGCCTGACATAGTCTTCTAGATGATATACAATTTATCTGACTTTTGCAGTTCTCTGGGCCAGAACCTTAAAACAAGTACCTATGTCTGGGAAATTTGCTTTGCAGTTTTCATATCCATATCTGGCTTGGTCCTATTTTCTTTTCTGATTGGAAATATGCAGGTAACTGAATTCTTTGTCCAATATACTTATCTTGTTTAATTCATGTTTGCCAACTGGCTTATATTTAGATTGGTATCTACAAGAAGTTGACTGAAATCTGAACATCTGTACTACAGACATATCTGCAGTCTACAACACTGAGATTGGAGGAGATGAGGGTGAAGAGACGAGATGCAGAGCAATGGATGTCTCACCGTCTTCTCCCCGAGAGTCTGAGGGAGCGAATCAGAAGATATGAACAATACAGATGGCAGGAAACTAGGGGTGTAGATGAAGATCATCTGGTTCATAATCTTCCCAAAGACCTCAGAAGAGACATCAAGCGCCATCTCTGCTTGGCTTTGCTCAAGAGGGTGGGTACATTCTAACTTAAGCTCATATCTTGGTTGATGAAGATTACAAAATTAATTAGCTAGGAAATGATATATGGATCTATGATGTAGGTACCTATATTTGAGAAAATGGATGATCAACTCCTAGATGCAATGTGCGATCGTCTAAAACCGGTTCTCTACACCGAGGATAGCTACATTGTCCGCGAAGGTGATCCAGTAGACGAAATGCTGTTTGTTATGCGCGGGAAACTCTTAACCGTGACTACAAACGGAGGAAGAACAGGCTTCTTCAACTCAGACTATTTAAAAGCTGGTGATTTTTGTGGAGAGGAGCTTTTAACTTGGGCTCTGGACCCCCACTCATCCTCCAACCTCCCCATCTCAACCAGAACGGTACAAGCCCTCACAGAAGTAGAAGCATTTGCGCTCGTGGCTGATGATCTCAAGTCTGTTGCATCACAATTCCGGCGTCTGCACAGCAAGCAGCTTCGCCACACCTTCAGGTTCTACTCGCAGCAGTGGAGGACTTGGGCGGCTTGTTTTATACAAGCGGCGTGGAGGCGTTGTGCGAGGAAGAAGATGGAAGAAGCTCTACGTGAGGAAGAGAATAGGCTGCAGGATGCATTGGCAAAAGAAGGTGGGAGTTCGCCTAGTTTGGGGGCGACTATTTATGCCTCCAGATTTGCAGCTAATGCTCTTCGTGCCGTGCGAAGGAACGGTGCGAGGAAGGCCAGAGTATCGCCTATTCTTCTTCAGAAGCCAGCTGAGCCAGATTTTACAGCTGAAGATAAGTGACTACTATGTAATTAGTACGACTCTTATCTTCATCTTGCTCTCTTGCTATGTAAATTAATGCATGCTCCACTAGCTTAGGTTCGTAATGACTTCTCACATATTTGTAATTTTGATGATTGCAATTAGTTTCTGATCTTTATTTGACGTTTTTGAGGGTATATAAATATATTTTAGTGTATTTGTAATCGATATCAACAAAATGAAATGCGATGAACATTTGCTGAGTTGCGGGAGACTAGTGACTTTTCTGATTTACCAAGGTTTAATTATCTCGCAAGTTCTTACGATTTTAGCAAAAAAAAAATTGAAAATTAACAGCGCAGAGAATTCTGTTTTTTTTTTTTTTTAAGGAAAAATTCTCAGTTTCTACAATTAGATTTGTAGATGGGATTAATTGGATTGTCATGAATTTAAGCAATCGGATGGCTTAAATCTACGCTATCCATTTGGAGATATAATAACTATAAATAACGATGAAGTATTATGGTAATTTTTGGCCAAACCAGCAAATAAGTTCAATGCCGAAACAAAAACCAACACAAACAATTGCTCCAAAAGAAGATTTATCAGCAGATACGACATGAAACCAACTTTCTTTAATGACTTGTTGTCTATTGCTCTTTAGATAATTGAAAATAGACAAACCTCAACGTAAAAGCCTAAGTAATCTAAAACATAAAAAGTTAGCAACTGTCTCAAATCTCCTAGTATGTAGAATAGATATACAACAATTTTATTTAATATGTAGTATGTAGCCTTATTATATGCTTCTTTTGATTTTTATTTTCTTATAAGTATTTTCCCTATATTTATGCAATGCAAAATATGATATTCTCTTTTGCTCCTATATCCATCACGAATAAACATTCATAATGAAATATGAGAATCATATTCTTAATTGTCCATTTTTAGAATGAATTTGGATTACTTTGAGATCGAATTTTAAGTATAATAATATACTTTTATGTAACGAACCATTGTTTTATTTTATTTTTAAGATTTAATGAATTAGAATTGTAAAGGAAAGATCAAAATTGCTTGGGGAAACAGAAGGAAAAGAGAGCACGAGAAGACAATGATGAGGGAATTAAGTGATGAAAGTTTAGTTAACTTTTCTTATTTCTTGAACATGTTTACAAAAATACGACACGTGAAAGCAACTAACCGAAATAACACAAATATTAAAGATGGTGCATGGACGTATCATGGCCGTCCACGTCTTGTGCCACCACTTTCATAATCAACCACGTCCCAATACTATACTTTAACCTCATTTTCGCAAACTTTTAGCCCCTAGTCACTCGAACCGACTCCATCTCCAAAAAAGCCCTCTTTGTCCTCGTTCCTCAACAAACCTTCATTAGTCAGCGTTACAACCCATCAGAGCCCACTTCTAAGAGCGTTGGGACAATGTCAGTACGGCAACAAATTGCAAAATTTTAAAAGAAGCGTTTTCCAAGTTATAATAGTTTTCAAAGAAAAATAAAATTACTTTGAAAAAAATTAATAAAATTACTTTTAAAAGTAAATCCAATTATATTACTTAGAAGAAAAGACTTCATGTTAAGCAATCAGATGAATGATAAGAACTGGTTCGATAAGGAATACCCAAAACCACAAAGGCTGCGCCCTACCAAAATTTTATTCCAGAAATAAACTTCGATGCTCTAACAATCTTAAGGCAAGAATATAAAAAATTTAAGGATTGCGAGAAAATAAAACACAACTTTAGTTCTACCACACTATTGAGAAGTGATGCATTATCTAGAAACTTCTAGAATACCGAAGAAACTACAAGAGAATCCTAGAATTATCTAGAAACTACATCATCATGTAATTACTAGAAGAATCCTAAGAAATATCTATAGATATTATAACAAGAAAAATCTAGAAACTAGGAGAAAAAGAGAGGATCTAGAAAGATCCTCCCACACCTATAAATAGCTCAAGAGAGCTACCATTTGTAACACAACACAACCAAGAAAACCAATACAATCCTAAACATTCCATCTAATAAAGCCTCTTAGATTTTGGAGAGAAGTGCTCCATCCCAAAACCCCTCTACACTAGAGACCTTCCAACATTCCAAATCCCAAAATACCTTCTACACTAAAAGACCCTTCCACATTCCAAACACTAAACAACCTTCCATTTTCTAACAACCTTCCCATTTTTTCTAACAAGTGGTATCAGAGCCTCGTTCGGTCATAAACGGGCGACATGGCATTATCAAGCTCATCTCTTACAACTCCTATATTCAATGGCGAAAACTACGACCACTGGAGTGTCCGGATGAGAACTTGCCTACAATCTCATGATCTTTGGGATGTAGTAGAAGAAGGGATCACCATGCCGGAAGAAGATAAAGATGATGATGCATCTACCTCTGAGGTAAGCAAGAAACTCAAGCAACTCAATGCTAAAGCTCTTTATCTTCTCCAACAATCCGTTAGCGACACTATTTTTCCAAGAATTATTAATGCTACTAGTGCAAAAGAAGCATGGGATATCCTTAAGGAGGAGTTTAAGGGTAATTCCAAAGTCCGAACTATAAAGTTACAAGGTCTAAGGAGGGAATTAGAAAATTTAAAAATGAAAGATTCAGAGGCTGTAAAAGACTATTTCTCAAGAATTATGGAAATAGTCAATCAAATGAGATCTTATGGTGACAAGATCTCCGACGAAAGAATCATCCAGAAGGTTCTAATTAGCCTCACGGAGAAGTATGATCCCATAGTAGCCGCTATCGAAGAAACAAAAGATTTATCAGCATTGTCTACCGCGGAGTTGATGGGCTCTCTAGAAGCACATGAGCAAAGATTGAGCAGGCGACATGAAAACTCGCTTGAGAGTGCCTTTCAATCAAAGCTCAATGTTAAAGGAAATGGGTCGAAATCTGGCGGACATCCGAAAGGAGAAAGAAGCTCAAACATGGAGGAGAACAAAGGAAAATATCCACCATGTGGAACATGCAAGAAGACAAATCATTTGGAGAAGGACTGCTATCACCGAGGAAAGCCACAATGCCGACATTGCAAGAAGTTTGGCCACGTTGAAAAGCATTGCCGATTAAAGAACAACCATGAGGCCAACTACTCTGAAAGTCTAAAGGAGACGGAACATCTATTCTACACATGCCATTCTGCAACAGAGACAGACAAAGAAGAATGGTATATTGATAGTGGGTGCAGCAATCACATGACCTTCAACGGTGATATTTTCTGCAATCTAGACACCTCTATCAAGAGAAAGGTCAAGATGGGAGACGGCAAGCTAGTGGAGACAAAAGGGAAAGGAACCATTGCCGTCGAAACTAAGAAAGGTACGCGTTTTATTAAAGATGTTCTTCTCGTACCAAGTCTATCACAAAATCTACTAAGTGTAGGCCAAATGATGGAAAATGGTTATGCCCTACACTTTGAAAATAAATCATGTCAAATATATGACAAGAAAAATAATCAAGAAATTGCGAGCATCAAGATGGGAAAAAATAGGAACTTTCCCATTTATTGGCGATACCCACAAAAGGCGATGGTGGCTCAGCTCGATGATACCAGCCTATGGCATCGAAGATTTGGACACTATAATCTCAATGCCTTAAGGTTACTCCATCAAAAGGAGATGATGAGAGATTTGCCGCTCATAAATGAAAAAGGAAGTGTTTGTGAAGGATGCATGTCCGGGAAGCAGCATCGGCAACCATTTCCAAAGGAGAACACAGGGCGGGCTAAGGAGATTCTAGAGCTTGTCCACACAGACGTATGTGGGCCCATGAGGACGCCGTCACTCGGTAATAACAGGTACTTCATACTCTTTATTGATGACTACACAAGAATGACATGGGTATATTTCTTCCGAGAAAAATCAGAAGTTTTTGGAATTTTCAAGAAGTTCAAGAACTTCGTAGAAACACAAAGTAGTCACAAAATTAAGAAGTTAAGAAGTGATCGAGGTACGGAGTACAACTCTAAAGAATTTGACAAGTTTTGTGAAGATGAAGGCGTAGAACACCAACTAACGGTGGCCTACACTCCACAACAAAATGGAGTGTCGGAGAGAAAGAATCGGACTGTAATGGAGATGGCAAGGTCTATTTTAGCTGAGAAAGGATTGCCAAAGCAATTCTGGGCGGAGGCTGTCTATACCTCAGTCTACTTACTAAACAGGTGTCCGACCAAAGCCGTCCTCAATAAGACGCCAATCGAAGCTTGGTCCGGTCAGAAGCCTTCAGCTAAACATTTGAGGATCTTTGGAAGTATCTGTTATATCCATGTCCCCTCAGTAACAAGACACAAGCTGGAGGACAAGACACAAAAGGGAATCTTCCTTGGATATAGCTCTAAATCAAAGGGCTATAGAATCTACAATCTCGAGACCAAGAAGCTCATCACAAGTCGAGACGTTGAGTTCGATGAGGAAGCTACTTGGAACTGGGAGACGGAAAACATACAAAAGAAGACAGCAACAACACAACTTGAGGTGGCTACAGAACAAGAACAAGAAGAAGAAGAAGAAGAAGAGGCACACAACGAAGTGGACTCCCCACCAGAAAGTCCACCACTAAGGTACCGATCTTTACAAGATATATATGCAAATACTGACGTCTATGAAACAAGCAACTTTTGTGCCCTAGAGCCACATAACTATGCAGAGGCATCCAAAAAGGCTGTCTGGATTAAAGAAATGACTAAAAATCCAGTTCAGCACAATCGCACAAAGCATATTGATATCAAGTATCACTTTATCAGAGACATCCTCCATCAAAAGGAGATGATGAGAGACTTGCCGCTCATAAATGAAAAAGGAAGTGTTTGTGAAGGATGCATGTTCGGGAAGCAGCATCGGCAACCATTTCCAAAGGAGAAAACATGGCGGGCTAAGGAGATTCTAGAGCTTGTCCACACGGACGTATGTGGGCCTATGAGGACGCCTTCACTCAGTAATAACAGGTACTTCATACTCTTTATTGATGACTACACAAGAATGACATGGGTATATTTCTTCCGAGAAAAATCAGAAGTTTTTGGAATTTTCAAGAAGTTCAAGAACTTTGTAGAAACACAAAGTAGTCACAAAATTAAGAAGTTAAGAAGTGATCGAGGTACGGAGTACAACTCTAAAGAATTTGACAAGTTCTGTGAAGATGAAGGCGTAGAACACCAACTAACGGTGGCCTACACTCCACAACAAAATGGAGTGTCAGAGAGAAAGAATCGGACTGTAATGGAGATGGCAAGGTCCATTCTAGCTGAGAAAGGATTGCCAAAGCAATTCTGGGCGGAGGCTGTCTATACATCAGTCTACTTACTAAACAGGTGTCCAACCAAAGCCGTCCTCAATAAGACGCCAATTGAAGCTTGGTCCGGTCAGAAGCCTTCAGCTAAACATTTGAGGATCTTTGGAAGTATCTGTTACATCCATGTCCCCTCAGTAAAAAGACATAAGCTGGAGGACAAGACACAAAAGGGAATCTTCCTTGGATATAGCTCTAAATCAAAGGGCTATAGAATCTACAATCTCGAGACCAAGAAGCTCATCACAAGTCGAGACGTGGAGTTCGATGAGGAAGCTACTTGGAACTGGGAGACGGAAAACACATTAAAGAAGACAGCAACAACACAACCAAAAACATTCAATCTAATAAAGCCTCTAAGATTTTGGAGAGAAGTGCTCCATCCCAAAACACCCTCTACACTAGAGACCTTCCAACATTCCAAATCCCAAAATACCTTCTACACTAAAAAACCCTTCCACATTCCAAACACTAAACAACCTTCAATTTTCTAACAACCTTCCCATTTTCTAACAAGTGGTATCAGAGCTCATTTTCTAACAAGTGGTATCAAAAGGGTATTGTCCGACAGAGGAACAACTAGCGGATATCTTCACCAAGGCACTACCAAGAGATCGATTCCTATTTCTAAGAAGCAGGCTTGGAGGAGTCATCGATAATGCATCAAGGAGGAGTATTGAGAAGTGATGCATTATCTAGAAACTTCTAGAATACCGAAGAAACTACAAGAGAATCCTAGAATTATCTAGAAACTACATCATCATGTAATTACTAGAAGAATCCTAAGAAATATCTATAGATATTATAACAAGAAAAATCTAGAAACTAGGAGAAAAAGAGAGGATCTAGAAAGATCCTCCCACACCTATAAATAGCTCAAGAGAGCTACCATTTGTAACACAACACAACCAAGAAAACCAATACAATCCTAAACATTCCATCTAATAAAGCCTCTTAGATTTTGGAGAGAAGTGCTCCATCCCAAAACCCCTCTACACTAGAGACCTTCCAACATTCCAAATCCCAAAATACCTTCTACACTAAAAGACCCTTCCACATTCCAAACACTAAACAACCTTCCATTTTCTAACAACCTTCCCATTTTTTCTAACACACACTCACTAAATAAAACTCAAGTAAAAAAAAAAAAAATAGAGAATAATAATCATCCAGCACGATAACTCCGGACATAAATTGGCTGCCAATTTAGTATAACCACCAGTTGCTAATGATGATTGGTGATAAGGACCGACTTTGAGAAACACTTGCTCGCCGACTTCATACTCCACATTGCAGCTATATATATTTGTTAGCTTGGGTCCGGGACTCCTCGGGTAAGAAGCGGTGGAGGGATGGGGTTGGCCTTCCATAAACCACTTCAAACAACGTTATTTTTTGTGGCGGTCTTTGATGTGCTCGGAAGCGGATCAAATAATAAAAACCCAAAGAGGAAAATAGACAAATACCTAATCTAGCCCTGGAGTTGAATTTCGTGAACGCAATTATGGTCTATGCTACCCCTAACCAATCAATCTAAAATTTACAATCCTAAGGGGGCTTGAGAGATGGTAACACTAACAACTAATGTAAAACAAGACTTAAAAGGTAGAGATTGGGGTGAGCAAGTGTGTGGAGCGTTGAAATATAGGCGGTGAACAAGATCGTCTCCCAAAGGACTATGTTTTCTATCGTGCAAGTACTCCAACTCATATGCTTTAACTCTATCTAGGCAGTTAAAATTTAAAGTGATGATTAATCTTAGACAAATAATTAAATAAACTAGGCTAAAGCAATGTTGAAACTAGTTTGATGAAAATCTAAGTAGAAGGTATTCTAGGGGTAGACTAAATAAACTAACCTAATTAAATAAACTAGGCTAAAGCAATGTCGAAACCAATGGGTTCCATTAGGACCTAATTCACTTGATTATACTATAGATTAATTACTTCTATCTATGCGTGCCATCGAATTTAGTTTAGCTACCTCTTGGTGAACCTAGACCGTAGATCCTAGATTAAGAATACCGTCTCCGACATATCCTAAGACTATTGCCATCCCCGCCACCGCCCCACCCCTGACATAATAGGATAAAATTGCAATCAAGATTTGGAAAGGGAATATTGTGCGCCCCAACACAACCGAAGACTATATGCCGCCTTGCAAGTCGAATACTGTAGATTAATTAGGGCCCAACCATTGAGATCATGACAAATGACAGTTATTAATTGGTTCTAATAGATTTTGGTGTGGATAATTGTATTTGATTAAAATTATTAAATAATTATTCATAAAAAAATAAAAATTTTACCAAAATTCGTATATTTTTTTTCTCTTTAAATAAAACATATATTGATAAGTTTTCATTCACATTACTAAAAACCTTTTTCATCCAAATTACAAGAACAAATCCAATTTTTTTCGTTCTCACTCCAAATCACCTCGAATATTCATGGTATGTAAATTCCGGCCAATTTCCTAATTCCGGCCAATTTTCCAATTTCGAATATGAACCAAACTCCCAATATTATCTCAATTCTCAGTTTTCTCCAAATTTGAATCAAATCTCAAGCTCTCAGTTCGTCCCCCCATCAGAAAATATCACTCGAAGTTTGTTTCCTGGTGCTCAGCGTCCAAACCAAAATCTGAGGGTGTCAAAAATGTTTGGTGTGTTAAAGAAGATGTGGTTCTTATGTCCTCTTGGGTCTTCGCTAGCGAAGATAACATACGTGGGAGATGTCAAAGGGCAATCGCGCTATGGACGTGTGTTCATGAGTTGTATCATGAGAAGCAAGCTATCAACCCGAATGAGATCAACGAACATCGTTGGAAACGACTTAATGAAAACGCAAATAAGTGGGTTGCTGCTTGTCAGGAAGCATGTGTTGTAAAAAGAGTGGAATAAGCCAAACAAATATTGAGAAAGAAGCTCATACAATTTACGCAGCAGGTGACGGCAAATTCCAAGATTTGGTTGTATTTAAGGAAATTATGAGTAAATGTCCCAAGTGGGACACTAGATCAAGTTTTAATCAACCACGTGGCCATCCCGAAAGTGAAGAGACGAAGGAAAGAGAAAGTGGTGGAAGCTCGAAAAGATCCAATACTTCGGATGACGAGGCGTTTACTATCCCTTCATACCCTGATAATTCCAATACGAGAACTTCATCAATTTCTCGTCTTAAAGGTAGAGATAAGAGAAAAAAGAAAGGAAAGGGTAATCCATCACAATCTGATAGCAATAGTGATTTGGCAACTCAACTTCATAATTTAACAGTGTCTAAAGATAATGAAACTGAATTAATGAGAAATATGTCAAGTGCTCAATTGAACATGGAGCGCGAAAGGATAGAAATGGAGAAAATAAGGATCAATATGCAGAGCATTAAGATGAAGCATAGGACACTGGATGCATTGCTAGCGAGAGATAATTTGTCTGCAGCAGAAGAAGAGCTAAAACTTGAACTAGTCAAATATCAGAAATATCAGAAAGAGAAGTACGCGCTGCTTGCCGTGAAATATCAGAAAGAGAAGGAGAGGCGCAGAAAACTCTCAAGAGTCATCAGATACTCCAAGGGTAAGTTTGAGTATACACCTAAGCGCACGCCTGACTCACATACTTCTGACTGCAGGAAACAGGAGGACTCAGCTCAGTCAAAAGACAACGAGAGCAAAGAAGAGAGAGTCACTACCTGCTACAACTGCAAGAAGCCAGGACAATATCAGTATGATTGTCCTGAGCTCAGTACTGCTGAGAGAGCAGCACGCAAAGCTCGAAGGGAGAAGTTCATCAAGAAGCGTCAAGCATATATAGCTGGTGAACTCTTAGACGACTCAGATGAAGTCGATTCCTTCATGGATTCATCCGATGATGAAGCGGCATTCATGGCTATAGAGCTTGAAGAAGACACTGAAAAGTGTCTCATGGCAGGAGAAGAGGATGAGGTAAACTCTCACGCTCCATTTAACTCCTCTTCATACTGCACACACGACACTATTTCAGGAGCAGATGAGAATCTGGACGTCGTAATCGCATATGAAGAACTACTCGATGAGCAGATTCAGATGAGTCTACAGCTCAGTAAGACTCTTCAGGAGTTGGATACCCTGAAAGTGGAGAATCAGATACTTTCTCAGGAGAGTCAGGTTGCTACTGAGTCAGAAGGACTTGTGTTGAGACTCAGGGAGGAGATAAACTCTCTGATGGCCAAGTCTCAGCATCAAGAAGATCAGATCTCAGTACTGACTAATGACTTGACTCAAAAAGATACTGAACTGAGTCTACTGAAGCAAGAGTTGTCAGGACTTCAGACCGAGCATGAACTGCTGAAGAAGAGCGATGATGTCTGGAGAAACCTGATGACAGAGCGATACATGGGCGCTGAAAAGAAGCTTGAGGCGATGCTAGGAAGCAACAAGCCTAAGCACTGCAAGGAGGGACTTGGATTCAGCCATGGAGCTTCCTCATCTGCCCCCGTACGCTCAGAAAACTGGCTAGCTGATAGATTTGTTCAAGGGGAGACCATCAACGCAGAGATTATGAACCCCCTAGCCAAGAACAAACAAAAGATGAAGGCACCTCATCCCAGCTATCAGCATTCTGATATGAAGATCAGTTCCAAATCACCCCAGTTCAGTCAAGGGGGAACTAGCAAAGCTAAGCGGGCTGATCAGTATGGACCTCCGCAGCTGACACATCCAGCTCAGTATGGGTCATATTACTATGATCCTATAGTCAGGAGAGGACCTAAAAGTCAAAGAAGAAGAAGAAAGTCATGCAGAAGGCAAAGGTCAGCAGTCCACCTACTCAGAAGATCAGGACTCCTGAACCTGTGAAGCCTCAAAAGTCAGCATTGACCAGTCCAGTGGTCAAGTATGTTGATCAAAGTGGGAAGAAACTGTCTGAGACCACCAGGGTCGTAAGACAGATATGAGTTTCCAAAAC